>OX439127.1:1064260-1469260 GCA_949318235.1 Ecdyonurus torrentis | reverse complement strand
TCTATGCCGGTTTATGTATTACTGACCCCAAAAATAGCGGAGTTTAATGAGTTCAACCGGTCTATATTATATGAGGTATTTTACAAAAACAACACGGGGGTTAGTAAGACATACAGTAAATATATATAAAAAAAATTAAAAAATAAAAAGTGTTTTACGAATTGTTATTTGTGATTGTTCCAGGCTCCGTACAACGTGTATGAATATCACACAGTCACGCAACAATCAAGGAAATGGCCAGAGGTGAACAATTAGTCACATAAGTTTTGAAATATTAAAGGAATAGACCAGAAAAAAACATAAAAATTAATATCAAAAAACACTGGATGGGATTTACATAAATTACATTAGTTTATCTCAAAACGTAACAGTAGTTCCGTAGCAGTGTCCAAAAATATCTATTTATGCAACCCGCTTAACATTTTAATACTAATTTTTCAATGTTTCTGACGTCATAAACATGAATAGTTACTCAAATTGCATACTTTACAATATTTTAACAAAACTTTTAAACATTTTGCAATGAACAATAATAATCAATGTTCTTAAATGCTCAATTTACGACTTTAAAAAAAAAAAGAAGTAAAATTTTCTGTTATTTAAGCTAAATAAGTTTTTTCTGCTCTCTCTTTCTCTGTCTCTCTTTTGTAAAATATATAACATATATGACGAAATATATAAATGATAGAAATATATATATAATACTGCATAATTTTTAAGAAGTCATTTAAAATATAGACCAAAGAAAATGATCAGCATTTATATCACAAAACACTTAAAGGCATAGACCACATAAAGCAACATATGCTGCTTAATAAATAAACACAAAATGGAATCTTAAAAAATAATGACAATTTTTACCAGAATGTTTATGTGGTCGCACGAGCGAGCGTGAAAAAACTGTAAAGTATGCAATTTGCGTGAAAATTAATGTCTATGACGTCAGAAACATGCAAAAATTAGCATAAAAATGTTGTGCAGGTTACATAAATCAAATTTTCTGATCACTGCTACGGGGTTACTGTTGGGTTTTCAGACAAATTAAAGTTATTTTTGTAAATCCCATCAAATATTTTGTGATATAAAAGTTTATGTTTTTTTCTGGTCTATTCCTTTTATAATGGATCTTACATAAATAACTTTAGTTTAACTCAAAACAAAACTGTATCAGAAATTTCAATGCATGCAACCTGCACAACATTTTCATACACATTTCTTCATGTTTCTGACGTAATAAACATGAATAGTCACGCAAATTGCATACTTTACAGTATTTTCACACTCTCTCGTAGGGCTATATTAACATTCTGGTAAAAATTGTCAACAGTTTTCAAGATCTCATTTCATGTTTATGCATTCAAAAGCAAATGTTGTTTTATTTGGTCTAAGGCTTTAAGAGTTAGCTAAACTTGACCTGGAATAAAAGGGACTTAATAAAATGTTTTGGACATTTTATATTAAAGCCCTTGACAACTTACTTTTTTATCATTTAGAATACTAGATTGATAATTACCATACCTAATTATCCATGAATTAGACATTAACACGTTGATTTTGTATTTAGTTTCAATTTTAAGGCTATTTCACGTATCTGACGTCACAATGTACCGCCGCCAATCACAATCACATGGTAAATTAGGCCCCTCCCTCAAGTTCTTTACCCCTATTACGACCCCATCGGTAGATTGTGACGTCAGATACGTTAAATAACCACCTAAATTAAAACAAAAGCACATTCAACGTGATGGTGTCTAATTCATGGATAATAAGGTATGGTAATTATCAATCTAGTATTTTAAGTGATAAAAAAGTAATTTGACAAGCGATTTAATATATAAAATAAAAATAAATATTAGAAGAAGAATTGTTGATAAAATGTCGTATTGCTATATGTGTTACAAAAATTGTGATATATTGTTTGTTTCAGAACGTGAAGAAGTTGGAAGTTGTTCAAACAACCACTGCACCAACAAAAGCAAACCTCGCATCACAAAAGTCACTCAACGTCAATTCCAGACCCAACATTAATGTTTTCGTCAACGTTCAAGTGACTAGCGTGAAAAACAAAATAATTCAATCGCCCCAAGTATCAAAAACACGATCAAATAAATAAATAGATTTTCAATATTTTTATTTTATTTAAATTCCTTGTCAACTTAATTTTTTATTATTTAAAATACTAGATTAAATAAATAATTATGATACAATGTACATTCATTGCTCAGCAGTTAGTTAGCCATGAAGTCTATGGCAAAAACTTTACTGATAAGTCTATTCATGGTTTGATGACTCTTAACAATGATGTTGTTACTGCTAATTTGCTATATGAAAAGTCCCTTAATACTTATCGCAGCAACAATAAAAGATTAAACTCAGAAAAAGTAAAACATAATATTAAAGAAAAAAGAAATGCATATGGATGCAAGGAATTTGAATACAATCGGCTGCCAGAAAGAGATGATAGTGATTCATTACAGGCAAAAGTTGTAGAACTTCAAGCACAACATTCAGTGAGTGGGAACAGCATATTATTCAATTTAATATGGAATCCTATCTGCAAAAATACACGAGGACATAAACCTAAATTTGATAGCTGTTGAAATCGTTAAAATATACCCTTTCTTATTTGAGAAAAAGTATTTTATCTCGAATATGAAAGAATTAAGAGATTCAGACGTACTAAAGTGTTTTGGAATATTCACATCAACTTACTTAAAAGCATCGTTAAAATATCTTACTAGAGAGTGTCCAAAGAAAAATGGTCAAGATATTATAAAGTATGAGAAAGAGATGGAGGCTGCACAGCGCTGTACACCTTCACACCCGCCTAAATAAGTTACCATTGTTTTCACGCGGATAAAAGCACTCCCTGCGTCTTAAAAAAACATCACAGAGGATATGATTTTCATTAAATTCAGGGTTGTTTAAATAGATACAAAAAAGTCAACTAAAATTTAATAACTGAATTAAAGTTATATATATTTTTTTTATTTTTAACCTAATGAAAGAAGAGATACATAAAAATTATTGCTTTCTGTATAATAATGAATAAATATATGAATAGATAAATAAATAAATAAATAAATAAATAAGAAAATAAATAAATAAATAAATAAATAAATAAATAAATAAATAAATAAATAAATAAATAAATAAATAAATAAATAAATAAATAAATAAATAAATAAATAAGTAAATAAGTAAATAAGTAAATAAATAAATAAATAAATAAATAAATAAATAAATAAATAAATAAATAAATAAATAAATAAATAATGAATTAATAAATTATTAAATTAATAAATTAATAAATAAATTAATAAATTAATAAATTAATAAATAATAAATAAATAAATAAATAAATACATAGATAAATAAACAAATAAATAAATAAATAAATAAATAAATAAAAAAATAAATAATAAAAAAAATAGATAAATAGATACATAGATAAATACATAAATAGATAAATAAATAAATAGATAAATAAAAAATAAATAAATAAATAAATAAATAAACAAAACATTTCGATTATATAGACTTTAAACAATTTAAAAAAAATCAAATTTTATATAAATTTAATAAACTTAAAAATTTGGATTAATTTTATGTTTTTTCTCGTTGTAGAGTAACACGACCTTTCTTGAACTTACCAAAGAAGTTAGCGCTGTTAAACTACCCAAGCAGCCCACTATGATAGTATTTGGTATGTATTTAAAATACTATATTGGTATTTTATAAATTATTTTCTTCTTTGTAATACTGTAACATATTTTATTTCTTAAAAGATTATAAATTATAGAACAGATTTGCATTTTATCTATAGCAATATTCAGATTCGAACAATTTTTATTTACTTATATTTTTTTAAAAGTGTATTGTTCTGTACATTTGTGATCTTGCGCTTTTTTGTATCATTCTTTTAGAATAATTGTTCTTTTTTATAAACAGGTGAAAACATAAAAAACATATAACATATAAAAAAAACAAATTAAAAGGTGAAAAAAAAGTCGAGCTGGTCTTTTGGTGTTGCCATTGACTGCAAGCCACTCCCCATGTAGTTTGATTCCATAGCAGTAGCTTTTAAAATTTACTTTGCCTTACACTACGTGTTCAATGCTGAGTACCTGCCTGAGTTGGGAGACTTTCTTGAGTTTATCCAAAGTTATGTTGTTTATTATTTTATTTATAGACAAATAATAATTACATTTATAATGTCTTAATTATAACTATTTTATTATTATTAATAAATTAATTTTAATTATTTTAATTAAGTTTAATTTTATTTAATTATAATTAATTTAATTTTAATTATTTAGTTAATTAAATGACTTTAAACCAATAAATTAAAATGCAAAAAATTGGCAAAAATTAAAGGGTAAAATAAGGAAAAGATCATTGCAATCAGTTTTTAGTTTTCTTGGTTTTAATAAAGTAGCAATTTTTCTACATGAGAAATTCAGTTAATAAAATTAAAATAAAATTTATAATCATTGCTAGTTTTTAGTAAAATTATTATTATTTAAAATTATAACTGTTGGAAATTATTTTTAAATCTTAATTAATAAATATTGTTAATGATTTAACATAACAGAACAAATTTTTTTTTACTATAAGTTTAACAAAATATTGCATATTACGTTTTTGTTTTTAAACAACGTTAAATATTACTATTCAAATTATTGGAAAATTACAGCTATATTAATTAAATATAAAAATTAAAAAAAGAAATTAACTATATAATGTTTGTTAAACAACTATTACAAAATTTTGATTATTACTAATTTTTCTATATTTTTTCTCTTTCTTACGTTTAAATTTACTTTTAAAAATACGGTAAAATTATAGATACATGATTTTTATTTAAAAATTGCAAATTGCATTAAAATGTTAATGTAGTATAGCTAAATACAAAAACAGATTCAAAAATAGGCTATAAACATAATAATAGTATAACTTGTTTTTTCTTTGAAATTTGTTATTTTCGATGCAGCATAAACATTAAATATTTAATGAATTTTATTTATTATTGATATTATTGAATAGCAAATATAATTGTTTGCTTAGCATGATATTTTCATTCAGTATTTCCACTTCTGACATATTATTTAATTTTATTTTACTAAAGTAAATAAACTTAGTTATGATTATGGTTTAATATATGAATTTTCTAAATATTCTATAATTTAACATTTATAATTAGTAAAAATATAGATTATTGTAGATTCAACGTTTATTGATTAACATGTAATGCAAATTTAATATTTATTTTTTGTATTTTTTTTTATTATCATTAATATTTAGTGTAAAATTATTTAATTATTAATAATTATTTTCTAACACACAATTTTTTGCATGTACCTTGACGTTAAGAAAATACTGTACTATTTTTTTTATTATTATTATAAGTAGAGCGCGGCAAAAAAGTTGCAAATTGTTGCAAAATAGTCAACTAAAAAGTCGCAACATTTTAGCAAAATATTCTCTAAAATAGTCGCTAAAATTTTTACATATTTAATGGTTTTTAGACTTAGATACTTCATTTTAATATTATTTACTGCTGGATAACTTAAAAAACGGGGATTGAAAGTCTTAATAATAAAAAAACACATATAATTTAATAATTCTTATTGAAAAAGCTTTCATTTTATTTTTTTAATATATTCATTTTCAGCCTATTTTATGAATACATTGTATACGAATAACAATATGTCAATAATAATGAACTATGATGCTAATATTAATTGAAATAATGTCTTGAATTTCTACTTCCTCACTGTCATTGTCATTGATTATATTTTCACGCCTGTTAATAAAATAATTGCAAACAAGATACATTACTATGTTGTCCATGAGAAAGCTTTTGCGTCGGTCTGTCAAAACGTTTTTGAAAATGGAAAAAGATCTCTCAACATCACAGGATGTCAGCTGGGCATTCTTGAGGGATAGCAACTCTTTCAACGTTAACTTTTTTAGAACTTCACTAGTGATTTGAGTATATTTTCCATCGAGGATAGCAGACGCTTGCCTCATGAAAGAGGGCCTTTTGTTTTTGTCCAGCAATTTTCTCATTTTTTCTTGCACGACCTTAGCACGCGGCCCAACTGCAGTAATGATTTTAGCAACAACACTGCCCAATATGGACAATGTTTCACCGAGGCTTAACTGTGAGTTTTCTAATTCTTTTATTTTGGCGGCCAGGAATCCGTAAAAGTTGTATACACAAAATCATTAGTCAGCTGGTGGTCGAGAATGAGTTCTCGTGCTGTTTCCATGCACATTGCGTCGTCTTCGCCGTCTTCACAGCTCACATAAATCAATAATAAATGCCTCTTTCTGTGATTTAAAGTTCAAGGTACTTTGTCTTGAGTTTGATTTCGTGCCTTCGATTAAATTAACATGATATTTATGTATTGAGGTACTGAGATATTGTGTTACATGCTGTTTTTTAGCTGCTGTTACCTGAAGGAAAATAAATTTTAATAGGCAAATTAACTTCAATGTAACGTTTCAAAACATCAACTTATTTTTATTTAATTTTTATTAAATAATAGTAATTTGAATATAGATACTACTATGATATCTCAATAAATTAATAATTTATATGTACTTTACTTACTGTTTTATGACATTCGTCACGATACAGTAAATTGTTCGTCACTTTTAAGTATTTTGATAAATTTGCATATTGTTTTAATTAACTTTCTTTTGGGCACCTTGCCTTTGTTTTAAACATGATAACAATTATCGAGTCAATAAACAGAAATACGAAAAGCTATATTTTACAAGAAAAGCAAAAACGTTGTTTGACACACAAAAACAAGAAAACTATTCGCAACATATGATATGGTGAATCATCATAGATAATATTTTTGGTATAGTGACTGGTTACGTCCTTAAATATAACATCAGCACTTTAATTCACTGCATATTTTAAAAAAGCATTTTTGTCCGCAACAGAAGCATCAACGTCCACCACAAAAGCATCTATGAAATTGCCATTGTATTCTGCCATCTACATTTAAAAACGATAACATATTGTATGACACTGCCACTTAATGCTGCCATCTGTAGCGAAAACCTTAAACCACAATGAAAACAATACAATGCCACGTTCGTACAGTTTGAGGTTTGAGGTGCAGGTGGGCGGAAAACTTAAAACACAATGAAAACAATACAATGTCACGTACGTAAATCTTGAGGTTTGAGGTGCAGGTGTGCTGTCTTCTATAAATATTTTTTTAGTTGAGGTGAGCGACAAACCTGTATGAGTGTCATATCTCTCATCTGCTAGTTCAGAAGTTACATTTTTTACTTGCTTGAATGGTTCATCGATTCTATACTTCTTCGTGAATCGAAAAGACTGAAAAATAAGTTACATTTATATAAGCATTCCATAAATAGATGTAATTTAATTTTTTGGATTAAATTATTTCTTAATTTTCTTGCGAACTAATCCCTGGCAAAAACAAGCATGTATTAAAGATTGCATAAACATAATTCAATATGTTAAGGTTTAGCATATTATTTTTTGTCATGATAGAAATTACTGTAGCATGTTATTTTGCTTTGCCTATTTTCATGTTGATACCTTAATTGTTTACAAAATAAATATTAAACGTTGCATAGAATTATATATCTAGCATATTATTCTATTTTAATTGCCGTATATATTGTTGGTTTTGCATTTTTTGCTTAAATATTACATAACATATTATGATATAAGAGCAGACAACAACAACTGTGCTAATTTTTAAAATAAGTCAAATTATTTTATTCTCAATAAATAAAAATAATTTAATTTTTATTTCATTTAACTCATAGCATACACATTACATACTTTAATAAGTTCCATTATGTTTTTTATTTCACTTCAGAGATCCTTTTGCTCATGTTGAAGCTGTCGAATTACAAATTATACTAGAACTATAATGAAAGAATAGGTTGTTGTCTTGCCACAATGTTAGATATATTATTTTGTTTTCATAGCTTTATAGTGTAAATGTTTTTTTGTTTTTGTTTTTTTACAATAGTTTTTGAACTCTATATTCATATTTAAACAAAATTAGTGATACATACAGTTACATTATCATAACATACACTATAAATCATATATGATAGATCTAGACATTTATGCATATTATTATAATTCAGAAATAATCTATTCAACATACTAAATCCAAGTATATATGAGAACATCCAATAAATTAACTATATATCCATGTATATTTTTTATAAATAATTATACTTTATTTCTACCCTGCCTTATAATATATTTTTGTATTTTTTCAATATATACAATTTCAAATTCATTTTTTATTAAGTTATGAATAGCTGTGAATAGTTATGAATATAATATAATTAGCTTATCAATATAATTGCTTAAAGCTTTCAGTTAGGCTAGATCTCAAATATTGGAAATTCTTCATTATTAATCGAAAGAACTTTCTTTTAATGAATAAATTAAGATGATGAATTGAAAAATTATTATTTTTTTTTTTACTTTGTGCCCTAATTATTGTTATATTTTTAATTTGAAAAATTTTCACCAATTTCTTTAATGAATGAGGCTAAGAGCAAGACAATTTCAGTGGCAGACATTAAAACTTTTATTTTTGATCATTAAGTACATTTTTGGTAACACAAAATAAAAATTGTTATTATTTTTAAATAAAATCCACACTTCATATTTTGGAACACACGAGGATTTTAGAGCAATTGTTACCTAAAAGACGAATTTCAAAAGTATAAATTTAAATTAAATATATGTACACTTTTTATATAAAAGGTATATTTATTATTTATTCTCAATAATGTTACAATCTGTATATGGTACATGAAACAAATTGAAGTGTTTAAGATTTTGAGAAAAAGGTAAGAGAATGCCAAAATTTATCTGCAGTGAATTTTAATGTACTGCAAAATAAAGGTGCTTAGGGAAAATTGCTGCGTTCACCCTGCTCACCCTGCTCACCCTGCTCACCCTGGTCACCTGCTCAATCGGGCCTGTCTGCTGGCTCTATGCCTGCTTCCATGCCTACCTGTTAAAATTTCTACTTATATATTTCAATGCACATTCTAAAAACGTACATTTAAAAAACATTCTTTGGATTAAAAAAATTATTCAAAATTAAATTATTCGATAACGTTTTAAATAAAATTACGGTATATAGTTGTTTTGATAAAGATTTTAAAATATATTATATATATATATATATATATATATATATATATATGTTAGCATTAAAACCCGATATTGACCCAAACTAGGTATTTTTGCCCATTTCGGCTTTTGGTTCGTCGCTTTTAGTCAAAACCCGGAATGCCAGTTTATTTCGGCTTTTGGAAACGAAATTTTGATCCATACTAGTTTTGAGCATTTTACGAAAAGCAATACCCGGTGTAAACATTTACATCTTATTTTGGTCTTTGAATTTTGACCAGAACTAGTTGTGGTCAAAATAGAAAAATCAAAAGCCGAAAAATGAACATTTTTGAACTCAATTATTTGATATAAGAATTAGAGAGAGAGAGAGAGAGAATGAGAGAGAAAGAGAGAGAGAGAGATAACACAACACGTTAAATAAAAAAAGTAAAAATATTTATTTAAAATTACAATAAGAATAAGAGTGATATATTATGACTTATGACTAATTTCCCTTATATTGGTTCAAAGTTAAAATTCACCTTACTTTATCCAGTGATAACGATTTATTTTTAAATATTTCTTGTACGTATATTCAGTTGACTGTTTGTCTCTGTGCTGAAAACATGATTTATAATTTCATTTTATTCGTTTAAAACAGGATAAGAAAGTGTTTGAATTTAAAAAGTTCACAACACACGTATATTGATGGTGCGCAAATATATAAGTGTGCATTTGGTTAGTGGTTTAATGGATTAGCTCTTAATTTACATTTAATCGTAAGTAGCCCTTAAAACAATAATAATATTCTATTACTACTATTACTGCATGGACTACTTGCTATAAAATATTTGTAATTGTTGCAACAAAAGAAAATGGTTTTATATATATATATTTTTTAAGAAAATTTCAAATTATTTTAAAAAGTTCACTCATTGCAAGTGGTCCATTGCTAGGTTAAACAGTAAGTTTAATTTTCGTAGTGTCTCAATTAACTGACTTTATATTCCGTATCTATAGTTATAAGATTTAGAGATTATGGTCAGCGCATTCTAATCAAATTTGCCTTTCAGACCATATATTTAGAACTTAATTAAGAAAATTAATAAAATATATTGTTTTGCCTAAATTATAATACATTTATAATTTTATATTATAATATATATTTATTTTATAAATATTTAATAATATTTTATAATATTCATAATATAATTATAGTCTTTTATCATTGTATAAAATTCTGAGGTGAGAAATGTTCATTTTTCGGCTTTTGATTTTTCTATTTTGACCACAACTAGTTCAGGTCAAAATTCAAAGACCAAAACTAGATATAAATGTTTTCACCGGGTTTTGCTTTTTGCGAAATGCTCAAAACTAGTATGGATCAAAATTTCGTGACTAAAAGCCGAAATAAACTAGCATTCCGGGTTTTGGCAAAAAGCGACGAACCAAAAGCCGAAATGAGCAAAAATACCTAGTTTGGGTCAATTTCGGGTTTCCATGCTAACATTATATATATATATATATATATATATATATATATATATATATATATATATATATATATAACTATATAAATATATATATTTGCAACTATTGCCGAATTCGCTTATTGGCCGAAACAAGTGACCACGTCGCGACGTGCCAATGCATTTTTGCCAAGATCCGAAATTCGGCACTTGTGCATCGTAATTTTGATCACGCAGCGGAGGGATTTTTTACAAATAACACTCCGCGACGTGGTTATTGATATTTTACCTGATCGTCGACTGGCAAATACATTTTAGCCAGTTCGCGGATTGGCTTTTTGATAATTGCCACGCTGCAGTGAGGTCAAAAATTTTATTGCGCATGTTACGATATTTGTTTATTAGTATGAATAAAAACATATATATTTTTATTATTAAAACTTTTATTTTTTTTATAATGGTTTTCAGACAATTAAAATATTTATAAAAATTAATTTTTCTTAAAATTTTACTGTCTTATTGTTATATTATTATTATATTTTATTTGGATGTAAAAATGATATAAAAGCTTATATTTCTCATTATATTTCTCTCATTTTAAGTTATCTTAATATTTTCTTTAAATATATAGGTATAAACAGGCTTTGTAATTTATACTTTAACCTGTGCGCACGTAATCGTATAGTTTATAATAATAGTGATATTTTGTTAGTATTAAAACTTGATAAAGTTGAACAGACGTGGTTGTATATAGCTTTATATTTTGTCAAATTAGTTTAATTGACATAATATAAATTAAGATGTAGATCAAGTGTTCGCGAATATGTAAAAAGAATTGATATAATATTAGAAGTAGCTTTCGTGTTGTTTTCATGGTTCATTTATATTACCACACTCTGCTTTTTTCATTATAAAATTGCATTTAATTGTATCAGAAACCATATTGGTCTTTGATTATATTCAGGTATATTATGTTTTTTTGGAAGTAAAGTTACGCACGATCATTAGAAAATTGTTTGATTTCGAAACAAACAAAGAAAAAAAATCGTAAATATATAACTGCATAAAATATCGCACCAAAGAAAAAAATTAATTTGATTCATAAATAAAATTATTAAAATCACAATACTTTATTGATGTTGAATCTTCCTGTGATTTATGTTAATTTTAATACGTTTCTATATTAACAAGATGGTAATGTATTGGCAAAAAAAAATTAAAATAAAAACAGTCAAAAATTAATTAGATATCATTTTATTAAATATTTTAATTAATTGGAAACCATAATAGAAAATAATGTAAGTTATAATTATAAAAATATATAAGATATTATTCTTACTAAAATCAATTATCGTAACCTGCGCAATTAACATTTTTACCTTGCTTCAGAGTAGCAATTATCAAAAAGCCACACTGTGAACTGGGTAAAATGTATTTGCCAGTTCGCGATCTGGTCAAATTACAATGACCACGTCGCAGAGTAGCATTTCGATGCTTTCACGTCAAAAACAATTATTTAAACTTTCCACAAGCTCGGCGAGTGGAGGATCTGCACTTTTCACCGTGGATTATCTGTAATGTTAAGTAAATGGACGCTAGATCACGCACCGTGCTACGTGGAAAGTGCAGATTCTCCACTCGCCGCGTTCGTGGAAAGTGCAAATAATATTTTTTGACGCGGAAGCATCGATTTGTAAAAAACACTCCGCAGCGTGGTCAAAATTGCGATGCACAAGTGCCGAATTTTGGATCTTGGCAAAAATGCATTGCCACGCCACAACGTGGTCACATATTTCAGCCAATTGGAAACCATTGCCAATATTTAATACATAAATATATATATATATATATATATATATATATATATATATATATATATATATATATATATATATATATATATATATATATATATATATATATATATATATATATATATATATATATATATATATATATATATATATATATATATATATATATATATATATATATATATATATATATATATATATATATATATATATATATATATATATATATATATATATATATATATATATATATATATATATATATATATATATATATACAGATATATATATATACATATATATATATATATATATATATATATATATATATATATATATATATATATATATATATATATATATATATATATATATATATACATATATATATAAATATATATATACAGGTATATATATATATCGATATATATATAAATCGCCGTGTTCGCGCCCAAATCGTGAAGTTGCATTTTTAGCCAAAAAAAATTTATTTGATTTTTCGAAAGACAATTTATTTGCCTACCATTTCACTAAATTTGGGAAGTTTCCTTCAAATTTTCTATTGGTTATTTAAATTCTTAATCATAGGCCTCAGCACTCAGCAGTTAAATTTTTTTTTTTTCAGCGTAAAACGTGAACTTGCATATTATAAGGTCTACAAACCTTAAAATTTCCTACTAAATATATATATTGAATTAACTATACTTTAAAAAGATACTTAACAGTTTCTTATTACTTATTATTAGTTATTTTTGTAATAAAACTAAATTGACATTAAAATAAAGTGATAGGTTAAACTTTTTTGTTTATCTAAACATGTCTGAGTTAGTGATATCGTTGTGGTCGGTTGGCAACGTAATGTTAAAGATCCCTAAATCAGCTGCTAAAATATTACTGACGTGATAATTAAGTAATTAAACCTTAATCATAACCTAACCTTACTTGCATGTTTCCAACATATACCAAGTTAACAAAGAAAAAATAAAAAAAAGTACAAAAAGTCGAATATCATATCAAGGTAAATCAATCAAAAATGTATAAATGAAAAATTTTCATATATACATGTAAAAATAATAAAAAAATTAAACATACACACACAAAAAAATATAATAATAATCAATTAAAATAATTTTTTACTTATGTGGCCACTTAGTGATTTTAACCGAGGCCCCCGGGATCCCGGCCGTAAGGTAGGGGAGATATCTACCTGCGCTACGAGTGACTTTCACTTTCACTTCAATCCAACCCCATGTATTTCTGGAGTTTTCAATAATTAATTGCTCGAAATCTACGCATCGTAAAATTATGGCTACTTTTTAAAAATGTTCTCCAACATTTCCAATTAAATGTCATATTTTTTAAAACTTTAATCGAATAATTTTAAACTTAGAAAAACTGTAAAATGCGAATGTACTTTTTACAGAAAAGTACGTACCTAATAAAGAGAAATATATGCTTGTCCAGTACCAAACCTTAAAATATATATTATATTTTATAAATAAAATCTTCGTTTTAAAATTTTTGTGTTTTGAAGTATTACTAAAAGTAAATATATAATATTTACGTGTTATTATTATTCATATTTCTATAATTATCAATATATAATATTGTATTAAATTCTATGATGTATAATATAATATAATATAATATAATATAATATAATATAATATAATATAATATAATATAATATAATATAATATAATATAATATAATATAATATAATATAATATAATATAATATAATATAATATAATATAATATAATATAATATAATATAATATAATATAATATAATATAATATAATATAAAGAAGTATAAAAAAATATTATGTTGTGTCGATAACTAACATTATACTATTAATAAGACACATTTACATTATTTAGTGAATTGTTATTTAAAAATAAGAATTAATTTTAATTAAAAATGTTTTAATGTTATATATTAATTTTTATTTAATTTTTTTAATAAACATAAATAAAAATCATTTAGAGATTCTTTGATAATATTATATTAAAGTAAAAGAAAGATTTTTTTTCTTAAATTATTATCTTTTTATCGCCAAATTAATTATAATAATAGTTATAAATAATATTTTAATGATCTAAGTTGGAACGTGCGATAGTTTTTAAGTATGTTGAGGAGGTTAAAAATAAAATAGTGACAATTGCATGAATAAATTTAATGTTTTATTATATATAATATAAATATATTAAAAATAATATTTATATATACACATTTATATATTAACCTGCTTTATTGTAGAAATCCTTTTTTTCTTGCAATTAATTATAGATTTCAAATACAATACTATATACAAGAAAATACAATTTACAATAAAATACAATATACACAAACTAAAAATAAAAATAATAAAATAAAAAGGAGTTTTCAGACCGCTTATTCAATTATATTCATACATTTAAAAATTAAAATTATTTACAATTTTACAGTTAACTATAAAATGATTTGCAAAGTAATATTCTGTAAAAATAATTTATTTATAAATATATATTTCTATATAAATTACAAATGTTTTGAAAATGAAATACAAACCAATTTTATTGAGTGTTTAATACGATTTGCACATTTAACAATAATATATTTTTTTCGCTATATATTATTATATTATCATACTCAAATATTACATTAAAACATTTTATGTTACACATTGTATAATATATAATCAAATTTGATATAATTATCTGTTTGCTCTCATAGAATCGAGTTTTCTTTTATTTTTTCTATTTTTTTCAGTTTGCTCCATTTGAACTTTATTATTTCTTATTTTTGAATAATTATTTAACAAAATATTTGCAAATGGTGGCAAGCAGAGCGCTAGTAAATTTACTAAGTCTTGACCACATTGACATATGTAATTAACAGGAATATTTTCCCCTACTTTAGCATTTAATAAATAAAGAAGAATTCTTTTTTGTACACCACTGCTAAGGAACTTTTTCTCGTAATCTTTACTCAATAACACAACAAATATTTTATATGCAGTAAGTATGGAATGAAAAACGATATCTTTTGGTACTTGCAAGCCACCTCTGTCAAGTTCACTTAAATATGTCAGTGCACTCTCACTATGGTCATCAAAGTCTACGTCTAATTTACGATCGTAAACTAATATACTCTGACAATGTGTGCAATCAAAGTAATTTTTAGCAATTTTACAACAGTAACCAGCTATGAATAACAAAACAGTGTTATCTTTTTCACTTTTTTAATAAAATCACTTTGATGCAATACAGTGTCAAATTTTGTTGCTATGACTAAAAACTCATTTTCATTCATTTTTAAGTCATTATAAGTACTTGAAAACTGGCGGATGTCAAATGTACCATACGTTGAAGATTTTATTTTAATTAAATTAAGAATCCTAAGTTTTCTCTCAGCATGCAGTACTTGACTTACTGAAACATGATAAGAACCCCCACACATTTGTCGCCATTGACCATGCCTACCCTCAAGATTGTCCGTTTGAAATTTACCTAATAATATGTATTGTACGGACTCATCTGTTGTAAATAAATAACTACATACACCAATCAATGCTCGTGTAGTATTAAGAACTGCTTCATTTGTTTCCCTAGATAACATACCTATGGCCTTATTACTGTCTGCTTCATTAGGAAAAAATGTTGTAAAAAGTTTTGATTTATCCCATTGTTCTAACCAATTTGAAAATATTTCTAAATATTTTATTTGAGGACAAGTCATATTTGTAACTGGTTCTTGAAGCTCGTCACGTTTATGTAAACCTTTATTAGGATTTTTAACATTAACTACTCGCCACCACTGCATAATATATTTTATGAATTGCATTGTACCATCAATATCCCCCTCTTTAAATCCTAATTCAGTGAGTTTACTCTTACTTAAATTTAGAGCAACAATATTTTTTTCAGAGAATACTCGTATTGCTGCGTATGCGTTTTGGCGCTCAATACGAGTTGGAAACACAGATTTACGATTTAAATCAGGGGCTAATTTTATTACATCAGTTATTTCTAATTCATATATTTTTTTTAAGTGTAAGAAACTTGGTATAAATGTTTCATTGGCATCATCACCCATTCCAGGATAAAAAAATGTTTGGTTAGTAATAATTTGATTAATCCAATTATTCCTTATATTTTTAAACTTCATGGACTGTATCAAATATTAAAAATATTTGTTGGTCTTTATTGTATGGATTAGGTATTAAAATTAAAAGTTCACCACCTCCCAGATTTACAAACAATTTACGATTTACTTTATTATTATCAGTTACTAATGCAATGATAATATATCCTAATGAAGTCAGTGTTTCTATGACCTGCAAGGTAAAACTTGTTAATTTTTCAGTATTTAAATCTTTCACAGGGAACATGGCAACAACCTCCTTAAATTTATGAAACAGTCCTGATATAATAAAAGAACAAATTGTTGTTGCTGCTTCATTGTTTTCAGTTAACCCATGCAACTCACCACCTGAATATTGCACACTAGGAACGGTATAGATTTCATCGATTTCAACAACAACATATTTTTGAAATGAAGTTAATGGTTTTATAATTTCTTGCAAATTTCGTTTTTGTGCTTCATCAATACCAGGCTAAACTGTACTTAAATTATTTAAATATTTTTTTAAATATACAGGATGAGGTAACGTTAGTACATAAAAATCTCTAATTTTTTTATATGCAGCAGGATTAGTTAAGTATGTGGTACAAGCGAATAAAATGGTATCTGAGTCATAATGTGGAACTTTTTTTCCTATGTTTTTTATTTGTTCTTTTATAAATTTTAATTTTGATTTTTTACTTTCAGAGAGAAAACTATTATCATTATTAGTTTCAATTACGTGCTCTAACATTTGAATAGATTGATCTAACGAACATGTCATATCTAAGCGTTTCCAAGTGAAATCTTTTATTTGATTCAGCAATTCACGAAGTTTACTCCACTTATCACACCGACCTCCTGTATCTAACACGGACTCCCATGCTTTGTCGGTAATACGGGAGCCATGTGAATAAAAAAATGTGAATGGAAAAATTTTTATATTAGTAAAGAGCGTGTCGTGATATATATATATATATATATATATATATATATATATATATATATATATATATATATATATATATATATATATTTATATATATATATATAGTGGAATAAAATATGAATATATAATTAAAGTGTTCAACATCGTTTAAAAAAATTTAGGCAATTTTTAAGCAAGTAAAATAATAATAATAATATTATCATTATTATATTTTATTATATTATAGAGTAATATTTAATTTTATTATGTGATGTCAAATATAGAATAATATATAAATATATTATTAAATATTGTTATTATAATAACATACTGTTTATAATAATACATAAATGCTATTAGGTAGCATTATTATTATTTTCCAAAAAAGTATAGGTATTTATTTTGTTCTAATTTAGTATATTATCGAGGCTTTAATAAAATTAATGTAGCATAAGTTACGTTGTATTTTCTGTCCGTGAAGTATGGATAAAGTATTCGTACTTTTATAATTATTATCATATATAAATATAAGAAAGGCAGTATGTATATACCGCAAATAAAAATGCTGAATGCTAAAAATAAATTGAATTAAAATAAATACTACGCAACATTTCGCATCATTCATAACTCATAAGCAACCATTAGTAAATAAATATTTATATATCTTGCAATAAGTATATTGAAAATTCATTCTAATATGATTTATTTAAATTATTATTAATATAATTAAGACAATTACATACCTTTAATTATTTCTTGATAGCGAAGAACTGCTACACTGTCCTTAACGTCCTGTGAATGGCTTCCATACAAGTGGCTTCTTATAATTCACATAATAAAATATAAATTTTTTGGTGATAACAAAATAATATAATTTTGTTACAAAACTTTACTAGTTACTCGTAGTGTTTCTCAACGTCAATTGATTCTTCAGGGATGAATTTTGGCTTTAAGTACTATTTTTTGCTTATTTCCTAGAAATTAACGGCATGATATTTCTAGGAATGGGTGATTTTTTTTATCACTTTTTTGTTTTGTCACAAAAAGAAAAAAAAAAAAAAATGAACAGTAGTACATTTTAAATAATACATCGTTAGAAAAATTTCGTCGAATTTCTTTATTGTAGTATTTGCTTTTGTTTTCCTATACTTATATAAGTAAATTGATCAAAAGATAGCTTTCAGCACTTGACACTGAAATATTCTCATTAACCGCGGCGACAACCTGGCGCGTCTTTTTCCATTTATATTTTTTTATCAATGTGTCAGTTACATTTTTTCCCTTAGATTAGAGTACTGTACAATAAAAAAAAGTATTGTATTCATAATAAGTAACTCACGCATTCGTAGAAAATATTCGCATTATTTGTCTAAACCAAAATTCTTAGAAAAAGACGGGCTCGACGGCTTTTAGAAGACCAGTGGATGCACTCACAGTTGCTGGCATTCAATATTATTTTTTTCTCGCTTTTCTTTTTTTAGTCACCTGCATAGTGCACAGGTAGATAAAGAATTTATTGTCCTATTTTGATGTGACAAAAACTACGCGAATCAGCTAGGAATGTGATATGTGATGAAAATAAGTAAAATTATGTGAAATATCAAATTATATGATATAATATTTATTAGATTAACATTATCTCTTATGGATAAAAAGCTTGTGCACCTTGTTGCCGACTACCTGCTCAGGAGGTGGGGGTGCACCTTTTGGGCCAGGTATCCCGGGGGCCTCGTTTTAACCCTCAGGCCAAATCTCCACGCCAGGATATAGTTATCAAATATCAACAAAAGAAAAATGTGATTATTATTTTTAAATTTATTATTATATACAAAATGTTTAGTTATTTATTTTATTATATTAAAAGAACAGATAATTTTTTAATAATTTCTAAATATTTTTTAATATTGGAATTCTTCTTCCTACAAAAAAGGTAAAAATTATTAAATTTATACGCATAAATTATTAATTATCAAAAACATAATTTATTATTTCTTGTTACAGTGTAAATATAACAGTGTTAACAATTTTAAAACTTATTAGTGTTGTTCGTAAACCCTGTTCTCTTGCACCAAAAAATGCGCATTCCATTTAAATAACCATAGGCGATCGTCATTTTTGGTGCGGAAAACAGGGTTTACGAACAGCATTATTATAGGGAGAAATAAGGGAAAATATAAAATTTGTCTAACATTTGAAAAAGAAAAAATAACAATTCACGATTTAAATATTACTTGATTTTAATACAATATAGATAAAATACTATAATTTAATTGTCAAAAAAAAAAATGGGCCAAAAATATTAAAAAGCAGTATTTTATAGCTTTTCTAAATATTTTGGCTCTCTTGTAAAATTTCATGCAAGTTCACGTTTAGCGTGAAACTAGACAAATACAAGTTTACGTTTTGGGCGCGAACATGGTAAATATATATATATATATATATATATATATATATATATATATATATATATATATATATATATATATATATATATATATATATATATATATATATACAGTTTGAATGATAAAATCTGGGAATAAAGCAATAAGCCGCTCCAATGAAGTGGCTGCCCGATAATTGCATTTCTCCGCCTTCTTCCAGTTTGCTTTGCGTAACAACCAAAATGCATGTGTGTGTTGTAAAGGTTGGGGTCCACCTTTACTCCTTATTTCCTCTGTTTACTGACTCGTGTCGCATGCCTCTCTCTCTCTCTCTCTCTCTCTCTCTTGACGCTTCCTTTCTGGCAAACATTTTTTCACTAGCATACAGCAACAGCATAATATCACTTGACATTCTCTCTCTCTCTCTCTCTCTCTCTCTCTCTCTCTCCTCTCTCTCTCTCTCTCGCTCTCTCTCTCGATCGGCCTGGCACACGCTCTAAAAAAATAGCCGCTGTTTCTCACTTCTTCTGTTTGCTCAAATGACTATAATTGTTTCATTTACTTTGTGACAAATAAAATGTAACAAATAATTTATATTTTTATCATTTTTGTTGTTTCATTGCAGTTATTTATGTAGATATATATTTTTTTTATTTATGCATTTATTTATTTATTTATAAATTAACTATTTTATTAAATCTATTTATTTTAACTTTATGTAATTATTTATTTATCGATTTTTTTTTCATTTTATTTTATGAATTTAGCTATTTATGTAGTTATTGATTTATTACATATTTTACTGCGTTATTTACAAATTAAAAGATTTATAATTTTTCTTTAAGTTTTTTAACTTTTTTTTTTGTTATAAGTAAATTTTTTACCTGTATTACATTAAAGAAATTGAGTTACTTGCTTGCAAATAATAAATTAATATCAATGACCTTAGAATTAGTAAATTTACATCAACTTTGTTTTAGTTTGTTCAGCATACTGATAAAAATACTGCTTCAAATACCGTGTATCATGCACTGCGTGTTTTTGAAAAGTCTGGAATTCTGTCTTGACACTTGCAAGTATTTGTTTAGCACAATTCTTACAATTTATAATAATAAGAGAGAGAGAGAGAGAGAGAGAAAGGGGCATGCGACACGAGTAGAGAAAGGATATAAGGAGAAAAGGTGGACCCCCACCTTTACAACACACACATGCATTTTGGTTGTTACGCAAAGCAAACTGCAAGAAGGCGGAGAATTGCAATTATCGGGCAGCCACTTGATTGGAGCGGCTTATTGCTTTATTCCCAGATTTTATCATTCAAACTGTATATATATATATATATATATATATATATATATATATATATATATATATATATATATATATATATATATTTATATATATATATATATATTTATATATATATATATATATATATATATATATATATATATATATATATATATATTATATATATATATATATATATATATATATATATATATATATATATATATATATATATATATATATATATATATATATATATATATATATATATAAATATATATATATATATAAATATATATATATATATATATATATATATATATATATATATATATATATATATATATATTTACATACATATCGCAGAATTTAAAAATTGCTGACCACCTCTTTTAAATTTAAAAAAATTTTAGGAGATTTTTTTTTTAAAAATGTCGAAGGTACCTTATGATACAACATTGCACATCCTAATTTTTTTTTGTTGATTATTACCGGAGATATGGCCATTTAAAGATAGCGGCTTAGACTATTAAGATCGCGCGTGGAGCTAACTTTGAAGCTTCATAGCTCCTGTACTATTAAAGAGAAATAAACACATCTTCTTGATAATAAATAACCTATAAGTCAATTAAGTTTAGACATCTGTAAAATTAATTTATTATTTTTTAAAGTTTTTTTTATTTATTTTAGAAAAATGTCAATTTTTTCCAGAATTTGCATAATTGGACACGCCTTAAAAAATAGTCTTAATATTTTTTTTGCAAGTTCAACTTTCTGATCTGTTAAAACAACTTATAATCTTTACTTTTTTGCAGAAAAAAAACTATTTTTTTAAAATCTGAATTACAGTGCACGTGAAAAATAGTGACGTTTGATGAATTATGCTAAATGCTACTTTAAAAAAGTCCATGTTACCAACTGTTTTCTGGGAAACAAAATATATACACAGAAAGAACATACTTTTCATAAATATAAAATAAAATACAAAAAGTGTATATGAAGCTGCAAATATTTTTTACGCCTTTTTTAGTAACAAGCTTTACGCGCGCGATACGCTCAACGTAAACAGTCCCATTTTAGCGACAAATAATGCGTATAACTACATTTTTATTTATGTTTATGCAAGTTTTATGATGAAACATTATTAAATATGATTTGTTTTTATATTTTAATAAAAATAACTGTAAAACGTGATATATGAATAACATTATTTATAATATAATTATGTTATTATACTTTACTGTCATTTCAAGTTATGAAGTATTTGGTTTCTAGTGTTTTGTTATAAAAGATAATGTTGATATTATTATTTCTTTCTTAAATTAATTAATTCTTACTAATTCACTACAATCTTTACATATATTTATATACATACATATTAATACAGTATATAAAAAAAGCAGAATTTAACTGTTATAATCACAGTAACTTTTCAGAATTGATTTATAAATCTTATTTGTCATTTTAAATGATTTTTATAAATATTAGGTGGAGCTAAGATTGATGATATTTGATTGAATGGTACAACAACTATGAACTGATTTTGTGGCCACTGAAAATGTTTTTCAAGTCTTTTTATTATGCATAAGTCATATTCTAAATGTTCTTCAGTGTTTTGTAATGTTTGACTGACTGTCCAGTCTCCATCATAAGTGACAGCAACAAATGTGTCTTGAAGGAGATGTTTTTCATTTACAGTATGGTGAGTATTGCAGGCTAAACGAGTACGAGACAATAATAGATCTGAAAAAGTATTGTCTTCTAAAAGTCGATACATTCTTATGACGTCATCATCCTTTGGTACAAATTTGTAATGACTGAGTGTGCCAGGCAAAGTTTTAGCTGTGGAAAAAAATACTTTTTCCTTTTTTTTCCAAATTTCTCATTATCTTTAGCAGACACATACATTAAATTAATTTTAGATTCATTGTTTAGAGATCTCCTATTCAGATACTTGCACATGTCATAGGCATTAAGTATATTATCCTCACTTCCCGGTTTAGCCTTCATACTTTTTTCATATGATGCTGTCTCTGCTGCCCCACCAATTGCATTACAGATGCTCATGACAATATATGCATCACTCCAATAAATAATATTTAAAATGAGAGGATTTTTATTTAAATTATGTGGTATCAGTTTTGATGAGTTTGAATTCACCGTTACTGCATCATGTAACAAATCATCACTGATAACACAATAATATGCCATTCTTATTTGTTAACTTTTTCTTCTAGGTCATAAATAACGTTTATATGTAAGGAGGCTTGTTTATTTTGCCAGTAAACACCCTGGGGAGCATCTTGAATTTTAACTGGATAATTTTCAGAAACATTTTGTAAGACTATAGCAGTTTTGCAGTCTTAATTTTTTTTCATTTCAGTGAAATATTTAGACTGTTATTTTTTAGTGAAAGATGTGTCGTACCTTCATTACATGCATTAACTAATGTTTCAATAAATTCTGGGACTGTAGTAACAATAGTTTCTAATTTTGAATATATATCGGTAGTCCAAGTATTATATTTTATTTTATCATCTAGATCTCTATTTTGTGATTAAAAGATTTTGCATAAGTATTTGGATAAGTTGTCGACCCTAGGACAAAATTCACACTTATACATCATACATTCTTTTTTGTCAATAGAGCATACAATTTTTACAATAAGTTCAATTAGAACAATTAGTTCAATTCTAACTTAAATTTTAATGTCATCAATTTAATATTGTGATGTGTCTGGCTCACGCATAAATTATGGGCATTTTTTGAATTTACAGTAAAAACCCAAATAAGAAGTAATGATGTAAATTTTGTGAAGCTTATTTTGTGACCAGTACGTTTACAGAACTCTGAGTGAAGTTCACGTAAATTATAATATAATATGCTTTTTGTCATTTTTACTTTTTTGCCATCAATTTTAACTGACACTGTGTCACTTACCTCAGGTCGAATACTACAGTTTTCTTCACTCTGGTAAAACTCAACTACATCTTCTACTATCTTTGAACTTACTGTAAAACGCCCTCTAAATTGCGAAGGGTTAGTTAATATTCCTTTGGTACGCTAAAATTCACGTGCTTTTCTAACTTAACTACGATTAACATTGAAGAATCTTGATGACGTATGAATTGACCAAGAATTTGGTACCAATGTCAGTAATCTTATATTTTCTTGTGTAGTAGCTTGTGCACATTTATTCTTAATTTCTTCCAACATATTTTTATAATCTTTTACTAATTCATTGTTTTTAATTTTAGATTTTGATTTAGATTTTAATTACTCTAATGGAACATTTGCGACTTTACACATATCACGTGCAATCACAATGTTTGCATGCTTTAATTTCTGTTTCAAATATTGTACCTTCTATGCCCCTTGTTTATAACTTAATTTCAATGGAGCTCTTTTAACAATCAGAAGTTTTCTATTGACTCTGTTTGCTGCCACTAATTTCATTTTTTTTTCTTAGCAGGAGTACCATAATCACTCGCCGAGAAACTTAATTCAGCGTTTAAAGTTGCATCTCGAGAATTGGCAATATAATTACCTGATGGGGATTTTTTTAAGTTTACGTGCTGGTCAAATTCATCAATGCTTTCTTTTAACTTAAAAAAGCAATTAACAAAAATTATATCCGCATAATGAGCTTCGTTATTCAGTTTTTCTATCGCACTAATTGCCATTTCTTCATTTAAAACAAGCAAATTTAATTTTACATGATTTTTATGTAAGTTGAAAGGGTCACAGCATACCGTTTTGACATTTTTATAATGCTTTACATATATATTATAATGATAATAGCAAACACTTGCGCTGAAATCACTACTATCAATTTTGTCTATACAATGCGTACGATTAAACAACATTTTTTGGTCCACTGTTTTAAAATTACTTATAAAATGCAGTCTATGAGTTCTTGTATACCTATCTTAATGACAGTCATGACTAATAACGTTCCCAATCGTACATTTAACTATATTATTTGACATTTTTCAAAATACAATGCACAACACAAATTAACACAACAAACAAACAATTAATAACTAAGTTATAAAAACAAGGTCCACTCATTCTAACATTCGAATCTCTACAGAAAACTACAGCGTGCTAAAAACTAAGGTGTAAAATTAATAGTAAAATTGACAAAATGCGTCAAAAGAATTGCTATTTTTGTAATAAATCTTTCGATTCAACTTTTACTTATCCTAATATATGATGATGATTCACCACGTAAGCTGCAAGTTCTGAAAAATGCAATAAAATCCTAAACACATGTAATTTTAGATTTGTGTCTTCACTATATATTATTATTATTAGTATGAAGGACAAACAATATAATAGACTAGTAATATAACAATTCATAGGAAAAGAAGGCTTGTAAAATTATCGAACAATAAAAACTGTATAATTTATCATAAATTCATTTTTACCAATTTCAAAAATTTTGTTCAACTAGTATAGTATAAATTGCCCCCGATGTAATACTAATACTGCTATAAATGTTGCAAGAGGGGGTGGGGGAACGGATATACTTAATAAGAAACCCGAAATTAATAGATCATCGTAAAAATGTATAAACATAAATAATAATGTAGTTATACGCTATATTTGTCGCTAAAATGGGACTATTTACGTTGAGCGTATCGCGCGCGAAAAGCTTGTTACTAAAAAATGCGTAAAAAATATTTGCAGGATCATATACACGCTTTGTATTTTATATTATATTTATGCAAAGTATGTTCTTTTTGTGTATATATATATTGTTTCTTAGAAAACAGGTGGTAATATTAAATTTTTTAAAGTTGAAAATAGCATATATCATGAAAAGTCACTAATTTTCACGTGCACTGTAATTTAGATTTTTTAAAAAAATAAATATTTTCCCGCTAAAAAGTAAAGATTATAAGTTTATTTAACAGATCAATAATTGAAACTTGTTAAAAAAATATTAAGACTATTTTGTAAGGCGTGTCCAATTATGCATATTTTGTCAAAAATTGACATTTTCTTAAAATAAATTAAAAATACTTTAAAATTGATAAATTAATTTTACATATGTCTAAACTTTATTAACTTATAGGAAATTTATTATCAAGAAGAATTGTTAGTTTTTCTTTAATAGTAGAGGAGTTTTGAAGCTTCTTATTCTAAGCTGCTATCTTAAAATGGCCATATCTCCGGTAATAATCAACAAAGAAAAAAAATTTTGGCTGTGCAATGTTGTATCATAAGTAGAAAGCGCAGAAATAGTTTTTCAACTATTTGCGTTATGGGTGCTATTCTTATTATTTTACCAGATCACCATCGATCCATTAAATTGTGACCTTTTGACCCCATCTAAAAATCAACTATTTTCAACCATTTCAACATTTTTCACCTATTTGTCAACTATTTTCATCTTTTGTTCACGATTCATTGATAACATGTAAATAATAAATAAATAAATAAATATATGTAAATAAATGTAATAAATAAAAAAAAGTTTAAAAATAATTAAATTTTTTCCCAAGTCTGGAAAAATTCTGTTGGAAACGGATACATTCTGAATAACCTATCATTTAAATTACAACTTTAGGGTAGCAAAGTGGTTGGAAAATTTAATTTTATATAATTTTCAGTTTTATAATGAGCCAAAGAACAATTCTCTTTACTCCAAAAAGAATCAGTTTCAATCACATCTTCCGTAAATTAGCGTTAAAAGACGTTGGGTAACGTCCCCTTTAACACGAAAAACCTTCAAAACTTCAAGTTCATGCACGGTGTGCAAAAATTTTATTGATTAACTTGTAAACAAAAAAATTCAAATGTGTTCTATAAATCAAGTTTTAATTAATTTGACTTTTTAAACAATTTTTACGAGACTTTTACGTAGAAAGAAAATGATTGAAAATCGTATAATCAAATTAACATGGATCAATTTGCGATATTTTTTCCCCGTAAAATTCGTCATAGAAAAATCTGAAACATCAAAAGTTTTCATTGAAAGTCAACACGAAGAACAAGTTAGTGTTTTTTTTTTGTTAAGCGCTGAGGGTTTTTGATATAGAATTTTTTGGATTTCATTTTTAGGTACAGCAGCTTCAACTCAATTCAAAAATATAATATAAAAAAATTTATACTGCTAACCTACAGTAAAACCTTAAAAAAACTAGTTCTCTCAAGTACAGTCTAAAAATGTGGAGAGGTGTTTTTTTGTTATCGATGTACAAGTTTTACTGTGTAGAATTTGGAAAAGTACTTGGTGTGCCATTACTTTGAAAGTCAAGGCAGCCATGGTAACAGAGCTCTTGGATCCTTTGCTGATATCCATATATGCATAGATTACTAGCCTTCTGAGTTCTTATAAAATGTTATATTTCAGTTTATGCTAGTATTTACCTTAGATTTAATGTATATGATTTGAAAGGGTAAAAAAATTAATTTAAAATTAAAATCAACTATTAAATCAACTATTTCTTGAAAATCAACTATTTTACCAACTATTTTCCCGAAAAAAACAACTATTTAGTTAACTATTTTGCCAAAAAAAAACAACAACTAATTCTTCGCTCTATAATCATAAGGTACCTTCGACAGTTTTTTTTAAATTTTTCATCCTAAATTTTTTTTAAAATTTATTAGAGGTGGTCAGCAATTTTTTAAATCTGTCATATATATATATATATATATATATATATATATATATATATATATATATATATATATATATATATAAATAAATATATATATCGATGGCCGCGAGTCTAAATGGGGAAAAAGCAATTTTCATGAACTGCGCGAGTGGTGAATATACACCTTTCACGGCCGCCGCGAGTGCCGAATAAGCTTTGCTTACAGCACATGATATTCACCACTCGCGACGGCCGTGAAAGTTGCTTATTCACCACTCGCAGGGTTTATGAAAATTGCTTTTTCCTCATTTAGACGAGCGTCCAGCAATATATATATTTGAGAGTGTTTTTCCACTTTTTACAATGGCGGCACTCACGAGAAAGAATTTTCGCCGATCGAAATGAAATATATACACAAAGTACGTACTAATAAAAATGTTTCGTCATCAAATATTTCTTAAAAATTTTAATTGCTTTGCGAGATACATGTATTTGAAAAAGGCGGCTTATACGCGATATGGGTATTTAGAGTCAATTTCTGGGCTTTGTATATTTTCGTGGAAAACAGATATTAATAAATTCTCGTTTGAGGAAGTAAACCAACATGGTAACTAACAATTTTTTTTAGGAAAAAATTTTGAAAACTACCCAATGTAATTGTAAATGATTGAACAAAAATGCCGAGATTTATCAAAATCGCCTATATTCTAAGACCCGCCAGAAATACTCAAAAAACTTTTATATGACATTTAACGTACTTTTTAGGTTAATAGTATCCTTATTCATCCTTTTTTATGGAGAAAGTAGTTTTTGAAAATTTACATAGAGTACAATACTTGTCAAAACAATCGACATTTTTTAAATTGATATAATTTGACCTCGAATATGGCCATGTTACTCATTGTTTTTGGAAAATCAAAGTAAATAGAAAGAAACCTTATATCTTACTATACACAAGCAAGAAATAAAAAATGTGCTTAGAAAGTTGCTTCTTAGTTTTGTAGCTATCTTCGTAATTTACTTTTTTCGCCTTATACGTGATGCCAGCGGCTGCATATGTAAATGACTGGTAACAATAAAACGACCAAAATTGTTGTAAAATATTATATCTTTATAGTTCTGTTGCCTTAACTAAAACTTTTTATTGTTTCTGTAAAAAAAATCAATTTTGTTGACTTATGCTGAATATTGGAGGATTACTCTTCCCAGTAACCTTATCCAGGATTAGGACAACTTAAAAACCTGCAATAGACTAGACATGTAGACCCCACGATTTAAAATTTTTTAAAAATAGGTCATAATGTCAGATTTTATTAATAATAAGTTTATATAATTAAATATAATTATTATTTCCATTTTTTTTGGTAAAATAATTTATAAATATTACAGATAGTAACATGGATTTGTTTCCAGACAACATCAGAATTTATTTGTTTTATTATTTAGTATCGAAGCTTACTAAATCTACTTAATAAAACATAAATTTATTGCAACGCGTGCTAATGTAGAAAATACATAAATAAACTATAACAACAAATAATTTAACTTTTTAAATACCATAATGTATTTTTCTACTTCACATGTCTCTTTTTTATCCTATTGCTTATCTAAAGATTGATAGGAAGCAACAAAAAAGATACCGACACCTCAAACTCACATGTAAATGTGAATTGAAAAATTCACTTTTGAATCTAAGTTTCTAAATCATTTATAAGAATATTATAATATATACATTACTTTTAAGGTATATAATTCATTTAGGCTCTTTTTGTAGACTATAAACAAATTTAGCCAGTACTTAGAACTTATTGTTTTATTACTAACTTTTGATTACGAGATCATAGCATACATAGGACGTGTATTGACTTCTATTTACATTTATGTCTCACCTGTCGAGCATTTGAGTCGTTAATTGTATTTTTATACAATCAAAAAAAAAAATTTTATTATATCAAACAATTTTAATTCATTTTTATTTATTGTAAATTAATTATAATAATATCCATCTAATAAAATATATGAATGGAAATTTAAATAGTTATTTTTTTAATTTTATTTAACTCTTAAAATACACATTACATAAATTTGTGAGGTCCATTCTGTATTTTCCGCTTCAGAGAGCCTTTTGCTCGTGTTGAAGCTGTCCTATTACAAATTATATAAGAAAGATAAAGAAAGAAGATGTGATTGTTTTGTCTCAGTGTTAGATATATTAATAAATATTCTAACGACGAATGAAAATTTAGTGATTCATAGGGATACATTATCCTAACACACAATATAAATCATATATGATAGATCAAGACATTGATAAATATCGATGCTTCCGCTTCAAAAAATATTTTTGACACTATCCACTAGCGCAGCGAGTGGAGGATCTGCACTTTCTACGCCGCAAGGTACGTAGTCTAGCGTTAATTTACTTAATATTACAGTTGCTTCATGGTAGAAAGTTCAGATCCTCCTCTCGCCGCGCTGGTGAAAATTGCAAATAAACTTTTTTGACGCAGAAGCATCGATATATTGATAAATCGGAAATATTGTATTTAAAATTTACAATCCAAGTATCTATAAGAACATTTAATAAAATATATGTATATCCATGTATACGTTTTATATATACATTAATATTATAATTATTATTTATGAATTATTAATTTTGCCTTTGAAAAATTTAATTCCTAAACAGTTTTTTAACGATTAAAATTATATATGTATCTTGGTTTTTAATTGATTAAGAATTTCATTATAAAAGTGAGTAACTTTAGTATTAATGGCAATTCTTCCCATATTGGTTCTTTGCCAGTGAATATGAATATTTTAGCCTATTTCTAGCCTAATAAGTGTCAAAATACACGCCGTGAAGAGGAAGTGACGTAAATTAATATACTAGTAACAAAAGAAAAGATTTGAAGCTTACTCAAGGGTTGTGTGTAGTTTATAGTACCAACAATAGTAAAAAATATTTTTCATTCTTTTCCAGCTACCAAAGTCTAAAGTCTAAGTTTAAAGTCTATTTGTAATACATATTTAAGTACGTCTAAATTTCACAATGCATAATAACATAATAATATATAACACACATATATATATATATATATATATATATATATATATATATATATATATATATATATATATATATATATATATATATATATATATATATATATACAGGAAAAAAGTAAACATTTACAAAAAAGTGTATTGATTTTCTATATAAAATAAATAAAAATTTGATTTGAAATATATTTTAAAATATTTTTGTTTTACTTTTTATTTAAAATGCGGAGTTAAAAATTTTTAACATGATTTTACACGCCATACTCCCTTTTAGCCAGGGTAAGCTAAAAATACAAAACAAAACTGTAGTGCGCTAAACAACACAAACATTAAGAGCACTCATTCTTAAAGATCGCCTACATCCTGACTACTATAAGACTATATACCTGATGCAGTCTCTGTTACTATCTGTGCTTATAGTTTTTACCATGTGTAGGCAATTCAGATTCGGTATAAACAACTTACTATTACAATACTGTACATGTTTAAATAGAATTGTTCTATTATATTTTTTTCTATAACAAATTTTTATATTTACACCACAGTATATAAATATTTATTTATTTGAATTCATACAATTTTTTTGATGTCCAATTTTTAGAATTACGACGCTTAGTTTTTCAAATTATATATTATTAAATATAATTTTTAGTATGTGAAATGATCTATTATTAGGTATGCAGAGAGAGAGAGAGAGAGAGAAAAAGAGACAGAGTAAAGGAGACGTAACGATGAAATTTTATAATAATATGAAGATATTATATCTTTATAAGTAAACCTGAGGTTAGCTTAGAAATAAAAATTTTACACCTGCTAGGTAAGCACGGGGGTTATAGTTTTGATTTTTTTTAATAAAAAAAGACTTTCTTAGTTAAGAGACTGCATTTTTATTATATGATGTAATTCAACGTTGCTTTTTTTTCTTCTTTTTTTGCGTTGGATTATACATTCTTTCCTTCAAACCTCACCTATTTTTTCTCGCATTTTCTTAAACGTCACTGTCACACCAAAAGCCTGCCTGATCGCTCATCTTCCTGCCTCCACACTACAAAACCCACGAAATAGAAGTCAGTGAAACTTAAAGAGATTTGTATGCCAGACGTGTCTATGAGCTCAGTGACATTTTTAGTTAAATTGTGTTGAAAAACAGATTTTTATTATAATTATATATTAAACATTTAAGCATTATCAAAAAGTACGGAAGAAGGTATGAATATATGGTAAAAAATAATATAAAATAATATAAAATACTACAGTTTTTAAATGGGAATAGATTTAATATCTTATTGTTTGTGTAATGGAAATTTTCATTTAACATATAGAATTGGCAGTAAAAAAAAAGTAATATGTGTATATACGGGAAAGAAAAAATAAATGTAAAAATGTCTTACATTTTAAAAATGGCATTATTTTTTATTGCTGGCATTGAAATTAATACAGGGCCTAGTTTTAATTGTTTTAATTATCCAGTTAAGCTAAAAAAATATTTCAGCATTTAATTCTCATATAAAAACACACATGCAAAACAGAAACTTTCAATATCAATGTCCATATATTCGATGTTTTTATAAAAGTAAAAAAGAGTTATGAAAGTCATCTAAGGTGATGTCATAAAACTACCAACCCTGCTCCCCTACATACGGAAACAAAAACAAACGTTCTTTTTTAATGTAACTTACCTCGTTCTGCGAATATATTTCAAGAACAATTGAAATAACTTCTCATATTAATAGTCATTTCTTAAACACGAAATCTGTATGCTGTTCTCATTTGCTTTGCGATTATATTGTATAAAATAGAATTGGATATATATATATATATATATATATATATATATATATATATATATATATATATATATATATATATATATGTATATATATATATATATATATATATATATATATATATATATATATATATATATATATATATATATATATATATATATATATATATATATATATATATATATATATATATATATATATATATATATATATATATATATATATGTTTCGAATGTTGAATTTCTAGCGAGTTTGCATGATGAAAAGAAATTTTTTTGGTGAAATAGATTATTGTCTTATCTTCTGTGTAGACACTGGGCTTTACACTCGCTGCTATCACTATTTTAAATAACAATGAAAAAATAATAGTCACTTTGTACATAATTATAAAAACACTCAATTCACAGTCTTTTTAAAAATTACATAGCTATGTTATCTACACACAATGTTAAACGTTTTCGGAGACTATATATCAAAAATGTTACATACTGCTTGTCTGATTTTTTAGAACTGAAAACTTAACTCTCTCTCTCTGCCGTGCTGACCTATTGAGGGTAGGAGAGGGCGTACACGCCTCGTCAGGTGCAAGCAAATTGTTGACTTTATTTTTAGTACGATTACACGGTACTTTCTTATCAAAGGGTTTTAAAGGGGGATCCAAATGCGCGGCAATTGAAAACTAGGTTGACTGATAATTGTTTCATCTTTCCTTCTTGCCATTTCTATTGCTTCTAAAAGTTTTCCTTTTTTATAATGACTTTCTCTACCTATAATTTTAGCTTCTTATTATTAAGTTTTGAATATCCTGTAACTCTTTTTTCTGTTTTTTGCTTGTGCTCTTTTACCCTAATATTTAAAGGGTATTATTAGTAAGTACTAATTTTGATTTTATAGTTTCTCTTGACGAACACACAAATCTTAAATTTACTTCTCTACCAACTCTTTGTAATTTTTCACTTAGTCCTTGAACATAAGGGATGCAAATTCTACCAGCTGATTTTTCTTTTTTAATTTTGTTTGTTCTTTATTTTTTTTAGTTAAATATTAAAAATTCCATATATTTTAATGATAAATAGAGATACGATCTAAAATAAAATAGTTTATCACTGGAGATACGATCTAAACAAAGCCAATCACTGGAGATACGCTCTATAATGAAAAGCTTTGATCACTGGAGATACGTTATTCTTTTTAAATTTTGATCACTCGAGTTACGCTTTTTTTCAAAGTGCTAATCACTGAAGATACGCATTTTATTAATATTTTGATCACTGGAGACATGCGTTTTATGAAAATTTTGAACAAAGGAGATACGGTGGTTTGCCGCATCCAAGACGATATATATATCGTCACTGGGATATGAAAGCCTTAGATTAGAAATTTAAGTGTTTCTGAAGTTTTGAATCGTTACAATTTAAAAATAAAAAGGCACAAAACATTTAAATTATTTTTGGCTTAAGACTTACATATAATTCTGACAATACATTTTATTAATGTCATTTTTTTAATAGTTTTCTCACAAATAATCAATTTGTAAACTAAAACACCCTGTTTTTGCAATCTGTTAAAATAGTGATATGCGGACATGATATAATCGGACGTGCATGGTTCCGATGTCCGATGGAACCATGAGCTATGACAAAATTATGTTATTATTCTATCTTAGATTCTTATAATTCGATAAAATAGTTTTGCTTATAATTCTGTAAATAATAATTTTCACTTAAAATATGGTGAAGAAATTTTAAAACTAACCATAGGCTCTTAACGTAAAAAGATTGGCACCTGTATTATTTGTAAAAAATTATTGTTCTAAATACGCCAGTCAGGCTATATAATAAAACAAAATATTGTGTATTTACATATATAATTACGTCAGTATTATGTATTTAAAGTCATGCGTTCGATACCCAAAATTTCGTTAACAATAACGATATTATATTCTAGCCTTTCCTTATAACGATAACTTTATCAATACTTTTAATTTATTTAAAACTTTAACGATACTATAAATATAGCGATAATTTAACGATAACGATACTAAGTTTGTAAAATATTTATAACATAATTTTTTCATAGAATTTTTTAAAAGTTAAGATTAGTAATAAATAAAAAATTTCCACTTATAAGTTGAATTGTAGCGCAACGTAATGAATAACTTTCAATTTATGTAATGCATTTCAGTGTATAATTGTGAAATTTTATGATTTCGTTGCATTACGTTTTAGATTTTATATCAGATATGAATTTGCCTTTTTTTAATATAGATAAAAACAAAATTGGTGCAGAATTTTTTTTTATTTCTTAAAATTACTTCTAATGCGGAACCTAAATATTTAGTAATGTTAGATTGTAAAAAATTTTAACAAAGATTGTATAAGTTGCCGTATAGTCTGCCCAATATTCCTTTAAATTTTCTAGAAAATAACTTTTATTTGTTTTTATGGAATATTTTATTGTACAATAATAACAAATAAATCTAATATCAAATACATTTAGAAATCAGCACTTATACTATACAATAGTCTATTTACTTTTAACCCAGACAATATAACAAAAATACTGTGGACATTCTAGCTGGATTTCAATTCTTATGGCGACGCGGCAAACTTCAACGATATAAGGAATGCAGTTTTTCATATAAAAAAGAGAAAGAGAGGGAAAGAGACAGAGAGAGAGAGACAGAGAGAGACATAGAAATAAAAAATACAATTAAAGGAATTGAACAATGACAAGAAAACGAATCCTACAGTAGCTTTTTTTATTCTTATTCTTTTTTTTATTTAATATACATTTCGTTATAGATTATTAAAATTAAACTGTATTTGTTTTACATTTATATAGAGTAATTCATGGAAAAACTATTTTTAATTATTATTATTTTCCAAAAAATTTAGTTTATGAAAGATAGTTATGTGCATTTTATTTTCTACTGACTGTCTTTGAGCAGGTGTGATAATATTCTTTACTTGTTACTCATAATCTTACTTTGTAGTTAGTTTTTCTCCTTTTTTTCTGTTTTTTTAATTTCTTTTTTTTCAGCTTCTTGCTTTTTCTAAGTGAAATTTTTGTAAAAGTTTTGTTTTAAAATTTGACGATAATTGTAGAAATAAATATTAATTTATATCTATAACGATAGTTTTTGCAAAATTGTTAGTCTTTACTATTTCTGTAATCTTTCGATAATTGACCCCAAGACTGATTGTATAGGAAAATGGAAAAAAACTGTCAAATACTATGAATTTTAATAAACTTGATGCATCATTGTTCTTAGTATTATTTACATAATTTAAATTATAATTATAAAATATTATTTAATGATTATGCATCAATATTTTATTTTATGCTTTTCCTATAGGTTTACATACAATCATTTTATATAAGAGCAAACAAATTTAATGTATAAAAAAAAGAAGAAAAATATCTTACACAATATACAGAAAATTAAAAAAAGAAAAAAAAATTATAAAATTATATAATAAAATTTCTAGTTCATAGATTTAAAGCCTCAGACTATCTTGTCAAAAATAATTTATTATTTTATTTTCTGTAAAAAAAAAGTGAATGTGCCATCACAATGCTAAGCTAATGAGACGGAGAAATATTAAAATCAAGAAATAAAAATTTTCATTACTTTACATATTTAATATTTTAAAATATTAATACTACTTAATTTAATTTATATTTTAATAGTTCGTTTATGAATTTTGTGCTTTAGTTATTTCTCGTTGTCATAAATTTTTATCTTGCTAAGTAGAATTATTAAAGCTTAAAGCTTTGGTTATTCTTTATTTATTTTACAATTTGTTTTAAAGCAATTGAAATGTTGAATTTGATTAATGAACTATTCCAATATATGAAATTCAAATTTTATTTACCTAAACTATATTTTGCAACGTTAAGTTTATATAACAGAGTAATGTGACATTATGTTTTTATCATACTTTTCTGAAAATTTGGTTTAAAAAAATGATAGGAATAAAAAAAATACTCACTGCACATTGAAAAACAAATGTGCGCAGAAAAATTTATTTAAGAAAAGTTCAAATTTAAAATTTATTTATTGGAATGTATAATGAATACATTTAATAACTCAGTCTACATTGTATATTATAACTTTAATAATTTATGTTTTTTTAAGAAAAATAATTTTTAAAGAGTTAAATTTGTTTAAAGTTGTTTAATGATTATGTATATTCCAAAAAAGAAAAATTTAAAAAATATAAATAAAATAGAAATAACATGAAAAGATCAAACCAAATAATAAAACAAGCTAAAAATTAAATTAAAATGTCAACTTTATAAACGTTATCATTTATTTCAATCTACTTTATCATCCACATAAATTTAATTTATTTATTGACTGATAAAGGAGCAACTGTTTTAAGGCTGACTATAAGCGATTTTGCTCACATCCGCTTCCGTTAAGACTTACTGCACATGCGTAGTAAGAAGAAACGGAAGCGAATGTGACCGAAATCACTTATAGTCGGCCTCAAAACAGTTGTTCCTTCATCAGTCAATATAATAGTAAATAAGAAGCTATGAATAACACATTCAAAATTTTCGATATAAAAATAGCGTAGGAATATTGTTTAATTTATATTAGACATAAAAAGGCATAATTTTATTTATATTACAGAACCATTTCAAAAGAAATATAAAAATATACCTCATTTATTAGTTTATTTTTGTCTATATATATATGTTTTCCTCAAAATGTAACAAGGAGAGAAATAATGTAAAACAAAATAAATAGAAAGAAGTGCTAAAAAAAAAAATTAATGTAAATGGAAATACCAAAACAATCTATATTTTTATAATTCTTTACCTGCAAAATAAACCAAATAGTGCATATTTGTTTGTCACATTATATGATAAAGAAAATATCTATTTTATGTAGCGTTACATGAATTGAATGTATAATATATTTATAGCCTACCGTGCACAAACATCTCAAAATATTTTGTAATTACTGCGAGATGAATTGATAACTTCATCATTAACATCATTTAATAATTTTAATATACATCCATTGATCTACAATTTTAGATAATTATTTTATCCGCTTCTTATAGAAAAACCAACCCCAAAACTACTTCCGCCTTACTGCGCTGCATTTGATTAGACAAAAATATTCAAAGGAGAAGAGGAAATTGCATTCACGTGAATTTGCATGAAAAACGTAAAACAACATTGAGCTAAATATTCAAAGTACTCAAATTATATTTTTACTGTTATATTATGTTTTTTTTTGTAAACAAGGGTGTATAAGTAGCTACAGATTAGTTCGTATAGTGTTCTTTTAAAAAAACTTCTCGCTTTCCAAAGCAGTACTTCTATACTAAACTACACTTCTGGCAGGTGAAGTTAAAGAAAAACATTTCGCAGTGTCATTTTTGCATAATAACTATACTTTTTAGGGACATTGTGCTGAGTGAATTTTTCTTAAAATATTTAAGTTCTAGGTACATTTTTGAAGTTATCATATAAGTATTTATAAAGAACACTAATATGACGATTTAAGTTTATAGTCAATGCTTATTAAATATCGTTCCTAATATTGGCAAAGAGCCTTACAGAATGAATTCGATATGAAGCTTTTGGCGTTATTCACGTCACCATTCCCGTGCACTCACTGGTGGGACTTTTTTACAAAAAATGTCATTCAATGTGAAATTTTGTCTTCTATAAACCAATTTAATTTAGTATTTTTTGCAGAACAATTGAAGATGCAACTAATTAAAACGTCCCGCGAAGTCGTGTTTTTATGATATTTTGTTCAACTCGTGAGTGAAATGTTGACTTTGAGCTTCTGTAGCGACGTTATTATTAAAGATAGATCGGAACATATTGCGAGTAAAAGTATCTTTCGGTTGTCTATTTTTTGATAGTGCAAAATATTTTTTGGCTATGTACACTGGTTGACCTAAAAATATGACGTTTTCAAATGTCCTACGCACGCCGTAACTATAGCATTTAGAAGTGTCATTTTTTTAACAGCGCTGGTATAAAATCCATTGTATCTACCAAAATAAGTTTTGCTACTCTAACTTTTAAAATAAAATTTTAATTATGGTATGTAAACAATCGTCAAATGTTACATAAAAATGTAATCGATACAATACTGAATCGATGAATAGGTAGAATTGAGGCGAAAGGAGGGGAGGTAGGTGTATAGTATGAGTATATCACTCAAGGCTTCCTACCTGGCTTGCATCTCGGTGCCTTCCGTTCTATGCTTGACTATTTTTTAACGCAGAAATATAGCAATGCATGAACTGCCCGATATTTTTAATCTCGCTCTCTCTCTCTCGTCATGTAATGTATTCATTTTTGTTGCCTGCTACTCAATGTAACATTTTCCCGCATTGTCTTAATTTGTCGTGTTTTCTTCGCTGTAGTTCAAAACAATATAAAAAAAATACAAATAAAAATAAAAAGAAAATAATATATAATTATTTTTAATATATTTTATTTCTTAATATTTTTAAAATAATCGAGCAATGAACTATGATTTTAAGCTAGTTCTGATTTTAAAAAACACCTTAATCGAGTTCTTATTTTATTTCATGCTTTTAAGAACACCATTTTTTTCACTATGGTATTTCATTATTTATTATTAATTTATAAGTGAGACAACTTTTATATTACGCAGTGTCGTAATTGAAAATTATATAACATACATATAATTAAAAAATTATTAATAATCTAAAAATTAAAAAGAAAAAGAAAAAAAAAGAAGACAAATAATTTCTCTAATTGTACATTTTTTACATGAGAAAATCAAATTTTCATGGAGAAATATGATTATTAAGTTTTTAAATTGTAATAGCATCAAGAGTATAAATTTTCAGTAAATTTAATTTTATGTATTACGTAGTAAAACTTCATGATAATTTAAAATACCAGGGTAATCTGCAGATCTATTCTTTTAATGAATGTGATATTTAATTTAAACAATTTTAATAATAGTTTTACAAAGAAAAAAACTATTGAAGATATTGCATTATATTTAAATTAATATAGGTCAATTTGTGATTTTTTTCCCTCGACAAATACGTTCTAGAAAAAATCTGAAAGTTATTTTTCATTTAAAGTGAATCTTTAATATTTTCTTAAACCACTGTAAAAAATTCAAAGTGGGTCAAAATCGGATTTCAAATATAGATTCATTAGCAAAGGAGGTTTTCCAACTATTTTTGGCGCTCTGTTCAATTGTGACGATAGTTTTTGGGATACAATTTTTTTAATTTCATTTTTGGGTACAGCAACCTGAACTTAATAAAAATGATAATAATAAAATACACCGCTACAAAGTAGTACCTTATAATATTATATTATTTTCTTCTCCCCCCCCCCCCGCGCCTCCCTTCCATAAAAACTACTTTGCGAGGAAAAATTAGCAAAATAACAATAATTGACCACTTGCAAGAAACGAGCTCTTTAAAATAAAATTGAACTTTTCGAGGAGTTCTGTGTTTTTATTTATTTATTTTTTAATTTTATTGATCACAGATTGGCTATTGTTATAAAAAATTCTTTGACATGTGATTAAAAAAACGTGCAAAAAATGTCTAATATCCCCGGAACCGGTTGAGTATAGTTTCTCAAAAATCGCAAAGGACGTGTTTTTCCTCATCAGCGTAATTATAAATTAGGGGACTCTTAGCTTTCCCCACGCGCTAAACCGCGATGAGCTCCATTAAATCTAATGTTTCATGTTCTTGCTTTTATAATTTTATGTGTATTGTTTTAAACCAATTTTTGTTTAAAAGTCTTATTATTTTATAAGGTTTTTAAAAATCTGCAGGTGATAGAGTGAAAAATCTTATTGATTTTCATCACGCCAGTCTCAATTCTCAATTGAAAATTTTATACGAAAATTTCATTTGCATTATATTTATGATAAAAATTAGCCCTATATGGTTAAAACTGTTTTATTCTTATATTATCTCAAATTTTTCAATTAAATTGAGGTGGATTATTTTTGTCATTTAAAATTAACGACTTGCTAATCGTTTATTAACCTAAAAAATTCGCGTGGTTACTCTGTAATAAGATAAAATTCAAAACATAGTTTCGGAATTGCAAAAATATGAAATACAAAAGAAAAAAAAATGATCATATTTTATACTTTGTTTTAAAAAAGGTTTCAGTTAACAATTTGCACTTATTTTCCAATGTCATTAAATAAGGGTGAAAAAAAAACGCGATAAAAAAATTTAAAAAATCCTACTAGAATAATTTAAAAACTATTTTTTCAAGTATACTATTTATGCAATTTTCCAAAAAGGGGCTTGTCCCTAAAGAAAATTTAGCCTGCGGCGGCCTGCCCCCTGCCCAACACTGGAAAAATTTTCCTTGTGTCGCCCCCCCCCCCCCCAAACTAAATTCCTTGATCCGCCCTTGTCTTTGTTGTAATTTTTTATGAAATACTTATTTTAGTATACTTCTGTGGAGAAAATATCTATTTTTTACATAAATTTAACATCTTTTATAAATTAGACACATATTTACGACATTATTGTATACAATTAATTTCGTTATAGCAAAATTTGTTATAACAAATTGGCTAAGCAAATTTGTTAAAGCAAATTCTCATTTAACTTTATTTAAACTCTCCTTTTATCAACATGTATTTTTTTATTTCTAGTATTTATAGCTTCAAATGCTACTCAAATTGCAAGAGAATACCCAGTTCTAAAAAAATGCAACTTAATTTTTATTTTAAAGTTAACACTTAATATTCTCTTCAATGTTCTGTTTGTATTTTCTCTTCCTAATTATTGTTTTAATGTTTTTGCTTATTAAGTATTTAAAAGTAATTAAACTAATAAAAGTAATAAAAATCGTATATTGTTTGCCCTGACTTGTGTCTAGTTCCTAATTTATACTTATGCGGCCACTCTATAACAAGTTGTTCATAATGGGTGGTATTTTGACGATTACCAACAGCTGCACTTGTGATGCGATACAGTTGAGGATCTTTTTTGTACGAAAGCAATTTGGCGTGTTTTCACTCTTGTGTGAAGTTATGATGAATAAGTGGCAGTGAACACAAGCGCGAATAATTGAGGAACGAACAGATTCTATTTACATTTTAAAATGAATATATAACAGAAATATATATTATCTTTAGAATCTAGATTGTTACTGTTGTGCCATAAATCGCATCATATATAATTTTTAAACAAGAAGAATACATTTTAAATAGTTGCAAGAAAAAATTGTTAATCAAACTATACGGTATAATGTGACAAATGTGCTTTAAGAATTTAACAATTAAAAGTTGTATGTAACATAAAATTTTTTTTTAAAGGAAATTAATCTTCGATACTGTACTAGGTAGTTTATGTATTTTGTATATTACTCTACGTAGTATTAAAATTATATTTTACAAACAAGATTTAGCAATGCTTCAGGCATGGGTTATACTTATGGCCCAGCATTACGTTTCTGTGGCAAAATCACATGGCAAAAAAAAAACAACTCTGCAGCAATAATGCACTACTACGTAGTAGCAATTTAATAAATTTAGTGTAATAAATAACTAAATTTTAACTTGGAATGACAGTATTATAATAACAGTTGTAGCTTAGTAATTATTTAATCACAGATCCTACAACTTATAATAATATTGCCCTTCCATGTTAAAATTTAGTTATTAATTACACTTATTTACTTATTTACACTTACTAAAAATGCGTAACACACAGAAAAACAAAATCATAAATATTAAGGTACCTAAATAATGACCTTACTATATTACTGTACTACACTGGACATACTATATTCTATACAATACTCTACTTTACTATACTATACTATACTATACTATACTATACTATACTATACTATACTATACTATACTATACTATACTATACTATACTATACTATACTATACTATACTATACTATACTATACTATACTATACTATACTATACTATACTATACTATACTATACTATACTATACTATACTATACTATACTATACTATACTATACTATACTATACTATACTATACTATACTATACTATACTATACTATACTATACTATACTATACTATACTATACTATACTATACTATACTATACTATACTATACTATACTATACTATATTATATTATATTCTTCAACTGTATTCCGAGGTAAAATATAGAATTTTATTTTTTTAATTACTGTAGTAGTTGACTTTAAAACCTTTTACAATCCCATTATACAGTGCACACCTCTGTGTCTCATAGAAAGTAAATGTTGCAACAATATTATAAACACAGATGATTACGAGTTACTGTGTGACACTAACTTAAAGTTTAACCCTCATGCAGGGTTGCAATTAGATTGAAGGTCAATTATAATACAGTTATTTGCAATACAAAATTCTGTTTTTTAACCCTGCATACAAAAGAAGAAAATGTTAGTATGACAATAGACAAGCAAGATAAAATTTTAAGGGTCTATATAATTTAATATTCTGAAAGAACATAAAAAGTTCTATCTCTGGTAAAAAATGTCAAAAGTTTTGGTTATTTTCTTGATTTTTAAATAAAGTATTTGTAAATTACCTCTAGCGCCGACATGCCTGTTGCAACATGCTTGTTATGTTGCCAACATGCAACGTTTATACTAAATTTGATAACTCTATATTTGCTTTTAATAAAAAGTAATTTTATACGGGAAGTACACTCATTTTTTGGGCTTTTAATATCTTTAAACCTGTTACTTTGTAGAATTGTTTCCTTCTTTTGTTCCAGATACGCGTCTTTATTTGACTGAAGATGTGGAATTCAGATGTACGGCTAATGTATTTTACTGAAATTCTTCATCTTCCTGCAGGTGTGTCATGTGTGAAGTTGCACTGCCGCGGAAAAGAGTTGGATTATAGTACAGTATCAATACTTTTTAAGGTAGTATTTTATATTTGGTAAAATACTTAATACAATGTACACTTCTCCAGGAAAAATCTGTCCGCTCGTTTTTGTGACTCTTGCTAATATAAGCAAACTGCTGAACCTCTGAAACAATTGGCAACGCAGCATAGCTTTGTTAAATTATCTATAGCCTTAGGCAATGCGATAAGGAAAAATATTTTTGAAACCAAGTATCAAGCAAGAAGCTTTTTTTTTATTACTATTACCGACCAGAATTTTTCGTTACCTTGTATATATATTTTTTTTAAATAAATGAACATTACATTTATTTTAAGATTTTTCTATTATAAATTTTATTTCATTTAGGAAGCAATTAAAATTGCGTTAAAAATTAAGGCAAGTGCATATTGCATTTTTTCCATCGTTTTAGATCGCTTCAAAAAATTTTCTAATTAAAGCTTTTTATATTTTGCAAAAAAACATATACACGTCATATATTTAATTGCAAGATTTTTTTTTATTTTAAAAATAAATATTTTAAAAATAAAATTGTAATTTTTTAATAAAAGTTATAATTAGAAAAGTCAAATTAAAAAACATTGTGCGATATATATTTCACATTAACTATATTTTACGTTATTACAAACAAATTTAAAGAGAAAGAGAGAAGGAGACAGAGAGAGAGAGTGAAAGCAGGAAAGCAAGTTTAAATATTTTTCTTAGTTTTGATTAGCTTCTGATCATTTATTTTATTATTGGTGAGACGTTTTTAAATCGAGTGAACGATATATTTGCAATTTTTATTTTAATTTTTGTTTTCTTGCAAAAATGGATGAAGTTAAAAGTATAAAGAGGTCCCATTGCTTACTATTTTTTGAGTAACGTATAATACACATAACGTATTGATGTATTGAAATATTTAAAAAAATTCATAGATCAGTTCACTTGAAATATTTTACCTTGTTCCTCGCACTCACTCAATCACCCTCGCCTTATCTTTCTATCACTTTTTCTTATCCAAGAAATAAAAAATAATATAAAATGAATATAATCTTTAATATATCGCACTACTTAATTTGTTTAACTATTTTCTATAATTATCTCTAAACAATTTTAGCATTTTTTTTTTCAAATTTATTAATATAGGGTCTATTCATTAATTTTTAAGTCGACGCCATGTTGGACAACTAAATAACATGCATGACATAGGAAAATAACAAATTTTAAAAAACAATATGCAAAAGTATGTCCTATGCTCAGCAATGTTTTTGCCTTCACTAGTATAGCCGCCAAGAGCATTAAATATGATGCCATGTTGATACACCTTACAATAAAAACCATTCTTACAAATAAATATATTTATGTAGTGTATATATACAGGGTGTTTTTTTAAAAGCGCGCATTTTAAAACGCAAAATAAAATATGAAGAAATACAATAAAATATAAAATTAACTTTTTATATATAATTTTGTAGCCAAGGGTTAGACATTTTTAAAACTGTTCTTAAAAATAAAATTGAGTGACCTGTTTTCTTGCACCGAGCGTCAACGTAAAAATGTGCAATTTTTTTCCAGGCGTCTTTTTTTTCTGCAAAAATTAACAGAAATTTGCTTTTTTAACTATCCGTTATTGACAATTTATGGTGTCTGTTGGCATAAATAAGGTACATAAAGCACTCGAAACAAGTTCTGTGATAAAAATTGAAGGATGGGGCCACATTGGAATTAGGGTTAGGATGAAAAATTTTGCGTTAAACATTGCTAAATTTGATTTAAAAAAGTTTCTCTTAAATCAAAGTTTTTTTTTACCGATTTTGTATGAATTTTAATTTTCATAACATTGTTTGTAACTTTAATTTTCTGTCAATTCTTACAAACTGGTTTGGGTTGATAAATAAAACCTTCGGCATTTAATTTTAAATAACGGAAATTTTTAATTTGCATATCTTTCTTTAAAAGTTGGTCCATATGCAAGTCCACACATTTCATTTGGTTTTTGCTGAATTCATTAATCCTTTGCATCTTGAATTTATTGAAGCATTTATATTGATTTGTTTTAATCATTAAACCAAACATTACTCAGATATCAGATTTCCAGCAGTCCCTGTAAAACTTTATGGGATAAATATACAAAAGTTCGTAATAATACCAAATCTATAATTAGACAGTCTTTTGAAAAATATATCTGGAATCTTGGTGCTTCTAATAATTCTAAAGAATTATGGATATTTATTAATTCAAGGCTTAACAGTGTTGCTCCCCTTAAATTCATGTTTAATGATATTTTTGTAGAAGGTGAGCACAATATAGCACAAGCTTTCAGTGATAATTTTCAAAATAATTTTACGCAAAGCAGTTCTAATTCTGATTTTTGTGGTAATTCTGATAGATTCATGTTCCCAGTAATGGATAACATTGTGTGTACCACTGCTGTTGTAGAGAGTTTACTTAATAATATAAAAAACAATGCAACTCCAGGTCCAGATGGTATACCTCCTATTGTTTTAAAAAAATGTTCTGCGTCTCTGTCTAAATCTCTATGTTGTTTTTATAATTACTCATTGAGTTGTGGTTCTGTTCCCTCTCTATGGAAGGAGGCCCGTGTTGTCCCTGTGTTCAAATCTGGTGAACGTAATAAAATAGAAAATTACAGGCCTATTTCCATTACTTCTATCATTTGTAAAATTTTGGAGAAGATAGTTGTTAATAATATGCTACAACATTTTAATAATAATAAATTAATCAATCCTAATCAGCATGGATTTTTACCAAAAAGGTCGTGTGTTACTATGCTTATTGATATGATGGATAACTGGGTTTTAATTTAACATCAAAAAAATGTAAACAAATTGACGTTATCAATCTTGATTGGGTTAAGGCCTTTGATTCTGTGTCCCATAAAAGATTGCTATCTAAACTATGGAGTTATAGAGTGCGTAACAGTAATTTAGACTGGATTAAGTCTTTTCTTACTGACAGGACACAGAAAGTTGTCTATAGAGGTGCGTCTTCTACCTCTGTAAAGGTCACATCCGGTGTCTGCCAGGGGTCAGTTATTGGAGTTCTTTTGTTTACAATTTTTATGCTTGATTTGCCTAAATGTGTAACATCAAATGTATCTCAGTATGCTGATGATACGTCTCTATATCGAAATATCTGTGATGAAAATGATGTATTCTTACTTCAGGAGGATTTCAATAATATTCATATGTGGTGTGTGATCAATGAAATGAATTTAAATGCAGCCAAGAGTAATCATATGTCTATAACTAAATCATTGGAACCAATAATTTATAAATATATAAAATCAATAATGTACCTGTTCCCACTGTTAGTGAATTTAAATGTTTAGGCTTAAATATTACTAATGATCTCAAATGGAATAAACACACCAATATTGTTAATATTGTTACTGCCAAATGTTTTAAATTGCTAGGTATGTTAAGACGGTCCTTAACTGGGTCTCGACGTGGAGCTCTACGAACGGCTTATCTTTCTCTTGTGCGCCCCGTTTTATTGTATGCCACTCCTGCATGGCATCCAACATCGGCGCAAAATTTACAAAACGTAGAACGCGTTCAAAATAGAGCTACACGTCTGATTCTTGGTAGAGATGAGAATTACTATAAGAGTGGTGTTAAATTTATACATGAGAGTTATGTACGTATTGTTATGAGCAAAATTCCATGCATTAATAGTTACCTATATAGGCAGGATGTTGTGTATTTGCACAAATGTATACTCGGTGTTGTCGATTTGCCTGTATTTTCAGCTAACAGGGTAGCTATTAGATCTAAATCTACCAGATTGCGGAATAGCGACTCTACTGAGTATATGGTGCCTAGAATCAACGCAAACTATTATAATGATTCCTTTTTTCCTAGAAGCGTTGGCCTATATAATAAGTTAGATTGTGCTGTTAAAGAGATGGCTGCGTCTGTGTTTTTAAAACATGTATAATCTTTATGTTTACTAATGGATAATTAACTCGATGGGCTTTGCCTTTTTAATTATCCTTTTGAGCAAATGCATCATTGTGACTTTGACTGTTATGTCTGTGTAATTTACTTGCTCAATAAATCTATATTATTATTATTATTATTATTATTATTATGTTTATGTTCCATAATAAAATCTTAACATTCAGTGTGTACAAACTAAATAGTTACATTATGAATACAAAACTGTTTTTTTATATATATTTCACTTTTTTGTTTTGTTTTATTAAAAATCATTATTTAATCTCAACCCATTAATATGTTATATTATTTTAAAGTTTAAAAATATATATTTTTTTAAAATTATAAAAACTAGCTGCTTGATAAAAAAAGTTTCGGAGATTATAGTATTTAGGAAAGGGGAAAGGCAAAGCAAAGAATGCGAGAAAAATAAACACAATATTATCTTTTTCTCTTCTTTAAATTCACTTTCTATTAAAGTACTTCTTTTCCTTATTTGGAATACATAAAATTTCACTTCAAACATTTTAAAAAAACACTTTAATATATGAACACTGTTTTTAGCAAATTATATAAATTAACGTTTTTTTTTATTCACAAATATTATTACTGCAGTATCACGTACGACCAAACCAAACGGTTTGAAAAGATTTTATAAGAGATAATAGGAAGTCAGAGCCGAGTACCATGTAGCTGAACCTAAAATTAAATTTTTCTAGCTACCCCCTCCCCTATATTTACAGTTACTTCAAACTGCATAACTGTACTTCATTTGTTACGGTAGTTTGCGTTCGTTGCTGATGCTAGTTGCTCTGTTTTGTTACGATATATTGCCGTTGTATTTCGTACTGCGCTAAACTCCGTACAAATAACTACGAGCACCGTAATAGAAAATAATTTTATATGCGAGTTAATTTTGTTTTGTGTAATATTACGTTATTTTACGAGAAATTAAAAAAAATTACTACCACTGATGTTTTTTTCTATAACGGCGTAAAAAGTATTTCTCCGTTGTGCAAAATTGCTGTAAATACTTCGTTAATTTACGGATCGTTATAACAGTCTTAAACCTGTTGATAATAAATTACTCGACAATATATTGTCATTATTTTTTTATAGTAAAATAACATAATACAGTATGGCGTTTAGGAAAAATAATTTAAAACTAATAAATGCAATAATAAATATCAATTTTATTTCAATATTTCAAAAAAACTCTACATCAAACTAATGGAATGAAATATATTAAAATTGAAAATCATGTTATCAATTGTACTGCAAACTATTCAATGATTATTTTATTTATTCCTTTTGTAATTTAAATATTTCTATTGTGTATTTAAAATATACATTAAGATAGTAATTATTAGTTTAGATCTACTTATATCTACTTGATCTCGGTATAAACTGCGTAACAGCATTATCTTTAAGGGATTCTTTAATAATATATTCATAACTAATAATTCTGATGACCAAATTCGAATAATTGTCACCTCAAAGCATAAATTACTTGCAAATAAATTCAAAATTTACTAAAAAAATCCCTATAACATCCAATATCACTGAACACTTTTTTAAATTATTGTAATTTTTGATAACTGCGCTTTCAAAGTTTAACTTACAAAATGTGTCTTTGTATTGAATAAAAATTAGGAAAATGTGATAATACAATTTCATTAAGGTGCATTCACATATTAGTACCGTTGCAACTTTACGCAGCAAAATAATTTTTCCCATTTAAAACAATACGCTATTTCACATTTATATGCACTTTTATAGAGACGATAAGTCAAACTATAATTTATAAATATCTTTAGTACTCCATGAGCAAAATCATTATATTATTATTTAAGTTTTTCTTTTGAATCTAATGATAAATTTAAACAATTAATATCATTACGATTTATAATAACTACCAATAATTCTACTAAATATTTTAGAATTCAGTGCTTAAAAGTAATAAGTTTGTTGAGTACTATAAATAAAAAAATAATTATAAGATTAAGAAATAATATAAAAAAAAGGAAAAGGGAACATATTGGGAGAACTTTGAAAAAAATTTTATATACACAAAAAAATTTTAAAAATTTTAAAATTTTAAACGTAAATATTGGCATGTACGCACTTATCTTTGGTTTATTTATTTGTTACACAAAAAATGTAATTTTAAATCCCCTAATAATTTTAGCTTGCTTTTTTAATAGTATACTCATATTCATAAAATTTTGCTCATTATATATCTGTCTATGCAGATAGAAGCAACGATGGTTACTTTTAAACTATACTAAAACATTAATACATAAGATATGTGATATATGTTGAGATAAAATTTGAATTGTCCAAACTTGGCCAGGGATTTATCTGAATACCTTTTTCGCTGGTATTTTTGTTTACCAGTATCATAGAAAATTCCTGTAAGAACTTCAGTCACTTGAATGACTGATAACGTGACTTCAATTACTGTGTTTTTTGGAGTGTACCGGATTCTTAATATAATTGAATATAAAAATTTATCAACATTTCATTTAGTACAACTGAAAATTTCATTTGAAACATTGTAACAAGTTGTGAAAAAGTCACTTGTAACTCGCGTTGCTCTCGTGACAACTGCAATCGGCATACGCGAGCGCGCATGATAAATTCATTTGGAACATTTGCGGGAGCTCGTGATAAGTCCACTAGAAACACTCGCGAGGTCTGTAATAGGTGCACTTGTGCTAGAATTCCGCAATAGAGACGATAGATATAAATATATGTATATATATATATATATATATATATATATATATATATATATATATATATATATATATTTTAATATACATATATATATATATATATATATATATATATATATTGTATTCTCCATGCTTGCAAGAATTTCTTCCAACCAATATAGGTTAAATGTTTCCGTTGTTATATTTAATCATTTCAAATATTTTTATAGCAATTCAACTAAATTGCTTATATTTGAGATTTTATGGCATTAATAAGCATTATTGCACTCTAAATAAAAAACCTACTATTCTTTAAAGTATATTTATAAAAAAAAGGTGCATATATCTATTCTTAAATTTGTTTTAACTGTGCAGTAAATTGTAATGTAGAGCATTGTTCTATATAGGACAAATTATTTAGCTGTGCAAAGATATAACATTTTTAAGAATATGTGAATGTAACTTTAAATACAGAAAAAGATATTTTTTTAGTAGCTTTTCATTTTCATTGTTGTAAAAAAAAATTAAAACATTATACATGGAAATATAATTTTATATTTGAAATTGAAAAACAGCTATACAATATCTTACCATGCTCATTATATTTTTCTCATGATTTATGTTAATATAAATTTGCAATATCGATAATGCTGCGAAAAAAATGTGTAACTCGTATTTTGTCAGGTGAAGCAAAATGTGTAAGTCGTTTTTTGTCACGCTAAGCAAAATGTGTATCTCGTATTTTGTCACGCGTAGCAAAATGTGTAAGTCGTTTTTTGTCACGCGTAGCAAAATGTGTAAGTCGTAAATAAGAAATTTTACAGGAGAAGCGTTTGTAAAAAAATATTATATATAATATTATTTTAAATATTAAATAACCTAATTTTTTATGCTTAATTAATTTTCCAAACAAAATTTTTACAAGATATTATTATAGCAAACAAAATGCATGATTTATGAATAATATTGCTTTTCTTTTATTAAAACTTTATACTAGGTAAGCTAAAAAGTGCATTATTTAAAAAAAAAAATTTTTAATGTCATAAATTTAAATAAAAATAGGCTTATTCTTATCATTGTTCTTAATTTTACGTAATCATATCCACACTAACACGCCCACGTGTTTTTCGAAAAATTTGCACACCAACTGTACAAAGAAACAACTAAAATAAAATTATGGTTACATAATTCTTAAAAATGTATCACGTCATTATTGAAAATACAGGCTCCTTGTTTTCAATAATTAATAATTTTAGAAACATAGAATACAGCTCATAAGTAAACAATTTGAAATTATTAGGGCAATAAAATTAGTTAGTTATAAGTTTTAAAACTCTGTAACATTGGTACTTCTCTTTTAAAACTATTATTTTTTAAATAAAAAAAGTGCCACCTAGCGATTAAATTTATAACTAAATATGCGTTTTAAGACTGACCAAGAGAAGCGATAAGAAATAAACAATAACTTAATAAATAAATCGATTCAAACAATAAAAAATGAACTCAAGGAAGTACATAATTCAAAGAATTCAAAACATTAAAAAAATCATTTTTGTCAAAAAGTGGAGTTACACATTTTGCTTCGCGTGATAAAAAACGAGATAGACATTTTGCTACGCGTGACAAAATACGAGTTACACATTTTGCTTAGCGTGACAAAAAACGACTTACACATTTTGCTTCGCCTGACAAAATACGAGTTACACTTTTTTTTCGCGACAAGATCGATATATGATTTACAAAAGTGATGATTTATAAGCTATTAAACTTTCTTTCAATACAATATATAATTATTTTTTATTATAGTTTTTATTTTTATAGATGAGAAATTATATTTTAACATTATTTTTAATCCACGTTGGTACAGATTTTTACTTAATGTAATATTACATTCCAATATAAGGCTTGCAAAATTTAGTTTAATGATAAAATAAACAAACTGACAGCTCAATAATATTAATTAAGTTACTAGCAAATGACTTTGTGTTCTTGTCCTAATTTGACATGCTTTTTAATGGGTGCAATTCAGCAACTATAACCATAGAATAATTTTTACGAACTGACATTTTTACTGAAGCTTTCTGCACCTCAAAACATTTGTTTTCCTGGAGTTGAAGTAAATTAGAGAAACAATTTTTTGAACCAAATCTGAATAATTATAACAACTAATAAAATATTTAAAGCTCAGCAAGCCAAAGTTAAAATGTCAGCCTGGAGAAATAATTCTAATTTGAATTATATCTGATGCATTTTGCCCCCTAAAAAAGCTTTATGTTAAAATGAGACAGGAACACAAAAGTCGTCTAGCTGCTAGCATTTTGTTACAATATTACTGATCTGAGAGTTTGTTTATTTTCTTACTAAACCTACTTTCGCAACTCTTTGATTTACAATTTAAAAGCAATAGGGTGTATGCATTCATAATAAAGTCACCGCCATATAGGATCACTCAATAGCATAGGCGGCAGAGGAAAATAACTCATTTTGACTCAAGTATCGCCTTCAAGTGCATTAAATAGGTCATCAATCGCATAACCTTATTCACTATCTATTATTGTCTAATTGATTAAGTTAAACACACACACACATTGCGAAAAAAAGGCCTATCTCGTAAGTTGTCAGTAGAAGCAAAATGCCTAAATCATTTTTTGTCAGTGGAAGCAAAAGGCTCATCTCAAGTGCCATCTTCATAATGTTCGGGAACAAGAAAAGCCTATCTCGTTCCCAAACTTTATGAAGATGGTACACGAGATAGGCCTTATGCTTCACTGAAAAAAAAACGACTTAGGCCTTTTCTTCCACTGACAAAATATGAGTTAGGCCTTTTTTTCGCAACAAGTCCGACATATAGATGTAGCCACTGCCAAAGGGTTTTTTTGAATATGGCAGCAAAAGGTGTGTGTGCGTGTGTATTTCATAATTTTACATAGACCTATATACTCGTACATAAAAGTAACTCACCATAACTTTAAAGTTAATTGTGAAAAAATCATAAAAATTTGAGGCAACATGTATCATGATTTGCACTTATGTGTGGTGATCGTGCACATACGTTCTTAGGTCAACTTAACGTATATTATATACACACGCTCACAAAGTATAACAAATACATTAAATATTTTATTAAAACAAATTAAAAAATATGAAAGGATTGTTTTAAAGGTAGGGGTGCATATAAGTAGTCGAAATTGTATACAGTAAACAATTATCAAATCAAATGTTCTAAATATTTTATAAGTTTAGCTGTAGAAATATATTTTTCTAATACTTTTATTGCGCTTAAAATATGTGGAGATGGTGTTTTATCTATACCTATGTTTGTTATGTATTCATTCAGTACTTTATAGTTAGAACTTTTCATAGTGTATGTACAGATGGTATTAGCAATATAATTCCTAACAAGTTTCATATTTTCATTTGTATAGCTATCTTCTATTCATTTACATATAAGGTATGCCCAAAAGCATACATGCGCTCCACAAACAACTCCATTGTTTTGCCCCAGAAGTTTAGTTGGATTTTGGAATGACCATTCAGAGATATCAAAGTTATTCTCATTATACAGTTTGCTAGCAAAAAACAATATATTAACTACCATTAAAATCATATTTCCTGACACTTTTTGTTCCTGGTATCTACCACAACAAGAAGCCAGTGCTCGGGTACCTTTTTGTGGATTGTGAATAATAAAACATTCCTTTTCAACATCACTGGGATTCCATGTAACCATATAGAACGGAAGTTTGCAGCAGTATACGCTCTCTGCAGTAGGTATGGCAACAATTTTTTTTTATTATATAACGAGTTAGCATTAGCTGCATTCGCTGCTAAGAATGCATTTATTGGTTCTTCACTAAGCATTTTCCCTGGTAGCAAGTCTTCATTCAACATTTTTAGATTAACATTTATCCCATTTATAATATTTACATGATCACCCAACCATGGAAATGTAGTGTGATAATGACTCAACAAGTTTGAGACTTCCACAGTGCAACCTAAGCTAGTATGTACTGTAGCTAATTTGTTTTTGGGTTGTTTCTGGTGCAATCATTTTGAGCCAGATTATGCCGTGTTATATAAGAAGTTGTTTTGATAGATGGAAGGTTGCCCAGGAGCTGTTTGAATGGTTTCATGTTGCATGGTATTGATAACATAACAGAGGCCATTTTAGTATTTCTTGTAGTTTTTTTCTTTATGATTTTTCTCTTAAGCTCACTGTTTTTTAATGATTCTTTAGGTAGCTGTGAAGTCTTGAGAATTTTTATCTTAACAGCTATTTTTTTCATCATCTTTTAAAGACTGGCATGCTCTTCTTCTATTGGCATTTTTGCTAATCCTCTGTGTTGGAAGCGATGAGTCTCTTTAAGCTGCCTTTTTGTAAGGGTATTAGAGGATAAGTTCTCTATTTTATTAGGAATGCAAAAGAGACAATCTTTCCTTCCTCTGCAGCAATTTGGCAGAGCTGTCTTTTACTTCTTTTTGTTGTATTGCGACGTATTATTTTTCTAAGTTCAAATATCTTTCAGTTTATATCTCATTTCATTTTGTGGAAATATAATTCGATCTGTAATTTTACTCCCTTTCAATAGCAGAAGTACATGTGTGATCATGTATCTTACAAATCTAGCTGCTTTCTTCCTAACCTTAGATTCTTACAAAAAATGTTTCAATATCTTAAAACAGTTTTCAACATGACTATATTTTTCTTTGATTTTTCCTATGGAATTAAGCATGCCACTAGACCACAGTGGAAACACAGCTAGAAGATCCTCTAAGACATACACTATTAACTGTGGTAGATAAAATGGTTTTGCTTGTAGATTACCTTCATTGGTTTCCAATTCTTCATGGCCATGCTTTTTTGCATTCATCTTTAGATTTATGGTCAAACTATGGTAAAGTGATAGTGGAGCATTAGTTTTTGAACTCAATAGGTATAGGTGATCTAGCTGCTTATCAGTGTATAGAACAAGCTGGAAAGGAAATATGCACATGTATTGTATGTAACCAGGCAGATTTGGTGTGTTTAATTCTGGATATTTCTTGTATAATTCCAGAATTGTACCATGTAAATCTAGTATTTCCTTAATTGATGGGTCGTCGTGTTGTAACTGCTGACTGGAAATTTATCTAATGACATTCAAAGAGGGCCTTCTATTTAAGTTACCAAATTCCACAACTTCAAGGCATTGTTTATTAAACATTTGTTGTTAAAAAATTAATGGTGTGGTGTATTTCAAAGCTCGTGCAATTTCATATCTTGCTTTTCCTTTAATGTGTAGTCTTCTTGGTATAGTAAAATTTTCCAGGATTGAACCTGGTTACATGTTCTTGAAGTAAAGATTATCCTCTTGTATCTTCAAGAATAAGTCTATGTCCTCTTGCGGTAACAAGGATGTCCAAACATATTCACTGATGAAGAATGTAAATTCAGTAGCAGGCACTATGTATTTACTATTATACTGACACTTTAGTACTTGTTTTAAGACTGAGTCTTCTTGCTATGAAAACAGTTCTGCAACAAAGCTTTTGTGATTTGAAGTTAGGTCTCCATGTCCTGAAACTAGGTCTTTATTTTCCTAAAGTTTTGATGTTCTAAAATAAAGTCTTCATTACATTAATATGCTGAAATCTTTTCTTGAGATGCATTACAATGAGGGGATATCTTGCTTAATTCTAAACTAGAAATTTCGCAATAGTCGTGGTCAAAGAAATTTTAGTCTACATTTCTTAGGTCTTCGCCATCTATGAGTTGACATTTATGATTGCAGAACTTATATTTTCTTCATCATCAGTAGTAATGTAATTCTGATCATTTAGAGTTTCATTGTGTATATCACACACTTCTTCATGTACAATAAATTCTGAGTTAATTGCAGTAAGTGTTTTTTGCTAATAGTTGTGTTCATGCATGTTAGACATTTTCCTAGAAGCTAAATTTAAATAAATAATTTTGCTGAACTATTACTTAACTTTAGAAGGAAAATGAAATTTAGGCAGAACTCCGTCATTTGCTCGAAATCTGGGTTCACCTACAAAATGAAGGAAATAATTTTTTATTAGCAATTTGTGAGTATGTTTGTGTGTATGTGTGTGTGTGTGTGTGTGCAAGCTCATAGTTGATTTAATATATTTAAAGCCTATCTTATACAATGTAATTTTGCACTCAATAAAAATAAATATATTTTAATTTTGCTCAAATTATTACATATTAAAGGCATAGAACACCTTGAACAGAAAATTTGTGTAATATACTAACAAACCAGAAAATAAACGTTGATTTGGCCAGAGTCATTGATTTCTGATTTTTTTTTTCACAAAATGCCACTTCCGGTCACTGACGTCGAAGCTCGTCCAGTTTTTGCGCTCGTAAAACAAGTGAATTGTGACGTCAGTGACCGGCATAAGCATTTTGTGAATGGAAAACAAATTAAAAGTTAATAACTTTGGTCAAATAAACGTTTATTTTCAGGTTTATTTTCAGGATAATTTAACTTTTAGTTCCAGGTGTTCTACGCCTTTAAAAGATAGCAAAATTAAACCAATATTCAGGCTCAGCTAGTAGTGTTTCTTATTAAATGTAAACATTAAACTTGAACTAATTTTATTTAAGTTTAATATTATAACTAATTAATAGTAATATTATTATTAGTTATTATTATTATTATTATTAATTATTTTGATTTAAATTATAATAATATTAATGCACATTTGAATTCAAATTAAAAAAGGCCTAATTGCCCAAATCCAAAAAAAAAATATATATATTTAAGAAGTCCCTGTAATGTTTGCAACCTGTATTGCATAGCTGTAAAGCAAGTTGCAAAATTTCTTTAAATATAGGAATTTAAAAGGAATAATATTATAACGGCAGATTATTTTAATTTATAATAAGTTTATATGTTTAAACATTTTTTAATAAATCTTTTAATCGTGTGACTTAAAGGCATAGAAAACATTGAAACAACATGTTTTTCAAGTTTTAACAGAATTGTGTGTGTTGCATTAAGCAAAATTTTCTGATCACTGCTACGGCGCTACAGTTGGGTTTTGAGACTAATTAATGTTGTTTATGTAAGTCCCATCAAGTGTTAAGTTATGAAAATGCAAATGACTTTATGTTTTCGTTGCCTTTAATTTAAAATTTATTTATTTATCTCGAAGAAAAAATTTAAGGCGTGCGTCGAAACAAGCAAGCTGTGACATCATAAACCCGCAGCTGCAATTTCGTTTGAGGAAAGTAGATTAGAAATCAGAGACTGACCAAATAATTGCTGCTATTTAGGTATAGGTATATGTTAAAATATTAGACATTTTTTGTTAAAGTTGCTTTTGAGCGTTTAAATATATATATATATATATATATATATGTGCTTACTTCAAATGATATAGTTTTTCTTCACTACACATAGTGTAGATCAGAACTCCACGAGATGGCGATATTTGTATAAAAGTATAATATATAAATATTTGAAAATATTTATCTAGCACTATAACACCATCTGAGACGAATCATATAAATGCAAATAAAGTCAAACAGTTAAAAGGGACGACGGCGGCCGGAATCGAACCGACAACCTTTGGATTTGCGCTCCACTGCTCTGACCATTGAGCTACATATATATATATATATATATATATATATATATATATATATATATATATATATATATATATATATATATATATATATATATATATATATATACATATATATATATATATATATATATATATATATATATATATATATATATATATATATATATATAGTCCATCACTACATTTTTCATTGTCAATCTAGGACACTATCATTAAGTCAATATGAAAAAATATAGAATCATAGAGTGCAATAAAAGAATATATTAATAAGTACACCTTGGTGTTTAATACATAAAATAATTAAAACTAGCAATAAAAGGTCATTTTTTAACCAAGCTTTAAAAATTCAACTATTATAAACTTCAATTTCCGTCGCAACGCAGACCTTTATTTCGAGTCAACCAATCTTCTTTCTTTTACTGAATCTTTTTCACGTCCTATAAGTAATTTTTGACTTTTGATTTTTACCTAATGATGATGTGCGATATAACCCTTATTGGACGGATTTATTGAAGGTTTAAAATTGTAGTTTTTTAAAGAAATTATTAACTTAAATATTAAGGATGATAAAAATAATTTTTTTACATTTTTAAAATCATACATTTTTATTAATTAAACCTTAATGAGCGTTACATATATGTACCGCTAGTACAGTTGTAGACGTTTCTATACATTATCTTAAAATAACGAAAATAAAGTCAAAAAAATGAAAAAATATATTGAAAACAAATTTTAAGTCATGATAACTTTATTACATTATTAGATAATATTTATATTTTTTTAATTTCTTGTCATTATCTTGACCAACAAAGAATTAAAAAAAAATATCTTGGTCAATTTATTGTGTGTGATAAGAGGCAAAATGGGGAATGCATGGTCTTAAGTTGCACTTCATGCACTCAGTTTGCAAACGACTTTTGCATGCGTCTGCAGCTCACCGGTGGCGTGCACTATTACTTGTACCCCTGACAAGGTGACCTCTACTGTCAAAACTAAAAAAAATTGAAAATATATTTTGTATGATCACACATAAAAATACATAAGCTACTGTTGTAAATATTCTCACCTCACATAGTATGATAAAACTATAAACGCATCATTCATGGAAGGACCACCTTTTGTTGTAGGTTGCTAACCAAAATTTTCCAATTATTCTCTGCAGACTGACCTTCTAAAGGTTTTTTGTGAATAATTTGGTCCACATTTACGAGCAAGGTACCACGCATTATGCATCGAAGCATCAAGTAGCCATGTAAAGATGCTCCACCACCACTTCTTGCTTTTGATAGAAATCATGTACATGCTGATGATTTCATCCATTCAGTCCAATCCCCCTATATATCTTTTGTATTTTTTTTTATTATTAATAAAAATAAAAGTACATACATAATAACTAACTCTTGCAGGTTTGGGAATCATGACGTGGTTTTTCTTGTCTTGAGACCATCCTCCCACTGTTGTATGTGGGGTGATACCATGCTCTGTTGAAACTAGTGTGACACAAGAGTTGTCTATCCATGGAGTGATACTAATATTTTGCTCGTCACAGACAATGTATATTTCCTCTCTTTTTTTAATCGTGCAGTTAATGGTAGACAAGTTGGTAGTCTAATGTAACGAGCTGTTCCTGTGGCGCCGAAGCCTTTTCTTTTAAGTACATCAATAATGAACACTCAAAAACAAATTTTCAAAGTACAGTGTAAAAGATAGTTTTGACGCCCTTTCTTGGAAATTTTCAAAAACTTGAAAAGTGGCGCAGCACACTTGTCAAAACTTTCTCCATATTCAGGTGAGTTATCAGGCAATTTACCTTGATACACATCAAAACTTACAAGATATGCATCATATAATGTCAAACATCAAAGTTTGTTTTTAAATCTGATGGATTTGACTCTAATAAAGTGCTTGCAACCATGTTTTTCATAATATGCAATCATAGCTTTATCATAAGATAAATTGCGGTATGAAGTACTTGAGGCAATTATTTTGAACGTTTTTATGAAATGCCGTAGCTTCCACATTTTATCCTGTAGGTCTGGAAAATTACTGTCACAACAGTGGAGATAATTTATAATCACCATAAAAAAATCTCGGTGCATGTTGGATGAAACTAAATTGCTGTTCATATCATTTCAAGTATCCTATTCGTCCTTTCTTGATGGCAAAACATTATAGCCACTAACGAAAAGAATGGAGATGAACACTTTCATTTCCCTGTGAGTAATTTTCAAGTCTGGTTGAATTAAAAATAAAGCATAATAATAATAATAATAGTTCTTTATTGGGTCTAGATATTATACATATAGTGTTGTTTGAGTCAATAAAAAGTGCACAATTTAATCAACAATAAATAACTCGAATAATTGTATTGGAGTGAAGATTCTGTACTTATCAAAGTTTGTATCAGGGAAAGGCAGAAAAGTAGATTTAATTGGTTTTGATTTACTCCGTTTTAGTTTTTTTGTTTTTTCATTTTAGAATATTATTTTTCTTATTTGTTTAATTTTTTTTGAAGTGGTTAGTTTTTTTTTCTTTGCTTTTGCATTTTCTTGGTGATGTAAAGGCATTGATAGACCAGGTTAATTTATCTGCAGAGGGTCTCTATCGTTATCAATGATCCTGCTTGGAGAACTTGGAGTAGTATCCTCATTTGATGGCACCATATCTTCATCATCATCATCGTACTCACGATGTCCTCCAGCATAAACAACTTTAGCAGGAGCTGCTAATAGCTTTTTACTTAAGTTATCAGCCAGACCTCCAAGGTCACCATTTTCGTCCGCGTAGTCATCATCAGTTACAACGCCAGCGTCTGGCGGTTCCACAAAAACTTCCAATATTTCTTCCGGATAAGCTTCAATTTCCTCCAGAATTTCCACAAGAGAGAGTTTCCTGAACAAAATATTAAGTAAAAAATAAATTAATCTTAGATTAAAAAATATAGATCATAAAATTTTATTATAAAACAAAATGTTATAATATGCTATACAAAAATATTTTTAAATGTGGTCTGTAGCGGCAGCACTAGCGATAAAATTTACATCCGCAATATAAAGTAATTTATAAATATCTTTTTACAAAATATTTTACTAAAATTGTATTTTAACTTCCTCTTACACTAATGTAGTTTAAATATTCAGTAGTCGGTTTACATTTGTTTTATTATAAAACAAAACCTTAACTTGCATCCCAGCCATGGCATAAAAAAAACACTTTTCTTTTTCATTTATTTTGGAGAGAAACCTAAAAATTCTTAAAGAATATAACACAACTCCATCTTTTATCATCTAAGGAAACTATTTGAATTGATGACAAAATATAAAACACATTTAGTAAATTTGAAAAAACAAGGAAAGTTCTTTGTTTGGTACATATCTGTACCGCCAGTACAATAAGGGAATAATGTGTTTTAACAATTCTGAAGCGATAAATTTGAATTTTAAAACCTTCAATTTAACATGGTAAGCCAATTTATCCTTAAAAAGACACGCAGACTACTAAAAGACTACTAAATCAAATTTTGTAGTCCAACGAAATTGTTTACTCCATAATTTAATAGCATTGAAAATCGAATAGATTTAGTTTTTCCCAGTTATCTCAAAAACTTGAATCGCAACACATAAAACAAATAAAATAGCCATGTTCCTTAGTTTTCAAGCTGAAAATAAAAGGTATATAATTTATTGAAATTATGAAATTAATAAGTTAATTTGTATTTAGCTATACGCTGCGCTGTGAATTTTTTTTGGCAAACTATTATTTATGCAATTTTGTTTAATAAAATGCATTTTATATTGCTCTTTAACTTTAATAAAAGTGCAATAAAATTTTAATATATTCACTATAATCTTCCTTAGAATTCAAGGAATTCAAAAATATCTGTAATTTATATGCATCCGATTCAAATTTTTAAAGTAATACTATTGGGTAAGTAGCATGCCTTCTTAAAAGTTAGATATTGGTATAAAGTCCCCATATATGCATTTATTACGCCCCTAACTCTTCCGTAGCCCCGTGAAGTGGCGATATTCTTGTAAAATAGGCAACCCGTGCCGTTGTTTTCTATTGTTATGTGGCATCTCTGACGTCAGAGTGAAAATAACAACAATAGAAAGCTACGGTGAAGGATGCCTACCTTATAGGATTATCGCGAGTTTTTCGGGGCTACAGAAAAAATAAATGACGTAATTAATACATATTTGAGGACTTTATTCCAATATCTAACTTTTAAAAAGTCATGTCATTTACCCCATAGTAACACGTCAAGAAAAATTTAAAAAACTAAATTATCAATGTATTGTGTTTTAGTAACGGACTACCCGATTGTTGTCTCAGAAGTTTTTGCCGTTTTTGTTCTGCTTGAATTCTTAAAAATGCCTTTGGTAAGCCAAAATACATGTTAGGATTAACATACAACTTATGATAACCTTTGTAAGTGGTCGACCTAATAACCCTTTTGCCAGTGCCTTATCCTGATTATGTGAAGTTGCTTATTTTAATTAAATGACTATATTTTTTTTCTTTTTATTATTGTTGTACAATGGTGTTATATAACTTAAAAATATAGAACACCTCTAGTAAAAAAAAGTTGCGTAATATCCTAACAAACTTAAAAATCAACGTTAATTTGGCTAGAGTCATTGACTCCTTATTTATTTTGCATTCACAAAATAATGCTGCAGGTCGTTGAAATAACAACTCTCTTTGTTATTTGCGCTCGTAGACCAGGTGAGCTGTGACGTCATGGACCGTCCGTGCAATTTTGTGAATGGAAAATTAAAAAGAAATCAACGAATCCAGACAAATCAACGTTAATTTTCAGGCTTGTTACCATATTACACAACTATTTTATCAAGTTGTTCTACGCCTTTAATTTTAATACAATATTTTGGAACTACCTAAATTATTATTGAAAACTTTTAAAGATCAACGTTGTTGTTGGATGAGATAATTTTTTTGGTACATTTTCTTGATACTTGCAGGGGTGCAAAATTTCAAACTTTTGAAATTATTTTTAAGCAAGATACACTTTTTTTATGCGTAATCCTGGAGGGTTATGTCATATATCTAAAATTAAAACTCTGGGACCCAGAGGCCCTTAAAGTAGGCCCGACCTGTATTTTTGACAACAATACGCTCAATAGAAATTTGAAATATTTTTGTAACACATAATATATACATAGAGTTAGGTAAAAAATAATATCCAATCGATTGGTGTGCATAACATATATCTGCAATAAAAATCTTGCGAGTTATTGGCGTCCAAATGTATTTTTTTTTTACAGTTACCAGTCTTAAAATGTAAAATGCAGCGCTTTATAACATAAAGTTTGTATCAAAACTATAATTAAAAAATTGAAGAGCCCAAGGGGTCCTGATTGGGGTCCCTTTTGCATAATGTAGCATAATGTAGCTAATTCATATACATAAATTAAAAAATTTTACAGGCAATTTTTAAACCATAAAAGAATTTGAAATGATATTGAAAAATTTATATGTAGAATGGCATTACCTTAAAAAAAATGCAATCGCTGGTACCTTTTTAAATCGGTTTTACGCGGCTACTCTACATATTGTCAATGTTAGCAGCAAAAGGCTACAAACTAGCAGAAAAATCAAGTAATTTTTGCAACTTTTACAGAAAACGCCCAACAACTCAAAAAGTAATGAAAATAAAAAATCGACGACAGGAAATAATTTTTAGCACACAATATTTCATATCTTCTTTTACCCACAGTATAAAAATTGGATAAATATTTGGGGCCAAAAATTAGGCCCAAAAATGGGGCTAATATTTGCTAATTTTTGTTTTAGAGTACAGCCAGATTAAAAAATACATAATGTATTACATCAGAAAAGTTGTAAATTGATTGCTCTACACGATGGTAAAGAGTATCAAATAATAAAACCATTTCTATATAAGCTAAAGAAAGCTTTGTTATTTTTCGGTGCGTCTAGAATGGGGTTATATTGTAGGTTAATTTTGACGTCAGCAACACTGAAAAACTTTTTTAATTTATTTATATGAATAATGCTACATAATGCAAAAGGAACCCTAATAAGGACTCCCTGGGCCCTTTAATTTTGCAATTACAGTTTTGATACAAACGTTATCTTTAAAAGCGCTGCATTTTACATAAGACTGGTAACTTTGCAAAAAATACATATAAAATTTACAGTTTTGTCCATTTACCCGCATGTTATTTAGCAAAGGCCCTAGTTCTAGAGACGTATTATACACAAAATATTGACTGTGGACGCCAATAACTCGCAAGATTTTTATTGCAGACATATTATATTCACATCAATCGATTTGAAATTTATTTTTGCACTTCTTTATGTATATATTTTGTAAAATTTATATTGTGTGTATTGTGGTCAAAAATAGAGTTTAGGCCTAATTTAAGGGCCGCTGGGGCCCAGAATTTTAATTTTATATAAATTTCAATTTGATGTTTGGATTCCATGTCACTTTTTACATATATATAGATTGTTGTATTGATCAATATGTCCTGAAAATAAAATTTTCATCCCATTGAAGTCCCATTTAAATACACCTAAACCTATGAAATACATAAAGGCCGATAACTCCGCGAAAAATGAATTTCCGACCGATATATTACATTTGGTTTCATTCGGTCATAAATTCCACCTACTCACCAAAATCGCAGTGCCACACATCGCAAACCCTCTTTGTTAGTGTAGTTGAAATTTTTTGGCAACAACCCGTTTGCCAAAATTTGCATAAAAAAGATCTCACGTTCTATTAATGCTTTGAAGCTGGAAATTACTGTAGGGGTGCAACTGAGAATTCCTTAAATGTATTTTGCTAATAATGTAAATATTTTATTTCCATAATGGTGGTATCCCAGTACAAATCTTGAGATTTTTCTTCCAAAAGAAAGAAAAATATCAGATGAAAGTATAAGTTTTTGTATTTTGTTCAATTTATGAAGGGTGAAGTTTAGAAATTACAAAAAAAACCTAATAAAAAAATCGGCTTCGCTTGCTATAACTTTTTTAACTGTTCATGCATTTTTATATATTCACTAAATATACTGTACATTGTCACTGTAATTTGTTCACTGTTTATTACTATAATTTTTATGAAATGCATACAATTTCATTTCGTTAATAAAGTCATAAAAATATATATTTATGATGATATTATGGCTACATATACCAAGGAGTATATACAACAATCAGGCAGTATTTTGTACATGTGGGATAATTTATTATTATTATTAAAAAGCCATAGACAACATAAAAAATATGTGCTTTTTAATGAATAAACACGAAATGGGAACTACAAAACTGTAATTAATTTTTACAAGATTGTAAATGTAGACTCCACGAAAGAGTTAAAAAACTGTAAAGTATGCAATTTGCATGAATATTTATGTTTATTTTGTTACCCACTTGGAAAAGTTAGTATGACAATGTTGTGCGGGTTGCATAGATCGAATTTCCTAATCACTGCTACGAGACTACTGTAAGGTCTTGAGACAAACTAGTGGTATATATGTAAATCCTATCAAGTGTTTTGTGATATAAATTTTCTGGTTTTTCTCTGGTCTATTCCTTCAATATTTTGCCATTACAATAAATTATTGAAAATGAAAAGAAAATTTGGACATCGCAGGAAAATGCACTTTTGTTATTTTTAAAGAACATTGTTAATTTATCTTTGGTCGAAAAAAAAAAAATTATAATACACATTTTAGCTCTATGTATAACAGAATTGCACGCGTGAGTGGCAGCGTTTTAAAGATCACTATATGTTGACGAGTGAGTAGCAAGAAGTTTTGTATTGAATTGCTTTGATTAGTTTGGACCGAACAGCACAGAATGCAGGGCTTATAATTTTTTATGGAAATTACGTTAATAATTATAAAAAGAAAAAATCCGTTCTTTTATTAATTGTATAGATGCTATTTTTCAACGATTAAATTTAATTACATATGTATATAAATAATTATTTAAGAATATTTTATTTTAAAATCAAAGTTTTTATATATTTATATTGTTACAATATATAATACATATTGGCTACATAGTATTGGCCTTTTAAAAAAATTGAATTATTTCTATGCATTTTTTGGAATAAAGACGATTATTTAATTATTTATTGCGAGCAAATAACTTTGGGTGTTACATTGGAGGCAAAAAGTCTTTGGACTCCAACTTCAAAAATTTATACCTCGTTAAATAACCTATCCTAAAAAAAATAAAAACAGGTTCTGAACCTTTGGTATGTTGGCTTTAAATTTGAAATTTTAGTTTTGTCTCGCACGTTACGGTTCATTAGCAACGGCGTGATATATGACGTAACCTTCCAAAATTACGCATAAAATGAAGTCTAATTTGCCCAAAAATTATCTAACAAATCTGAAATTTTGTACAATTGTGTATACAAATATCTTAGAAGCATAAAGTTAATTTAAAAACTTTAAATTTATTATTATTCATTTAATGAAACAATTACCAAGCGCAACTTCGACGTACGCCTGCAAAGCAGCCAGTTAGTTTTAAATCATGTAACTTACATACCCTTATTCATTGATATGTTTTTATTTTCATTCAACAAACACAAATTATCAAATAAAAAATATTAAAATTTATAATTCGACAAAATCAGAACAATACAAACTTAATAAAAAATACTTTTTGCGAATTATATTGTTTCCTTTTTTACCAGTGTTAATTGTTTCAATAAATGACTAATTAATTATTAATTATTAATTAAGGAGAAATATTTGAAATCTAATGTAGTTCATCTTATCCATAAATCATGTCATATGTAGAACAAATGTAGAATCTCGTAATTCATAACGTGTGCGCTCCTTACACGATCATTGCACTAGTTTCCGTCTGAATGTGTCATTTGCTCATCGCCATACGTGTGTTTGGTCCAGCATTCTCGCCTTTTATTACAGATACTATGTTAAGTTTGAAATTAATAAAGTAAGAAAAACACGTAGCTTAGATACACCCGTTAAGCGTTACGGATAACCGATAATACAAGAAATGTTTCGCTAAGCACCAACCAGTGGTTAAACTTTGATTCGTTAGAAAAACAAATTAAAATATACTCACCTACTCGTTATTTTCATAATTAAATTTTTTTTGTCCTTTGTCTTATAATTCAAAAGTTATAGCATTCTAAGCCTCAAACAATGGGAGCACCATAGCTGCGGAGATGGCGAACGGACACGTTTATAAGGTTTAACGTCCCCCAGGGATAAGCTGGTGTGCGGAGCGAGAGCTAAATTGACAGGTACGCGTTCTCGCTTCGCTCTAACAAAGTTCTTACATATAGGTGTACGAAACGGTAATTTATAAGTTTATATATATGAATAATATCAAAATGGTAATATAAATAACTAATCGACTCAAATTATTATTATAATTTTTTCATAAACCAGGATATAATATTATTCAGCAAGTGGTCAAGTAGGATTCAATAATCAATCATCATCAATCGGACATATAATTTGTAGAAATCAGTCAATAATTCTACATAATTCGGGCAATCATTATCTTGCAAATCGTGTAAGATATATGTGTATTTTGAAATCGTATCTTGCCTAGTTTTTTTATTGTAGAAAAAATTAAATATAAATAATAGAATACAATATTACAAATTATTTAAATAAATTAATTATTTTTTCTCTTCCAGAGAAATGAACGCAAAGGGATGGCATTATGGAAATTCACTGGCATAAATTGTTACCTATAAAAATAGAACGAAAGAGGTGAACAGAATAAAAGTCTGGTCTGTAAAATCTCTATTAATAAAGTTCACAGAAGCACAGACTGTATACATCGATAGAAATTTTAAGTTTCTAGAAAACTTATCAAATAAACGTATGTGATCAGAGCCAAAGTGACGAATTATATTTATGCCACCGTAGCCTATGCATTACTAATGAAATAAAATGCTAGCACATATAAAACGGTAATCAAAGTACTCGTCAATAAGTATACTAAAAAATATACCGCCTCTTTTTGCTTGCTCTAATGCATTGAGAAACTTGAAAAGTATGTTATTTTTATGTTTTTCAAGGACTTCATTGTATGGCTCTCACAATTTTAATTTCGAGATAAGTGCGTTCATGGCTATCCCCGAAGTTTTAGGGGATCACATTTACATCATTGGATCCTTTTTCCTCTTCTCGCAGAATGTTTATAGGAAATTAACAAAAGTATTCTCGCTTCTAAGACTACAGCATTAAGACAAAGCATTAAAGGTAATTATTTTGTAAATACATATTTAACCGGGGATGGAATCTATTTACTTTCCGAGATCTTAATTGGTTAAAACCCTTCTTCTATATCTCTAATCAAGAAACATTATTTAAATATAATGCATAATATATTTTTATTTACTCGCAATTTCTATAGAAAATGTAACTGTTTGTTTCTTTACAGCAAGATAGTAAACTAAATAGTTTTAAAAATATAAATTTTTTTTAACAGTTGCTGGGCAAATTAAGTCAACCTCTTCGTTTGCTTTACCACTATGCAAGCAGAGATTAATTCATATATGCATATATATGCAAATTAGTTTGAAAACTATTTTTATAAATATAATTCCTCTTACATTTGCTTCCGTTTTGACGTATTTTGCATTCGTAGTAAGTTGAAACTAAAGCGGATGTGATTGACTTTTATTGATTTATCTTTAAAACAAATAAACCTTTATATGGCAAAAAAAAATTTAATGTCAATGTGTCAATAACTGCTTTGTCTGCCTCTAATTGCCCCTTTCTTGATACACTAATTTAACTACTTGGAACTTTTTCTGAGGTATGCTTGAAGCGACTACGTTCCTTAAAAAAGGGGAAGTCTTCCGTTGCAACATCAGACAACCTGTACCAGCGGAAGAAGAAAAAATTAAAAAAAATTCAAATACTTCAGCAGGACCTATTTTTGCTGTACAAAAATATACCCTACACCATGATGGAAGAACATATTTTATACTCTGTTCGCAATGCTACGACAGACTGATACGGTAGATAGGGACCTAGGTATTAACATGTTACGTGATCGACAAACCATGCCAGAATTTGAAGGAATTTTAACATACTTCGGAGTATAATATCTTTGAGATGGCAATACTTTCATAATGAAAATACGCTGGAAAAAAGATAAGTGATAGACCCAAAAACAACAAGACGAGAACAAGACAAAAAGTTTAAAATTAATGTAAGAGGTCACACTTTATGTTCACCCGCAACCACTTTCAAATGTAAAGACGCCGTTGTAATGACGGCAGCAAGTCGCTAACGCCCGTAGCAGCAATATATGAGCGTCATGCAGGCGTTTTGATGCCGGGCGAACCAATCGTTTCATTTTATAATGCAACATAGAAGACAGAAGCGAAGACTTAAGTTCTTTATGTACCACGTCGGACAACGACGGAGAAAGAGTTCCTTTGTTATCATAAGTTATATTGTTTCACGTACTGCAGACGCAGTACCTTTGCCTTTGTATATTTTTATCTGTATTTCATGTAAAGAATTGTACCAGGTTGTAAGTCAATAAAATACCATATTTTAATCCCACTTGTTTAAAGAAATCCACCAAGCAATTGGAGATCTATAAATAAATATAAAGAAAAAATAAAAATTGCCCGAGAAAGAAAAAATAAATATTTTGCTCCGAATAATTGTAAGAATAACAACCTTTACGTTCGTGATCGACTCTCCACATCAAATACAGTTGCAGCTTTTTTCGATTGTGAGACCTAAAGTTCCTCAGCTCTTTTCCATGTATAGTTTCCACTGTGCATGGACTTTCTACAAACATTGAAAGTACTCATTCCAACAAAATGACTTCGATGTGTCACTGCCCGAAATTAAAAAAAAACAAGTCTTCATTTCAAGTCTTCAATGCAGGCACTAGAACGAAACATCGACCTTGACAAAACTCACCACCTTAACTACATACGGGGAGACGGATGTAAAAGACGAGAAAAACCGGATTCTATTAATGATCTCCAGATGTTATGCTGGCAGATGTTATGAGTAGTGACGCTGTAGCAGTTGCAATTACTGTCTTACCAATACGCACTAACTAGTGATTATGCAAGACATGAATTTTCAAATTATAAAATAATTTTATATTTAATAGAATAACATAATAAAAAATTTAATAAATAATAATAATAATAATGTTTAAAAAGTAAAACGTTATTTAATTTTTAACTTTTGTTTTACGATGTTTAAAACAAAAAAGAAACTTACAATTTTATTGATCCATAAATTGATTTACTTTCCAATATATTCACACTAAAACAAGTTTAACATTATTTTTAATATTATCACTCAAAAAATGTTTAATGGATAAATAAAACAACTTAAAAATTTAAAACTAGTTTTATATAGTTGAACCAAAATTAATAATAAAAATCACCAGTTATATATATGACACTATAAAAATGAAGAACCACAAGACGTGGCTACACTAAGGACAGTTTTAAGCACAGTTTATACTGTTCTCATTTGCTTATTAAATTTCTAATACTGTATACATAATTTTTGTAAAAATTTAAAAATATATATTTTTTGACACCAACATTAAAATAAAATAAATTGCAATACATACGTGTTATATACTAGTTGTCACGTTTTAAAATGAAGCATTTTAATTGTGTCCTAAACTTTACAGATTATATCACCCAGGCGATGGCAAGGTTCACGTGTCCTTGAAATGTTTTTTCCTTTTTATTTAGAACAGGCAAGGAAGATTTTATTTTACTTAAAATAATATAGCATATATAATCGTAAATATATGGTCTCCCAAATAGAACAACTTTTGACGCCTTATATCAGTCACGCTGTTTCATTTTTACTCTATTATTTCTTGGTCTCTCTCTCTCTCTCTCTCTCTATCTCTCTCACACATTCTCTCTCTCTCTCTTATTTTTAAATTATACTTAAATTAATGTATAAATTATAATATTGCAGTAAAATAAAAATATTGTTAAACATTTTATTTTTATGAGCTTATTGTTTCATGCATTTAGAGTAGTGTACACTTATTATTTTATTTATATAATGTATAGAATTTATTAAAAATGTAATAAAATATGCGAGTCAAGAATATATTTTTCTGTTTCTATTTCGTTCGCACAATCTTGCGCTCTCTTTCTCTCTCTTTCTTGCCATTATTGTAACCTTAAAAGTATTATGGTACTAATATGCAATATGGTATACGCGTAATAGTAAAAAAAAACAAGTTAAGAATACTTTCCGGGTGTTTAAGTATTTTAAGTTATTAAGAGAAATGAATAAGCAAAAAATAGGCATTTATACTTTAACAAACTAGATATATTAATGCAGTGATTTTTGTCAGCGCCCGTGCATATAACGTTTTAAAAACCTAAAATTTTGAGATTTTGTAACAAAAGTGTCAAATTTAACATACAAAGAAGAAAAATATACTAGAAAAAATTCCCTAAGTTGAAAAAAGAGCTTAAAGATTGATGCTCAGCCTAGGTACCTGTCAGGCAAACAAGCAAATAATTTCTATTCCTTTTTTGAGCTATTTGTACGTACTTTGGCGAAACTAAGGTAAAATAATAAATAAATTTTATTTATTTAATTTCTGGTTGCGTATATATTACAATAGAAATAAATATATTGCCTTATTAAAAATAAAGCCAATAAATTATTGTAACTTTAATCTGATTCATTTTGCACAACTTTTAAAACGAATACATATATATTGAATATCCTGTGATAGGTTACCTCCATTAGATTAGTAATTTTCCTAATGGATTAAACTTCAATTGTCTACTAAGTAGGTAAATAACTACTACTTTCTTTAAATAATATTACAATAAACGGCTTACGAGTAAATAATAGTAATTACAAGAAAAAAATATAAATAAATTAAACTGATTTAAGGGTCTGCGTGTATCTTTTTATTATACCATATAGTGTGTGAGAGAGAGAGAGAGTAAGAGAAGGAGAGAGGGAGAGAACGATGAAACATAATCAAATACTGTCTTTCATTTATATATTTTTCATGTAAATATATTATATTAATTATTTCTTACAAAAACAAGAAATTAATTTTTTTTTTAAATCCGGATATTCAGTTACAAACGAATTGGTCTGTTCATTATTAAACAATAATTGTTAAAAATATTTAAATTAATATACATATATATATATATATATATAACTACAATATAAAAGTTTTATTAAAAAGTAAACCCTTTAAATACTTATTAGGTAAAAATTTTGCGGCATTTGTGTACTACAAATCTTTTAAAAAAACTCAATTTTTTTCAATTTTTGTTAAATTTTAAAAAAATATACCAATTAAACAGATATTGTGGTCATGTTAATGAAATTTTTATAGCTGTGTGTCCATAAAGTGTACAATCAAATGTGCAGTAATTTTTTTTGTCTTATGCTTTATGACACTAAACTGCTATACGAATTTTTTTAATTTTCCTGGTAATTTTTTGCTTCTGATAGAAAATATCTGCCAAATGCATGCGCTATTTCCTCAAGAGGTCTTGTGAGTATATCCAGAATTGTGGTATAATACCGCGTGAAGAATTGGTTTATTTTGTTTTTTGTTTCCGATGATTCGTGACACAAAACTGCCATACGAATTTTTCTTTATTTTTCAGGTAATTATTTTCTCTCCTATTGCTGATGTAAAATATATGGCATATAAAACACGCATCGTGCAAAGCAGTAGCACATGCTCTGTCGGCATAAGCTATCGTTATAGTTGCTGGTAACTATAAGAGGTGGAACAAATACGTTAAGCTATGTACGAGGCAGTTCCTTTTGATCACCGCACTTCACCAATTCGAGCATCGAGAAACGCTATAAATCTTTAGTTGTCAACAGATTTATGATCACATGGTACAAGATTGCTAATATATCCCTCATCTTATTCATAATCATCGTCACTCTACACGTAATGAGAGCGCAGGAGCAGACAGGGCTACCCGGCAAGCTTGCGAGTCATGCGGTGTGAAGATCCTTCGGACATGGATGTCTTCGGCTTACATATATTCCTTGAAAATTATAAATTTACCTACCGACGTTTCAACAATATGAGAAAGAAAGAACGGTTTAATTTAAATCTTAAAGAGGGTTTTTCACTTTAAAAACTCATCATGGCACTCATGGCAGTGCTTTATGTATGTTTATCATACAACATGCATGACGTATATAAAATGAGCAGTAAGAGAGACAAAATAGAGAGGTTACATCATTAGAAAGATAAATACACTAACATACCAATGAAAAATATTGATTGACATAAATTTAATTGAAATTATAATCATAGGGGAAGAGTTCTGTTGCACCCTGTATGCGCTTTTTTGTCTACAGTGTATAGCTTATTTAATCACAGCTATAAAAGTTTTGATTTTTTTGACCGGTTTATTTTAAGCCTGGGTTCTTCTTAAAATCAAGTTAAAAACATCATGGTAAACTTGATATTTGAGCCGATATTTGAAAATGAGCTCACGAGCCTTTGGCGAAAAAAGCCTACTTTTCATTTATACAAAATAATGTTTGTTATATAAATGAAAAGTTGTAAATTAAATTAAAAAAATTAAATCAATAAAATTGTAAAGAAATTTGTTAAATTTTTGTACAAGTTGATTTATCATTCATGGGTTGAACTTGAGCTGGCGCGATATTAAGTTAAATCCCGGGTTTACTATTTTTAAGCCTACTTAAAGATTATTTGCGCGAGCAGGTGCACCAACATTTTTGAAAAGCTGCTACGTTATTATAATTAACAAAAAAGAATGCAATGCTGATGTAAGCCATTGAATTCAGTGTGCATTGAGCTTTAATCCTTTAAAAATAATTAATATAAAGATTAAAACATTTAAAAATTATAAAAATAGACAAGAGAAAAGCGAGGAAACAAAACGACGACAGGTTGAACAAATGCATTAAAAGTGAGTGTTAATTTCAGGTAACAGGCCATGGTATCAAGTAAATAATAAAAAAATTCAGCAATGCTGTAGGATATTATAGACCTAAAATGTATCATGCCCTGCACATTAATGATCATAATTGCATTTTAAATTTTTTAAAATAATTATTATTTTATAAATGCCTATGCTCAGCTCATTTTTTAGCAAAGTTTCAGAATTGTTATCGAGGCTGTGACTTGTCCGCAGACCCCGTTGCTTTGTTACTACAACAAACGCAAGCAACCACGTTCAGGAGAAGAAATGCAGCAGCTTCCCACTGCTATCACAAACAAAGCGAATCTTGTAAGAAGCATAACTGCAATGGAACGGTAATCCTGTGATAATATCAGCCTGACAGACAGTAGTCACTTGCGTTATGAAATTACCCAGCAAATTTCAACGCAAGCACCTGTGGTGATTGTAGCTGATAGAGCAACATGGTAATCACAGGTTTAGCTCTGTTCAAACGTTTGAGATCGATATGAAAGTGATCGGGCAAAACAGATGAGTCGCTAATGGAAGTTCCTTTTTCCTGATTATATCGATAGTATGTGAATCTTTCCTCTCTATTCCTCCTTTAAGTTTAGCTATCATTTGTGTCTAGTTTTGTTATCATATTTATCGGTTAAACAATCACACAGTATGTGGTGATTTCTATTTTTACCTATCAAACTCACAAAATATTGACTTTTTGAGTTTTATTTTTATACCTTACATAAAGGAGGAAAAAATTGTAGTAAATTTTTCTTTATATAAAGTAATAAAAATATTTAATAGTTATATGATTATAATTAACAATGTTAATGCTAATTTATATTAAATGGATATTATAAAAAAATAAATTTTTCATTATTTAAACGTTTTTTAATTAACTTATTTATTAATTTTAATATTTAAATTTTTAATATTTTGATTTGATATCTAATTTTATCTTCTGTTCTTTTTTTTCTCGCGCATAAACAATCATTTCTTTGTTGAGTCATTTAAATTAAAAAAAATTTGTTTCATATAAATAATTTTGCTAACTATTTTTTTAATAAATTGTTACAATTATTAAATAATTATATGATTACAGTTTATGATATTTATGCTACTTTATTTTTTAAGGGATAAACCTGTTAAAAATGATTTTATTTTTTCAAATAACAAATTAATAATTATATTATTTAATTTTAAGCAATTGGATGTTAAATTTAATTTTATCATCTGTTGTTGTTTTAATCCCCCGCATAAACAATTAAATTAAAGAATAAAAGTTGTTTTTCTATAAATAAGTAGTTAATGAATTATAGCAAACTATGTATTGAAACAAATTTTATATGAAAGCGATTTCTTGTAGAAATTCATTAATTGATAAAACAATTAAAATAATGCAAAATAATAATAATAAAACAATAATATAGGCCTATCTATTTATTATGATAGTATATTTACCAAGGTTGATATTATATTATACTTTAAATCTTGCATTTTAAAAAAAAACTAAGAGAAAGGTCATTTTACAATATCTAATAGTAGGTATGCATAACAAAACTAAAATATTTTGTAGTCATCAAAAATATTGTAAAGCTAGAAAGGTTTATGCAGCAAGCAAGCAAGAGAGACGCATGTTTGCTTGCTTGCTACCAAGATAAATAATTGAAATCGCTATAGTGATATAGACAGGAAAAAGGAAATTTGTTTGTTTAAATGATTTGTGTTGCGGGTTGCATTTAAAATTGTTCTCAAACTTTTAGCAAGAGCTGTACATTAGTGTTTTTTTGCATTAAAACATGAGGGGTTGAATCATCAACATTTTGGAGAGTTATTGATATTTTTGAAAAGAGTGTTAAACAATTTTAAGGCCTATTTTTTAAACAATTGCATGGGGAAAGTATTTTTAATTAAAATTTTGAAAATTGGCATAGAAAACCTGTGACGTCATTAGTTCCTTCTTCTCGGCCCGATTGATGACGTCACAGGCTCTTTAGTCCGATTTTTAAAATTCAAATATAAATATTTCCAGTGTTCCAATCAACATTAGAAAAATAAAGTAAATAATTAATAATAAGAATATTTTTTACGCTCTTGCAAAAAATTTCATTAAAAGAGGAGGTTAAAAGACTCACTTCCTAATTACAAGCAAGCTTGAAAGCTTGTAACCAGTGCTGCAGTGCAACTTCTGAGAAGTAGTCGGATCTTTTAAGTAGTTGTACTATAAAATCAATTATAATAATTTTTATTTCAGAAAATTGTTAAATGTTATGTAATTTTTATATTTGCAATATAGTAATAAAATTTAATTTAAATGTTTTATAAGTGTATAAAATATATATAGTTAATATTAAAAATATATATATATATATATATATATATATATATATATATATATATATATATATATATATATATATATATATATACAATATAGTTGGAACAAATAAATACCTGTTTGTCTAGGTTCAAACTATATAATTGCTCAATAATATGGTAATCACTTTACAGAATAGGTTTAGAGAAATTAGTACATCAGAACACATAATATGTATTTTATTTTTTATTACATAATATCAATTGCGGTTGTGTTTTTTTTATTAATTATTTATTTAACATGCTCCACTACCAAAATCACATTTTTCTAGGACACGCTCATACATAAGATTTTACATGTGAAAAAGATTTTCACATGGTACGAAAGATTCAGAGCCCGCATCATGACCATTATTACTGTTCTGTGTCCTTTTGTTATGTATCATTTCTTTTTTTTCTTACACATTTTGTTTATTTTATTCTTGAAGACGGAGTTTTAGGAAAATACACTAAAAATTGTCTATATCAAAATATCAACGTTTAAATTATAACACTACAATCTGTTACGAATTAGAATATAAATTTACTTAACTGAATACTTAGGAAAAGATAATATTAAAAAAATAGAACCAAAGATAGAAACATAGTTTACTTTTGCCGAGTGTTCAAATCGGTCACTTCAATACATTACGTTAAAATAAATTGATATAAAAAAATTTAAATCATTTGACTTATTTTTACATAATATTTGTGTTTACAAACACATACACACGCACACACACACACACACACACACACAAACACACACACACACACACACACACTAAAAAAATGCAAGCAACTTCCATAAATTTGTTATAACAAAATTATCAACATCAACATTGACCACTTGCAATAAAATATTTTCAATTGTTCAACAAGTAATTGAAAACGATATTTATATAAGAAATGCATTAAGAATTATTCACATTATTTTAATAAGTTCGTTCTTTGCAAGTGGTCAAAAAATTAAAAATTTGATACAATTTAAAATATAAGGACATGGGACACGGAATGCAATAAAAAATTTTTGTTTGAAAAAAATTATTATAATATGATATAGAAAAAAAATAATATTACAAGTCAAAGCAAAATAAAAAAATATTCCGTTCAAGATACAACTTAAACTTAACATTGAATTGTAAAAATTAATGTTCTAGTTATAGGTTATTGCAAAGTGATGCATATTCTTTTTCTTTGCTATTTTGTGATGGCATGCTACAAATAAAAACAATAATAATTAGGACTCCTTGATACACAGCTTTAGGGTTGTAAAGAGATGGATTGTATCTCACAATATAAATTAAAATCTTCTAATTTTAAATGTGATTTAAATGTTAAAAGTAACAAGTACCTTTAATCATATCCCGTGATAGGCAATTAAGTGCGAAAAGAAAAGTTTAATTTAACATGAGCTCTTAAATGACAAGGTAACTTAAAAAAAAGTCTTAGATTGCTGCCTCTCAATTTTTAAACATTTTACATCTTAATAAACTACTGTGTAAATTTTTTTGCGTAAACCTTTTATTCTATCCCCACAAAAGCTAATTTACCACAATAAATGCAATATTTTAAAAATAGCTAAGCTTTTATTATAATTTTGTGTCAATAATGACGTACTTAAAAAGTATTTTCTCTATTGAAACTGGCATGACCTGGCAAAGACTTTTAAGAATCAGACTTTAACACACAGTGCTCTGAAAAATTTGCATTGCCTTTGTTATACAAATTTTATATGCTATGTTTAAATTGGGTGGATCGGATTATTAAATTTGAGGACAATAATATTTGAGGCATATGTGGATTTTGTGTATACATTGAATTCTGAAAAGCATTTAGTTAGTAAGGATCAATTTTTTATACTAAAATTGACCATGCTAAAAGCTTGATGCAACATCTTTGCAATTTCTTACTACATATTATTATACTGATGTACAGCTCTGACCAAAAGTTGAGAACGATTTGAAATGCAACCCGCTTCACAAATCATGTAAAAACGCAAGTTATCATTTTCCTGACTATATCGGTGTAGTGATTACGATTATTTTGAGTACAGCCAGGCAACAAACAAGCAGATGTGCGTTTCTTTTTCTTGCTTACTGCCACTTACTGCATTCACCTTTCGAGCTTTTCAATATTTCTGATAGCTACAAAATATTTTAGATTTGTTATAAATACCTGTTATTTTAAATTGTAAAATGTTCTGTCTTTTCTGTTGTTTTATTTTGTTTAAAAATTATTATAGCTCGTTCTGAAAAGTCAAGTGAAAAAAAAGGTCTAAAGCAATGATTGTTTGTTAAGAAAAGAAAAGGAACTCACAATGGCCAATATTTTTATTTATTTATTTTATTATTATTAATAATTTTTTTGGCATTATTTGAAATATTTTTTTCTTTTTTTTATAATCAAATAAATAATTTCTACAAATTATCGGTTTCATGTATAATTTGAGTCATTAAATAGTTTGCTAAAAATTATTTACAAATTATTTATATCAAACAACTTTTATTTTACAATTATATATAATATAAAACTGAAAGCGATGATTGCTTACGCCGAGGAAAAAAAACAGCAAATAAAATTAAACACAAAATCAAATTCTTTGAAAATTATATATTATAGTTAATGAATGTTAATAAAAAAAATAGTAAAATAATTTTTTTTAAATATAGGCCTATCCCTTAAATATAAAGTATCATAAATAGCATAAACTGTAATCATATAATTATTGAATATTTGTAATACTTCATAAAAAAATTAGTGACCTTAATTATTTATATGAAACAACTTTTATTCTATAATTCAAATGACGCCAATAAAGAGATGATTTTTTATGCGGGAGAAAATAAGAACAAAAGATAAAATTAGATATCAAATCAAATTGTTAAAAAATAAATATTATAATTAACAAATAAGTTAATTAAAAAAGATAAAATAATTAAATATTTTTTTACTTTATCCATTATATATAAAGTAGCGTGAACATCGTAAACTGTTATCATATAATTTTTAAATAGTTTTAATAATTTATAAAAAAAAATATTCTTTTTCATGATAAGACACAACTAATAGCCAAACTTAAAAGAGAAGGTGAAGAGAAAGGTTCATATATTATCGATATAGTCAGGAGGTAAGAAACCTGCATTCATGCCTCACCTGTTTTGCCCGATCACTTTCATATCGTTCTCCAACTTTTGGCCAAAACTGTACAATCCACCCAGAAAAATCTGTACGCTTGATTTTGTGACGCCTTGCAATATAGAAAAACTGCTAAGTATCTGATAATAAATGCAACGCTGTACTGCATTGTTACTTTCTCTATAGCCTCAGGCAATGTGATTACAAAAATACATTCTTGAAGACAAAAATCAAGCAAGAAGCTTCTTAATTTTACTATTATATAATACTGACCAGAATATTATTAAACTTTTTTCTATATATTATCCAAATGTCCAAACGTTACTTTTAATAATAGGGTTTTTATTTTTTTTATATTGAATAGAAATAGAATACACTCGCAATGCAACTGCAAATGATAATTTTTAATAATAAATATTGATACTCAAATTTAAATAAATTTAATTGAAAATAGTAAAATATTTAAAGTATATGCAATTAGAGGAGTTTATTAGAAATTAGTAATGGAATAATGATTTTTGTAACTGTTCTTATATATTTTGTTTCTTACTTCCAGCCTCTGCGTGAATAAAATAATAAATAAAAAGAAATAAAAAACTTGTGATTTAAATTTAATAAGCAGATAATATATTTATATTGTAAGAATAAAATACTTTGTTTCCTATCCGTTTGCAAGAGATAGAGATAGTAAGAGAGATAGGGATTGACAGAAGGAGAGAGAGTGAGAGAAGAAGACAGACAGAAAGAGAGGGGTAGAGATAGAGGGTGAGAGCAGGATAACATGCAAGCTTCAATACGTGAAGAAAACTGCAACGAGAATAAACAAGTATTACCTTTACAATTTATTTTATACATTTTCGATAAAAAAGCTCGGTCAATTAAGGGCCATAACATAACAAACAATTTTAACAACAAATTTAAGAAATAATTTTAAAAATCTGTTTGTGAAAAACGCCTGATTTGAACCTAAAATACAACAACACACATACAGACTTACTAACTAAAATCACTGTATTTTGGGCATGTTTGCCGCACTTCAGTTTTAATGTTGCTGCCATTCTTGACATTAAAAAAGCAGTCATAGTAAGTTTCTAAGGTGTTCCAGCAAATCTCATTTATGCAAACACTATAAAAATAATATAATAATACATAAGTCACATGCACAAACCGTAGTTTAAAAGTAGGATAAAAATATGTACAAATAATAAATTCAAAAATACTTTCTATGACAATAAAACTGATTCATAAGGCTTCTTTTTTCCACGTTGACCGTTAGCTAAGTATCATCTCATGACCGAACGAGGATAGTAGTCTTCAAGAAGATGTCGAGCGACATCTTCCGGAGTTATCAATGTATTGCTCGATTTAGCTAACAAGCTAAAACAGAATTTGGCAGATTGCATTCTTGACCGTTATATACCTCGTGAAATGTGAAATTGTCATGACACTACTTATATAGCCTTTAATACTTACGTTTTATTTACCTCTTCTATTTCAGATATTCCTTTGGATTTTTATAAGTTCATTAGTGTGAATATGCAGCAGATGTTGCTTAGCATCAGGATCCTTTAAAATTAAAAATATATATTACTGTATCAGGGTTGCATGCATGGTATAAAATCGATTGAAAACCATTATGCTTTAAACTTATATCATATGAAAATAAATAATAAATACTCATATAATTGTTATATATTTTTTGTCAAAAGTCACGTGATGTCACGTTATTAACCTTCAATAAAATTATTTATTCTGAATTAACTATAATTATTGTTAAAATATTATCAAATAGGTATCACTAGTAATCAAATATAATATAGTAATTTTTGCACACCTCAAAGTTTTACAATAATATGAAAAAATATATCGTTAAAATTTTCATTGTTTAAATAACAATTTTATAATTTTGCAAGTCATCATATTTGCTTTACCACTTACTATAATCCAACGAGTGTAATAATTATTAGCTATAAATTTTTTTTATTAATTATTCAATTTTTTAAATAATTACAAACAGGCTTATAAATCATTAAGTGTGCGCATGTAATAAATTCTTTTTAAGTGACAAAGTATTAAAAGACTTTAAAGACAATTTTAGTTACTAATTCAATATAATAATATGACTATACCAAATAACATAGCACAGTAAACCAAACATCAATAATATAAATAATATTAAAGCATGTCAATATAAAAATGTGGAATAATATAATAGTCTATTAAGAACAAAACTTTTATTTGCATTTTTATTAAAATAAATAACGGTATCACCTTTTGGATGACTTTTAATTTAGAAAATTTACTTTTTCTTGTTAATATTTAACACATAAAGGGTGTTCCTAAAAACAACTAAAATTGTATTCCCCAGTTGTAAAAAGTCATCAAATTAATCGTCACTAGTTGTGACAATAAGGTCACTAAAGCCACTAGATGTATTTTAAGAACTAGGGGAGACGTCAAATCAGTGAATGCATGTTTCATATTACGTAAGAGATTTTATCACAATCTTGCTCCTGTTATACTACAGTGACTGTTGCTAGGCAAAAAAACCTCTATCAAACTTATGCACATGTTCTTTTTATTAATAATTTTCCCGTTCATTTTATTGCTTATCGATTTCCATGTAATAAAAATGCAACACTGTATTGATATCAAAACATCTATATCGATGCCTCCGCGTCAAAAGCGAGCATCTACACATTCCAGATTTCCGACAAAACGACTATCTACACTTTCCGCCGCCGAGCATCTGCAATGTTAAGCTTATGGCCGCTAGTCGGGTTACAATGCTGCTCGGAAAGTGTAGATAGTCGTTTCGTCGGAAATCTGGAAGGTGTGGATGATCGCTTTGGACGCGGAGGCATCGATATGTGACTTATGTTGATAATTACAACTAGTTGCTCAATGACAATAAAAACACAGAAAAAACAATTTTTTTATTTTTTTTATAAATACACGTTAAGTCCCCTAATTGTATGGAAAAATAAAAGTAAATATTAACTACCCTAAAGAATTAAACTATTTTATTGAAAAAAAACTTAAAATATCTGAAAGTAAACCAAATTATGTTAAAATATGTTAAAAATATATTATATAATAAGCGACAGCTAATGTTCAAATCACATGCCAATTTTTGAACTACGTATTACGTATATTATAGGTAAAACTAAAGTCTTACCATTTTGTCTATAGTCTTCTGGTAGCTTTAAAACTGATATAATGTTCTTATGCCTCTTTAAATGTTTATTTTCAATGATATTTATCAATATTTGTAACATTAACAAAATGTACACTGATTAACATCATTAGTCCGCCTGAATTTGTCCGCAAACAGTAAACAGGACTAAAATAAAATTTATTTTTAAAAGATTTATATTCTGCTTTTGCGATAGTAGGTTTCCTAGACGTTACGTCATAGAACACGCGTGTCTATATATATGGGCGTCTACTTCTTTCAATCATACCTACAATAACGCTGCGATTTTAGAAAAAGACCCTCACAGCGTGTAATGAGTGAAGTCAACACCGAGCAAAGTTGGTAGAGACTTCCTTTGCGCGGTGACTCCTCATTAACATAAATTCGTTCTCTTTCTTTAATGACGGCAATTCAAAAGTTTGCTGAGCACCACTCTATGCTTGAAGCTTAAAAGAGCAACGTTGTAATAGTGTGTGTCGTGAATGAAAAAAATAAAGTAACAAAGTAAGAAATCAAGAACATTTACATAAGAAAATATTAAACAAAAATATTAATATTATAAATTTATATAAATATAAATATTTGTAAAATAACGTACTTTTAACGACATTCACACTGTGTTATTTTTGCAAGAATACAAGAAGCTTGATAATTTAAAATGTAAGTAAAACAAGATAGTATAAAATTTTAAAAATTTTTATTTTTAGGTACTTATTATGTATCCATACCCATTTTCAAGTGCATAATGCTAAAGGCACGACTTCTAAAAGCAAGTGAAAAACAGTTGAGAGATAATCAAAATTCAAATAAAATGATCCAGGAAAAACTTTTGTTTGGAGATGCTTGCAGTAAAATTGATTTTTTTTTAAACCTAAAATTCAATTAGAAATATTAAAAAAAAATTAATAAAAAATTGCCCCGTGAGTGACAGCAACAGGGCAAAATGCTTACCAAAAGCTACAAGATTAGATGAAATTTCATAAAAATGCAATTCGTATAAAAATAAAAGTCCAGTTTTTTAAAAGTCAGATCTTAACCCTTAGAATTCTTTAGGATGAGCTTCATACCGACTCAACTTCTCCTGCTATAGGAAAAACATAACTACACAAAAACATAAAAAATTTGTTATTTATAAATCAAGGTAGTTCATTATTATTTTCACAAATTATTTAATTTTTTTAAAAGCAGTATACTCTATATAAAATACTTAACTATTCCAAAAAAAAATGTAATTAAATATTATATATATATCGACGTGGCTGCGGCCAAAGGGCGAATCTCCATTTGGCCAGTTTGCAGCAAAACGCGAATTTGCCTTTGGCCAGTTTGCAGCAAAGGGTGAATCTGCATTTTGTATAGTTTTACAGGAGACAAAAAAAAAAAGTGTTTTAAAAATCAGAGCAGAGAGAGAGAATATTTTTGATGAGTTAGTTTTTTCGATATTTTTTATTTGATCAATTTCGTAATATTAATTTTTACGGTTATATCGTTTAGACTACATATTTCTCAAAAATAGTAAAATTGTAAGGCTCTGCGCATGCGCATTCCTAAATCGTTTATTCATGCCAGGTTATACCTGGCATGACTTTTATTATTTCTTTTTTTTTTGAAATTTTTATTATTTAAATTTTATTTTGATGTTTTACGGGACGAGAATATAAAATCTTTTTCATATAAAGTAGGTTTTATGATATTGTTACAAAAAAAGCAGAAATTTTAAGTTTTGAAGTAAAGGAAATACGAAATGCTGTTTTTGAAAAAAGAATAGCCAACAAAAACAGCAAAAACATACTAAAAACAATTTTATTTTATTTAAATAAAATGGCAAATTGTTCTTACATTTTTATTATAAAGTTACAATTTTCTATATTATGATTGAAAAATGAAAGAAATTACAATATAATAGCAAAATGCAGGATAAAATAAAATTCTAAATTTAGTAGGCATACTAAGAAGTAAGCAGGACTGCCGGATGCAGATTTGCCTTTTGCCCCGCTCTTGAGCTAACACGTTTTTTTATTAAATTGCTCGCAATTATAATTAAAAATAAACAAAAATAAATATCAGAAAGCCTTAAAATTTTTAGAGTACATATAAAACTTAAGCCTTTATCCAAAAGTACAATAAAACCATTTTGGCCAAATTTGCAGATTCGCCCTTTGTGCGAGTGGCCAAATTAGCAGATTCGCTCTTTGTTGGACGAACTTTAAATGCAGATTCGCCTTTTGCCGCAGCCACGTCTATATATATATATATATATATATATATATATATATATTGTAACCCGCGCGTCATTATAATCAATTTAATCTGTACTAGCTATACCAGATCCTAGAGAAGAATTTCGACTTTGTGTTGATATGAGCGGCTGGGCCAGCGGCGTGGTCCTAGAACAGCTAGGTGAAGATAGAATTTAGCATCCTTGTGCTTACACATTCCGTAAACTTGCTCCTAGAGAACAAGCTGAATCAGCTGCAATTCTTGAAATGATAGGTTTTTGCTGGAATTTAAAACACTTCAAATATTATTTGTATGGTCAACCACATTTTACAGTAGTCGTAGATAACGCTGCATTAAAATATCTATTAACTATGAAAAATACAAAGAGTAAATTATTACGTATGGCACTTGAAATTTCAGATTATTCTTTCAGTGTAGTTCACCGTGCAGGATTATCACATGGTAATGCCGATTCATTAAGTAGATTTGTAAACGTAGTAAAAGTATTTGATTTGAATGAATTGCAATGTCATGAACAACGTGATCCAGAATGTAAAATGTTAAGTATAACACCAAATTTTTTCAAACATGATAGCATACTATTTTACCAGTAAGGTATAGGTCCCAGAGCTGTACTTCCAAAATCATTGCGTAACATAGTATTACAGCAACAACATGACTTTATTTTATCTGCACTCTGTGGTAAACAAGTTACACACAAGAAGATAGCATCTTAATATTATTGGCCCAATAGAAGAGGAGACGTAGATTTTATTGTATGACATGTCCATCATGCGCAGCACGTCATGAAACTGACAAAACATAAATGAAACTCATAGAAATGCCACAACCTTGTGAAGCATTTAATTTGTAGTTATCGATACAACTCAAATACCAGCTACTAGTGAATTTACATATATTTTAACAATTGTTGATTTTTTCAGTCGTTTTCTTGTCATGATACCCATGCATGACCAAACTGCACAAACTGTAGCACGTAATTTCGTGAAACATTTTGCTCTTGTATATAATTATTATTGTCCTAAATATCTTTATTCAGACTTAGGCAGACAGTTTAAAAGTGAATTATTCTCTGAAATGTGTAAATTTCTTGATATTATAAAACTCAGAACTACCCCTAAACACCCAGCTTCTAATGGAAAAACTGAAGTTGTTCATAAAGACATTAAAAAAATGCTATCACATTATGTAAATAAGCACCAAAAAAAGTGGCCAAAAAGATAGAAAGAACAAAATTGTCAACAAAAAATATCACATACAGCATGCATCAAGTCTGGTGAGATATTTTACCTAAAAGAGATGAGGAGAAGTAGTGGAGGGGCCTTTAATTTTCTTAGAAATAGCTATGTTGCCGGTTTTTTCATATTCCCATAAGGATAATGTATTGCAGGTTATTCAATTCCTGTTAGTACATATTACAAAACCACATCATACTTTAAATAAATATTAGCTGAATGAAGTTGTCTATGGTAAAAAAAATGCGTACTCAATTTAGTTTAATTCAAGATGAACTGCCTGAAAACAACAATGAAGATGTTCAAATTCTAGCCGAAAAACTAAAATTAATATGTCAAGAAGTTTATAAAAATAATCACAAATCTTTCATGAAATATGCTAAAGCTCATAATAAAAAAAGTAGAGGGGTAATTTTTAAGGTTGATAATAATAGGTTAAAGTTGTTTTAAAAAAGAGCCACTACTGCCGTGTCTGTCTCTTGTTCACGGTTCCAGCATCAGATAAACCGCACGATGATACAAGAAACAACTCACAACCCTCAACAAAAAAGCAAGATACACCACGTCAACGAGTGACACGTGACACCCCACGTTCGGATGAGTGCGAGCTCGAGGAAAATGACAATAACAGTGTTGCGAGTGAGGAAGAACTACCCCTAAGACCCGGTGTGAGAGCCACACAAGGAAGAACAGTGCAAGGTTTTTATAGAATATTCATGTAATTTTGTTTTTTACAGACTTGAAAATCAAAACACAATTAATTATATAATTCCAAACTAAAAGTTATCATTCTTCTATAGAAAATAACTTTTTTTGCAAAAGATAACTGAAAAAAAGTTTCAATATAAAAAGTATACATATTCTGTCAAAAAAACTTGCATTTTTAAATATCATATTTTAACTAAAAACGGCAATAAATAAATTACAAGTAAAAAAAATCTAAAAATGCAAAGTGTAAAAAATAAAAGTAACAATAATAATATAGTAAAAAAGAAAAAATAATATCAGTTTATCTATAATTGATAATAATTTTAAAACTAATGTATAAATAAAAAATATTTGATGTTGTTTCAATGTCATATGCTTAACATTATATATTATATTAACTTAAAATTTACGATTAAATAAAATAATAATATCTATTAAAAATAATTACTTCAATAATAATAGTTTTAAATCTCATAAAAAAATATACATAATTTTCTTATAACATCAAGTTATATGCAAAAAATTGTATGTTAAAAAATAATTAACTATTTAATTCTAAATTATAATTGCAGAAAAAAAATGTACGAAATAAAGTTTAATTTTAATGAAATATCAATTATTAAACGAAAAATTTACAATAATTTCTATTTATGTAATATCACTAAATGTAAAGTCATAAAAATTTATGAAAAAATTAACACATAAACCATATAAGGGTAATATTTTATTTTCTTATATACAACAAATTTTATTCGCTAAATAAAATTCAATTTAATGTTATGTCATATGTTGAAATACTGAATGAAAATATCATGACAAGCATATTATTGCATTATTGCTAATCAATGATATCAATAATAATAATATTTAAACAATAATAAAAAAAAAGTTTTAAATCTTATAATAAATATATAATATTCATTAATTATGTTAGTTTATCCTGCAATTTGCTAAAAAATAATGAAACCATTGAAAATTAACAAATTTCTAAGTATAAAAAAAAATTATCATATTATAATGTTAAAAACCTATTTTTAAATCTATTTTTGTATTTAACTATAAAACATTATAAGGCAAATTGTAGTTTTTAAATATAATACATATGTCTATTTTTAACCGTAATTTTAAAAGTTAAATTAAACGTTTTAATTGAAATAATATAGAAAAAATGCGTAATATGCAATATTTTGTATTACTTATATAACAAAAATTTTATTCTGTTATGTTAAATCAATAATAATATTCAATGATTATGATTTAAAAATAATTCATAACAATAATAATTTTGAATAATAATTTTACCTAAAAATAGCGATATTTAGAAAATTCGTTTTAATTTTATATACTGAATTTCTGATGTATAAAAAGTTCTACATTATAAAAAGCAAGAAAAAAAATTTCTCAGTAAATTTTCATATGATGTATAAGCTATAGAAACAGATGTAACTTTCTTATAATTTTGTTACGAGTAATATCTCATATATTATAATATGTATGTATTATGTCATATAATCATAAATAGATTATTATTGATCGAGAAGGACGAGACTGGCGGCAGAGCTAAGTGACTGCGGCGGAGCGGCTCTACTACACTTATGTGTAGTAAGGAAAACTATATCATTTGAAGTTTAAACACATAAACCCCGCTGCACGGGTAAATTTCCCCTCGCAAGAGGGGAGTCAGCTGTTTAAAGAGAGGCTGGTTTGTAAAAACAGGTGCCCCTCAGGCAGCGAATAGGCGACAGTTGTCGTCATAGAATTGTGTAAATGCAAGTAAGGAATCAAGGTAGAATTGGACGGTCGTGTAGCTCAATGGTTAGAGCAGTGGAGCGCAAGTCCAAAGGTTGTCGGTTGGATTCCGGCCGCTGTCGTTACTTTTAACTGTTTGACTATTTTCAAATATTTATATATTGATACAAATATCGCCATCTCGTGAAGTCGGAACTACACTTATGTGTAGTAAGGAAAACTATATCATTTGAAGTTTAAACATATATATATATATATATATACATATATATATATATATATATATATATATATATATATATATATATATATATATATATATATATATATATATATATATATATATACATACATATATATATATATATATATATATATATATTTATATATATATATATATATATATATATATATATAGATATAAATTGTTTATTTTTTAATGTATTTTAAATTTTTTTAATACCGGTTGTACCCAACTTGCCACTAAAATCTGTCCTTGTCATGGACAACGTAAGTTACCACAACGTCGTTTGGAAAAGATCCAAACCAAATATAGCATCAAAATGGATATGATAACATGGTTGACGTAAAGAACATCGAGTTCAATCCTAAAGATCTACGGTTGGAGCTGGCTGCTCCAGCTCTGGAGGTTAGCCGCAAGTACGAGGAATCTGTAAATAATGAGCTAATAGAAGAGTTTGAACACAAAATATTTAGTTAACCTCTTTAGTGATGTAAATGATCGTATAATTTTTAACATTATTTTTATGCAATATTTTTGAATTAAATAAATGATATTATGTTTCAGGATCTCGTGTTTGTGCAGGTTACAGATATTGAAGAGGCTGGGAGCTGAGCTAAAAACGACTTCCACGTAATAAAGATAGAGGATTATATGTGGCGCATTGATGGCTTGCAGGAAGACTTTGAATGAAACTGTAAATCAGAAACTGAATCAGACGCGATACCTAATTAATAATCCCCCATGAACTCTGACTTGGGCGTTGCTCCATTAGATTTGTGACAAGCATGCATCATTTTTATTTTATTTTATTGTTATGTTTAACATTTATAATCATATATTTAAATGCAGAATAATGCAGAGCTAGTATCACAACCACAACAACAATACCAAGTACCGCCACTAAAAGAATACTTCACATTCGATACCACATCACAAGCCGTTGATCACCTACCACATCTCAACTACACCTCAAAGGGTTAACTTTCCGAGAAGCCTAATATCAGCAAATTCAAATTCAAATTCAAAATTCTTTATGCATTTCTTTCATCCAACATACATAACACATCAAAATGCATTAGTTTAGGTTATTGCCATAAATGACAATGTAGAAATGATTGTCAATAACATATACATTTACAAATAAAACAAATAAAGAGAAAACAACATTACAATGTACAAAATTAAATTTGTATTTAAATTGTGTCATCATTCATGTATTCATCAATTGAGTAGTACTGCTTATTTAATAGGAAAACTTTTAGCTCTTTCTTAAATGCTAATAAGTTATTTTGTTTTCTCATATCCAATGGCAATTTATTATAGATATTTAGACAACTGCAGAAAGGACCTTTATTATACATTTCAGTTCTTTTATATATACTTCCAATTTTATTTGTATTTCTAGTATTATGATTATGATTTATTTCATGGCTTTTAAAAAACTCAATATTATGTTTAACTTTCATAGCACATTCCATTATAAAAACACAGGGTACAGTTAAAATATTTAAAATTTTAAAAAGATCTCTACACTCAGCTCTAAATTTACCACCACATATTATGCGTATGACTTTTTTTTGTAGTTTAAAGATTCTATTTGCATCGATAGAGTTACCCCAGCAAACCACACCATATTTAACATGACAATGAAAATTAGCAAAATACATAGATATTAAACAATCAATTTGACTTTCATGCTTAAGTTCTCGTATTGCAAAAATTGTAGATGCAAGCTTTTTAGAAATATAATCAATATGCTCACACCATCTTAAATTTTCGTCAATTATTATGCCTAAAAATTTTGTTTTCTTTGCAATTTTAACGGTTTCAGACTCGCATTTAACTTCATTTAAAGTATCATTTTTATTTCTTAAATTTTGAAATTGTAATATTTCTGTTTTATCAACATTTAATTTAAGACCGTTTTGATTAAAATAATTCTTTACCTCAGAAATAAGTGATTTAATATTTTTTGTAAGAATGGTGTTGTTTGGTGCAGTAACTTTGAAGTTAGAATCATCAGCATAACCAACAGGATGAACCGAGTCATCAACATGTAATGGGAGGTCATTTATATAAATTAGAAACAGAATTGGGCCCATTAATGAGCCTTGGATAAAGGAATGATTTATAGTTTTATTGTCCGATTTATAATGTACCTCCTTACCATCTTCTAGCTTTGTAATATGAATATATTGTTTTCTGTCTTTTAAAAAGGATTTTATCCAACTATAACTATTTCCCCTTATCCCATATGATTGAAGTTTTTGTAATAAAATTTCATGATCAACTACATCAAAAGCTTTTGATAAATCCAAAAAAATACCGGCTGTTTTTTCTTTGCCATCTAAACTTTTTAAAATACTATCTATTAAGTCAAATATTGCTGATTCAGTTGATCTTTTTTTTCTAAAACCATGCTGAAAGTTATTTAAAATTTTTGAATCTTCTAGAAATGATAAAAGCCTAAACATATAGGCTCTTTCAAAAATTTTTGAAAAAACAGAAAGCAAATTTAATGGTCTATAATTATTAATTATTTTTTTACACCCTTTTTTATATAATGGTTTTATAACTGCTGTTTTAAGTATATTTGGAAAAACTCCTTGTTCAAACGATTTATTTACTATATACGCTAGAATATGGTCTAACTCATCGGCACACTTTTTCATCAAAAAATCAGAAAACTCATCAAAACCATGAGATTTCTTATTTTTTAACCTTTTAAAAATTTTATTAATTTCAAATTGAGTAATTGGATTTAAAAACATAGATTTAGGATTACAAAAAGATTTTTCATTTATTTTAAAGTGAGTTTGTGGAATTTCATTTTTTAAATCTTCAATACATTTAACATAATGTTCACTAAAAGCATTTGTTATTAAATTAGGATCTGTAATTATAACATTATCAACAATAACTTCTTTAATAGATTCTTTAGTTTTAGTTTTACCATACTTTTTATTGACTAGTTTCCACATAGCTTCTGATTTATTAGCTGCATTTTTAATAATGTACGTATTTCTATTTTTGTGAGCAATCCTAATTAATTTATAATATAAATATTTGTATTTTTTTATATATTCCTTAGTCCATATACAGGGATATAATTTATGTAATTTTTTTAACATCCGAACTTTTTTCTGACAAATTTTTAAACCTTTTGACATAAAATCATCTTTTTTATTTTTATTATTATTTATTGATTTTTTTATTTTAATTATTGGAAAACATTCCTGAAAATAGGAATTTAATTTATTGTGAAAAATTTCAAAACATGTATTAGTATCGTCATTAAAATAGACGTCAGACCAGTCTTCTTTTTGCAACAAAGATCTAAATTTATCAATATTTTGATCTGAAAAACTACGCTGATTTGTTTCATAATATTTATTACCACTATCACAAATGTTTTCTATTTTAATATATTGTGCTTCATGATCAGATAAAGGACATTCAATTACTTTAGTATCAAATTTCTTACATGGAAAAAATTTACTGAGCAAAATATTATCTATTAAAGTTTTTGTGGAGTTGCAAATTCTAGTTGGATTATTTACTGTTGAAATTAAATTTGTAATATTTAATATGTCATTAAAAAGTTTAGTTTTTATATCATCAGGACTTAATAAATTAATATTAAAATCACCACAAATAATAGGAAAACGTTTTTCTGAATTTATTTTATTAACTAATTTTTCAAATGAATCGAAAAAATTATCTGTAAAATCCTTAGTATTATTTGGTGGACGATATACACATATAATTGTACAGCAAATATCGAAAATATCGATATCTATTGCACTTATTTCTATAACATTTTCTATTGACAAATTTTTAATATCAGTTCTTTCCGTACAATTTATAGATTTATGAGTTAATATTGCTGAACCGCCCCTTTCAGAAACTTTCCTGCAATATACACTAGAAAAATTATAATTATTTAATTTGCATTTTTCATAATTTCCATCATTAAGATGATGTTCTGTTAAACATATTATTTTGATATCAAGAATATTATCTATAAAATCTTCTAATAATAAAGTTTTATTTCTTAAGCTACATATATTCAAATGAAATATATTGAAAATATTACTATTATAATTTTTATCCTTTATATTGAGAATTTTGGAGGTTTTTGATTTTGAAAATTTTGTTTAATCCTGTCACTTTTACGTTTTACTGATCTAGTCACACAAATAGACGTTTTTAATTTTGGAATTGAGGGAAGATTTGCATCTTTTTGACTAGGAGAACTATCTTTAATATCTGACGCTTGTGCATCGTAAATTTCACCATCCTGATCATCATAATCCGGTGGAAAATGTTTTTCTACTAAAATTACTGTACGTTCATCAAAAGAAACGTTATTTGACTTTTCTTGAGTAAAATTGTATAAGTTAGGTGAGATGGCAGGGGTACTGTCTATTTTAATAGGAGACTTGGAAATATCAACAATATTATGTACTTGTTGATCACATTTGAAATAACTTTCTTCTGCATTGTCTGTTTGAGGAGTATTAACTATGTTCTTTGGCACTGTTACATGCACCTCAGATGTTTGCAACCTGTCTTTCACTTGTTGTACAGTAGACTGTAGCTGACCAGTTACTGGAGGACTCACATCTTTGCGCCTGGGTAGATCATGTTGCTGTGTTCGATCTTGTTTTTTATGATGCAGATTCACTGGAGCACGAGGTCTATCTCTGCGGGATAGAGTACTTTGTAATGGGGGAAAGTCATAGTTATACATGGGGTTAGATAGTGCTAGGTCAGGTAGATTATAGACGTTAATCACAATTTTGGTGTTAGAGAAAACATCCTCGATAAGATTTGCAATAGTTGGCCAAGAAAATTTATCATGACCAGAACATATGCGAGGCATTGAAATTTCATTGACACCAAGCTCAATGCAGTATTTTCTTAGCGATAATAGACATTTATATATATTTACAATGGTTGGTTTAGCATAGGAAGATTTTTTAGTAATCAGGTTAAAAATATACTGATCATTAACTGGAAGTATGGCAACATCACCAACAGTTTTGCCCTGTTTTCTTAAATTTGTAATATTACCAAATCTTTCTCTAAATTCACAGGCTACTCCTGCAGTCATTAAGAGATCTTCGCCCACGCAGTGGGCCAAACTAGAATTATTTGGGGCATCAAATATATCCCCAGTAAAATATTTAATGCAGGGCTGGTTGTTTGTTCCTATCTGTGATAATATACTGAATTGATTGTAAGTAAGAATATTGTACGCACCGGTTGCGGTGGTCGTAAAATTACGACCACCGCGGTGAACCTCGCGCCACTCATCATAACTTGGTGTGCTGGAGTGTTGTGCGTGCGGTAGAGGAGGTGACACGGGCAGTCCGAGTGCGCCACCCAGACGGTTGTCATATTCACTCTCGATGTATTTCCAAGTTGAGGGGAAACACAAGAAGGCGGGTACGTCTCTAGGCGCCGAAGATGCATCGTGATTTTGTCCGTCAATCCTCGGTTTAAATGGAGGGGGGGTATCTCTCTCTCTTAGCTTGACAGGTTCAAATGGAGGGAGAGTGTTTGCTCCAAGACAGTTAGATTGCACAGGTGGGACAACTGATGTTATATCATTTAATTGCATACATATGATATTTAAGTCATTTAGCAACGCTTTTAATTTTAAATGAATATTATGTATAGTTGGATTAATTTTATTAATATCATTATCTATAAATAAGATATTGTTCAGATCTTTTGCAAGTGAGTTTGTATGTTGATGAATGATGCTTGACAAGTTTAGTGACATATTAGGTTACCTCCTTATGAAGTAACCTTGTAATATTATACCTATGCAAACAACTATGCATAAAGAATTTTCAAGTATAAATTATTAAAATGTCAATATATTACTTATTATATGGAAATTATCAACAGTTTTTAATGTCAATTGTGGCAAAAATAATTACAGATAATAATATATAAGTTTCATTAATGTACTTGCTAAATATGTGAAGAAATGTCCTTTAATATGCGGAGAAAAAAATCACGCGTGCTATCAGCTGCTCTCCTTCCCCTCCTTCACGTCAGCAAAACTGTATTTGAAGCTAAGAAGTACCAGCAAGTACCCTTGTACAAAAATAAAACCAACTTCAAGGTAAGCTATGGTCAACCAAACACTGCCCTTCTCAAAATTCTTGGACATGACCTTATAAGGTCTTGCAAGATACTTGAAGATTGCAAGATCTTGCACAAAATTCAAGATCTTGACCTATTTCTTGCAAGAATTATTTAAAATCTTGCAAGATTTATTTTTGGTTTCAAGAAATATAATCTTGAAGTCTTAAACTGTAAAAGCTCAAGACTGCCAAAAAAATCTTGCAAGATATCAGCAAATCTTTCAAAAAAATTTTATTTTGAGGACATTTCATATCTTGATGAAAAAACTTCAAGACTGCAAAATTAATCTTGCAAGATTGTAACAAAATCTTTATAGTTTTTTTGGGGGGCAAAAAGAAGATTAAATGAAATTCAAAATAACAAGCAGGTTTCTTGCAAGATTTAGTCACAATCTTGCAAGGCATGACCTTAGAAGTTTTTAAAAAAAGTTACACCTGAAAATATTTAAAATTCTTGCAAGACAGAACTGCACCTCTTGAATGGCTACAAAGTGTTAAACCTAAAATGAGTTAGGTCTCGAAGAGGTACTATTTTTTATATGAAATTTAGCTTTTTAAAAGAAAATTGAGAAATTGAAATAATCTTGCAAGAATTTGGTCAAGATCTTGAACTACCCCTTGGCTGTACCCTAAAACTAATGAGTATGAGTAAGTTGTTATTTCCTATTTATTTTTATTCGAAAAATTGCAAATTTCTGAAAATCTTGCAAGAATGGTCAAGATCTTGAACAACCACTTAAATGCACTCTAAAATGAGTAAGGGGTGTATAAGTATATTGCTATTTACTTTTTACTTATTAAACATTGATTTTTAACAAAATTGCAAACTTAAAAAAATCTTGCAAGATAGGTCAAGATCTTAAACTTCCAGTTAAATATCAGTTCTATAATAAAACTAATTCATTTATTGGATTTTTCACCAATTTTAACCCCTTAATTTCATATTTTTAGGGGTTGAGGATACTTAGAAGTGTAAGTCCGAAATAGCTACAATGTTATATAGTTCAAATTGCAAAGTACTTGTAAGTCTGTTACAGAACTGCAGTGCTAGGACAGGCTCTCATGTAATCATCAAAGTTAAGCAACGTCAAACGTGGTCAAAATTGACTGGGTAAAAAAAAAAAGTATAAGTTGAAGCTATATATAATAACAACGAAAAAAATTTATTCAATTCTTTTGATACATTTCAGCACCAAAAAATTTAGCAACTAATACGCTATCAAAAAGCAACTATTAAAAATTCGTCAAGATTTTGCAAGTTCTTGGTCAAAGACCTGGCAAGATCTTGACACAAGACCTGAGAAGGTCTTGACACAAGACCTTACAAGGTCTTGACAAAAAATCTTTTTCAAGATCTTGCAACGTCTTAACAGAGCATTTTGAGCGGGGCAAGAACTCTTACCTTCATCGAAATCGTGATATAAATTTTACCTAATATATATATATATATATATATATATATATATATATATATATATATTTATATATATTTATATATATATATATATTTATATATATATATATATATATATATATATATATATATATTTATATATATCGATCTTATTGCGAAAAAAAGGCCTATCTCGTTTTTTGTCAGTAGAAGCAAAAGGCGTATCTCGTATTTTGTCAGTGGAAGCAAAAGGCCTATCTCGTTCCCGAACGTTATGGCGATAGCGCTCGAGATAGGCCTTTTTTTTGCAACAAGATCGATATATATAAATATATATATAAATATATATATATATATATATATATATATATATATATATATATATATATATATATATATATATATATATATATATATATATATATATATATATATATATATATATATATATATATATATATATATATATATATATATATATATATATATATATATATATATATATATATATATATATATATATATATATATACATATATATATATATATATATATCGTCCTGGTCGCGGCAAACCACCGTATCTCCATTGATCAAAATTTTCATAAAACGCGTATCTCCAGTGATCAAAATTTTCATAAAACGCGTATCTCCAGTGATCAAAATATTGATAAAACGCGTATCTCCAGTGTTTAGAATTTTGAAAAAGCGTTTATCTCCAGTGATCAAAATATTAAAAAATAACGCATCTTCAGTGATCAAAGTTTTTCAATTTAGAGCGTATCTCCAGTGATCAGCTTTGTTTAGAGCGTATCTCCAGTGATCAACTATTTTATTTTAGAGCGTATCTCCATTTATCTTTATAATATATGGAGTTTTCAGTATTTAATTGTTTTAACTCGTTTTAATTAATATTTTTAAGATATCTTGTCGGCTAAATAGCTAAATATCGATATAAATATTGCAAAATTTAATTTACGGCTGACTGCGCTATCTCGCGATCTAATATGGTCGTACTAGTTCTAAAAGCATTTAATAATTTTAATTTCAAAGTGGCGCCAATATTCGTCATTGGCAATTTTTGGCAATTTGAATGCTAAAATCGACTTACACACGTACACAAAACCATCTATTCGACACGGTTCGACATTGAAGCAGAGGTTATCGCCGTATTTTGGCAAGTTATTGTGGCAGGTCAACAAAATTTTTATACAAAATAGTTCTCTGAACCCTGTAAGTGTCCACGTTGAAAAATTCACGATTTTGAATTATTTTCTAAATTTTAGCGCCCCTTGAAATGCTTCGGCGTTTTCGGCAGTAACTCGGCGCCGAATCAACATAAAGTCGATCTGATTGTTGGAAATGGACCGCAATATTAATATCTAACAACGTTACAAGTTTTTTGAATTTCAAATCATGCAAACGTAAGATACTAGCAAAACATCGATCTATTTTAGAAAAATGGCCCGATAAACAAGGGGTAACCCTTGCTTTTTTTTCATGAATATACTTTTTGTCCGATATTTGTAATGTTAATGCCTACATTGATTAATTAGGACTTGCTAAATACGAAAATGGAATTGCGGGGCTTTAGATTTTATTATCAGCCAACCTAAGACCCTAAAACCAGCATTTTCCTACTTTTTCGATGAACAGCCGGATGTTAGGGCTATTTAGGGGTGTGTGAGGGTGACTTTAAACTTATAATATAAACACCAAGCAAGGCTATATATTATGCGCCAACATACCTTGGATCCATATTGCTTAGATAGATACCTATATATCCCCTATTTTAAAATTTAAAAAATTGCTCAACAATGTTGCCTTGCGTTGTTTGAAAACTATAATCGATTTTTTCTTTAAGTTATAGACTATATAAAACAACATGTTGTGCTTTTTATTGAATAAACTTATGAAATATAAATGCTTATGATTTTCTCTGATCTATTCCTTTAAGTTATTGCGCAAAGATGTTTGTGTTAAAATTAGTCACCCTCATCCACCCCTAAATAGCTCTAACATGCGGCTGTTCATCAAAAAAGTAAGAAAAACGCTGGTTTTAGGGTCTTAGGTTGGCTGATAATAAAATCTGAAGCCCCGCATTTCCATTTTCGTAATTAGCAAGTCCTATTTCATCAATGTAGGCAATAACATTACAAATATCGGACAAAAAGTATTTTCTTAAAAAAAAAGCAAGGGTTACCCCTCGATTATCGGGCCATTTTTCTAAAATAGATCGATGTTTTGCTAGTATCTTTCGTTTGCATGATTTGAAATTCAAAAAACTTGTAATGTTGATAGATATTAATGTTGCCGTCCATTTCCAACAATCAGATCGACTTTATGTTGATTCGGCGCCGAGTTACTGCCGAAAACGCCGAAACATTTCAAGGGGCGCTAAAATTTAGAAAATAATTTAAAATCGTTAATTTTTCAACGTGTACACTTACAGGGTTCAGAGCACTATATTGTATAAAAATTTTGTTGACCTGCCACAATAACTTGCCAAAATATGGCGATAACCTATGCTTCAATGTCAAACCGTGTCGAATAGATGGTTTTGGTGAAAAATTGAAAAAAATTGTTTTCGCTCTCAGATATATCAAAGAATACGTGTGTAAGTCGATTTTAGAAGTCAAATTGCCAAAAATCGCCAATGACGAATATTGGCGCCACTTTGAAATTAAAATTATTAAATGCTTTTAGAACTAGTACGACCATATTAGATCGCGAGATAGCGCAGTCAGCCGTAAATTAAAATAAACTTAAATTTTGCAATATTTATTTCGATATTTAGCTATTTAGCCGTCAATATATCTTAAAAAATTTAATTAAAACAAGTTAAAACAAATAAATACTAAAAACTCCATATATTATAATGATAAATGGAGATACGCTCTAAAATAAAATAGTTGATCACTGGAGATACGCTCTAAACAAAGCTGATCACTGGAGATACGCTCTAAAATGAAAAACTTTGATCACTGGAAATACGTTATTTTTTTAATATTTTGATCACTGGAGTAACGCGCTTTTTAAAAATTCTGATCCCTGGAGATACGCGTTTTATCAATATTTTGATCACTGGAGATACGCGTTTTATGAAAATTTTGATCACTGGAGTTACGCGTTTTATGAAAATTTTGATCAATGGAGATACGGTGGTTTGCCGCGACCAGGACGATATATATAATAGAATTTTGTGTTATGTTAGATATTGAAATATAATTCTATTATAATACTAAAATGAATACAAAAAATATATAATGTAAATGCCTTTTCTTATAAGAAAAAGAGGATATTAAAGAAATTTCATTTGTAAATTTTTCTTTTTATGCAAAGTTAAAGTTCCTACCTTGTTAAATAATTTTGTTTAAAGAAAAAAAAGGCATAAATATAAAACTACTATCTGATTTTGTTTTTTTTCGTAGTTTTCAATAAAAAATGCTCATGTTTAGGACTTGTTCTTTTGGTTATGAAAACAATAAAAACAAACTATTATTTTGTAATAATTATTTGTTTTTCATTAAAAGGGAGGGTAGTGTACCGCATATTGTACAAGTTTGTTATAACGATTACCAGTAGATGGCGTTTTACGCCTAAAGCAGCACAATAATTACAGCTGCACAATTTTTGTGTTGTAAGTCTACTAAGTAAACATCGCGTGGGTTTTCATAATTAAATAAAAAAGCTGCCATCGTATATTTTTTTAAGCTATGTAAAAATAATTTACATTAATACAAAACCTAATGGTCACACAATAAATATATTTTTTAATAAAATACTACAGTACAAAATATAAAAATGAAATCATCAATTCTTATGTATGTTTGCCTTAAACACAGCGTTAATCCGTTTCATATTTCCCCTCCTTTACCAAGCAGTAATCTCATGCAGCGAAGCAAGCGGGAAAGAAGGGATTGTGTTTGCAGCCTTAAGTGAGTATGGATGTGATTGCGGTTCCTGTCTCTGATATTGTCTGCGTCAAATTGAATCCGTGTTGCATTTATTATTTTCTTTGATAATAATCAAGTTAGGGATTATTCAATAGATAATTAGTAGAACATTTAGTGTCAAATTATTTTATTGTCCCGTTTTTTAATAAAATAAGTCATAGTTGGTATACATACGCATATTTTTTGTTTGCACAAGCCATCTTCCTTTGTTTGGCCATAATTGTCCGAGTTGAGTTGAGGCAGTCGAAGAGTAAGGTTCGTTGTGTGCGAGCTCCGCTCTTTTACTGTATCAGCACAGAAATACATACGCCAGAAGGATAGTTTTGAAATAAGAGTGAAAAATGAAGTGCAGTGAGTGTGAAAAAGTTATAACACCTGATGAAGATTCAATTAAATGCTTTGAGTGTAAAAATGTCTTAATTCATGCTCTTTGTGTTAAAAAAGCCGGCCCTGGCCGCACAAAAAACAAACTTAAGTGGGTATGTGAAGTATGTCGGGGTAAGAAAGGAGATAATAACAGCAATACTGATTTGAGTGAAGATGATAATCTGGAGAATAAATCAACTAATGATTTATTGAAAGACATGATTCAAAGATTAAAAAGAATGGAAACTAATACAAACGAAACTCCTGAAATTCAGAAGTCTCTAGATTTCCTAAATGAAGCTTATGAATCACAAAAATCTAAACTCAATGAACAAGAAAAATCAATAAATAAATCAACTAAAACTGTTGAAGATCTGGATAAAAAAGTGTGCAACAAAGACAAAGAAATTTCTAAAATGTCAGTTCATGTGCAAGAGCTAGAACAAGCAAATCTGTCTTTGAATGTTGAGGTACATGACTTGGAAATGCTAGCTGGTGAGAAAACGATGGAGGTTGTATGCAAAATAGCTGAAAATGTTGGTCAAACTTGTGAAGTAAACAAGATTGTGGAGGATGCATACCGTGTCCCTCAAAGTAAGAGAAACTCGAGAAAATTCAACCTTCCACCTGTTCTCATTGTCAAATTCAAGTCGACAGATGCAAGAAGAGAGTGGTTAGATAGAAAGAAAACTGTGAGTTTGACGTCAGGAAAAATCAACAACAACATCAATCAAAACAAGTTGGTAGTGTATGAGCAGCGGACCCCCCACTACAGACGACTTCTTTTCATAGCAAAAACGGCAGCGAGAGAAATGGGTTACAAATTCACGTGGACCAGAAATGGAAAGATCTTCATGAAGAGAAATGAAAATCAAGGGACTACAAGAATCTATAGTGAGGATGACATAAACCGACTGCTGGCCTGTAACATCCGGGAAACAAGCACTGGAGAAACGTGATGGAAGCTGTTTTTGTTCTTTTTTGGCTTTGTTTGGTGATGATAAAATGTAAGTAAATACTTATATTATTTATGGATGATGAAATTTTCTCATCATTTAATGATAATAATTTTCCCTGCGAAAATATTGCTAATTTAAAAAATCTCAATAATGTCAAAATTAATACCAATAATAATAATAATTTGTGTAACAAACTTGTTATAGTTCATCAGAATATCAGATCTATGAGAAAAAACTTTAATAACTTTTACTATGAAATTTATATTTATGAAAATGAAATAAATAATTATAAAATTGAACATTTTGATCTGACTATTAAAGCAAGAAATGACAACAAAGGTGGTGGGATTGCTTGCTATATTAATAAAAAAAAACTGCGATATATAATAAAAACTTTGAATTTGAAAATGCTGAAATACTAAATATATTAATAAGTAATGACTTAAATATTTTTGCAATTTATAGACCACCAGTTAAAAATAAGTTATTATTTATTAAAGAATTGAAAGATAAAATCCTAAAAAATTTCAATTATAGAAACTGTTTGATAATTGGAGATATAAACTTCAATACTTTGGAGGAAAATGATAATGCAATAAACAAATATGAAGACAAATTAGCTAAGTACTGTTATCAAAAACTAATATCACTTCCAACGAGGGATGAAATAAGAGAAAATACATTGTCATCAACTCTGATTGATCATATATATTTAAAATACAGTAAAAATTATGATGTATGTTCTTCTTTTGTGACAAAAACTAAAATAACTGACCATTATTTCATAGGTTGTAGATAACAACAAAATGATAGTAACATAAAAAATAATAATCAAAATAGCATAAATAAAAAATTAATTTTAAAAAAATGACGCAGACAATAGCACAATATAACTGGGAAAATGTAAGTAAAATTCAAGACCCTGACTTATTATATAAAAATATAAGAGAAGCTTTTTCATTTATTAAGGAACAATGTTCGTATGAGTGTAATTATAAAAAAGCGCACAATAATAATAGAAATAAAGCATGGTGTACACAAGGTATAAAAATTAGTATAAAAGTAAGGGACATAATGTTCAGGAAATTTAAAAATTCACCACGCAATATAACTTTTAAAGAAAATTATAAAAAATATAGGAATAAACTCAATAATATTATTAATGCAGCTAAAATCAATTTTTATTCACAACAATTTAAAAATAATATAAGTAATATTAAAGAGACGTGGAAAATTATAAATAATTTAATGGGAAAAGAAAATTGTACTATTGACGCGACAATATTAAAATATATGAATGACCTATGTGACATAGACGAATTAGTGGAAAAATTTGCACATTATTTTATTGATTGTATAGAAAAAGTCAGTAACAAATGTGACGTAAAACTATGTGATAAAATTATAAATGACTGTGAACAACAATCTATGTATTTACCGAAATTGACTAATGACATGACAAAACATATTCTAAGTCTTATAGATAAAAACAAAGGACCTGGTGAGGATGAAATTGGTATGAATGAAGTAATTAATGGAGGTAATGATATGATTGAATGCTTAACAAATTTCATTAATTTGTGTGTTAGCAAATGTACGTCCCCAGAATCACTAAAATTGGCTATAGTAAGACCTATATTTAAAGGGGGGGAATCATTAATTATTTGAAAACTATAGACCCGTTTCAATTCTAGATCTTATAGATAAGATAAAACAAAAATACGTTGAATATTACTTAACTAATTATTTAAGTGAATACAACCTAATACACAAAAATCAGTACGCGTATCAAAAAGAAAAAAGTACAAACTTAGTAATAAGTGAAGTTTCAAATTATATTAATGAAGAATTGGCCAAAAATAAACACGTTTTGTGTTTATTTGTTGATTTTAGTAAAGGTTTTGATACTATTGACCCAAATTTATTATAAGAAGATCTAGAAGAAATGGGTGTAAGGGGGCCAGCACTAAAATTAATGAAAAATATGTTGAAAAATAGAAGAATGAAAGTAAAAATTGCTAACAAGTAGTAAAAGGGTGTTAAATAAAAAGGTGGTCCAGGGTGGAATTTTAAGTGCAAAATGGTTCATAATTTATGTAAATAAAATTTTTAAAATAATGAAATATTGTAATATACGTATGTTTGCGGATGATTTACTTATGATTGCATCACATGAAGATTTCAATGAAGCTCAAAAAATGTTACAAGATGATTTTGATTCTTTACTTGAATGGGCGCATGATCGTAAATTAATAATAAATAGGAAAAAAACACAATCAATGTACATTTTTAATCATTTCACATAAAAAAATAATAATATAAATTTAATCCCACACTCAAATAATTGTGTCCATAACTTTCAAATAAATTGTAATTGTGAAAAAATAGTACAAGTAGATAATTATAACTATCTTGGTGCAATATTAGATAATAACTTTAAGTGGGATAAACATATGTTAAAAGTAGTAAGTAAGTTAAGATCAGCGCTCTTTCAAATAAACTACATCAAACCATACGTAAATGAATCAATTCTTAAAACTTTATATTATTCATTGGTGCATCCTTATATTATATACGGAATAACAGCATGGAGATTTATTAAATCAAGTGCTTTCTCAATACTTGCTAAAATGCAAACAAGAATTTTAAAGAGTATGAAAATGGGAAAAAAAATTTAATAATGAAAATGATATATTTGCATATTAGAACGTTCTACCAGTAAGCGAACTTGCAAAACTTCGCTTACTGATAGAGAAGTATTTTGTAGAATCACATGGCGATCCCAGAATACATAAATAGAAAACAAGATTAGCTGAAAATAACCCATTAACAATGCCAAAAAGTGTAAATAGGTTTCAAGAAAGAACTATAGAATATATCTTACCAAGCTTATGAAATACTATTCCAAATAATTTAAAATCATTGAATAATAAAGACATGGTAAAATATAAATTAAAAATTCACTTTAATGAAAAACTTCAACTAGTATCATAATATTCTATGGATCTTTATTGTAAAAATCTATTTATATACTTTTAGATTTACATAATTCTAATAGCGTATTTTTGTTTCAGACAATGAACATCAAATCCCTTTGTCTAAGTAAAAATTAGTATATAAATGTAAGAAAAAAAAAAGAAAAAAAGTGTAACACTATATTATTAATATTGTTTTTGTTTTTTTATTTTTATTTATTTTTTTATGTTTTATTTTATTTTTGTACAAATGTTAAGAGTATCTCAAAATATAACCTTCAACCAAATAATGTAAACAAATATCATCCCTCCACATGAACAACTACATATGAGTTGGAGTATAACGTATTGGATAAAACGTAAAGGAATGACTGCACAACATATCTGTTTTTCCATGGTCAAATATTGGTGCTTCATTAAAAGAGAGGAAAAATAAGAACTGCTACAAACATGTACAACAAACATTATACTTGCAAAATGCAACTGAAACTATTATTATTTCTTCTTCAATATTTCTGTTTAAGACTAGGGTTTATAATTAAAACTTACAAATTTAATATTTTATTTTATTTCTTTTTTATGCTCATCAATTCTGTAATTTAAAAAAAAAAAAAAAAATCTTCCATAAAAATAATATATAATAATATATATATTATGTAAATATATCCTAAAATAATCCTGTGTTATTACCATAATTGAACAAGCCGATAAGGTATTATACTTTGGCTTGTAAATTGTAAACAATTGTTTTGCTTAATAAAAAAAATATATATATATGTATGAGTTTAGTATCGTTTGCATATGTAAAACTGATTATGCCATTGTATAATTTACTGTATAAGGAGGGTAATAATAAAAATATCAAACTAGGGAATGTTACTTAAACATTGTTGTTATGTTTTATAATAATTTCTGTTTCTACTTTATGATTCCGGCAGAGTACGGCATCTCCTAGACAGCATAAAGCCAATATTTTATTAAGTAATATAATTAATTAATATTATCAAAGAAGTAAGTTATAGGTGGGTAAATTTTATGGTTTTAAATATATATATTTTTTGTATGTATATATATATTTTTTTTATTATTAAAATTTAATTAATGATTTCTTTGTTGCAGCAAATAACATGCTACCAAAAAAATTGACTGTATGCCTTCCTAAATACTAACCCGAATTTCTTCTCCTTGGAAGGTGAAAACAGTTCAAATAAACATGCTTATCAGGCAATTATGAAGAAAAACTTTTATAACATTTAATATTAATTTAATTTTTAATGTATTAAATAATAATATTTAGTAATGAATATACTTCTTTTTCTTTTTAAATTCTAATTTATTATATATATTTATATATTATATATTTATTATATTATATATATTATATATATATATATATATATATATATATATATATATATATATATATATATATATTTATATATATTTAAATAATTATATATTTATTTTATATATATTATATATTTATATATATTTATTATATTTATTATATATTTATTATTGCTATGGTGGAGAAAATGGAGAAATGAAGGAAACAGAGTAAGGAGAAGAAAGAGAGTAGGAAAAAATTCAGCAACATTGTTACAAATGTGAGAGTATTTGGCACTTTGGAGAAAATTTAGTTTTGCGCGAACAGACTATAAAAATTTTATCTTACCTTTTTTCTGCAAGTTTTTATCACAATTATTGCATATGCCTGCAGCTGTCTACTTTTCCATTTTTTAAAATCAAACCACACAGCTAAATAAATCCCACATGATTTTTTCCTGATTTCTAAACGGGAATAACATTAGCTTAATTTAATTATTTAGCAGTTTTTTAATTTAAGAGACAATTAAAAAAGCTTAGTGAGAAAAAGAGCAACAATTTCAGCGCAATCCTTAAGGAATTTTACAGGGATATTGTCAGAACCATTGGACGAAAAAAGTCTTATGTCTGTTAATTCAATTTTTAACATCTTCATGTACAAAACCATCATCAACAACATCACACAACAGCATTGAACAATTTAGGTATATTTTTAAATTAATGTGCAATATAAGAATCACTAGTGGGCGATGCGTTAAAATGGTTTTAGAAATATTTGTTAGAAAGCAATAAAAATATTTTGTAGAGAGTCCTCAATATCACAGTTATAAAAATATTTTTTATTTGACTAACTTTGTTTACTACTTATATATTTCCAAAACAATGTTTGACCACCATTGTCTTTTTTCAAATCGATACATAAATTCACGAAGGGATTTTTATTTTTTACTTAACACAATTATGTACAGATCGTAATTTCCGACAATTAATGCGCCTGCAGCGCTTAAAAAGCATATCCCTCGTATGTAAAATAGAAAAAATATTACAGGTGATTCATAGAATTCAGTTAAAGTTGCAGTTTTTCGAACGTAGAACACAGCGCATGTCACAATACAGAAATTTAGCCTTCCATTTACCACACTATACATTAATATCTTTAGAATGAGGCCATATTAAACTTAATTCTGTAGCAAATAAATCAGTAAATAACAATTTGCTTTTTAGTAATTTAAACAGTGTTAGGCCAATTTTGAGGCATCTTAAAATAAAGTCAGCCATTAATTATCAGTTTTGAAATATTAGTTTAATCTCAGGAATAATCGCAAAGATAACACTACCACCCCTAGTTTAGCAAGGTTATCTTTACGGAAAACGATATACTTTAATTTATAAATAATTTCTGATGTGGATACTTCAAAATTTATCCAAGTTTCGTTAAAACACAAAATACTCCCGTTAATAGACTGTATTTATTCATAAATAAATGTTTTTTGTGTCTTCTATACTTTTAGCATTAAATGCTATGGAGTAGTTTTGTCATAAATAAAGAGTGCTACTGTAGATGTTATTGGCAGTGAATCATAACAGTTGTTTAATTCATTTGAAATTGAAGAAGTATCAAAAAATAATTCAAATTAAAATAATAATTCTTCCAGCATAGCCAAAAAAATTTTCAGTAAAATATATTTTCAATTTCGTTTATTTTTCAAGTTTTACTTAACATTGTACAATTTTCGCATCTCAATTTTATTCGCCTTTTTTACTAACACGATCGCCTTGTAAACAAACAACGCTTGGAAGGGGGTAAATAATTCGCAGTTTTTGGTGTAACAATAGTAGCAGTTTCAGCGTACAAATCAACGGAATGCACATGACCAGGGTTATTCAGAATCATGATATCACTACATGTGGCAAATAACAACAATGCGAGTCTGCATGCTAGGCCAGAATGGGTCAAAAGTGACTTCAGAGCACTAGGTACTCTTCTTGACTGAAGATTACCTGAGAAATAATGGCGCTTGCGCAATAACAACTTGTTGTCAACCATTACGCACTGAAATTTAAGCAGATATCATGTAACAACCACTTATAATGAAATTTCTAATAGTAAAATAATATCCATGGACATGTATGAAAAAAACATTGTCAACTTTGTAATTTTGAAACACGCAAAACCTCTAGCAAACTCTAGAAGAAAACGAAAACTGCCCTTAATAGTATTTGCAAGCTTACAGATGGTCAGTTATAAATCTTTTCTCGGTAAAAAATCAACAATTGACCACTACAGCAGTACTAGTAATATTTCATTCCTCCGTGAAATGCAAATGACATAAGCCGCAATTAATGGTAGCGGATCAACTATCAAGATTTGTTATGTACTATCTTTTTTAATCTTTTTTTTACTTTTTTTATTATTGTTTTGTACGTTATAACGTGTTTGATAATATTCACGTATGTATATCAATATTACATTTCTTTTTTTCTGTTTAAAGATTCTTACTCTGGGGTTTAATCTTAGTCAAATTTTTTAATTCGAAATACAGTTGATAAAAAAATCGTGGTTTCTGATATTGCAGAAGCATATATCTTTAACTGAATAGTTATCTTTCAATTCCAATTCAGTCTTATCTACGTCAAATTTGAAATCGCGAGTTCACAACATGCCATGTCATGCATATCAAAAATTGCCGCATTTTTACGTGATTCTGCATTCGACAACACCTTCCAATTGCGAAACCCAACCTCGTTTATATTTGGTTTCTCCTAAAATCGGATTTGGTGTTTTTTTCTTTAATGCAATTCCTGAAGAACCCCATCACTTTTTCTCCTAACTATCATCACCACAGCCAGGACAGTCTTCACAATCATCTTATTCACCAAATAATTTCAACAACTCTTCGGGATTCCGCAATCGAAACCTCGAAGCAGGACACAGCGCCGTTGTTCTAGTACCGTTTATCAACGACCATCATCTCAGAAAAGGGTGAGTGAGAAATAATTATGAGAATTATAATTAGGCCCACTTTTTTTGTATGTTACAGATAGGTTTCATGCTATATTGGTTTTAGGAAACCCAAGAGCAAACGGAAGCAGCCGTGAAGAGTTCGCATATTAATATACCCGAACTGCCTGATAAATGTTTGGTTTTTTTTTTGCAAACGCTCAAAATATAGAGCTAGGCTTCCAAAATCAGTTTTATTCAGGTAATGATGACATCATGATTATAAAATATAAATGATGACTTGAGTAGAAAATTTAATTGTAAAAAATGGTATATTACTACAAAAAAAAAATAATTATACCATTTGTAGATTGTTATAAATTTTCTCACCTATTTACATCTTTAAAAATAGTTTATTAAATACAACTAACTTAGCATGTTTCATCTGCATTGAATTACGCTTTTTCTTGAGAGAAGTACTTTCTATAAGATCATTCTTACCCTTATACATGATATACATAGAATATATCATATTCTCAGCCTATATACCTGAGTCAAAACAGGTACCCCCGGAAGTTGCCCAGTTTCTATTAAAATAAATTATTTATACATAAATTATACTCTTTCTCTCTCTCTCTCTCGCTCGCTCGCTAGGCCTTTCTCATAATATGGTCTTTCTATTTAAAGTGGAAGATATATAAAAGGTTTGTAAACACCGGCACTTCTTGCCGGCAAATATCTCTTTGGTCTTTGTCGCCTTTTGTATAGATCTCACGCAAAACGGGAATTTTATTAACAGATATAAAATTTTAAAAAGTTGGTTGAAACAAACACCATTATGTGTAAATGTGTACTATCTTTGGTATTGGTAGCTTTTGCAGGTAAAAAAATTAAAATGACATAAAAATTAGATTCTGGAGGTAATATAATTTTCACAAATTTAAAAAGGCAGTGTCGATTGAAATATATAAAAATCTGGACCAACATCAGGCACCATTAAAATGGTCCTGACCAACATACTTATTTGGGTCTGTTATGCAACATAAAGGTCTATATATAAAACTTTTTTTTAAAATTTTTTATTATTAGTATTTTTATTTTAATACATTGTCCAACCAAGCCGTAGCCTTATCGGTTGGTTAATTTAATCATTATTAATTGTTACAAAAAGAAAATAAAATCAAACAATATAATATATTATATTTTTAATGCACATTATACACGTTTTTTTTGTTCTTAAAAGTAAATAAATCTTAAAAGAACTCTATATTTTGTTTTTATTTTCTAATTTTTTATATTGAAATGATAGTTCCAATTAAATTTTTAAGTCTTATTGTCTCTTCTATAGATATTATAATTATCCTTAAAATAGTAAACCAATTCATGCAAATTCATATACCGATATACTGTACTTCCCCGTTTATTTGATGAATACATTAATGATAATTTTCAATTCGATTATTTTATTTTTTGTGAATAAACATTAAAAATAAAGAATGTCCGCGGGCCTTCTGTCTGTATACTGTATACGATCAATAAAATAAACGGATGTATGTATATTGATATATAAATTGTATGCACGAAAGAATATAAAACTCATCCGTATTGATATAGTGAGACTTCCACGCGCGGTAAACTCTTATCTTGCGCCGAAGAAACATGATCATAATATCATATTACAATCTCCGGTTTGCATCCTATATACATTAAAATATGATCATATTTTCTAAATATTCATATATATCATACTACAATAAATGATAAATGTTTTATTATGCTAACTTTACAGAAAATGAGTCACATTTAGAATCAAATTTAATGCTGAATGTCTATACATATATGATAAATGATAACATATTGAAATATAAATATGAAATAAAAGCAGTATACTAATATGTAGTAGTTATACAACTAAGACACATATTTTACAGGCATAAAAAAAAACGAAATAATAATTTATTTTTCTCTCCCTTTTCCACCACCTGCAATTCTCTGTGATGTTTGCGTCTATGCGTCTGCTCTCTCTCTCTCTCTCTTTCTCAGAATGAGAAATAAAATAACCATTGTACTGTACCACTACTGCTAATGAAAAGCTTTTGAAACAAGAGAGAAGTAATAAAAATGTCAATTTTATTTAATTTTTTTTTATTATTATTTTTTTCGTTATTTTTCTTTCAGCGATGATGTATTTATATTATGTAGTAACACGTGTTAAAAATCAAAAAGAGAAGAGATAATATTCGTGGAATATAATACCATGGCATTTAAAATATTGTTTCGAATATCTTGAGGCTGGTCAAGATGTGTTCATAAAAAAAATTCCACATTTTGTATTTGACAAAGAAAAGATCGCACTGATGGTAATAAATTTTATCACTGTATGTCAAAAACTAACTCAAAAAGTTTTTTTCCTTCCACCCTGCCCTTATTATAATATATTGTAATAAATAATAAGAATCAACTTGTAGCATGTCTAGTTCTTATTTCTAATTTTCTGAAATTTTTTTGCTTCCAAGTTAAAACATATAAAAAAAATACAATTGGTCTCCCACTTAAAACTCTTTTGACTTTTCCTTTGCGAGAAGCAAAAATGTAGAGCACAAAAAAAATTCAACTAAATAAAAAAGCTATAAACATTATTTCTTTTTAGAATCCTTCACCGCTACAAAATTATACGATGACTAATTTACAAGTTCGAGATATATACTGTCTTTATGCTCAAAAAAATATTATGTTAAATATTTATGTTTGTTTTTTCTCGATATTAAAAGCATTTAGAACTATAATTTTATTAGAGAACAATAATAATAATAAAAAAACTGTACTGGCTTATTTTAAATGCGGTAATAATACGAAAGTTAGACACAATTGTATTAAAAATCAAACTATAATTTATTTATGTTTCTATATACAAAAAATATTTAACCTTTTTTATTGGTCAAATTTAGGCGTACAACCTCTCAATTTAACCCAAGTGTTTTATAGTACAGTCAGTTACAATATTAATTGCGTTAGACAGATAAGTTATATTTTAATAGTTATATTAACAAAACTTAATATAGATTATTTCATTTATATACACAAAATTTTAATTTGAAAATGTTCTTTTCATCACTAAATTTCCAATATATTAATATATTTACATACATTTCATTATTTATTTTAAAAAGAAAATGAATTAAGAATATGTTTATGTTATTTTTATGTTACTTAGTTGTTAAAAAATAAATATTCATATTTTATCTTTTAATTTTACTACTCATTTTATACATTAATACAAAAACGTATAAAAATATATCAGTGAGTATATTAAACTGAAATGTAAAAATTATGACGGCTGGCTTTATTAATATAATGAGAAAAAATTACGTAATTATATTATGATATATTTTTGTCGTTTTAAGAGAAATTGCTTAAATTTAAACAGCAATAAATGTAGCAATATAACTTGGATTATAAGCATTATAGCAAGACTAAAACTTCAGGCTGTCTCTACTGAGACATCGGGGGTAGCGTGGAGTTCAGCAGCTTTGTAAAAACTTTCCTTTTTTAAGTCATCTGGTAGCCTCGCGCACCACCCGCGCATCCCTTGTTAATTTTTACTATACCATAGCACACTGAGCACTGACGTCAACATTTTTTTTACTGTCTCTTTTTGGAACAAATTTGAATAAAATTATATTTATAAATATATATATTTAAATTATTTGTGAAATTGAAGGTACTAGATGCGCACTTGCAACATGTAATAATAATGCAACTGTGGAGAAGAACAAAGATCCCACGGAGCGATTATTCTTTCATAGATTTCCTCGTGAAAATTCAATCACAAAAAAAAGGATAATCACTTGCAGAACAGGTGACAAACAATTTAATCCTGCATACGCAAGAATTTGTTCTTCTCATTTTTCAAAAGAAGCCTACAAAAGAATAGTGGAAGGTGACAATTGGATATATAAAAAGGTATGTATAATTTGTTTTATCGTTATTATTTTTTATTTAATATTTTGTTGTTTTTAAATAAATTTAATATTATAGTTACAAAATAAAATTATTCACTATATTTTTTGATTTATATTTCAATATTTTTTATGTCTCTTTTTAAGGTACTTATATATTATATCGGGAGAGAGAGAGAGAGAGATAATGGTAACGCAATATAATAAAAATATATTGTTTTTAACATTTTTATTATTACTATTTTTGTATATACCCTAATTAAATTTTATTATGAATAAATAATATTTAAAACAATATAATATTTTATATATATATTTTTATTTAATATTATTTTTTTAGAATCTGCTTCCTGATGCTGTTCCAACTCTCAATCTTTGTGTGAAAACTACCAAAACAGCAACGGCACGTGTCGACCGGTACAAGAAGCTATCGTGGGACAAAGAGAAGCGGGATATAGTAATCAACCTTCTCCATTCAGAGGTGTTACCTGGGCCAGCGGCGGTGACATCTGATGAACGTGGTTTACCTGAGAACCCCGTTTTACCTGACTCTCCTTCTTCCGGCACCGCCTTTCTCTGACCCTCGAGAGTACCTCCAATTTATGGTAATATCGCACCAACCGCTAAATTTATAAGTAAATTAAAAAAAGAACTTTACTCAGCTATTATACAAAGGGCAACTTATAAAGCTAAACATCCAAAATGGTAGCTGCATTATCTAAAGTTTTTACTCCCTCTCAAGTTCACCTTTTACTTAATAATATTAAACGGGTTAAAAGTTAGGATAAGGAAACTATGACTCTTGCTTTTACATTGCAATACATTGGTAAAAGAACATATTTTTATTTAAGAAAACATATGCATTATCCATTACCTGCAATTAAAACACTTCAAAAGTGGGCATCAACATTTGACATTTTTTCAGAATAGTGTTTAAGCAGGTGTTAGATATGATGAAATTAGTAGTAGAGAATAAACCACCTGAATTTTTTGCCTCAGTTTTATGTTTTGAGGAAATAGAAGTAATGAAGCACCATAAATATAATGTAGCAAAGGATAAAATTATGGGGCCACATAAAAATATTCAAGTTGTTTATATCCGAGGTTTATTTTGTAACTGGAGACAACCAATTTACGCTGACTTTGACGCAGGAATGACAAAAGACATATTATTTAAATTAATAGGTGATTTGCATGACGTTGGATATGATGTTGTTGCATGTGTGTGTGATATTGGTTCCACAAATCAAGGGTTTCAAACAAGTCTTGGAATAAGTGTAGAACAAACTTTTTTTTCACACCCTAGTGATGCTAATAAAAAAAATTTTGTTTTGCAGATGCCCCACATTTAATTAACTTAAATAGAAATTGGCTTATGAAAGAAGATTTTATAATGGGTGATGTGACTAAAATATGCAAGTTACCGTTAGAAGAATTGTTGAAAGAGGTTACAGGTGAATTTAAAGCATTACACGACGTTTTTGATAATAATTTAAATTGTAAAGAAGAAATGTTACAAAACATTCTTCTTGCTGCAAAACTTTTTTCAAAAAAGGTGGCTGAAGGGTTGCGTAAATTAAAGGGGCAATCAAAATCTGTTAAAAAATTAGCAAAGTTTATTGAAAATATTAATTGTTAGTACGATATTTTAAATTCATATTCACCTGGTAGCATAAATTTTGATCCCTATATGTCTGCATATGGACGTAACTTAGAAAAGCAGGATAAAAAATTTAATGAAGTTTATGTTATGATACGCGATATGCGTGCAATTGGTTACCGTATTATTCAAGTTTATCAAAAAGCAATGCTAATTTCAATAACATCATTACAGGAATTGCTACCCTATGTAAAAAAATGTATGGTATGTCCTACATCATAACGCATAGATTCAATGAGGATTGCTTAGAAAAATTTTTCTCACAATTAAGGACTCGAGGGGGCTTGGGTGACCATCGTACGCCATTGCATGCATTATATAAATTACGCATGATTATATTAGGTCGAGTGGCAATGTCACAAAATAATCCTTTACAACAGACAGAGTTGAAAATGAAACTTTTTTAGTTGCAGATATGTTACAAAAATCTAAAATTGGGGTTGAATAGGAGGCAGTTAAAAATATGCAACCGTGTAATGACGGTTCATCTTGTTTAACTGTCGAAAATAATGAGACAATTATTAATAAAGAAATAATAAAAATCGATAATATACCTGATATTATATTTAATGAAATGGAGGACTGTGGTGTTTTATATGTTTCTGGGTGGATAGCGTATAAAAAAAAAAAAAAAATACCAACAATACGTTAATGGCTCCTTTACGAATAAAAAAAATAAAAATTTAATTAATCCATCTTAGATAGACCAACTATCAAAAGGAGGTCTATCCAAACCATCAGATGAATTATATAATGCAGTGTTGAAAATGGAAAAGTTTTTTTAGGATCTATGACGACAATAAATATAAAACATCAGAAAATGTTATAAAAAATCTAATTTTATTATTGCAAAGTGTGTGTCCAGAGTTTCAGTACGAAATTATTAGAACATACGCAAGAATTAAAACTTTTATAAGGCTAAAATATTTAAACTACTTGCTAACCTTACCTAAACTTAAAAAAAAATTAATCAAAACAAAGAAATTGTCGACAAAACTAATAAAAAGGCAGTAAAAAAAAGAAAACAAAATTTTGAAAGTAATAATATTGAAATTAAAGCAAGTAAGTATAAAAAAAAAATTTAAAAGTATCTTAAATAAAAAATTTCATATCGTTATGTATGTTTATTGATATAAAATTAAAAAATTATAACTAACTAATTTAAGGTTGCATTAGTATTTTGTTTATATACTTATATGTTAATTTTATAATTTTGCTTGTATTTGAAAATTTCTGTCTGTAAATATAAACATATTTTCAATTTTGTATGCTGATGTTTCATATAGAGGAATGTTTTGTTCTCTCTCTCTCTCTCTTTCTCTCTCTCTCTCTCTCTCTCCCTCTCTCTCTCTCTCTTTCTCTTTTATCCAATCTTTTGAATTTTGTGTACCCTTCAAACATAAAAAAATAAAAACTTATATGAAAATATCTTCTTTCCGATTTTATTTTCTTGTTTCCTTAATTTTTTCACAGGAAAATAATAAAAGACCAAAATTCCAAAATTTGTTTATGTGCAAGGAAAGAAAACATTGCAAACTTTAAAAGCATAATATAAGGTTAAGATTTATTGCTTTATTGCAGGCCTTTTATTTTAAACTTCAACCTAACATGTGTGAAAAAACAAGAGGAAAAAAACATACATGCATGAACATACAACAAACATATAAAGTTATTCATAAAGGCACCGTTATAGAGCGCTATAGTATGTAAAAGTGCATATAGCTTCCCTCTGGCTCTGGAGTCCGGGCTACCAGATGAGTATGAGCGCGCGCAGCCAATTACGTTTGACTAGCCGTTAATCGACAACCTTATGTATTAGTCTTGCATTGTAGCATAAAATATGATTTAAGAATTAATTTCACTTTAAATTCTATTAAAGATGAAAAAAATTATTACACGTGGCTATTTTTTTACGTGTACACGTGTAGTTTAATTTTTTTTTATTAATTTCGTTAAAAATCATTAGGTTAAAATTCATAGCGATCTTGTTGCGAAAAAAAAGACTATCTCGTTTTTTGTCTGTGGAAGCAAAAGGCGTATCTCGTATTTTGTCAGTGGAAGCAAAAGGCCTATCTCGAGTGCTATCGCCATAACGTTCGGGAACGAGATAGGCCTTTTGCTTCCACTGACAAAATACGAGATACGCCTTTTGCTTCCACTGACAAAAAACGAGATAGGCCTTTTTTTCGCAAGAAGAACGATAGGTATTCTTTGAAAATTCGGCGAATATTTTATAAAAATAATAATAATAAATGGATATAACTTGCCTGGGAAATGCAGTCCGATGACCTTTTATCTATGGAATTTTTTTTTTTTTACCGAAAGTTTTATTTTTATGTGTTTTTATATTTATATTTTTGACAACTTAGAGTGAGACAGGCTGCGGAGTCGGTAGAATATGAGTAAAATAATATAGTACGCTAGTACTGCACGTCGTGTGGGTGTACGTATATGTATGATATGCCGCGCAGCAACATCAAAATCACAACAGTGGCGCTGCAATAACCCTGCCCACAAAAGAGAATTTGTAACTTGTTGCCGCGCCTCGCTTCTGTATGTACCGCGTATGTAGTAGTAGTAAGGGTAGAGACGATAGGATTTGTGTAGTTCTCGCGGCTTGCAAGTGTAATCAACACGTCAGTCAGTTGCGAGCGTAACGCGAATAAGGAAAGGTGTCGAAGTTGTTTTTGTTTTCTTTTCCTTTGTTTTTAAAACGTCATCTTTAATATAAATATCAGTGGCGTAGCCAGGATTTTACCTGGTCTGAAGCAGTCGGAGCGAAACCCCCAAACACCTTGAAAATAAAAGTTGTGTAATGTTCTAACAATCCTAAAAATCAACGTTGATTTGGGCGAAGTCATTGATTTCTAATTTATTTTTCATTCACAAAATGCCACTAGCAGTCACTTACGTAACAGCTCACCCAGTTTACGAGCGCGTAAAATTAGCGAGCTGAGACGCCAGTGACCGCAAGCGGCATTTTTTCAATGGAAAATAAATTAGAAATCAATGACTTCGCCCAAATCAACGTTGATTTTTAGAATTGTTAGGACATTGCACAACTTTTATGTTTAAGGTGTTCTACATTTTAAGCGATTTGCATATTTCGCAGGGTGAGCGCAAGTTTAAGAGGCTACCATGGGCTACGGAACAGCTTTGGGTCATCATTAGAGAGCGGAAAAATAGTCTCTTTTTTCATCAAAATAGTCTTCAAAATTGAAAAATAGTCTAAAAATAGTCTCTAAAAATAATAAACTATTCTTTAAAAGTTATATAGCTGATTAGGTAACTTATTTATTAGTATAACATGTCTGAATTTAGTGTCATTGTATAGCTGAAGTGTAGAAAGAAAACAAATAACTAAAATTAACATTCATTGAGTTATATGTTTATCACTTTAAAAAATGATAAATTAATTAAGTATGCTAATTCACACGTATAGAAATCATAAAGAAATTGAAATTAATGCTTTGACTGAAAACTGTAATATGTTGATTTTAATTTTAATCAAGAATAAGTAATACAAAAAAACTATGTAAGTAAAAATAATTTTTCAAAGAATTAAGTTTCTGATCATAATACGTTATAATGTTTTTAAAAATATATAAAGAATAACATATTTCGAGATTTCTTGTCATCAAAAGCGTGATGCTTTAACATAGATACATTACCTTTTTTTTTTACTTTTAAGTGCAAAACATAAGCAACTGGATTTTCAAATTGCTGTTTTCTGATTGGCTTTTAACAAGTTAACTATCTGGATTCGGATTCAAGCAAAGAATATTTAAATTCCATTTCCCGAATCCAAATCTTCTGGCTAAACAGAACAAATTTAGATTTGAAATCCTACTGACAATGCAAACCCAGCTACACCAAACAAAGATTACTGCCATACAGAACATATATTTGGCAGGAACAATTTTATAATTGCCCTCAGTAAATATTTTTGTTTCGATTACATTATTAATTTTTTAATTTTTTCTATTAAATTGTTAAAATGAAATATTTTGAAGATTTTGAAACTTCTTTGCTATTGGCTATCATATTTGTGAATTTTAATTGTTTCGTAGTGCAAGTTTTTTGAATCCCAAAAATGCTCACAACTCCACTAGGTTATGTTTAGTGCTTTAGCGCTATAATAATTTAATTGTTTTTAAGATGAACAAAAATTAAATTTTTATTTATTTTTAATTTACGAAAATAGTTCAGTTAATTTTTATAACTTCAATTTTTTTTACATTAAAGAAATTGTCATTACAATATTTATACAAATAGATGAAAAAATCTTTAAATTATTATGCTAACTATATTAAATTACTGCTGTACGTGCTATTTGTTATCAGACCTTAAGAATAATTTCGGTTCATCTTGTAATTTATTAGATACCTACTTTATTTTTGTATTATATAATTATTTCTCCTCTTAAACCCTTTTCTTTTCTTACTTACCTGTATTATTCATCTTAAGATGTAAAAATTATTTGCAAATATTTTTTCTGTGTATCTTTTCGAAAACAATTTTCTAACTTTAAAACTAAAAGTTTTTTTTACATCCAAGAAGAAAGAACTAATGAGTTTAGTCTTTCTCTCTTCTATCTATTAATTTTTTTAACAATACAAATTTTAATTTAAATTAAGCCTCTTGGTAATATTAAAATCACTAAATAATATATATATTACTAATTTTTTTCATCCATTTTATATATTTTATCAACTATAAAGAAAAGAGTAAATACCAACCAAAAGTTACTATGATAGTATATATATTTAAATTGTAATTAAAAGAAAAATGCATTATGAATAATAATTATTATAATATAAATATTAACACTTGCGAGAAATGTATTTAAGTATTTAAAAAAAATTATAAAATAAATGCTATAAGGAATTATTTTATGTAGGACGTATGGATGTAAAAAATGTGTATTCACGGAATGCAGATATATGTAATGATCTAGCTATGAAAAATTTAACGTAAACTATTCTTCAATTGAAAACAACCTGAAAGCCTTATTGTACTTTCTTTTGAATATAGAATAAATAAGAACATATATGAATATGATTTAAATAAATGAATATATGATTCTATAAAGGGATTTAATGACCTTAAAAGTTTTTGCTTGTAATTTTTGCAATTTTGAATAACTTTAAAATAACAACTTATAACATGAATCAATATTGATTTGTTAATTTATTTGTATTTAGTATTTAAATTTTCAAAACATATAAAGCATAATAAAGCTTAATTTTTGACGGGGTGCAAATTTGTATCAGCGCAGTATTTTATAAGAAGCAAGATATATTAATAAATATTTGAATTATATTAATTAGATTTGTTATTTATTTGTTGTAACATCTATTGTCTGCTGCATACATTTTAGATTACATTTAGTTTGCGTATATAATTTAAATTGACTAATGAGAAGAACTCATTAAGCTTTGGTTAATAAAGGGTGTTCACAAGGGAAGTCCAAGACCTTTGGTCATTTTTACTCAGCAACAGGTTGAAGTGAGGGGCAAAAAGAAAATTTATGTAATAAATTCAGTCATGGAGTCTGTACCGAAATTTTCGACAGCGATACGATACAAATATAATTTTCCCGATACAGATACTAATACGATACTATTAAAAAAAATTGTTCAGATTCGATACCGATACGATACCGATAATTCAGATATTTTTTTTATATTTTTGTTATATCTTATCCAAAAATTTCTCCTTTGTTTCAGCTTTTTATTATATTATTTTATTATTAAACCTATGCATATTGGACCAGCTTTAATACTTATTTATTTAATTATTTAATAATTTATTTATTTTATTGTTTTTTTCTTTTGTGAAACTAAAATCACTAAAAATAATTTTATACTAGATTTAAAACAAATAATTTATAAAAATATTTTATTTGTTTAACGAAGTTATATGATTAGAATTATTCTACTTTTTTAAAGCACTTTTGTTAATTATTTACAAATAAGCCAATTTGTTATTTAGTATAGAAGTTAAAGTCAAAGATTTATTATATTGTTTTTTATTTTTTTTTCATGGTATTGTTTTATTTAATAAAATAAACAAAGTATCATTAACCTTTGTATTTATTTTTTAATTAGCTAAAATAACCCCCGCTAAACCAAATAGGTAAAAGTTCAAAATTTCCCTCTGGTCGCAAAAATCCTTTGATTATGTAAACTTTTTATAAATTTAACCTTGTTAAACATTTAACAAAAATATTAACGAAAGTATGCTAATCTTTTGTAAGTTTTATAAATTGAATTTATGTACAATTACAAAGATTTAAAATGTCAATCATTGGTTATATATTACTGATTTCTACTGGTGCTTTAGTCATTAGGAGAGGTCATAGATAGTACTCTTTGACCACACGACGGATTTCACAGAATCTTGGCAAGAGTTGATCGCCGTTTTCTTTCATCAAAATAAGAAAAGAAATTATAACACATTGTCTTTATTATTATTGTATGTAAAATACAACAATATTTAATTTTAAACTAGTGATATTATAAAACGTAAATAAAAATGCTTTGTTACAGCAAAGTCAAAAATGTAGGAGTGAATTTTATTGTCCAGTTACAAATAGTTAATCACTTCTGGAATGTTAGTGTTTAGTTTTTTTTAAACTTTTATTTTAAGAGAGATAAAAAGTCTTAGAATATCGAAAAAAAGTTTAAAAATTCGACGATATTTTGCTGATATCTGTGACTGATACCGATTTTTGAAACTATGTTTTAAAAAAGACCCAATACGATAATAATACGATATATGTGTCGGTATAGTATCGGATATCGTATCGCAGTCGATTCCGAAACTCCATGATTGAATAAAATTAATAATACCAATTGCCATTTGAGTCAATAATTTTCTCCTTAATATATTTTTTTAAAAATATCTTAACTGACATCTTTTTGCAGATTAAAGGATTTATTGGTGATGCGATAAAATCTTAATTTTTTTAAAATATTTTATTTAACTACAATTTAGCCAAGCCGGAGTAGCTACCCGAACTAAGTCTTCCTGTTGTGAGTTTTACCATGGCTTTATTATCTGTCGTAGTTACCTTTATTTGTCATGTGACACAGAAAAACCATCAAGTATGTGTTTTATTACGTAATAACAAAGTAGCAATAAATAATATACATTATATTGAGATTTAATTATTGCTTATAAAATAATTAATATTATTATTATATTCTATTAAAATAGAAAATATAATTTTAAAAATATTTTATATAATAACAATATATATATATACATATATTATATTTATTATTATATTAGTATGTTATATTTTTTAAGATCTTCTGATTAATTATTATAAAGTTTTATAATAGACAATCACAAGCAACATTTACTGGTTAAATTATTTACTGGTAAATTCACATAAAGTTTGTACAGTGGAAAGCCATGTTTCTTCGTTCAACGTAGTAGTTGAACGCCGTAGTAGTGTCATTTCGCGCAAAGATTGGTAGACATTTTTTGGACTGTTAGGCAAAACCATGTCTCTTGTACATGTTATACTTGTGTCCTGCTTCACATGAAGAGAGCATTTTTAATAGAGACGTTATTGTTTTTAAAAAATGGCAAATCTAAATATATTCCAGAAAACTACCTTAAACATTTGTGTTGGCTAATAATTTCTATAAATAAATTATGTATAGAGAAATAGAGAGAGAAAACTCTCAACAGACAATGTAAAAAATAGGTACAATTTTTAGACCTATTTAAAAAACATGAATGTCATTTTTTTATATATAATTTACTTCCTTTGCCCAATACTCCTTCTCATATATAAACTTCATTTGTAGAAAAAGATGAGATAAATATGCAACAATGTTTTGACAGTTTTTGAAGGTGAACAAACTTAACATAACGTTAAAGTATATCTATATATTTTCTATTAAGTATCTCCTAAAGTGTCAGAGAAGCTTTCAAAATAAGCTTTTCTCCATGCGTTAAAAGTTAAATTAGAAATTGACCGGTTAAATAGACGGGTATATATATATATATATATATATATGTATATATATATATATATATATATATATATATATATATATATATATATATATATATATATATATATATATATATATATATATATATATATATATATATATATATATATATATATATATATATATATATATATATATATATATATATATATATATATATATATATATATATATATATATATACATATACATATATAAATAGGGAGATATTGCGCTTAAGTCGTCAGAGAAGGAGTATCAAACAGGAACAAGAAATTTGACTAATTTAATAGGTTTTATGAGGATATTTGGAAACTAGCTTTTTTTATATCTATAACGTGTTGATTGAATTTCCCGTTTAAACATTTACAGTATAAATTCAAATGTTTTTTTTTGTTCTTGCTGCCTTGTATCTGGTGTTATGTGCTGATAATTTATGCTTGTTTTAGACTATAATTACAAATATTTGCCAATTTAAAAAATTCTTAAAACTAGTACATTTTTTTTTTCAAAGTGTCACAAACATTGACCCTAAATTGTAAAAAACAAATATAGTGTAACCACTATGGATAAAATTATAAAAAAGTAACTATTTTAACCTGCAACCTTTTTCTTAATATTAATTTTTTTTTATTAAACTCAATATTATATAATAGTGCATCGCTTTTTACGTATATGAATAAATTATTTGATTTTTGTTAAGTTTTTTCCAGTTTTACGGTATTTTGTGTTAAATGTCTTCATATGCAAATTGCGTATTTATTATTAAATAAAAGAATATATATTATTTAATAAGCCATTATATAGTGCTATGTTTCCATAATTATATAATTATAGTTATATATTATATATTAAAAAATTTAATATTGGAAAAATCTGACAACTATTTTTAAGTACTGTTAAAGTTTAAAGTATAACAGCTGAAGATAAACTACTTTTTCGTCTTAAAAAAAGCGTTCTGAAACTTAATTAGACGCTTTATTCTGAGTTAACTAATCTGTGTTTAGAAACTGAAATGGATGAAAGAGAAAAAAAGAAAAGGCATGTTTTATTTTTAAAATAGCCTACTTTTTATATTACCATATCTAAGAAGTGTATATGTATATAAATATATAAATCCTTGTATACATTAAAATAAACGTTTTGCATTTATAATGTTTAGTCTTACTGTTTTTAATAAAAAATAATAAAATAATAAAATAATAAAATAATATGAGGTTATGAAGTAAAATAATTTTTCGGTAAAAATTGATGGGGGAAGAAGTTATTAATCCTCAAAGTTAGACTCTGAACATAAATTACTTTAAACCATCTCCAGAAACTGAAAGTTATCGAAGAAATTCTCCAAAAATTCACTGATCGGGCATTCACAGATAGTGTCAATAATGCTGTGAACGAATTCTTTAATAGAGTCTATTAGGCTTGTGCAGCACAACGCACCTAAAAAAAATAAAAATAAAATATTATTTTTAGTATGCACCCGTTTGTGTTTATGTGATTGTATGTGTGTGTGTTTTAGTGTGTTAACTTACATTAAGTTTTGTTCGGTTGTTCCTTCGTCTGTAGGATTGGGTTTGTTGTCTCGGCTGTTGTCAACAAATTCTAACCTACTCGGCGGTAGCTCAAAATTTCTTGTAACCTTGGAGTGATAGGGGATAATATAAGTGGTGCGAAATTTTCTCTGCTTGATAATCCTGGCTAATTGTAAATTATCTGTCATGCTCAGGCTTAGAGTTTAAATCTTCAAACTCCCTTCGAACATACTCAAGGTACATGATCGTAACCATTAGCAAGACATTGAAGTCGATAAAGGTGTTGACGCTTAATGCTTATATGAGACTGGCGATTTTCCTGCTCAAATTTTGCCCCACCTGCGTCACTTTAATTTTCAAGTGATATTTGTCATGAAAGTCATTTGGCTAACTAGGAGTAACAATAGTCTATAATTTACTGTATAAAAGAAAATAAATTAACATAAAAAAAAAGTGTACTTTCATTTAGTTCAGTTGTGGATAGGCTGTCGTGAAGATTAGCCATGGCTAGTAAAGTTCTTCGAAGGCACAGGCATCCAAATTGTATGAGTCATCTATTCTCTCCAAGCACATCAGGCAGAGAACTTATCACTTAACACTATAAAGCGCTACTCTACTGAACCGTTCCATACTGTATTATTTCTTTTCATAACAGGTGTCAAGAAAATACTCAAAAAAACGAGAGACTTAAAATGTTTGTTCTCTTCATTTTTCGATACCTAAACGAGATCTATGGTGCTTGGGTAAAATTTTTCAAGAATTTAAAATTTGAAATTACATTTTAAATTACAAATTAGCAACTTTTTTATTATATGAGCAATTTTTTTTATAATTTTTGTTTTATTATTTAACAATCCAATTACCTTTTTATTTAAAATGACTTTATTTTTAATCGTTTTTTGATTCTAAATTTTATGCTTATTTACTATTTTTCCACAATATCATTTATTTTTTTTCTATATTTATTATTCTATATTCATTTAATAATTATTGAAGTTAAAAAAAATTATTCCGCGTAAAATTTTTACATAATTTCTTAATTTTATACCTTTATTTAGTAATTTTATATGCTTTATAACTTTTTCTTTCTTGTAGACATTGTTATACAATTAAGACTTTTTGTATTTCTTTGACCTGATTTAATTTATATTTTTCCTCTTTAAAATAATTTGTAGTTATTTTTACACATTTTTGTTTATTTGTAGTGATTTTGTTCTACTTTTAGACGATTTTTAGTACCTTAAACTTTTTAAATGTTTATTTTACTTTTAATTTTTTCTAGTTTTTTTTTTCACGTAAGTGGTGAATTTTTACATATTTATTGTGTTTTTTAATGTTAAGAAAGTATTAATTATTTAACAGATGCTAATAAAGATGTCTCAAGAAAATGCGATGATAAGAAATATTATCGCTCTTTAAGACGAGCATTTGCAACCTCCAACCACTTAATACAAATAACATTCCATTCAGTATCCTGCTAAATATAAATGTGCTCACTATAAAATGCAATTAAATAATAAATGCAGAAACAAAGAAAACATTTTCATATATTATGTAGTTTTAATCGTACACCGATCGATTGAAAACAAACTTCAGACGTGAAGAAATAAATAATTTCTACAAGGTAATATCTACCGTGCAGAATCTTCTTTTATTATGTATCTTACCACATATTAAAAAATTAATATATAAATTTGAAACAACAACTTGAATGACTTTTAATAAATTGGACATTGGAGTATAAAAAATCGTATATTGGAGTATGGTCTGAAAATATACAATTGTTTGAAACTCTTCAATAATGCAAGCACTAGATGTGAACATGACGCATTAAACTATTTTATGATGAAAATATACCTAATATGCTGCAAAAGATATAGACAACGATCATACCGAACAGTTTTGTATCTTACAAGCTTTAATATCTTATAGGCTTCAAGATGTAATGTTAAGGGGTTTTGGTAATTTAACTTTCAGTTATTTAACGTCATAATTAGTACAGTTAAATATGTACCACTTCAAGGAAGTTCATCTGTAATTTTAAATCTAATATCTCAAGAAGAAATATTTTAAATAATTTTTTGAATTCATGATGACAAGCTACATGATGATGCAGGTAAATTATTACCATCTTTCTAAAACATTTAAAGGAATTTAATAAAGATTGTCTTACATATCTTGTAGCACTAAAGTATATTCAAATATTTCAGAAAAATATTTCAGATGTTAGAGTGAGGGATACACCATTGAAGAGAATGTAATAATTGCCCCGCAAAAATTGGCTGCACACAAAGGCAAAAACATAGAACTTCTCCTGCTTACTGAAGACGACAAAATTTAATAACATGAAGACGAATAAGAAGAAGAAGTTAAAAAATATATAGAACTAAAACAAAAGATAATAAGACGAAGAAAATGAATAACACATTGATTTTAAACTTTTGTAAAACTATTTTGTTCTCAAATTTCCAAAAAGGTTGTAATATGGGTCTGCGATAGTATATAAAGTCGTTAAAAATGTTTATGTTCATCTATTTTTCATATTTCATCTTTCACTTCCACCTCCTAAAGTTTTCCTCAAACTTGCAATATTTTGTTTTATGTGTTTTGTGAAATGCTAGATGGTCTTGCATTTTTACAAGAAAAATACGTCTTATTTAAGTTCCGTTATGTTTTCACAGCTTACGCCAAATATTTTAAGAGCTAACGACCTGCTGGAGTACTTCAAGTCAACGTACGTAGTTGGAAGACCATATGTCAACCTTCTAGATGTTGTTAAAGTTGTAATTAGCTTTGAGGTTGTCATGATACCAAAGCGATGTGCATGACATCAAACTGGCAGGCAAAGACAGGAACAACAACCATACGAAAGTACAACAATTTCAATATTGGTGTTGCAGCTACTGAACAAACGTGTTATGAAGCAGGTAATGTAATGAGAGATGAGGTAGCATCTGACCTTACAAAGCTAATACTATAAAATCTCACTAATTATGTAAGGCCTCCTTGCGTGAACTCAGGTAGAGATCGTGATCAAACAAATCTGCTCAATTTGACCCGTTCTTACACCAACAGAGAACGCACCATAGAGATCTTAATTTATGCTGTGAAAAAAGGAATTTGTTTCAACGTGTAAGGAGAAAAAAATGCCATTTCCACCTAATCTTTCTAACCGTTTCATTCTATTGTGACATACATTTATTTTGTTATGTATTTTTTATTTCTTTTATTTTATATATTATGAAATGAATGTGAAATTTAGATATAATAGAGTCAATACATGATATTAGATTGTGATGCTTTGTTATTATTTTTAACAAATGTAAAATATAGAATGCATTACAGAAAATGAATTAGAAATTTATATTTAATTCTAAAAATATATATTACAGTCTATGAACAACTATAGTTAACCCAAGGCCCGTTTTTATTGTCACGTTGTGACTTATTTGTCAAATTTAAGAGAGAGTGGGTATATGGATGTAGACGTGTGTGCAAATGTAGCCTCAAGCTAGATGTGCATACGTTTATAACAGGGAAGTGAAAGGCAGCAGCGGGCAGTCGTGAAGAAGTATTTAATAAGCTAGGTTGCTGCCGTTTAAATCTCCCTGTCGAAACCACACCCTCGCGCCACGCCACCAGCTGACGGTAAGACTTATACATGTTGTATTTGGGCCAGATTTAAGGGGGTAAATAAGAGATAAGAGTATCGAACCAATGGGTTTTATTTGGTGTTATGCTCCCTGGGTATTTTTAGATTGGGTCAGCTTGCGCGCGATGCTCATAGCAAACTTGATAGGCTATACAAATGAGAACGTGACATTGGTGTCCAGGTGTAAAGTTAATTTGGTACCATTGTTTCGCGACTCTTATCCCTCTGCATGGCCCAAGTCAGCGGTGGCTGGAGTAGTAGTTGGAAGATTAAAGTGTGGTACCGGGGGACACGTTGGTCGGGTAGGGACAAGGCTGCGTGGCTGTCCACGGAGGACGCTCTCCGGCCACGTAGCTCTGTAATAAAGCAGGGAAGCAACTTGTATAACCGCTCAGGGTGTAGATGGGTTACTTTCGTGGTTTTTAAATGAAAAAAAAAATTTTGATTTTTCTTTATATTTATTAATTCGTACGGAGCGGTAACATAATAACGAGGCCCGCTTATTATAATGAACTATATAATCTAAACCACAAATAAAATATTAACGTATATGCTGAGCAATGTATTCACTACGCGACTATGGCCGCCAAGTTAATTATTTTTTTAATATTACGTCATCTGCATAGATCGTATACGATTATTAAAGAGAGAACGACAGAGAGAGAAAAAAAATGTAATTTCTCGTTACGGTCGAGGATTGTTGCTCACTACACTAATATGGCCGCCAAAAACATCATTTTCCATATTTCGTCATACAAAGATTTCCTATACGATAATTCAAGAGAGAGGGAGAGAGAAATAAAATAAATAAAGATAAAAATATCTTACTCTCACTACAAATTACTTTCGTGAAAGGAATGTTTTCCCCGGTACGGTCAAAATACCTTACGTTCATACTAACTTTCTGGTATGTAATACCTATGCTAGGTATTGAATTAAATAAACACCTCTGCCTTAAATTTTTAATATAAAACATAATATTATTTGTTAATTTTATTATAAGAATAGGAATAAGTAGCAATTTTGTTTCTTTATATAATATTGATATTTAAATAATTTATATATCCATGACTCCGGCCATATCAATGTTCATTTTATTTAGATATTGCGCTTTTTTTTCTTTCAATATTCTAAGTCTTTAAAAAAGTGCTTATCTTAAATAAGTTAGGCTATTGAATGAATGTTTATAGTAGGGTAACTTTGCATTGCAATCTCTATTTCAAAGTAACAAAGTTACTTTGCTTTATGAAAAAAATTACAGTTACTATTAATCAATTTTAACAACATTATTGTTGATACTTTAAGCTATATTGAATAAATATAATGATTTAACGGCATCATTATATAATAAGTAATGTAGTACAGCATGAATATTTATGGAACTATGAGCGATATTTATGCTGAACTCAGCATAAAAAAATAGCTCCCTACGCTCGCAAAATCCATAACTTCGTTGTTATATGCAATTGCAGTTATCCTAAAACTTAAGCATAGGTACCTAACTTTTATTATTTTATTTTACTCTCAGAATAAGGCTGTATAGTTAATAGAAAATAATTACAGTGCACAATCTAAAAAAAAAGTACAGGAGGTTTGTTCTTTAGGAACTTATCTCGAGAGCACCCGAATTACATTACCGGCAATTTTACCGGTGCTTGCGCCGCGCTGCTTCTTGCAGGAAAGACGAACTAATGCGTTAGGCGATGGACGCGGGCGGGTTGTGCTCACGCCTTGCCCCCTTTTACCGGAATGAAATTTATAATACCGGCAAGCTTACCAGTGCTCGCGACGCCCCGCTTCTTGACGATAAAACAAACTAACGCGTTATGCGATGGACGCGGGTGTGTTTGCTCACGCAGCGCCGCTTTTACCGGCAAGACAAACTACCGCGTGGTGCAATGTACGCGGGTGTGTTGGGCTCACGCCGCGCCGTCTTTTACCGCCATAAGCAAATTAATAACACTGGCAAACTTACCGTTGCTCACGCCGACCAACTTCTTACCGGCAAGACAAACTACCACGTTGTGCGATGCACGCGGGTGTTTATTGCTCATGCCGCGCCGCCTTTTACCGGCTTAAGCAAATTTATAACACCGGCAAACTTATCGGTTCTAACGCCGTGCCGTTTTTGCCAGCAAGACAAACTACCGCGTGATTAAATGTACGCGGGTGTGTTGTGGTCACGCCGCGCCGCCTTTTTCCGGCATAAGCAAATTAATAACACCAGCATGAATTGGTACCGGTGCTCGCGCCGCGCCGCTTCTTAAAGCAATAGATCGCTTAATACAACATGTGCTTTTTAATGTATAAATACAAAATGGGATCTTTCAAAACTCATGACAATTTTTTACCAAAATGGTACTATAGCCACACGAGAGAACGTGAAAATACTGTAAAGTATGCATTTTGCGTGAAAATTCATGTTTATCACGTCAGAAACATGCAGAAATAAGTATGAAATTTAAGTGCTGGTTGCATATATCGAACTTTCTAATGACTGCTATGGGGTTACAGTTGGGTTTAGAGACAAACTTATATTATTTATGTAAATTCCATTAAGTGTTTTGTGACATAAATGCTTATGTTTTTCTCCGGTCTGTTCCTTTAAGGCATTTCAGTTATTCGTATATAGAAATAACCTACTTGATCTAATAAAATTTTAGGGGGTCATCTTGCTAAAATTTGAATAACGTGGTTTGCGCCCTAATCCCTTGTTTTGTATTGGCCGAATCAGTATTGGCTACATCTCAACCCAGCCCTGACGGTGTAGTTATAACATTGTTCAGATTATTATTTTTGGTGTATATTCTTAGCAATGAATTATAATGGTTATAATAATAACAAAGGCTTTTACACCAGTGTACTAATAATAATGATAATAGAAAAACATTGACTTAAAAAAACTACTTCCGCCAGCATCCTTTCTGGAAAAATCAATTGTCAATAAATAACGTGTGTGAATTTTAGTAATTAGTTTATTTTTAAGTTAGTATAGAAATTTTACTTAATCATTATAGGGGTAATTAGTATTAGTGGTATGAATGGGGTTAATTTTGACAGTTGATCGACCTGGAAGGATGTGAGGGGAAGTGCAATTACTTAAAATAAACTTTCCCTTTCCAGGGCAATGTTGCCCTCCAGTAGGAACCGCGGGGGGAAGGGGGGATGTTACCGCTTCCTAGTTAACGGTGTAATTCTTAGTATATAAGCTGAGTCTATGCACGTCTAAAATCAGTCACTACTTACTAGCTACACAGAGTACATCTGCCCAGTTGCCTAGCAAAGCTTCGACCTGCAGTAAACTAATCGGTAATTGTTTTACTACCTTCTACCTTTTAAGTGCCTTAGACCCTTTTGGTTTTACACTTCAGAGTTCTGTAACTTACACTTCATAGTTTCTGTAGAGTGTGCTAGACCAATCAGGTCTTACACTTGTGGTTGTTGAGTGGCAAGGGAACCCTAGAGGACCCTACACTCTTTTTTAAGTTTACTAGACCACTCAGGCCTTACACTTTTGGTTGTTGAGTAGCAAGGAATTCCTAGAGGGCCCTACACTTTTATTACGTTAACTAGACCCTCAGGTCTTACACTTTTTGTTGTTGAGTAGCATGGGAAACCTAGAGAACCCTACACTCTTAATAAAGTGAACTAGACCACTCAGGTCTTACACTTTTGGTTATTAGGTGGCAAGGGAACCCTAGAGGACCCTTTACTCTTATTTAGTTTACTAGACCCTTAGGTCTTACACTTTTGGTTGTTGAGTGGCAAGGGAACTCTAGAGGACCCTACACTTTTATTAAGTGTATTAGACCACTCAGGTCTTACACTTTTGGTTGTTGAGTGGCAAGGGAACCCTACAGGACCCTACACTCTTATTAAGTGTACTAGACCTTTAGGTCTTACACTTTTGGTTGTTGAATGGCAAAGGAACCCTAGAAGACCCTACACCCTTAATAAAGTGTACTAGACCACTTAGGTCTTACACTTTTGGTTGTTAAGTGCCAAGGGAACCCTAGAGGACCCTACACTCTTATTAAGTGCACTAAACCCTTAGGTCTTGCACTTTGTCGTTTCTGAGTAGCAACAAACACTAGAGGACGCTACACTCTAATTAAGTTTACTAGACCACTTAGTTCTTAAACTTTGTCGTTTCTGAGTGGCAAGGGAACCCTAGAGGACCCTACACCTTTAATAATGTGTACTAGACTACTCAGGTCTTACACTTTTGGTTGTTGAGTGGCAAAGGAACCCTAGAGAACCCTACACTCTTTTTAGGTGCACTGGACCCTTAGATCTTGTACTTTGTCGTTTCTGAGTGGCAAGGAAACCCTAGTGGACCCTACACTCTTATTAATTGTACTAGACCCTTAGGTCTTACACTTTTTGTTGTTGAGTGGCAAGGGGACCCTAGAGGACCCTACACTCTTATTTAAGTGCACTAGACCCTTAGGTCTTGCATTTTGGTGTTTCTGAGTGGCAAAGGAACTCTAGAGTACCCTACACTCTTATTAAGTGTACTAGACCACTTAAGTCTTACAATTCATCTTGTGGAGTGGCAAGGGAACCTTAGAGGACCCTATAATCAGTACATTAGGCAGAATATATTCTAGTCAAAACTAAGTAATACATAAAATTATTTTACATTCGTACCTATCAACATCTAAGATGTTAAGTTATGACAACCTATATCCAACCTATACTGGCCATCACGAACCAGATTACCCTAAAAAACTAGAGAGTGAGCCGTACCTCATAGCCACTATCAACGGAGAAGCTGGAGGTTCTCTGCCGAACAATGGCTTCAATGTTGAAAATCAAGCATACCTCGTGCTCAGATTCACAGTAATGACGAGGTCTCACTAGAAACCTACATTACAAACATGGAAATAACTCAAAAGTTATCTGTATGGACTGAAACCCAGATGCTCCAAGTAGCTAGATTACGATTACGTGTTTCTGCAGCAACCCATGTCAGGGATAATGTCGCAGCTATAACTAATTGGGCAACCCTTTAAAAGTCACTGTGGTCCAGATTTAGACCTAGAGAACCACGCCACTTACAGGTTATGAAACTTACAACTTGGGCACAAAGAAGAGGTGAGAATGTCGCAGAATATGCTTCTCGTCTTCGTTAGATAGGCAGTCAAATTAAACAAGTCATATTAGAAGATCCTACGGACAAAAGTATCGCAGCAGCAAACGCTGAAAACAAAAGAATTTTCACACAGTTTATCAATGGGGTACGCAAGGACATCAGTTGATTCGTTCTTATTCGCAACCCAACAGACCTGGACAGTGCTATCGATGCTGCGACCATAGAGGAGGTTTTGCTCGAACCAAATGAAAGAGCTGGCGAGATAGACGTAGCTATGGTGACCCAACAACCACAAGCGGCTAACTCAAGCCCATATCAAATTACACAGTCTTACAGTAACACGAACCCAGGTCCTTCCCCCAATTTACATTACCAAAATCAAAGCCACCCAAACTACAACATAACTAACCCTCAACACCAGCCTCGTTAACAACAAATTGACCACCAGAGATCTACACAGACCACAAACCGGAGAAACCAGGCAGTACCCTATTGTTTTATTGTGGATCCACGGCCCATTCTATAAGGGATTGTAACATGATAATGTGTTGTTTTTGCAACAGCAACGGTCACCGCCCTCTCTGCTGCCCTAAGCAGCCTAAAAACTAGTACACCGCAGCTCAAGTGCAATAATATCAGTAGAGCCGCAGCCGAATTAAACAGCCAGGGTTGAGGGTAAGCCCTGGCATCTTACAATAGATAGCGGCACTGTAGTTTCCGTCACCACTAACAGCATCTACAAAAATGTTCAGGCATTACAATTAAGGATAAATTGAATCTATAGCTCAAGGTGCTTCAAGTCACAAGATATCTATCCAAGGAGAAGCTACTTTACCAATTCAGATAGGGGAACGCATAATGGAGCATGACGTCACAGGCCACTGCTTAGTGGGCCTAGATTTTCTTATTAGAAATAAAAGAAAATTTCTAGTCACCGAAGAAATTCTAGAATTTCCACATGGAAAATTTAAATTGCATAGGATTGAACCAGTGGATGTTCATTTCCTAGAAGGACTATCTCCATCACAGCAGTGGACTATCTTGCCCAAGAAATCAGTGGCCACCGAAATGAGAAAGGATTCTCGGCAAGACCAGGAATGCAATGAGGAAAAATGTATCCTAACCTTAACGGATAAAGGTAAGGAACAGGAATTTTAGCCAGAAATAATCCAGAATGAGCCTGGTATGAAAGTGACTCAGGAAAGTAAGATTTCTAACATCAGTGACAATATAATTAACAGCATAAGCTCAATGGCCGAACCTATTACAGTAGATCAAAATGTCAAGGTACAATTTCAGGCCCAAACTTTCACTATCATGGTAGTTCCTACTAATTCAACCCCAGGCCAGCTCATCTATGTGACCCCTAACATAGCAGTCGAGCAAAAGTAACCGAAACAATAGAGGACTATGCCTAGTGCGCACTAGTTTCATCAGCATTTATCAGTCTCATCACAGAGGTACTAGAAGAAGAAGAACCGCAAGGAGCATAGCCAGTTCTGCCAGAAAACACCAACACTCTAACACTTATAGAGCTCTTCAATGTAACTTACAAATATCCTGCTGATCAAGAGAAGACTTTAAGATTAATAGATGAATATGAGAGCATAATGGTATGCGGAGATAAACATCTGGGATCTATTGACATGCTTGCCCATTCGATTGACGTTCAAGGGGCGGATCCTATTAAAAAACGTCCCTATTGAGTATCCCATACACAGCGGGAATATCGCCGTGCAGCCACAAAAGATATGTTGAAACAGAAGATTATCATACCTAGCCATAACGCCTGGTCCGCACCCATCATCTTGGTGTGAAAGAAAAGCATATTTTGGGGTGAAACTGCGGTATTAATCATATTGACCATACTGGGCCTTACCACGGGATGCAGCACCTAGCAAATCAAAATTATAAGACGACGGATAGTTCTTCACTACCAGCAAAAGGAATGTGGGGTTAGAAGGGGAGTAGTTATTGACTTCTCTCAAAAATGCCATCTACGGTCCAACTACTTTCCCCCAGGACGCAACCAATAGCACAGAAAAAACACAAGCTATCGCACCTCAACTTTGGACTATCAAACTAACAGCTTGGTTGTTCCTGCGTATCATTTTACAAATTGAGGCATTTATCCTTCCTACTACTATAGGTTAGTAGAAGCATCTCGAATCCTTGAAGAATTTAAACTCCATAAAAAATCTACCTTTTCTCACACATTCCTGAGGGTTAGAGTGGAATTACGTAGCATTTATTATCAATTGCAACTGCGTGGTTGACATTTTTTCTAGCAAAGTTATCCATATAAATATTTAATTATTTTTAATCAGAATCTCTTTTAAGGACATTGTGAATATAATATCTGGTATATTGTGAAAGTCGTTTAATGTAGATAAGTAAAAACATTTAATTTGCTTTTTCTTAGGCTTGTTTCTATTCTATACCTACTAAGCAGTTGCATAATATCCTTTATTCTTATCTCTAAGGTACTTTTTTATTGTTTTATTACTACATTTTGCTTAAAATCTTTGAAAAATGGCTATGTGTCGAAAAAACGTAATCAAAAACAAGCTTTGATCCAAAAAAATAATAAAAAATAATTTTTTTTAAACCACGAGATATCAGTTAATTTAAACTTATAACATGCTTTCCTGACATTTAAATTAATAAATTTTAGAAGGTCATTCTGTATATTTAGATTTTGTAATGCAATTTATCTTATAATGCTAAACTACTATTCAAATGTTAATTACTATATGAAATTGTATACAAAAAGCGTGGCATATTTTGTTAGGATCTTATGTTAAAAAGTTCTATTTAACAGCTAAACGGAAAATAACAATTTATTTGCTCGTCACTGTTAAATTGAATTTGCAAGAGCAGCAGTAAATCTAATATTGCTATTTTATGGAACTTAGGTACAACAAAAAACTAAATTGACTTTGTTTATATTAGAAATCTTAGAAATTTTACAGTTTTTGATTCATGTAATTTTACTTAAGGTTCTAACATATTGTTACTAACTAAATAATGTTAATTTAACGTTACTGAGTTTAACCTATCTTTTTTTAACTGAAGCACTTACTTTCTATTTTAACTCTTTAAAGATTTTAAAAAAAATTCCTATTGTATTAAAAGATTCTGGTGACACTTTAGTACCTTAATCTCCTAAGTCCATGAAGGTGGCTCTCCCGAAAACTTTTGAATCAGCCTAATTGAGCATGAGTAAATGTTAATTTGTGTACCTTGACACACAAAGTGTGAATATTTTGTTTTTTCAGCATTAATAATGAGGTTTCAAGGAGGGAGTAAAAATTGTGCACTTTGATTAATAATTTTCTTCTATAAGAAAAACTTTAACAATAGAAATTCCTTAATAATCAATGCTACTTTCATACAAATGTAAATGGTTTACTCTCTTTTGTCCCTATTAATCTCCCGGACTATTGTCAAGAAAGTATAAGTCTAAGTCTAGGAAGTATAATTCTTAGTATTATATAAGTCTGTTTGTAAAACAAGCAAAAGCTATGAATCTTTAATTCTTAAAAGATAGCAACTCAAATAACCGATCTAAAACGAAAAATTGTATTTCAAAAAAATTTTAACAAAGAGAGTGTGTTACATTTAGCCTTGAAAAATATCAAGAACCGCAATATAGACCCGCATTATAGACCCGCAAAATAAACCCGCATCCTCAGTAGAAAGTTTTCGTCCCACATTTATAAAACCAGAAACGTTAGTTTCTAATTGTGACTGCTACATGTCCCCACTATTTTTTTCAAAATAGGGATATTTTGATGTTGTATGAAGGGGAAGACTCTGTTGTGTAACATGGGAGCAAAGATTGATAGAAAAAATATTTGGCTGGGTGCTGAAAGGTACGACGCCCGCTCTTCTCGCTCGCTGCAGTCTTTCATTGTGAAAAACAGTGTATTGTTTGTATTGATAATCCTGCGTATCCTCCGTCATGGACAAATGAAGATGAATAATTAAAGATTTTCCACGCGATTGCTTAAGAAGATTTTTCTGACTGTTACGTGTACTTGTGTACGCGTGCGGTTTAAGACAGCAATGACTATTAAGTTTTTTGTTTCATTTAATTATAATTTATTTATTTCAATAACTCAGTTAATAAATTTTAAATATACGTATAACGTATAAATATTTTTTTTTGAATATTTGAGTTAATGAGTAGTTACTGTGTGTATCAAAAATATAAATAGAATAAATATAAATATTATAAAAAGAAACAATGAAAACGTAATTGCGAGCATTTTTGCAACAAAAGAAAATAGTATAAAATTTACACAGCAGGTAGAGTAACCAATAATTAGTCATAAAAATTGTCTTTTGGTATATTTGGTAAGAATAATTTGTTAAATTTGATAAACCTTTTAGAAAAGTTCAAATTTATTAACTACGTACAATAAACGTTTCGTATTGTGTATATGTAAACAACTTTGATAAACTAAAAGAGCAAAAGTTAACTTCATGACATAAGAATGAATCTTTTATTTATAAAGGAAAAATTTCTTTTAATTTTAAATCACTACACAAAAATGTGTTAATGGAAATATTGTAGAATTACTAAATAATGTTCTATGCTAACAATTTTTATTAATATATAATTTAAATACTAAAAAACTGTATTAATATTTTCTTGAAGTTGAAACAGCATGCAAGATCCAAGTGAGGAATTTAGATGGACGAACGTTGTATTCAAAATATAACGAAGAAGTTAAAATAAAAAAATAAAACAATATATATTCGGCTTATTGCGCTTATTTGTAAAAATTCAAGTTGCCGAATTGATTTTGAACAGTAGATATTACCTTGTAGAAGTTGAATTTTCTCTACACGTGTGAGGTTTGGTTTTGATCGATCTGTTTAATATTCACGCTACATAAGTTTTTGAAAATGTTTCCTTAATGTGCTTTTTTTTATTATCTTGCATTTCAAAGTGAGCACATTTCTGTTCACCATGATGTGACATTAAATGTTCTTTGTATTAAGTGGTTGCAGTTTGCAAATTCCCGTCTGAAAGAGCGATAGTATGTTACCTTTTTATTTCTTAAAAATTCCTATTGCTGTCTAAAATTTTTCATCATCTTTCTATTAAATGTAGGTTTAAAAAATGCTTATAACACTTGATATTTATTTTCTTTTTCTTCTTTCTTTTATATTTTATTTGATCATGACATTTTTCTTTAACTAATATTATATTAAACTGACCGACATTTAAAATAATACATTTTATATTATTGCAGGAGAGCTTGCATTTCCTCCTTAGCTTCTTTACACGTTGCTAAGGGTAACAGCGGAATAACGAGGCATTTATTATCGATTGCGGCTTAGTGGTACAATTTTATTAGCACACTTATACATATATATAAATATTTATTTTTAATCGCAAAGCCCATTCAAAGAAATTCTTAAAGCAAATTTCTGGTATATTGTGAAATTCCTAAAAAGTACATTTCTCCTTTTCTATAATTCAATTACCATAATGGAATGTTTTCGTTATTTTTAAAGGTAAGCTTGCTTATATTATATACTTTCAAGTGGTTCCATATGTAACTTTATACTCATCTCTAATGCAGTTTTTTACATTTTACATTTTATTATTTCTTAAAGTCTTTTACAAAATAATTATGTGTCGGAATACTTAAAAAAGAACAAGTTGACTTATAGAGGATATTAAATAAAAAATTGTTTTATCTGAAAGACCGATAAATAAGTTAATTTGAACTTATAGCATGCTTTCCTGACATTTAAATTCATAAACTTTTAAAATCGTTCTAGAAATTGAAATTTTGTAATGCCAAATATCGTATAATGCCAAACAATTATTCAAATGTTATTGACAATATGAAATTGTATGCAAAAATCTTCTAAAAGCGGCACAATATGTTGAAATCATATGGAAAATTTTCTATAAAAAAGCTCTACGTAAAAGTTTACAAAACTTTTATTTTCCTCGTCATTATTTTATTTTTATTTGCAAGAACGGCAGCAGATACCATAAAAAAGTTAATGCGTTAGTTTATATAAGATACATAATAATTTTTTACAGATTTTTATAATGGAACTTTACATAAGGTGCCAACATATACTAACAGAGTATTACCTCTCTTTTCTTTAACTTAAGAACTTAGTTTCTATTTTATCTTTCTTATGAGTTTCTAATATTAAGATTGTATTAAAAGAATTAAGTGACAATTTGGTTACTCTTCTAAGTAAACATACGTGACTGGCACTAAAACGTTAATCAGTAAAACTAAGCATGGGTAAATGTAATATTGTAGATGTTGGCAAACTAAGTTTTATTATTATTTTTTTGTTTTCATCAATAAAATAATGATGTTTCAAGATGGGTGAGTAAAAATGTGTACTATGAATAATGATTTTACTCTATTAGGGAAATTTTCGTAATTTGAATTTCTTTATAACCACTGAAATTTTCATACTAATGTTTATGGGTAAAGCTCTTTTGTCACATTTTAATCTCCCGGACTATTGTCTAGGAATTCTGTCTGTGAAACCAATCAAAAGCCACGAATCTTTAATTCTTTAAAGGAAGCAACACAAACTACCGATCTTAAACGAAAAATTAAATTTCAAAGATAAAATAAATAACCAACTGTGTTACATTCAGCCTTAAATAATATGTTTAATTGAAAAAATAGTATCATTTTTAATATTGGAAATTCAGATCTATGACCTAAATTGCATGCTATTCCTTGGCATAATGTCATTTTCATCCAGAATCTAAAAACTTCGGCATTCTACATAGAATAAAACTTTTTTTAGCCTTAAATTTAATTTATTTCTATATTTTTTAGTATTGCACTGTTTATAAGATTAAGTTTAATCAAGATTTATAAGTTCGTCAGTTTTGATCATAAAATAACAGAAACCAGAATTTTAAAAGGTACAAACAAATGATGTTTTATAAAGAGCAAAATTGAAGGTTTTTACGATAGTTTTCTGATGAGAGATTGTTCACATAAATGCCATAAAAAAAAAAACAGAAAGGACAAGCGACCCGTGACAGCCGCAAAAAAAGGTCAGTAGGCTTGCCAAAGACCCAAACAATGTTTCTGTATTAGCAAAAACAGTTAATTAACAGTTAATAACAAAAAACGTTTTTTGCTTAAGACCATATCCTGGGACTGTTATTCAGTAATAGTAATGAAATTCCACTTATTTTTCTTGGAAAAATGTAAAAATGTAAAACAACCGTGTACTTCCGTGTAAAAATAAATAAAGTGGTCCTCTTGATGAAGAAAATAGCCTCAGAAAGGCGATAATTGTTTCAACAAGAAGGTGCGTCATCCCTCACTAGTGATTGAACACAGCAGTTTCAATCTGAGAATATTTAAACTTTCTGGACTTCGCAATCTCTATCTGATGTATATGTATATGTATATATATATATATATATGTATATATATATATATATATATATATATATATATATATATATATATATATATATATATATATATATATATATATATATATATATATATATATATATATATATATATATATATATATGTGTCTGACCAATATCTCCTGACCTAATTTGTGAAATACTCTGTTACATATTTAAATATATTATAAAGCCACTCCTTCATTTCAAACAGTATTGGCATATTTGTTGTCATTCCTGTGGATTGTGAAATTTAATTTTCAATACAGGTATGCTGAGGTAGGCAACAGCGCACTAGCATAGTTGCCATTTTACACACCTGCTCGACTTGTAAGTGAGGTGTATTAAAGGTAAATTGCAAACACTGCTTGAACTAGGGGAAAGGCCTTATAATCTATTTAGTTATGGAACAAAGTATAATTATTTTATTACTTTACACTACAAAACAAAGATACATATTATCGTGTCTCTATTTATAGCCATGCAAGCAAAATTGCACAAGTTAATCGGCAGATACGTGTCAGTGTCAGTGCCAGAGATTTCAAGCTAATGCTAAATAAATATAATTAGGAATACTTTAAACGTGACCCTTAACCTATTTAAAAAATTAAAAGCAATGAAATCAAAATAGGACTTTTTATTTTCCTAGATATAACAATATATCGTTAAAATTTCATGATATGGCAAAATTAATGGCTTAAGTTGTATATTACTTTTTTCGATTTTTGACAAATAAAAATTAAAAAATGTTGACCAATTATAAATTATGGTAAATAAATTTTATTTACCACTGGCTAGTTTACTATCAATATAAAAATTACATGTAGTTGAAGACTTTATAGATGATAAAGTTTTGCTATATAAAAAGAATTATAGGTCGCTCAACCTGCAAAGCAAAGCTACATTAAATATAATTATTATATGACACAGTCCCTATAACATACACTTAAAGGTCTAACATCTTCGTGCACAAATATTAGTAGCTTCATATATATTAGATTCTTACGTGTGTGGTGAAGCGTCTATTGGGCTATGTAGATCGCTAGGTAGATTATCTATTTATTTTTTGTTACGGATAGTCATATCATCTGTATTATATGATGAACTCCAAGATGCTTTATATAATGATTTGCTTATTATGGCCAAATATACACAAACAAATCCGCACGTACAATATTGTTCAAAGTTTATTCAAGAACACTTATAAATCGATTTCTAACTGATCCAAACTCAGGTAAGTACAGATGTATATAAATACGTGGATAAATGTACAGGTAACTTTAGCGTATCAAATCAAATGCAATAGCATTCTGCTTCTGACACACGTGCAGCACATTACCATTTCACTGCCCATATCACTGATATAGAAAGCTTAAAGCTGGGAAGGTACAAATTGTCTCTTTGAAATCGGCAAACTTATTTTAAGAATTTTGTGTAAGAATTCTAATAAAGAGGTGTTCAAGTGACATGCAAGTAATTGCAACATAAAGTCTAGATAAAATAAATGCAATTGCTAAACATGTTGCTAATGTATTCAGCCTATTCCCTCAGCATATGAGTTTAAAACATATATATATATATATATATATATATATATATATATATATATATATATATATATATATATATATATATATATATATATATAGTCTAACCTTTATTTTTCTCGCACTATAAAGGGGGGTGGAAAAATTAGTTTCATCACTTTTTTTTGTCAATATTAAGTCACTTTAAATAAAAAATGTGTGTAAATTACGCAAAATAAAGTCAATTAAGGCCCATTTGTTTTCATTATTCACTAACATTTTTTGGGTTTTCACCATTTTTATCATTTTTTAACTTTTTTTACCATTTTTTATCATTTTCAAGGTTTTTAACAATTTTTATTTTTTTTTTTCATTTTGAAAAAAAATTAAAAAAAAAGAAGAGAGGTCAAAGTTGTTTTACTACAAATTTCAGTGGGGCCGGTGAAATTACTTCGCAATCATAAAATTACGTTATATTGAGATTTAACCCTAGAACGTATAGACGTGGTCTTTTCGACCGAACACCACTTTAAATGTAATTTCTTTAATAAAAAATTAATCGTTTTCTTTGGCATTTTTTGACTTTGTCAAGTATAATTTTTTCAATTTTTTTAAAAAAAAATTGATAATTTATGTTAATTAGGCGAATTTACATAAATTAATGAAAAATTTTCAACTTAGAACGGTGCTGAGTGGTCAAAAAGTCCACGTAATAACACGTGTGAAAAGCAGCATAATATAAAGAGACAACGTACAGCGTGAGGGAGGAAGTCATCTAGAGGGGAGAAAAAGGTTTATGACTTTACCTCTCTTGAAGGATTTTAGACAACTTTTAGAAAATAAGGGAGAATTAGTTTTATGTATACTTTTTTATATTCAAAGGATATAGTGTTAGGTTTTCTTAGCCTTGTATGTAAAAACATACGTTTTGTATATAAAGTGTTTTGATTTTCAAAGTTATTGACGTTTATGGTTTTATATATTATATATATTTTTTTTAATTATTATAGAGATTCATTAGAAAAAAAATTATTCTTATAAAGAGGATTTATAAAACAAAGATAATAATATAATATAAAAACCATGTAAATAATGGTGCGTTTGCAAAAAAAATACTATAATATTAATATTTTAGTAATTAATAGTATTATAATTTTTTTACACAGTGCAATAAAATCAAAAAAATTCTTTTGCTAGAGAGAGAGAGAGAGAGAGAGAGAGAGAGAGAGAGAGAGAGAGAGAGAGTAATTGCAACCAAAATTATCCAAACCAAAGTCTATTGCAATTATTTATTATATTCATAATACGGAAATATAATAATTTAATAAAAAATACTTTTTTGTAGTATAATATTCTTTAAAAATTAAAATTGATATTTTTAAAAGTTCCGGTAAATAGTAGATAGCAAGGGTAGTTATTTTACGCAACAAAAATTGATTGAGATGATGGAGATAGAGACAGATGGAGAGAGAGAGAGAGAGAGAGAGAGAGAGAGAGAGAGAGAGAGAGAGAGAGAGAGAGAGAGAGAGAGAATGTGTAAAAATAAAAATCTATTGAAAATCTTAGAATGACTTCACTTTAATCAGCTAGACAAGGATAATTTATTGCTTTTAACTCGTCACGGTTGCGGAAGTGAATCTCCCCTCTTGTTATTTTACCCAACCTCAAAATCTTTACCTGATGAAAAAAAAAATGTGTATAATTAAAAAGGTCGTTCATTTTTTCAAGTAACACTATATTAAAAATTAATTACTTTAAAATACGTTCACAATTTTTGGCATTAAATTACGAGTATTTAGAAAAAAGATTCAAATTTATAGCTCTATTATAACCAAAGATATTATTATATATAAAACTTTGGTCTTTTTGACCACTTGCACCGTTCTTGTTACTATTTTAATCAAATCATTCTAGGGTTAAGTGCATGTAAGAAAAATAAAAAAAGTATTATTAAATATATATGAGACAAAAAAAATTAGCCCATAATACTCTAAATAAAAAAAAAGTAAACAATTTATACATCTGACTGTTATAATGAGTTGGGAAATATATTGATACAATAATTTGGGTTGCTATTAGAATTGTTATAACTGTCAATATTAAATAACATTAAAAAAAATTATCAAAATTTAATGTAGATACACATTATTTTATATAAAATAAAAAAAAAATACAAGTAAATAAAGTTAAAAAAATTATGTTAAATAATATAATGATAATATTGTAGTACTAAATATCGTATATTTTTGTCAACCCCATGTATTTCTATGGCAAATTATTATAATTTTTGTTTAAAATAATAAAACGTCTTTAACATTGTTTATTTATTATTGAAGTATAAATTAACAAATTTTATGCCATTTTACGTTTTTCCATATTTTAAACCAGTTTTCACCATTGTTAAAAAAAACATTTTTTTAGAAGTATGCATCATTTTTTACGAAAAAAATCGCCTTGTTTAGGTACAAGTTTTAAAAAAAATAGAAAAATTCCGGTGTCTAATATTTTAACTCCACAAACACAACAAAATATATGCCTTCTAACTTTTCTATACCAAAAATATTATAACACAGCGATGTGCTCCATCTGCAAGCCATATGAATATTTGTTGTTTAATTATGTTTTTTGAAAATAAATAAAGAAAATACATGTTGATTTGGTATTATTTATTTATTTGCAAAAAACAGTTAGCAAAGTATAAAGCATTTATTATTGTTAGCCCTCTAGCCTACATATATTGTTTTAAGTTTATTTTGTTATAAATACATTAAGTTTCTTCTTTTTTGTAGCAGTTAACTACATTAATTATAAGTCCTCATTTTTTAATATTTTTTTATTGCATTTTCCTGATGCATTTTTATTTAGAGAAATTAACATCATTTCTTGCTACTGTGGAAATCAAAGACTCTGTTCACAGTGGATTCTTTTCAAAAAGTTTTATTAAATATTTAAATTAAATAAATGTTAACATTACCGTTTATGGAGATGCATTGATAATTTCTATAGCAACTCGAAAAATATTTGTAGATATTTTTTTAGATATTTGATACAAAAAAGCATAGCAATATAAAGTAGAAATTAAAAAGGTGTTTGGCTTAAAGTTATTTAACACAGTCCCTCTTTCCCATCTTTTCCTTTCGTATCCTATCTTATCCTATACTATCCTATCCTATCCTATCCTATCCTAACCTATCCTATCCTATCCTATCCTATCCTATCCTATGATATCCTATCCTATCCTATCCTATCCTATCCTATCCTATCTTATCCTATCCTATCCTATCCTATCCTATCCTATTCTATCCTATCCTATCCTATCCTATCCTATCCTATCCTATCCTATCCTATCCTATCCTATCCTATCTTATCCTATCCTATCCTATCCTATCCAATCCTATCCTATCCTATCCTATCCTATCCTATCCTATCCTATCCAATCCTATCCTATCCTATCTTATCCTATCCTATCCTATCCTATCCTATCCTATCCTATCCTATCCTATCATATCCTATCCTATCCTATCCTATCCTATCCTATCCTATCCTATCCTATCCTATCCTATCCTATCCTATCCTATCCTATCCTATCCTATCCTATCCTATCCTATCCTATCCTATCCTATCCTATCCTATCCTATCCTATCCTATCCTATCCTATCCTATCCTATCCTATCCTATCCTATCCTATCCTATCCTATCCTATCCTATCCTATCCTATCCTATCCTATCCAATCCTATCCTATCCTATCCTATCCTATCCTATACTAGTCTTTCCTATCCTATCCTATCCTATCCTATCCTATCCTATCCTATCCTATACTATACTATCCTAAATTATAATAACAATAAGTAACAAAATATGAATAATTAATATAAATATATATATATATATATATATGGGGTTTTACAACATTACTTGTTTTTGGTAAACTAAAACTATAACAACAGCTAAATAAATAAAATAGTAATATAACTTTTATATTTATTTCGGTCATACTGTAAAAAAATCAATAATAAAATTTCGTAACAGAATACAGTATTAAAGTATTTAAGTATTAAATGTGCCTTAAATGTATAACAACATACTAAAATCACGTTGCATTGTATAAAACTTCGTATTATTTAAATTGCTCATATTTAATTAATTGTGAGTATTTTACTTTACTAACTAAATAATAATAGTTATGATAAATAATTCTTATTCTTAAAATTAAATCTTTGAAAATATAAGCTACTTAATCTGAAGCGTTACCTCAGTCACTTTCATCTTCGTTCCTTGGTGAAATAATTACTTCTTGATGTTTAATTAGCTGTTCCTCTTAATTTGTATCTAAATTTTCTCCCTAAGAACAAAAAAAATCAATCCAGAAACAAACTATCAATATGATATAATTAATTTATTAACATATTTATTCGATGGAAATTTATCAGCGAATTAAATATATGAAATATTCATGCATTAAAATTTAAATGAATTAATATCAATTATCAGTTTTCATATTTCAATATTTAAAAACTCAATAAAATTTTATTGCTTCACGTATTTATTTGACTAAATAAAGCGGAGAAAATTCCACACATAAATAAGATTTACTATAGTGAAAAAATTTATATAGCACGCAGTTAGAGCACATCACAGTGTTATAATATTTTTGGTATAGAAAAGTTAAAAGACTTATATTTTGCTGTTTTTGTGGAGGTAAGATGATGTTTTCACCGATATCATTAATGCTGTGCATACCAGATCAGAAAAGGTTTAAGTCAGAGGTGGTGCTGAAAAAGTCGCCTATCAGCATAAGAACTACCATGACAAATTTATTGATCATGAGTGTTCAAAAAATTCTTTAACCATATCAGAAAGTGCTTAGCAGTTTAATGACGGCAAAGTCATCCTTAGGCCATTAAATATTGCTTCTTGGGAATCTTCCCAATGCCAATTCTCATGCTTTTTAACGCATCAAAGTGCGTGTTAAAAAAATCGGCAATTTTTTCGGAAATATGACGCCCTCTAATTTTCCAGCTTAGCCAAAGATAGGGTTCCTTTTTGTCACATATCTTTTTTTTTTCAACACAGATATACAAAATACAAAAAAGAGATTAGTTAAGAATTATAAATCGTATAAATAAACTGTGTAACACAATGACCTTGACCTTTATTTTAGTTTTTTTTAAATAATACAAAAAAAAAAAACATATACCCTCGGATTTTCTTATGAAAAATTAGTATAGCAGTAACATGTGCACACATTTTACCTTAAAAATATTGTGACATAAGTTTTGGAGTAGTGGATAAAATTAAAGTTCCAACTAAAAATGTAGAGTAACATTAGCTTACTTTTCAACAACATCTTACTTTACACTGTTATACCAAGCGCTCTCACTTGACACAAAGGGCATAAAATTACGCTAGGACACAAAATATAAAATTTAAGTATTTAAAAAGAAAAAATAGGAAGTTTCAGCCTTATTTGATGAAAACCTGAAATTTGTATGTAGAAAATTAAAAAATAATTTTTTGAGATGTATGTTGTTTTTTAATTCGTAAAATATTAATGAAAATTCCAACTAAAATTGTTGTGGGCAATTCTATTTCATATTTTTTAAGGATATATTTTCTTTATTTGACTGATATACAAATTTATAATTTTTTAATTGATCAAGTATTAGTATATAAAATTTTTAAAAATTTAAAAATGATGTCATGGGTGACAACTTCTTGTTGAGTGCATAAGTAAAAGTTACCAACCTTGATTTCATCAAAAAATTAGAAATTTGAATATCTGTTGTTTGGATATAGTAATGCAATCAATTTACCCCCTAAAACTTTTCAGTTTCCTCATAAATATCATCAAAGTATTTATTATTTATAAGAAATATTCTTATATAACAAAGTAAAATTTCCTTTTTTTAAATTATTTTAGTTTTACTGCAGCTAATCACGAAGTAATACCTATAACATCAGCTTCCTAGGCCGATTGTTCATGATTTTTCTTTAACAAAATATTTATAATAAAAAAAAATTCGACAAACAGATTTTTTTGTTTGAAGACAAAGAAACTATAATAGCAAAATCTGAAACAAAAATATAAAATGTCAGAAATTTGAATTGCTGTAATAACAAAAAACATTCGACATATTTATATCTTACGAAAAATAATTATGGAATTTTCAAAGTTTAATAATTTGCCGTAGAAGTTCGCAAGAAATTAATTTTGGGGACCTTGTTGCGAGGCTAGTTTCTTATTTTCTATAGGAAACGAATGTAATTATAACTTCAATAATTCAAAAATACATAAAAATGAAAAAATAATTACGAATAGCGCCAGTATGGCATCAAAGCTGCAATCATAATGATAAAGCTTCTAAGTGTGCGCCTGTAATGGACGCCATTCTATAGCAATGAATACAATTGCTCAACATGTATATATAGAAATATAGGTGCATAAAACTGCGATGTCGTATTCTTATAGGGTGTTTGCAAATGCCATCTAAAGTGTGCGCCTGGACGCCATAACTAAACAATAAATAAGATTTCACTCAGCATATATAGTTGAGCACACTGCGATGTTGACTACTTGCATAGGGTATTTGCACATGACGTCATAATTAGGTGTGCGCCTAGACGCCATAGTGAAGAAATAAATAAAGTATCACTCCGCATATAGGTGAGCAAACTGCAATGTTGACTACTTATATAGGGTATTTGCACATGCAGTGATAATTAGGTGTGTGCCTGGACGCCATAGTGGAGCAATAAAAATTGCTAGGAATGTATAGGTGCTCACATTGGGATGTCATTTACTTATAGGGTTGCAGTGGAGAGAACTAGCTCTAGCTGACCTGCACTTCTGTATACCCCTCTCAACCGCATAAATTAAACTGCTGTCAGACTGCAGCCAGCTTCAGCTCTCCGTGCAGTTTCGTCTTCTTAGTGACTAACTCCAATCCGCCACTCCACCGACCATGCTCTACCTCCTTGCTCCATGCTACAGCCTCGGCTTGCTCCATCCCATCTCACCTGCCACACCACCACTTGTTGCTATCACGAGCGACCTGCGCAATATATTGAGCCGCGCACTTGAAGCCGTTCGTCTTTTCTTTTGTTCCTCAAAAAAGTGAAAAAAATATAACACGTGCTCTAAATTTTCAAAAAAAAACACCATTAAAACGTATTATTTGTTTCCTTAGCAGTGACCACAACATATATACAAGACCTATCAATTTAGAAAAGTAAAATTATATAATATTTTAAAAATAATAATAAATAAATTAACGTAGTGAAATATCTTTATCACACAATTTCAATAACACTATAACACAAAAGAAACTCGATCGGCATTTTCAAGACCCAGGATATAAAAAATTTCTGTTATATATAAGCTTTGAAATTAGGTTTAAAATTAATTAATTAAAAATCAAGAAAATTGAGAATTTACGAATTACTTTGTATACATTTTCAAATTAAAAAAACTTAAATATAGAAATAAAAACATTTGACGTCATATAAAAAACGTTTGACACATTTATTTTAACTTAGGATTAATTTTTGTGAATAGTTAGTTTAATATTAAACTATTTCTAAGATAATTTAGATTTAACATTAACTATTTTAAACCAAAAAAATCAAATCATACGAGTATTTTTTGACGTCATTTGAATTAGGTACGATACTTTTATTCAACTTTAGCCAATCATTTCTGAATAGTTAGGCTACTTTTAACTATTTCTGAGAAATTTAGAATTCAATTTTTTTTTAATTTTTATTCATAATAACGACAATATTATACTAAAATCAAGTTACGTCACTTAAAATAGGTTTGACACAATTTTTTTAAATTTAGGCTATTTTTATTGTATACTTAGGTTATTTCAAACTATTTCTAAGAAATTTACAAATTCACATGCATTATTACATTTTTTATTCAAAAATAACGTATGTATCATTTTAAGACAATGTGACGTGACTTAAAATAGGTTCGACACATTTTTTTGAATTTAGCCTAACTTTTCTATATTTTTAGGTCACGTTCAACTTAATCTGAGAAGTTTAGGAATTCACTTGTATTTTTTGATTTTTTTAATCAAAATAACGTTAATATTATATTATGACCTTGTGACGTCACTTAAAATAGGTTCAACACTTTTTTTTTTTACTTTGGCTTATCTTTTCTGTATATTTATATCACTTTCAACTAATTCTGAGAAATATACGAATTCAAAAGTATTTTTTTAATTTTTATTATCAAAATAACGTTAATATTATACTATGACCATGTGACATAATTTAAAGTAGGTTCGAAACCATTTTTTTAATTAAGCCTATCTTTTCTGTATATTTAGTTTACTTTTAACTAATTCTTGTTTACAATTTTACAGTAGTAGATCAGACTCCGCTGCAAATTTAAACAATTGACAAACGGTAGAGGCTCCTTGGGGGCGTGGCCTGCATTTTTAAATCATAAAATAATTGCTCAAATTTATATAATAAATGTAAATATTGACGTCAATACAATCTACTAATTTAAATCTTTCCAAAAATGTGCTTAAATACTGTCCCTAAAATCATTAGTCTTCGTCATTTATGGTTCAAGAAGCTCAACAATATTAGGTTCTCCATACTCAAATTATAATATGTACCTAACTAAAGCTTAATTACATTTATAACTTGCCTTAGTTACACAAATGTGCCTCAACAAATCAACAAAAATCACAAAAGTTAAACAAAAATCAAACTAAAAAAATAAGTCAGCTGGCGTTTAAGTAAGAGAATTTTGTACTTTTATGACAAGAATATTAGGATATCTAAGATACGCAGAGCATTGCAAAGTTGCTGAAATCTTTTATGAACATTTGGGCACAATTGCATTTCAAATGTTTAAAATTTTGTAGAAAATATGGCGTGACGGTTGGGTTAAACATTTTGTAAGCCAAACTATTAAGTTTTTGTTTTTTAGATAAGATAATTATACTATTATAAGTTACTATTTACTTAAGTATTAGTAATATTGGTTAACAAAATATAATTATTTAGCTGTTTATATTAATTTTCTATTCAAATTTTCTTGAATTTGCTAACGTTCTGTTGCATAGAATTGAGTCGCTACAAGTCAACGATGTGGTAAGTTAATACATGATAATTATAATATAAAAAGATGGTCAGTGCTCTAAAAAACCTATGAATTATTCACATTCATGAAAACCCCGTCTCTACTAACACTCGATAGCTGCAAGAACCATAAAACTCCCTTAAGTACGCAGTGTGACTTTTAACAACCAACCTATAAGATACTATTTGAGAAGTCATAACGTAAGGTAAACACACTAGATTTATATAAAATGTTGTAATTTTTAAAAAAATATTTTTTTCAAGAGCTGGGCTAGTGTTAATACTGTACATAAATCTTTTGGTGTAATGCTTGAGCGAATTCACTGACGTTAGAGAACACTTGTCAGATCTACGTACTTTCTAGTTGTAGCTACCATGGAGTGATTACTTATATTAAATTGTAGGTTCATTATAATAATGTAATTTCAAGTTTGCCATTTAAAAGTGCATGTTATTTTATTAAAGCTTTTAAAAATATGTAGACAAATATTATTCAGAATATTTCGTATAGGGACTTATTGCAATTAAATTGAAGACTTCTCAAATTAATAATGCCTTATTTTTTTATTTAGGGCGGCGGAAAATCATGAGATCCTGCAGGATTTGACTAAAAAGTTGTAAAGAAAGTAAAATCTGAAATTTTGCACAGTCAAAACATAACTAGGATTAGTTATCTAAAAAATTGTAAACATTTTGTTGATTCACTTACCTAGATTTTAATATATTATTTTTGAAAACTTTATTACCGAAAGAGCCGTTGTTACTTTCAATAATTATTTTCTTTTTTATCTGATATGGTCATGAAAGTTTTATAAATTTTATCATCTAGGTAGCTGTTAGTATGAACTAACAAATGGCATCATAAATTTTCCAATTTTTTTTTTAGATTTTGAAATGTAACCACTCTGAATACAACTATGGATTGCATATGGATGGCTTGTATTTCAATTATAAAGAACAAAAACGCAAAATCTTTAAGCCAATTTAAAGTTTATTGTAACAGCTCTATGATGATATTGTCAAAACCCGTGACCATCACATAAGAAAGAAAACATTTATTGAAATTATCGTGCGGTGTTATGGGTAACACTTACAAAAATAAAATTCTTATTAATAATCTAGCATGGTTACTCTAACATTTTTTTACATTTTTAAAAATAACTTATGCTAATGTATCACAGTGCAAAATTTCAGTTTTTTCTTTCTTTACAAATTTTTAAACAAATCCCTTAGTTCCTAAATATCTGTCTAAAGATAATTTAAAATTTTCACAAATAGTTAAAAAAGAATTAACAATTTTATATGGAAAAATTTCCAAGCATTATAACTTCTGCGCAATAAAATGGTGCGCCATGAATTTAATAATATCTAATTGTACATACTTTACAACTTTCTGCGGATATTTCAAAATGCACAATTCTACTTGTCCATGCTTTTATAAGTATATTTAGGTAACAAAATTTAAATTAGGTTTCATGAAAAGCAAAGCTGTATTGTGAGAAATGCGCACTATTATTGCAAGCTGATTTGGTGTATGATAAGAATTGTGTGAATATTCACACGTTGTCTTAGTATTAAGCTAATTTCACTACAAGTAAGAGTGAAGTCTGAAGTATGGCTCGTAATGTTCTGCTTCAAGTTGCCAGTATACATGAAACTGGCAAATAAGTAAATAATATTTACATTGTTACTTTAACGCATGACATTTTGAGATATACGAAATTAAAAATTCACTTATAATTATTAAAAACACTGCTTAACGGGTTGGGCAGATGTCTTTAGTATAATATAAGTATTAATTTTTTCATGTGCCTTTTTTCCTTGCCCTGCTTTCTTTATCTGCATTAAAATTTCCTACAGCTTATTTTCTGTATCATCTTTTGTTACGCAAAAAAATAAAAGCATGCAAAAATGATTTAGTTGGAAAATAAACAAACTCTTAGCCCAAAAAGCTAGCACCAGCTTTGCATTCCTTAATTTATTTTGATTGCTTTCTTATGGAGCAATAATGCAGCTATACCTTGCATGAAGGAAAATTTCACAGAGCTGAAATTTTTACTTGAGCTTGCTCAGCCTTAAATATTTTATTTTCCTGGATTTCGAGCAGATTGAAAAAAAAGTGATTTGTAAACAAATTGCTCGATATTTAGAAAAAAAAGCTTGGAAGCTTTTGGAAGCAAGCTACAATAAAAAAATCAGGGCTAAAAAAGTATACTAACACAAGTTATGGCTGCTTTATTGCCCAGTGGAAAGCATATTATAAGTAGACACGAACACAATTTCATCTGCTAGCACTTAGTTTGTATTTTTGAACTGTGAGTTTGTATATGTCATCATTAAACCAACTTTTGTATTTTCTGCTCTGTGCTTACAGAATTATCATTGAAAATAAACTGTAGCAAATTTTAGATGACAAGAAAAATGATTAATATATAAAAAGGGTAGAATTTAAAATTGAGTTGAGGAAAGGAGAAATGTAAAGGAATATTAATATATCATTTGTGAGTCGGGATATTTATACTGGTCTAGGGTTGGCTTAAACGTGTGTGTTATCATAAAAAATTAGTAAGGTCAGGTTGGTATACTCTGATTTTCTTGACTCTAAACTTATTGGTTTGCTATATCATACTGTTGTTAATAAATATTTTATGAGCCAGGGAGATTTTTCAGTAAAAAAAAATAATCTCGCTATAACCCAACTTATAATTACTAACAACAGTGTGAATTAGCAAACCAATAATTATTGCATTCTAGGAAGTCAGTTCAGACCAACCAGGCATTTACGTTCCGACACACATTAAAACTAACCCACTACCAATATAACAACATGTCTCAACTACGATGACTTCATTTTTATTCCTCGATTTTCCTTATTCTTGTCTCATATTGCACATACTCCTTCCACTCCTCTCCTGAACTTGTATATACACGATATTATAATAATATATTAAATTATTAGAACTTGCCTTACCACTATTAAAGTTCTGTAACGAGCTCAAAGTTTTGCATCTTATACTTTACTATGGTTTCCGTAAGTAAATCTCTTCTTTTATGATAATCTCATATAGTGTGCAGTATTGTGCACGTGAGTCATCTGTGTTGGCTGCTGTTGTATAGCATAAGATGTTGGAGCCTGATTATTTGGGTCTGACGTACAACTGAGACACCTGGAGCATGTGTTTTCCATCACTTGCTGACATGACTGATTACAATGCGATCCTTGCTGGCAGCATATGCTGTCACCTGAATCGTGATGTATATGCTTCATTTTATTCTTCTTTTTTACCGTCTTCTTGGTCATGGCAGCTACTTCTGATCGAGTTATTGCAAAAACTTGATCCTCGTCTACCTCTTCTTAGTAAAGAAATTTCCCTAGTAAAAAATCAGCTGTCTGCTTGGTGTGACGTAATAAATCATTAAAGACTGTAATTTGTGAAGATACCATAACTCCCTGAAGTGGTTGAGGTAGACGTCGTTTAAATTGCTCAATAAGAGAAGAGTTAATCTTTTCACGTTTTTGTTTTGCGTTTAATAATTCAAATTCATCTGAATATGTAAATTTGTCACGTAAAGTATCTATCGTTCATGGCGCTCAATATGACATTCATAGAAATTTTAATTGCGTTGCGCATCTGTTGTATGAGCTGTACAACGTTGACGTAAAAGCTCAACTAAATCTGCATATGTTGCAGTACGGAAGTTTATATCAAAGGGTGAAGTTAAAAGAGTATATGCATAATCCGTAGATTTACGTAACAATGATTCTTTTTTCCAATCTTCATTCCATTCGTGTATTTTAGCTTTATGTTCCAAGGTATAAAGAAAGGTATATAATGAATTGGTGCCACGCCGCACCGACCCTGTGAATGGTTGCATGCCTCTAATCTGTGCATCAATTTCATCAAAAGTTTCATTTGCTTTATATGCTGCGCCTGTGGCACCACCCGAGAATCCTGAACCTCCTGAACCTCCTAAAGCTCCAAAAGCTCCTCCTGAACCTTGTTCCTCTTCTTCCTCTTCTTCCCCATTCATTTTGAATAAATAATATGATTACAATTATTTTACTTATATATATATATTGCAATGTTAATTTTCCCTTTAATTTATATATATAAATATATATCTATATATATATTCAAATGTTATCTTATTTTCTTGTATATTTATTTACTTATTTATTCATGTATTTGCATATAATCCTGAGCACTCTTATATTACTGAGCACTCTCTCTATCTTTTTTTTCTCAATAATAGCTAATATATTCAAATGCACATATTTAAAATATTATATTTATATGGCAATTAAACATTTGCAAGAAACTACGCATAAGTACGTGCCATACTATATATTAAGTAAGTTTTTTGTATTTTTAACACTATACATCCTGCTATAATGACCAACAGTAAGATAAAAATAAGGAATAATAATACTAAATTAATTTTTGACGAATTTTTTGTTGCATTCTTATTACGCATGGGAGTATATTATTCATTCGGTATTGTGACTTCCACTCAGTGATCTGAATTTTTAACTGTACGAGGAGAAGGGAAACGATTTCTGTCATTGTTACATGTAACATTTCGAGGTAATGTGTTCTAAGACATATTTAATAAAGGCATCGTGAGCGGAAGACGCTCCGGACTGGTAGGAGAGATAATATTTCTATACCTTGACATACATAAAGAACATTACCTTTACAACTCTAGCATGCCAGAATCTCTCTGATTGTTTTCACTGATATGTAAACTATTTTTTTTAACGGTGCCTCCAAATATAATGGATTGGGATAAGTTCAGATAAATATCTCTATCCCACCATTACATGCTATTCATCAACTTATATATATTATATATTACTTAGCAACTCAGGCCGTCCAGCGGTCGATGGCGGGTGCCACGCGGGAAGCTCTCTCTCTCTCTCTCTCTCTTGGGCTTCGCTCTCGTCCCGCGATCTCGCGCTGCCTCGGTGTGCTCGACTTGTAGCCACGCGACGCTCAGCAAAATTGTTCCGCTGAAATGGCAGGAGCTCTAATTCTCGGCGCTTAAGCTAATTTCTTATTTTTAAGCTTCTCAAATATCCTTAAATATTTTCTAAACTCAATTTCTAACTAGCTGCTCATTTTACAAGAAAAAAAGTAATAATATATAGAAAATACTGCTATCAAAAATAATATAATGAGATTTAGAACAATTATAGTAATAGTCTTAACTTCCATTTTAAATTAACTTTTATCACTATCTTAATATATAAGAAATTTATAAGCTATGTAACTTAATATATAATTATATATATAATCCTCAGGAAAATCGTGAATTCTAATAGCTATATAGCAGTGATTAAAGGATTCAAACGCATCAAAGCTGTAAATAAAATGCCCAAATAATCATTTTATGTATTTATTACACTTACCAAATTCATATTATACAATATATAAATTTGAGGGTGGTGCGTGGGTGTGTTCAAGACCTGCTGTGGTAAATCTTATGTTCTTCTTGACGTTCAAACTCCGTTGACATATTTCTCACGCACCCATTAAGAATTGTGGTAAAGTTTATTTATTTTTAAAATTATTCTTAAAATTCAGTATATTCTGAACTAAATATCTGCAATATATTTATCTGCAATCTATTTTATTGGTCCAATATCTGACATATAATTTGTACCTTATATACAATTAATAAATTTCCAAGATTCTTTTACATTACTTAATATTTTTAAAAATTTATAATATAAATAATTTGTTTTTTTCTTTTTTTAATAGCACATTTACTTAAATTCTTAATTTTTTATATAAAATTCTATACTCTTCTTTTTTATTTGAATTTTTATATTTTCTAAAAGTATTATCTCTTAATTTCATTAAAATTTTAATTTCCTCAGTAAACCAAACACAATTATTTCTTTTCATATTTCTATTTTCAATTTTAACCACCTTACAAGCATTATTGGCAATATTAAATATTTTTACAATATTATTATAAAGATTATTTTGATCAATTTCATAATGAAAACTATTTTAATAAAAAATTATTTATTAAATTAGTAAATTTTTGAAAGTTTTTACATATTATTATTTTAATTTCTTTTCTTTCATTCATATTATTTTGATTCATAATAATACAACCTACTATATAGTGATCTGAAATTTTACACTTTACAACAAAACTTTTTTGAATCTCAATATTAGCTGATACTTTTGCATAAATATGATCTATACAACGAAAGTCATACCCACACACACTTATTTCCTCTCTTGTTATAATATTAATAAATTTTTCAAAACCATATTTTGCATATTTGTTTTCGTATTTTTGTACTATATTATAATCACTATCCAAAATATATAAATTAATATCACGTATTACAAAAACATTATTATTTTTATTACACTTTTTTAGAAATTTATCTTTTAGTTCTTTTATAAATAGTAATTTATTTGTATTTAGTGGTCTATAGATTGCAAATATTTTTAGATTATTTTTTAGTTTTACACAAATTACCTCACCATTTATGAAGTCTACGTTACACTCAACCATATTTAGCTCTCTTTTTGCCAGTATCATAACACCACATCCTTGATTTACATTTCTTGTTGTAGCTAGTTTATCATATCCTTCTATATTATAATATTTCACTTCATTCTCATATATATGTATTTCAGTTATAACTATTACAGATATTTTTTCTAAATTGTCATTTACATAAACAATAAAAGAATTAAAAATTTTTCTTAGTGATTAATATTTATATGAATTATCTATAAATTATTTAATTTTTTTAAATCAACAAAATCATTATAACTAACACAAATATTTTTTTTATTAATATCATAAATGCTATCTCCCATTCAGATATCAAATTCTTTATAATCACTCGCGCTTCAAACTGATGCGCATGTTTTATTCCTCTCACTTCTAATACTCATAGTACCTTGATTTTCATTTTCTTTTGTGAAAATCTTTCCATTCTTAACCAAATTTTCTTGAGTTGTTAGGATTAGCAAACACACGATAACAATCGTCAATAGAAGTCTCAGGGGGCGGGGCTCCGATAACCTCCGCAACATTCTTGACAAGCTGCAGCGTATTTTCTCTCTCGCTGCCAGCCGCCTGCTTTACCGGCAAGCCGTGCACTTCTATGCCCATAGCCAGCCTGTCTTGCTGAAACTCTTGCACACGAGTAATCAGTTCTTCTACTTCACTATTTTTCTTTGTGATTTTTTTTTCTAAATTTTTTACATCACTTTTCAGACTATTGATTAACTCATCTTGTTTCTGTAATTTTGAAATCAATTGATCATACTTTACTGAAAGAGTTTAGATTTTTTAATTTAACTCAGGAATTTGTTTAGTATCATTCTCAATTCTATCTAATTTTTTCATATTAGATTTGATTTCAAGTAGCATGTCCCTCATAGACTGCTCACCTTTTTTCTCTTCATCATCACTTGCTCCTGATTCTTGTCCTTGATTATTTAGATCTGTCTTACATGTAAGACACACCCACTTTGCAGGTCTTCCAACTTTAGGTGGAACTTCAGGTTTGATACAAGAAAGAGTAATACACACATTCTTACACGAATTACACGTTATTTTAGCTTCATTTTGCTGAATTGTTTTTTGCAATGCACACAGTTCATTATTATGAATTATATTATTGTTTTCTATGTTGAAAAATGTTTCAATTTACTTCTGGTATGCAGTAAACACACGAGCAACACACGAAGACAACATTCTCTCTCGCCTGCCTACTGCCTCTTTGAATGTGCTTCTATGTCGAGCTAACTTATTAAACTGAATCTTACTGAAAGAAACATAACGTTTTAAAGTGTTTTTTGCTAACTCAAAAAGCACTGCACTAACTAATTTGCTGTGTGTCACGTGGGCGTCTAAAAATAACAATATAATGGCTATTTAAAGAAATATGTCTTGAGCCTTTAGGCTGATTAAAAATGTATTGTATTATAAAACTAACACTTATGTTTCGATGATGACAACCCTTTGAAAATAAGACAATTATATTGCCATTTAAACTTTGCATCATATCATTATTTATCACAAGTTTATTAGAAGGCTTATTGTCTGATGCAATTTCTTCATAACTTTAATACCCTACTACAAATTTAATTGGTATATGAATGATCTTTTCTATTTCTGTATCCAAGTCTTGACTTCAAAAATGAAACCAAATAATCTCTTTTATCTTCTTATCAATCATATGATGTATATTTTTTAAAATTTTATAAATAAATTGAGTTTTACCACACTAAGTAGGGCCAGCTTCCAGAGCTGTAAATGGATGTTGCCTCTTAACTATCATTTTGAGTACTAAATTTATTTCTCGTGTAAAAATAATTATGTAACTAGGAAAACAAAATAAAAATTAATATTAATGATAAAATAAATAAAAATTTGATTTGACATCAATAATTTTCCACACATTTATTTGTAATAATAAAGTGTCAAAGTACAAAGTTCAAATAAACTTTTGTTTTGAATTAAAAAACAAACATTTAATTTAATAAAGAACCATATCCATTGTTTTATTTACATTTTATGACATTCACAAACATTATCGAACATACAATTTACATATAACCATCATCAACATAGTTAAATATTAAGGTGTTATATATATTTGCCACAATACGTATTTTAGAGTACACATGTCTGTACAACTTACTTTGTGCCAAAGTTATAAGTTGATAGTCAACTGTACGTGATATCTTACAGGGGTTCACTACATATATTGGGTCTGCACCACCAATAATAATAATAATATTTCTAAATTTTTGACATCTTTAGAAACATAAATTAAAGTAATTCCCTTCACTTTGTTCACAGATATTTCTCTATCTTGCCCAAGAATCATAACTTTATATTTATATATACTATTGGTCCGCCACTTACTAAATCATTTATTTATGCATCTTTATGATAGTATTCAAGTTTATATCTTAATTCACCTAAATACACACTAGATGGAAGGTCAACATCTGCGCCAACTAAAGTCAAATAGATAAAACTATCAGTATCAAAATATATACAGCGAACCCCCCAAAGTTTCTCTGTAGTCGTATAGGTGTAATCTTGCATGATCTGTGGTATATGCACATATGGGTACACTAGTGAAAGATAACTCTGGAGCAGCTTGATTTTTATATTCATATATCATTAGCAAACGTTCAGGGGTTATTATTTTAAAACTTCTAATGAGTAGCCCTGCTAAAACAATTTTTTATACATTTCATTCATTATGCTAATTATTCAATGTTGTTTTAATTTGTATCTCTCTCCATACTTTTTTTCTTTTCCCTTTCACTAACCTTTTCTATGCATTAAATATAATATTTTTTGCATCTAATTTCATACTTTCTACTCTCTTATAATTCTCAATATAGGCCTGTCTATCCCCGTCTGTAACACAATTCAGTGGATAGCCTATCCTTTCTACTTTTAATTTACTAAACTGTGATATATAATTAGCGAACACAACCCAATTTTTAGTAATAGGGTTATATACACTCACCTCATATTGCCATCATTCATGAATTTTTAAATGTATCCTATTTCAGCTGCTTTTTTATGCTCACATGATAAAAAAGTGCTTGTAAACATACAGATGGAGAACGTCTGCACATTTCATGCATAAAAAAAATTATTATGTAATGCATATGGTAGTAAAGGGAAATAGAACTTCTTAGGTAGTAGCACAGTAGCATAGCAGAACCCTTCTATATTTTTTAATGGGAGAGAAGCACCATCCAAAATCATTTTAGGGTGTTTTATAGGACAGGGTTTATACTTGTCAATATATGGATATAATGAGATAAGTATTTTAATTTAATGCCCTCATTAGGATTTGCTCGATGATAAAGTTTTACTGCAGTTGTCCAAACCCTTTAAAATTATTTTACTAAATTACAGATATTTGTGAAATAATAAGACACGCCAACTGCATAAATATATATTTCATATTTCTTTTGGTTTCATTAAAAATTCATGTACCGGTCAGTCATTAGATAAAATGGTTGCTTTCTTTTATGCTTTAAGAAATCATTGTTTAAACTTAAAAATTGTTTATCATTTTTATCAAATTTAACCCTTATTGACCTGAGTTTCCGAAGGTTTTTTTAAATTATTTTTTGTAAACAGTTTGATAAAACAATAAAAAGTACTAACTAAATTGACATTTTTTTTTCGTTTTGACTATTTACCTAATTTTAATTGACAAATAATAAGCGGTACCAGATGGTACCGCTAGGACAGTTGCACATAACAAAAGAAAATTTATATTTTGGTAGCAACTTATTGATTTAATTTATTGAAACATGTTTTTTGATATTAAATATTGAATACATATTGAATAATAATTATTAATTATGTAAATTTAAAGAAAAACCAAATTAAAAAAAATGAAGAAGAAGAAGAAAAAGAAATTAAAAAAAGATATTTAGTTTGTATTGTGAAAATTTTTGAATTCTACTTACTATGTTATTTTGTGAAATGATCAATGCATAAACCAACATTGCATTTTGGGCATTCAGTGCGAACTCGACTGGAGCTTGCCTCTCCAGCGCATCTTCTGCGTTCTCCATTTGGTGTCGCACGTACGAAATGACCTCTCCTATTATATCTTAAACAAAAAATACAAGAAAAAAAATTAATTTACTGTTTTTTTTATATATAAACATATTTTTGATATATATATATATATATATATATATATATATATATATATATATATATATATATATATATATATATGATAAAAATTCATGTTAGTCTTACCTTCTATTAGACCCTGGGCTTTCACTCGCTGCTTGTTTTGACGATAAAAAATAACACACAACACCATAAAAAATTGTCACTTATATATGAGAGGCTATTTCCACTTTTTACAACGGCGGCACCCGCGACGAAAAATTTTCGCCGATCGAATTGAAATTTATACACAAAGTACATACTAATGAAACATGTTTCGTCATAAAATATTTCTGAAAAATTTTATTTGGTTCGCGAGATACACGTATTTGAAAATGGCGGCCCATGCGCGATATGGGCATTTAGAGTCAACTTCTGGCCTCTGCATCTCTTCTTGTAAAAAAGATATTTTAAAAATTCTTTTTCGAGGGAGTAGACCAACATGTTAACTTATAATTTATTTGTGCACCAAAATTTCAAAACTACCCAAAGTATTTTTTAATAATTTAACAAAAATGCCAAAATTCTTCAAAATTGCCTATTTTCTACGACCCGGCAAAAATACTCAAAATTTTTTTTAATGATATTTAACGTACTTTTTAGTTCAATAGTATCCTTATTAATACTTTTTTATTGAAAAAGTAATTTTTGAAAATTTACATAAAGTACAATACTCGACAAAACAACCGACATTTTGTCAAATTGATGATATTTGACCTCAAATATGGCCATGTTACCCATTGTTTTCGGAAAATCAAAGTTGATGAAAAAAAAGCTTACATCTTACTCTACACAAGCAAAAAATAAAAAATGTGCTTATGAAGTTGCATCTACGTTTTGTAGCTATCTTCGTAACTTGCTTTTCGCGCGCTATACGTGATGTCAGCGGCTGCATATAAACATGCCCGCTAACATTAAAACGACCAAAAATGTTGTTAAAATATTATATCTTTATAGTTTTGTTGACTTGAGTAAAAATTTTCATTGTTTCTGTAAAAAAAAAAAAAAAAAAAAAATCCATTTTGTTGACTAATGCTGAATTTTTGAGGATTCCTCTTCCCGCTAACTTAATCCAGGGTAAGGGCAACTTCTAAACCTGCAATAGAATAGACATGGAGACCCCACCATTTAAAAATTCTTAAAAATAGGTCATAAGTCAGTTTGTACTAATATAATATATAGATTATAACAAAATATAATTATTATTTCAATTTTTTGTAACGTTATCTATATATAATACTGATAGTAACATGACTTTTTTTCCAGAAAACATCAGAATTTATTTGTTTTATTGTTTATTTTCTTTATTTCCTTTTTTTACAGTTTTACAGTAGAATACTTTAGCAATTACAGATGAAACCGCAGCAGGTATAGGAAAATCTTATAATCTTCTATTTCTAAGTATTGCAAAACGATTGTTTTTAGTTATTTGCAGTTTTTTTTTTTGCATTTTTTTTATATATAAATTATATTCATGAATGTATGTTAATTTTTTCACCTCGGTGCATTAATTTTCATCTTAAAATATTATAATAATAAACATTGTTTAGCAATGCTTAGAAATAGAAGATTATAAGATTTTCCTGAACCTGTTCGCGGTTCCGCCTGTAATTGGCGAGAGTATTCTATATATTGGTAAATTGTTATAAAACAGGAATAATAATAATAAAAAATTTGATAAACAATAAAACAAATAAATTCTGATGTTTTCTGGAAAAAAAGTCATGTTACTATCTGTATTATTTATAGATATACCTTTACAAAAAAAATGGAAATAATAATTATATTTTGTTATAATCTTTATATTATATTAGTACAAACTGACTTATGACCTATTTTTAAGAATTTTTAAATGGTGGGGTCTCCATGTCTATTCTATTGCAGGTTTAGAAGTTGCCCTTACCCTGGATTAAGTTAGCGGGAAGAGGAATCCTCAAAAATTCAGCATAAGTCAACAAAATGGATTTTTTTTTTATTTTTTTTTTACAGAAACAATGAAAATTTTTACTCAAGTCAACAAAACTATAAAGATATAATATTTTAACAACATTTTTGGTCGTTTTAATGTTAGCGAGCATGTTTATATGCAGCCGCTGACATCACGTATAGCGCGCGAAAAGCAAGTTACGAAGATAGCTACAAAACGTAGATGCAACTTCATAAGCACATTTTTTATTTTTTGCTTGTGTAGAGTAAGATGTAAGCTTTCTTTTCATCAACTTTGATTTTCCGAAAACAATGGGTAACATGGCCATATTTGAGGTCAAATATCATCAATTTGACAAAATGTCGGTTGTTTTGTCGAGTATTGTACTTTATGTAAATTTTCAAAAATTACTTTTTCAATAAAAAAGTATTAATAAGGATACTATTGAACTAAAAAGTACGTTAAATATCATTAAAAAAAATTTTGAGTATTTTTGCCGGGTCGTAGAAAATAGGCAATTTTGAAGAATCTCGGCATTTTTGTTAAATTATTAAAAAATACTTTGGGTAGTTTTGAAATTTTGGTGCACAAATAAATTATAAGTTAACATGTTGGTCTACTCCCTCGAAAAAGAATTTTTAAAATATCTCTTTTACAAGAAGAGATGCAGAGGCCAGAAGTTGACTCTAAATGCCCATATCGCGCATGGGCCGCCATTTTCAAATACGTGTATCTCGCGAACCAAATAAAATTTTTCAGAAATATTTTATGACGAAACATGTTTCATTAGTATGTACTTCGTGTATAAATTTCAATTCGATCGGCGAAAATTTTTCGTCGCGGGTGCCGCCGTTGTAAAAAGTGGAAATAGCCTCTCATATAAGTTAATAAAAAGACTCAATTCACAGTTTTTTAAAAAATTATATATACATAGCTAGGTTATGTTTACACTAACTGTAACGTTTTCGAGTGCGTATGTAGAAACATACAGTGTCTGCACTCTTCTTCTGGTTACTGATTCTTGCTCACGAGGCGCGCCGACCTCCGCAACAGGGGGAGTGGCTCGTCCTCGTCAGGTGTTATTTTATTGTTTATATTTTCACCTGCACGATCACGTGGTACAGTCTTTTTACATGAATCTATAAGTGGAATCCAAATAGGCGGCAAATCAAAACTAGGTTGACTGATTGTTTCATTATTTTTTCTTGACATTTCTATTGCTTCTAATATTTTTCTTTTTTTATAATGCCTTTCTCTTCCTATCACGTTTGTTTTCTCCCATTGAATTTAATGGCTGTTTTCCAGTGCATGATCTACAAGTTTTGAATATCCTGTATCTCTTTTCTCTATTGTTTGCCTGTGCTCATTCACCCTGATGTCCATTGGACATTATATAAACAAAAGAATGGTTTAGCTATGGGCTGCCCATTATCACCAGCACTCAGTGATATATATCTAGAAAAACTGTAAAATAAGGCGATAACAACTTACACACCAAAGCCAGTGATATATAAAAGATACGTGGATGATACGTTCATTGTTTGGCCACAAAATGAGGTACCAGTTGAATCATTCTTAGATCATATGAATAATCAGGCAGCAACTATTAAATTCATAATTGAATATGAGAAAGAGGGTGAACTGCCCTTCTTAGATGTAAGGGTAAAAAGATCTATAAAAAACAAAATTACGACTTCAGTATATCGAAAAGAAACAGACAGTGGGAGATATCTAAATTTCAATTCAAATCATCCACACTCTACAAAAACAGGTATAGCAGCTACGTCATTACATAGGGCAAGAACACACTGTAATGATAAAAAAATAATAAATGAAGAAACTAGTAAAATAGAACACATTTTAAAAGAAAATGATTATCCATCACACGTTATTCATAAAATAAAAAATAAAAACAGCAAAGAAAGAAACAATACTGAAGAAAATAAACCAGACGCAATCATTTGCACCCCCTATATGCAAGGGTTGAGTGAAAAAATACAACGTATTGGTAAGGGAGTCAATCTTCGTATTGTTTGTTCTTCCAGAGACACATTTAAGTCAAGTTTAGCACGTACAAAACCAGACATGAAGAAAAATATGAATAAAGATGTAATATAGTCTATACCCTGTGTATGTAAGAAAGAATACATCGGAGAAACAGGTCGTCCATTGGACATCAGGGTGAATAAACACAGGCAAAAAATAGAGAAAAGAGATACAGGATCTTCAAAACTTGTAAGTCATGCACTGGAGAACAGCTATCAAATTCAATGGGAGAAAACAAAGGTGATAGGAAGAGAAAGTCATTATAAAAAAAGAAAAATATTAGAAGCAATAGAAATGTCAAGAAGAAATAATAAAACAATCAGTCAATCTAGTTTGGTTTGCCGCCTATTTGAATTCAACTTATAGATTCATGTAAAAAGACTGTACAACGTGATCGTGCAGGTAAAAATGTTAACAATACAATAACACCTGACGAGGACGAGCCACTCCCCCCGTTGCGGAGGTCGGCGCGCCTAGTGAGCAAAAGTCAGTAAGCAGAAGAAGAGTGCAGACACTGTATGTTTCTACATACGCACTTGAAAACGTTACAATTGGTGTAAATATAACATAGCTATGTATATATAATTTTTTTAAAAAACTGTGAATTGAGTCTTTTTATTAACTTATATAGGGTCTATGCATTCATGTTAAAGTCGACGCCATGTTGGATAACTCAATAACATGGGTGGCATAGGAAAATAACACATTTTGCCAGTTTAAAACCACTGTGCAATATTTTTTAGAGCATTAATGCTGTAAATATGTTGAATTAGTATCTCAAGTATGTGAGAAAAATAACAATATCAAAAAATGAAGCGATGTCTCAAAGAAAATTGGCTTAAATGAAGTTTGTCCTATGCTGAGCAATGTTATTCACTACTCCAGTATGGCCTCCAAGCGCAATAAATATGACGTCATCCGCATACACCCTATATAAGTGACAATTATTTATGGTTTTGTGTGTTATTTTTTATCGTCAAAACAAGCAGCGAGTGAAAGCCCAGGGTCTTATAGAAGGTAAGACTACAATAAATTTTTATCATCATGTCACCTCGCTTGATATTCAAATTTTCAAACATATATATATATATATATATATATATATATATATATATATATATATATATATATATATATATATATATATATATATATATATATATATATATATATATATATATATATATATATATATATATATATATATATATTTATAGAGAGAGAGAGAGAGAGAGAGAGAGAGAGAGAGAGAGAGAGAAGATTTACCTTACAAAAGATTTAGCGACAGCTAATCCAGTACTGCTACTTGTTGATGAGCGGCCTCCGGCTTTAGGAAGGACTCCAAGACTTTCTAGGTACGTTGTAGCTACAGACCATCTGAACTCTTTTTGTGATATTTTGTTACCAGAAGTCTTACGTGAAATATACCATGCGTTATGCATAGCAGTATCCAGTAACCAGGTAAAAATGGACCACCATTACTTTTTGCCTCGGATAGATATCCTGTACATGCTAATATTTTCGTCCATTCTATCGACACCACCCATGTACCAGCTGTGATCTCCAATATTTAATGGTCTTCCTACCAAGATGTGCTTCTTTTCTGATGCAGACCAACGCCTAACGCTGCTTTCAGGGGTCGTACCATACACTACTGTGACGCATGAATTGTCCATCCATCGCGTTATGGTAATTTTTCTTCTTCACATGATACAGTTTCAAACTCGCCTCTTTTTTTCTTTAAAAATAGTTTTTTTGATGTAAGAGGAATATTTCCTGTCAATCTGTTTTCTCTAGATGTTCCTGTAGCTAAGTAGCCTCGTTCTTTCATATGTAGAAGAAGCTGAACAGACGTATAGAGGTTATTTAAATATAGAGAATATGATAGTTCTCCTTTTTCTGGTGGTAACTCTTTCAAAAAGGTAATCAGGGGAGCTGCACATTTTCCATAATATTCTTCGTATTCCATAGAAGCATTAGGAATTCGTCCTTGACATACGTCAAAATTAACAAGATAACCATCATGTGTTGTCAAGCACCACAGTTTATAACCAAATCTATTTGGCTTTCCTCTAATAAACTGCTTGCATCCATGACGGCCGTAGTATGCTACCATGGCTTCATCATAAGACAAGTGTTTTTGTGGACAAAAGTGCTTTAAAAAATTTGTCTTAATTTGTGTTATTAAAGGACGAAGCTTCCACATTTTATCACTTAAGTTTGGAAAGTTATTATCACAACAGTGCAGATATTTCATTATAGTAATAAATCTGTCACGTCTCATACTTGCATAAACAAGATTTTTTTTCATATCAGGACCAGAGTCCCAATAGTCTCTTCTTCCAGGTAGAACATTGTAGCCTCTTACGAACTGTATCCCAATAAATACTTTCATTTCATCTTTGTTTATATTTGGATCAGGATGATTAAGGAACTATGCATAGTTTTTAGTTTGTGCTACTAAAAACTCAATAATATAATCATCAACAAAAAGTTCAAATAATTCTGTGGGAGAAAAATCACGTTATCTTAAATAATTAGTTTCTGGAAAAGGCATACAATTTGCTGTACTTTGTTTATTTTTTTTTTTGCCATTTTAATTGCTTAACTCTGTCTTTCGCAGCATTGCTTTGCTTTTTAGTAGATTTTTTTTATTCATTTGAATTTTTTGTTTTTCGTTGTCGCTTACGAGGAGGTGTAACGCAAATATTAGTAATTGGATTATTCTTCCTCATCATTTGGCTCTAAAGTTATTTCTTCATTATCACTTCTAATATCTTCTCAATGAACATCATCACCTAAACGTTTTCCACTCATAAAAACAACTTCTGCTGGTGCATTTAGCTTCCTGGCACTCAAGTTATCTGCCAGACCACGGGCATCATCGTCTGCGTCTGCCGAGTCCTTAGAGAGTCAGGGGGTTCAATGAAAACTTCTGATACTTCTTCTGGTGAATCCTCAATCAGATCTAATATCTCCAGAACAGAAATACCATGCCTGATTACAATTTTCTTTGTATGTATGCTTAAAAAAAATTAAAAAAAATGTTCGGTAAATGACAATATTTAAAAATTATCAGCTTTTAAATTTTACAAACTGAACCAAAATAATGAAACTTATCAATGATTTTTTTAATAGTTTGAAATAAATATATTATTTCAAAAAATATAAAAATGATTAAACAGTTAAAAACAATAAATAAAATATCGTAAAAAAGTAAAAGTAAAATTACTATACAAGAGCGGAACCAATTAAAACTTATCTGAAATTACACTTTGCCACTCCGTAAAAAAAAAAAGTTTAAATTTCTCGCGCTCTTGCTTGTTAAATTTGGATAAACTAAATAATTGTATTATCTAATCGGTGCAGAGTAATGAAAACATCTGCCTAAATTGTCTTATCATAAGCTCAAAACAAAATCACTTTTTGTTTATCTTGCCCAAAATATTTTAGCCTTGGCGTAGGCGGAAGAAATGTTTACCAGTGACGTCACTCTTTAAAAATGAAATAATTAATTTTGAGCAAGATAATTAACGTAGCGTGTTTTTAATGCTTGCCCAAATTATCTTATAGCAAGCACTATAAGAAAACATATTCAGTTTCTCCTGCCCAAAATATTTAGCTTAGGCGTAGGCGGGAGAAATGTTTTGCAGTGACGTCACTTTTTTAGAATACAAAAATAAATTTTGATCAAACTAATTAACGTAGCGTGTTCTTGATGCTTGCCCAAATTATCTTATATCAAGTATTATAAGAAGACATATTGAGTTTCTGTTGCCCAAAAAATTTTAGCTTTGGCGTAGGCGGTAGAAATGTTAACCAGTGACGTCACTCTTTAAGAATAAAAAAATTAATCTTAATCAAACTAATTAACGTAGCGTAATTTAAATGCTTGCCCAAATTATTTTATAGCAATAATTACAAAAAAACATAATCAGTTTCTCCTGGCCAAAATATTTTAGCTTTAGCATAGGCAGGAGAAATGTTTTGTGATGACGTCATAGGTATAATTTTAAAAGAAGCATGTGAATCCGTTATTGTTGCAGAACGGTTTAGACAAATCATTGCCCAAATTTGCCCAAATAGTTTTCTACAGGTAAAACACTTCTATTCCTACTGCCCGAAAGTTTTACTCATTGGCGTAGGCGGGTGAAATGTTTTTTTTATGACGTCACCAAATTTTAGTTTTTTCTGTTTTTGCTGCAATTAAAATAGTTTTTCACAAATTAAAACTAGTGCCCAAATTAAAAGTGCCGCTGCCCTAAATGTTTAACCTAATTTTGAGGCAAAATTTAAAAAAATATAGTCTGGCATATGCGGCAGAAGTGTTTTTAAAGGTCCAATATTTTAAAGTTAAATATCTCTTAAACACAGGCTGCCCAAATTATGGGACCTACTGCCCATAACTGCCCAAATTATGCCCAAAATCCTCAAATAAAAATGTGTGGCATAATAGATTTGGCATATGCGAGACAAATGTTAATCCAGTTTATGTTTATCGGAAAGGTTTCTTAACATCAAATTGGTTTTAAAACTATTGTTATTAATCTACAGAATTAAAACTATTTTTTAAACATTTGCGTATGTTTAATTATTAATTTGATGCCTACTTTTTACTTGCTTGCTTTTGCACCATGGTTTTTCATGATAAAGAGGTAATTGCTTTAGTTTTAAAATCCTAGTTAAACAGATTACTTTGTAGCATTTTTGCCCAGGCCACAATTGTGTCTGTAATTTACCGCAGTGTACATCCCAGAGATGTCTTGTGTGTTAGGGTAATTTATTTAAAAGCGTAGAGTACAGTGCATTATGACTGAAAGCATGTAAGGCTTAAGCTTATTTATCAAATAATAAATACTTGTATAAATATAAGAACTACAGACCATATATAAAACGGCCAGTATATGATTTCGTAAGAATATTAGAAATAAAAAGGGAAATAAAACAAGTAATTTAAAATTAGTACTAGCTAAAGCTAATGCAAAAAAATTCAGATTGATTTAATTAGGATTTATACAAACTTGGATTTTATTAAAGTTTTAATATATTTTTTTTCTGTCTGCCTTTCTCTCTTTCTCTGTTTTTGTATGAATTATTTTAAATTAGAAACAATGTAACTTTCTTGAGAATCACTAACAAACTTATTTATATTTTAATATTTTGAGTTAGAATACGTTAAATTGGATTTGAAATCAATTCTAACATAAAAATGTCATGATATGATAAACAAATGTTTTTGTATTACTTTCTATAAGACACTTGGTTTTCAATCGGGCTTTCTATTGGGCTAAAATTTTAGTATCCCTCTTAAATATTCTTTTATTGCTCAGCATCTTATATAATAAAAAAATATTTATTTAAGCGACACGTAACCATGAAACATAGAGGAATATATCAGTGTGCGTTCTGCAAAGTTTAAATCTGGTTAAGTATTGACTGTGCATGTCAGAATTGTACATAGTACTCCTAATTTAGCTTAAATTAGGCTGGAATAACAACAAATAACAAGAAAGCAGGGAAAATTAGTTCAAATTTGAGTAAAAATGGCATAAACCTGCTAGTTTACCTAAAATTGGAGTCAAATCAAAGGTTAAAAGGAAAAAATAGGTTCAAAGTTGCCCAAATATGAGTTAAAATAGCTCTAGTGCTTCAAATGTGTCTAAAATTGGTAGCAAATCAAAAGAAAATTGGGAGATATCGAGTAAAAAAAGCTCAAAATTGCATGAAAATATCCATAAAACCTCAAATTTGACGGAAATTACGGTAAAGTCATTAAATAAAGGAAAAAATCTTGTAAAAGCAGCCTTTGTTTGAGTAAAAATATCTCTACTGCTTCAAATGTGACGGAAATTGGGATAAAATCAAAGAAAATCGGCAAGAATCTGAGCAGAAATAGTTCAAACTTGTGTGATAATATCCTAAAAATTGGTAACATTGGTAAAATGTGCCCGATTTCAGCAAAATATTGTATAGAATCCAATTGAGCAAATTACAATAGGTCTGAAATTTGTAAAAGTGCTAAAAAATCAAAATTTGACTCAAAACTACTCAAAAATAAGCCAAGAAGTTACTAAGCAAGCTCAGAAACGTAAAAATTCATTTAAATCGAATAAAAATTGGGACGTTATTTAAATTTCTGATAATAAAATTTAAAAACAGTTAAACAAAAATGGGCCTAAAAAATCAAATTAAATCGTTAACAATGGTTGAAAACGAGTGTACATAAAAAAATTATGATTCTTGTATCCGAAAAATCAAATTATATATCGGATATATAAATCATCAATTCCATATTCACAAAACAATTGAATTAAAATGTTGTTTCTTGTTAACAAATTTTAAAGTACAAACTAAACTTCGACATCATATGAATCAAAAACATAATACTTTGATTGTAAATATAGCAAAAGTATTCAAATGTCCATTATGTTCAAATAAATTTAAATCTCGCGTAAAATTTATGAATATTTTTCAAGTGAATACTAAAGTTACGCGTACAAATATAGTAAATAAAGAATATAAGTGTGATAAACGTGCTTGTAAATTTTAAAATAACGTTAAAATTCGTGAACATGTGATTAAAAAACATTAAAAATCACGCCGTGTAAAAACGTAGATAAAGAAATTGCGAGTAAATTACGTAAAATACGTAAAATTTTAACAGGTAACAGAAAATAACACAAAAACTACAACTTCTAAATTAGAATGCAATTATTGTAGCGCGATAATTAAATATATATTTATATAAATATTATATAGATATATAAATATACATAAATTATTTATAAAGTATATAAAAAAATACAGAAAATGATAATAGAATAATAAGAAAATAGTTTAAGGTAATAGAAAATAAAAGGATACCTCGGTTTTCCTTCTCTACCCGTGAATGGCTTTAACCCTAGAACGTATAGACGTGGTCTTTTCGACCGAACACCACTTTAAACGTAATTTCTTAATTAAAAAATTAATCGTTTTCTTTGGCATTTTTTGACTTTGTCAAGTATAATTTTTTCAATTTTTTTAAAAAAAAATTGATAATTTACGTTAATTAGGCGATTTGTCATAAAATAATGAAAAATTTCCAACTTAGAACGGTGCTGAGTGGTCAAAAAGTCCACGTAATAACACGAGTGAAAAGCAGCATAATATAAAGAGACAACATACAGCGTGAGGGAGGAAGTCATCTAGAGGGGAGAAAAAGGTTTATGACTTTACCTCTCTTAAAGGATTTTAGACAACTTTTAGAAAATAAGGGAGAATTAGTTTTATGTATACTTTTTTATATTCAAAGGATATAGTGTTAGGTTTTCTTAGCCTTGTATGTAAAAACATACGTTTTGTATATAAAGTGTTTTGATTTTCAAAGTTATTGACGTTTATGGTTTTATATATTATATTGTTTTGTTTTTTAATTATTATAGAGATTCATTAGAAAAAAAAATATTCTTATAAAGAGGATTTATAAAACAAAGATAATATTATAATATAAAAACCATGTAAATAATGGTGCGTTTGCAAAAAAATAATATAATAATAATATTTTAGTAATTAATAGTATTATAATTTTTTTACACACTGCAATAAAATCAAAAAAATTCTTTTGCTAGAGAGAGAGATAGAGAGAGAGAGAGAGTAGTTGCAACCAAAATTATACAAACCAAAGTCTATTGCAATTATTCATTATATTCATAATACGGAAATATAATAATTTAATAAAAAATACTTTCTTGTAGTATAATATTTTTTAAAAATTAAAATTGTTATTTTTAAAAATTTCTGGTAAATAGTAGATAGCAAGGGTAGTTATTTTACGCAACAAATATTGATTGAGATGATGGAGATAAAGATAGATGGAGAGAGAGAGAGAGAGATGAGAGAGAGAGAGAGAGAGAGAGAATGTGTAAAAATAAAAATCTATTGAAAATCTTAGAATGACTTCAATCAGCTAGACAAGGATAATTTATTGCTTTTAACTCGTCACGGTTGCGGAAGTGAATCTCCCCTCTTGTTATTTTACCGAACCTCAAAATCTTTACCTGATGAAAAAAAAAAATGTGTATAATTAAAAAGGTCATTCATCTTTTCAAGTAACACTATATTAACCCTAGAATGATTTGATAAAAATAGTAACAAGAACGGTGCAAGTGGTCAAAAAGACCAAAGTTTTATATATTATTATATCTTTGGTTATAATAGAGCTATAAATTTGAATCTTTTTTCTAAATACTCGTAATTTAATGCCAAAAATTGTGAACGTATTTTAAAGTAATTAATTTTTAATATAGTGTTACTTGAAAAAATGAACGACCTTTTTAATTATACACATTTTTTTTTCATCAGGTAAAGATTTTGAGGTTGGGTAAAATAACAAGAGGGGAGATTCACTTCCGCAACCGTGACGAGTTAAAAGCAATAAATTATCCTTGTCTAGCTGATTGAAGTCATTCTAAGATTTTCAATAGATTTTTATTTTTACACATTCTCTCTCTCTCTCTCTCTCTCTCTCTCTCTCTCTCTCTCTCTAGCAAAAGAATTTTTTTGATTTTATTGCAGTGTGTAAAAAATTATAATACTATTAATTACTAAAATATTAATATTATATTTTTTTTTTTTGCAAACGCACCATTATTTACATGGTTTTTATATTATAATAGTATCTTTGTTTTATAAATCCTCTTTATAAGAATAATTTTTTTTCTAATGAATCTCTATAATAATTAAAAAAAAAAACAATATAATATATAAAACCATAAACGTCAATAACTTTGAAAATCAAAACACTTTATATACAAAACGTATGTTTTTACATACAAGGCTAAGAAAACCTAACACTATATCCTTTGAATATAAAAAAGTATACATAAAACTAATTCTCCCTTATTTTCTAAAAGTTGTCTAAAATCCTTCAAGAGAGGTAAAGTCATAAACCTTTTTCTCCCCTCTAGATGACTTCCTCCCTCACGCTGTACGTTGTCTCTTTATATTATGCTGCTTTTCACACGTGTTATTACGTGGACTTTTTGACCACTCAGCACCGTTCTAAGTTGAAAAGTTTTCATTAATTTATGTAAATTCGCCTAATTAACGTAAATTATCAATTTTTTTTTAAAAAAATTGAAAAAATTATACTTGACAAAGTCAAAAAATGCCAAAGAAAACGATTAATTTTTTATTAAAGAAATTACATTTAAAGTGGTGTTTGGTCGAAAAGACCACGTCTATACGTTCTAGGGTTAAAAATTAATTACTTTTAAATACGTTCACAATTTTTGGCATTAAATTACGAGTATTTAGAAAAAAGATTCAAATTTATAGCTCTATTATAACCAAAGATATAATAATATATAAAACTTTGGTCTTTTTGACCACTTGCACCGTTCTTGTTACTATTTTTATCAAATCATTCTAGGGTTAATGCTTTTAGTTAATATATCTATCAGATTTTTAATAAAGATTGACAAATTCAAATTCTTATTCCAAATATATTAATTCATTTCTCTCATCCTACGATCACAATACACAACAATGCATATCCGCTTAGGTTATCGTAAATAAAAATTCACAATTAGAAATGATAGTCAATACAAAGAAATAATTATACAATAAAAAGAGAAAATATACACATATCTTATATTATATAATATAAAATTAATACAATCGAAAACAGCTAGCAGAGATGTGTTATATTTAATCATTTATAAATTCATCAATTGAATAATACTGTTTGTTTAATATTAACGTTTTGAATGCCTTTTTAAATATAATCTGTCTAATATGTGTAGGCAAATTTTTATTTATCTGCAAACAACCACAAAAAGGTCCTCTGTTATACAATTCAGTTCTTTTATACAAACTTGTAATTTTTTATTTCACATTTCTTGTATTGTAGCTGTGGTTTATTTCATGACTAGTAAAGTATTGTAAATTTAGTTTAACTTTCATTGAACATTCAAGAATATAGACACATGGAACAGTAATAATTGTTAAAATTTTAAATAAATCTCTACATTCAGTTCTGATTTCTGCACCACATATAAATATTATACATATATTTAATATGAAAATTGGCATAATACATCGTAATTAAACAATCAACTTGACTTTCATGTTTAAGCTCCTTTATGGCTTAAAAAGTTGAGCATAATTTCTTAGATATATATTCTATATGATCAAACCATCTCAAATTGTTATCAATTATGATTCTCAAAAAGTTAGTTCTTTATGAAAAATTGATTGTGTCTGTTAAATACTCAATTTTTTTAATCCTATCATTTTTATTTTTTATGTTTTTAAATTGTAGTATTTCTGTTTTATCTACATTTAATTTCAGGCCATTTTTATTAAAATAAAATTTAACTTTAGATAGGAGATTCTTAATATGATTATTTAATAAAATATTATTGGGTGCTGTAACTTAAAAATTTGAGTCATCTACATAGCCAACTGAATTAGCAGAGTCACCAACATTAAGAGGGAGATCATTAATATATAAAAGAAATAAAATAGGCCCCATTAATGATCCTTGTATTACAGAATGATTTATAATTTTAGTTTACGATTTATAATGTACTTCCTTGCCATTTTCAAACATAGTAATGTTAACATATTGCTTTCTATCCTTTAAAAATGATTTAAATCAATTAAAACTATTTCCTATTATACCATTAGCAAATAATTTAGATAATAATATATCATGGTCAACTACATCAAGGCTTTAAAAAGATCTATGAAAATACCAGCAGTTTTATCTTTATCGTCAATACTTTTTAAGATACTGTCAATTAATTCATAAAACGCAGTTTCAGTTGATCTTTTTTTAAAACCATGCTGAAAATCGTCCAAAATATTATTTGTTTCAAGGAAAGAAAGCAATTTAAACATATAAGCTCTTAAACAAATCTTTGAAAAAACTGACAACAAGTTAGGAGGTCTGTATTAGTTGATTGATTTATTTTTACACCCTTTTTTAAATAGAGGTTTTATAACGGCAGTTTTAATTAAATCAGGAAAAATTCCCTGTTCAAAAGACTTATTTACAATATCACTAATTATAATTTTTTTTTTTGCTTTACCGCGCGAACCCACAAGTTGTCCACTCATAGGAATGGTACTTATAGGCATAAGGCGGAAGGAAAAGTCAAACAGGCTTTTCAGCCCACGATAGCAAGTATGGTACCTGACAAGACCCGTACAGCGGGAAAAAAGAATTTGGGAGGAGGTAAAAATTCGGGTAAAAGGATTTGGAAAGTAAGCGGCTGTGGCCTAAACTAAAAAGGAACTGCCCCGGTATTCACCTGAATTGACAAAAGGGAAACCACAAATAACCTACGTCCTAGCCAGCCGACGAAAGATTTCCAAATTTAATAAAACAACTTTGAGCTTAAAAAAATTCAAAGCTTTAAAACTCTTGTCACCTCCCGAATCGCAAACCGCCTAGTAGCTGCAGCTAATTACACTGAGAGAAACGTGAAGCGTCCTTGCTTAACAGTCAGCGTACAGACCCTGCTGTGAGCAAGTTACGAACCCATGATTCTCTCATTGTATATACACTTCGCCACCACTATGCTGTCATGTCGTTAAATTATTATGACGCCACAAAGCAATATGCGGTGCCACTGCCTGCGATATGTCTCACACACACATCACAAGGCACGCATCTTACTCTCTGAAGCCCTCTGTTAGAAGCTATTGAGTGGTAGGTGTGAGAAACGCATGTCAGCTGATACTCCGCATTTGTGACTCACAAATAGTAGCAAAAAATCTTGAACAAGGAAGTTATATTATACAACTAGCTTGCACAATGCTATTGCACATAAAATGTAATTTATAAAATAATAGAGAACTGATCATAAAATTTGAAACTATTTTGATACTAAAACAAAGAAAAAAAATTCCAGAACATTTTGATATAAAATTTATAGTAATTATCCAAGATATTACCACTTTTAGAGCCACAAACATCGGAGCCCTTTCTGACATGCGTCCTCACTCTCCCACTCCATCCACTCCTTCTCCATCCACTCCACTCCATCCATTCCACTTCTAATTCTAAATTACATTTTTTAATTATAAAATCAAGCAATTCATTAGAACCAGAGGATTTTATATGTTTTGAGTTACTGGATTTAAAAACATTGAATTTGGATTATATAAAATTTTTTCATTTACTTTAAAATCACATTTTAGGAAATCATTTTTAAGGTCAGAAATACAGTTAACATAATGATCACTTAAAAAATTTACTATAGTTTTAAGATATTTTATTATAACATCGTCAAATTTTATTTCAGAAATTGTATCTTTAATTTTTTTTTACCATATTTTTTGTTTACAAGTTTCCACATTGCTTCAGATTTATTATTTGCACTATTAATAATATAAGAATATCTTCTTTTGTAAGTTAATCTTAACAATTTGTCCTATATATATTTATAAATTTTAACATAATCAGCGACTAAATGTTTGCGTAAAGTTTTTGTAGCTTTCTAAGCATACGAATCTTTTGCCGAGAGGTTTTTAAACCACTCGTTATAAAATTATCCTTTTTATTTTTTATTTTACTTTGTTTAAAATTAATAGCTAGAAAAGCTTAATTAAATAGATTTAAAATTTTTAAATGAAAATTTTCAAAACAAATATTTGCATCATATGTATTATAAACATCTATCCATTCTTCCAATTTAAATAAAATTTTAAATTTTTACATATTTTTATTTAAAAAAACTCGTTTTTTATATTCTTAGTAATTATCATTATTAATAAAAAGAGTTTTAATTTTTATATTTTGGGCTTCATGATCAGAGAAGGAACATTCAACGACTTTTTTTATAGGTACTTAAAGTGGGAAATAATTACTGACTAATATGATATCAATAAGTGTTTCAGATGAGTTACGTTCAGTTTTCAGATTATTTATTGATCAAAATACCAATTGGTACATGTTGATTACAAAGAAATACAGGAATACAATATATTTCATAACAATTTCAGTCATAATACAATTTATTAGGAATATATTCTCTTAATATTTAATAAAAATTTATATATAGAGTAAAAAATACATTTTAATAATACATTGGTAATACATTTTAGTTAAAATATATTCATCATAATTTTTTATTTTATTTGTTATATCATATATATTTTTATTATTGTTTATATATATTTTTAGCACCTTTTATTAGCACATAATTTATTTTTTAAACATAAATAATACTTCTAGTATTGATTAAATTAATGCATGTAATAAATAATTTAAAAATAAAAGATATTAGGGCATATATTATATATTAAGTGTTACAAATGTGTTTTCTGAGTTTGCACTTGAGGAATTTTTGATAATGGTATAGAAATTATTTTCTAATAGAAATTTGGTCACTTCTTCTTAAATGTCTTCCTTTTTATCAATTTCTTTCAATTCATTTGGCAAGTTGTTAAACAAAAATGCTCCTAATACAAGAAAATCTGTTTCATATGTAGCTTGATTAAAAGAAGTTTTAATATTATTACACTGCCGCATAATGCAACCTGATATGTTTGAATTTTTGAAGAAATGTTCAGGATTACTTTTGACATACAAAAGTAAGTGTAATATACATAATGATGGAAAATTAAGTATTTCCATTTTGTTTCCACTTTTCCTTACAACTTGAACCTGATTTTGCTTTAGTCATACTTCTTATGATATTCTTTTGACATTTAAAAATGGCTTTGTTATTTCGATTATCTGATGAACCCCATAAAGTAATACCATATGTTAATTTAGATGCAGCATAACCATGATAAACCTTTTTTAATGTGTTTAATGAAGATACTTTTCTTAGTTGTTTGATTAAAAAGTTAACAGTTTGCAAAGATTTTTTTGTTTGTTGTATATGGTATTTCCATAGAAGTTTATCATCAATAATTATTCCAAGATATTTGCAATGAGTTACAAGCTTAATTCCAGTTTTAATTTCAAATTCATTTTTTGTTTCATCGTTTTCTTTAAACAGCATTTAATATGTTTTACTTTTATTCATTATAAGTTTGTTAATAAGTAAATACTTGCCAAGTATACTCATTACAATATTTTGGTTTTATATTAGCTCTTCAAGAGTTTTACCTATAATTATTAATACAATATCATCTGCATAGAGTAACAATTTACAAGATGCCCCAAGTGCATGCTCTAAGTCATTTATGAATAAAATAAATAACAGTGGTCCCAAAACTGAACCTTATTCTAGAAGGTTTATCAAGTGTAGGACACATATTAGTAATATTGAAAATGTCATTTAAATTTTATTCTTTTAACATCTTCTGGAGACAATAAGTCACCACTATTAATTGGAAAACGTTTTTCAACATTAAATTTATTTATTACTTTTTTAAAAATATCTAAAAAATTATCTAAACTCACTTTTAAATTATTTTGGGGACGATATATACAAAGAACTGTGCAACAGACATCGAAAATATCGACGTCAATTGCACTTATTTCAATTACACCTTCTATAGAGTATTTTTTTAAATGAATTCTCTCTGTACAAACAAGAATGCGCGTTAGAATTGCAATACCTCCGCATTCTGTATTTGTTCTACTATATATACTGTAGAATTGAAATTCATTAAGTTTTCATTTATCATAACAAGCAAGTTTTAAATGGTGTTCTGTCAAGCATAATATATTTATTCCTGATATATTACTCAAAAATTCTTCTAAGATAAGTGTTTTATTATTTAAACTACGAATATTCAAATGAAAAATACCATATAGTGAAAATTTGTTTTTAAATTTAATTTTAGATACGTTACTTTGTGTATAACTTTTATTTATATTTTGAACTTTGGTGGTTTTTGGTTTTAAAAATTTAGTTTATTTCTATCAAGTTTTTTTTTAGTGGATCTAGTATTATATATTGATGGAATAACACGGGGAGATGAAGAGACAGGTGAATTAACTTTATGACTTGGAGAAATAACTTCAATAATACTAACATCACTCTTAGATACATCACCAAATGATACGTCACCACCATAATTATCACCATCTCTTTCATACACTTCACCATCATCTTCATCACAATTTGGTGGAAAATGTTTTTCTACTATTTGCACTGTATGCGCATTAAAAGAATCATTAATAGTATTTTGTATAGGTGGAAAATTGATGTTGTAATTTTGGTTATTTGTTGGTATTTGTACAGGTAGGGTGTGTATATTGATTATTATTTTGAAGTTACAGAAGATATCCTCAATCATATATCTTATGTCATGCCAATGGTGACTTTCACATCTGGTACAAATACGAGGCATAGATATTTCCTGTATACCTAAATTAATACAGTGTGTTTAGGCATTAGGCATTTATATATATTATCTAATGTTGTTTTTTTTAGAACTTTTTTGTAATGAGATAAAAGATGTATTGATTTCCTACAGGAAGTATTGCAATATCACCAACATTTTTTTGCTGATTTTTTAGATATGTAATGTTACCAAACCAATATTTAAACTCTGTAGCTACCCCTGCATTCATAAACAGTACCTCTCCTACACAATGTGCTGAGCTTGAATTGTTAGGTGCATTAAAAATATCATCATTTGTATACTTAATATATGTTAACTGGTTATCATTATTAACATTTGATAGAATGTCATATTTATTATAAATTTGTGTTTTGTACGCACCAGCAGCAATGGTCGTATTTCTAGTTTGAGGGGAAACATAAGAAGGAGGGGACATCAGCTGGAGAATGTGTCACATGATGTTGTTTTCTTGCTGAGTTTGTAATATTGGAGGGGAAAACTCTCTCCCTTCTACTAAAACAGGTTTATAAGGTGGGGGCAATTGCGGCCCAAGGTAAGAAGTATGCACAGGTAGATCAATAGAAGAGATATTATTTAATAATAAACTAACAATATTTAGATTAATATATAATGTTTTTAGTTTTATTTGAATGCTCTTACAAGCTGCATTCAGTTCAATAAATTTCTGGTTATGCAGTATTTCACTATTTGATAACATACTATTTATGTCATTTAAAAATAGTTTGAATGTTGCTGTATTACACCAGGTATAGGTAACATATAGTATGCCACCTATTAACCTAACTACCTTGCACTTTCTTTATATGCATCAAGAAGTGCATTGAAATTCAAGAGCAGAAATTAATAAATTGAAAATTATAAACCTATTTTTATAAATAAAAGTAAAATAAATAGTAATTTAAATAAAACTTACGTACATTTCAAAGTATTTTTTTTTGTAAAATAATTTTTTTTAAATAAAAAATAATTTATAATAATGGATATATTAATCTTTGTTTTACTTCTTTTCGAGATATAATTTAGTTTTAAATGAACAATTATTAGCTCAAGTATTAAAGTAATAATAAGTGTATAAAATCGTGTAGTCAGCCTACTTTTTTTTGCCGAATTTATATATAAATTACCAATACTTAGCACTGGTCAGGTACTAAGCGAGTTTATTCCTAAACTACTAGTAGGGCCTTGTTATGCAGCAAACATTTCATACCCCTTAGCTGGATTAAGTTTTAAAAATGCCCACTAGCGCTATTGTATTGACCAATTAGTTTTTGCCTATAGAGAGTAGGCAAGTAAGTCATAAAGAGGTAGCTAAAATACAAAAAAATTATTAATTGGTGGGTAATTTACAGTTATAGACACATTTAAAAATTTCTTCATATATATATATATATAATATATATATATATATATATATATATATATATATATATATATATATATATATATATATATATATATATATATATATATATATATAATATATTATATGCAAGTGCGTCTACACACTCCAGATTTCTGACCAATTGACTATCTACACTTTCCGAGTAGTGCTGTAACCCGACTAGCGGTCATAAGCCTAACATTGCAAATGTTTAGCGACAGAAAATGTAGATGCTCTCTTTTGAGGCGGAGGCATCTTTATATATATATATATATATATATATATATATATATATATATATATATATATATATATATATATATATATATATATATATATATATATATATTTCGAATGCATTGGGAGACTCAGTTTAAGAGGAGTACCAACACATTATTTTACCAAGAAAATGAGTTAAAGTTTGTAATATAGTTTGCCTAATTGTATGGCAGACACTTAAGTAATATTCCTGGGCGGCTAGCTCACAATCAATATAACAATTATATATAGCTGAAGACTATAAGATGCAATAACGCTAATTAGGTGGGAATATACGATGTTAGAAAATAAAAGGTAATATATTGTTCTACAATTGTCCCTTTTAGGACAGTATATTTTATTCTGCTCGAGAAGCTAATACCTAACTCACATAGCAACCCAAAAAACTCGTGCACGTATGTTATATAATATATAAAGTTTGTATTGAGCGTAAGAGTGGATTTTCGTGCTATATAAATCTACACTAATCTGTTGATGGGCTATAATGTAAAGATATGGTGTCTTTAAGTTTTAGACCAGGGTCCTCGAAAGGACGCTTGTCTTATTTAGACGAATTAAGTAAAACTCCGTACGTCCGCTTTTAGCACTGTGTGTAGCCCAGAACTCAGGAAAAAGATTTTAAAACTCTTAAATTGCTGGTGGGCACAGGTACAGCTTCTCTCCGCACTTGTTGCATGCTGCTGCACACTGAAAAGCCAGTTGCAAAATTATCATATAGTGATGACACCTATCAGCTGAATTTCTCTCGCAAGAAATGTGCTTAATGTTTAGCTTTGGAGTACAGATTTCGAGATATAACAATTTTTCCATACATATTATTTTATGCTATGAAATATTATTTAACACGTGGGGTACATTTAACAAATTCAATTTTAGATGACACTGATATGTCTGTAGGAAAAATCATTCATTGTAAGAAAGAAATAGCGTTGAAGAAAATAAATATTGTGTTGTTTTACTTTTTGTAATTCTTTATTTAAGTAGCCATTGTAAACTAAAAGTAGTAAAAGGCACAAAAAGTAGTTATGCTACATTACCTGGTCTTAACCTAAATATTTAGGTGCAAAGGACCAATTTCCAAAACAAAACAAAAAAAAACAGCAAGAAAGACAGCTACTGTGCACAATGTGTATAAGGTACTGTCCAACGTATCTCGTCATAAACTAAGCATGAGTTCTTTAAAGCCGAAAATTTCTTGTCCTACAGAATCCTGCAAACAACGTATTAGACGATGTTGAAAAAGAAAACAATCATGATAATTAATATTTGTCACAACAGAAATTAAAAATAAAGTTAAAAGAAGTGCCACTTAATAAGGATGTGTCTCGATGGTTATATTTGGAGTCGCGGTGCAAAAGTGGATAAATTACTCTTTTTTTTCAAAACTGAACTAGGCCCGCACTATATGCAGTATAGTTCTTCATCTTTTCAAACGATGTTGTAACCTATATCGTGCAAAAACAGATAAATATTGCCTACAAACCACAAAGAAAGAACTATTTCGCTGCAAAAATTTTTAAATCAAAGTTTAATGCTGCAGCAAAAAGGGACAAATTTTTCAGCCAATGAGAGTGGCGAATTCGATACACGTGACCTATCAGCTAGAGTTTTTTTAAAACACGAGTGTTTTAATTCATAGTTTCTTTATTGATTTGTAATTAATTTTGAATTGATCAGGTAAGATAATCATCGATTAATGATACTAAAATAAACATTTAACATATTTTTTTAACTAGGTTCGAAAAATGGACGCCGAATGGGGGTGAATTTTCCACCCCAGTGGAGCGATCACACGCGAAAAAACGACAAGTTTATATTGCGGAACGAAAACATTCTGTGCAAAAAAGATTCAGGCACAATTTTCTTATTTTACATGACATCCCTCTCTTCAAACTAACTACTATACCTAATAAGTGATGAAAGATTGAAAATGTCGTACTGATGGATATTTGACAGTAAATCTTAGCACCCTTAAAGCTTCCCCCGCATCTCCCTGCGCTCTTAACCGATAAGCTTTCTTGCGTACGTAAATATTTTTAAATATTGGGAAATAAAGATGAATATGTATATGTTTTAAATGAAACATCCAAATACGGGCATTTGTACGAGCTGTATTTTACATCTCGATATTTGTAAAGTTGCCACTTTTACTTTAATTGTTGTAATTGTAAAAGTCGTAATTAACAAGTAATTTACTTTTATGTAATAAAATTATTAAGAAAAAATGTTTACAAGACACAAGTACAAAAATTTTAAATTCTTGCACAGATTTTTAGGCATGGTAGAGATTATATGAGGTTACCTTTAAGTAACTTTGCAAAAAAAAAAAGTGATAAAATGATTTAAAACAAAGAAAAACAATTAAAAAATTTAAAAACTCTTGTACAGTTTTTAAGGCATATATAACAGAAATTGTGGTCACCTTCAAGTACCTTTGCAAAAAAAAAGACGGGGGATTATGATTTAGAACAAAGCAAAAAGTATAAGTTTTTTCTCTTCCAAAATTCAATAATTGATTTAATTTTTCAGACATTTGTAAAACAGATTGAGGTCATCTTCAAGTAACTGCAAAAAAAAGTGACTCCGTAATTTAAAACAAAGAAATAAGTCGCAGTTTCTTTTTTTTCTTCTTGTTCCAAAATTCAATAATTGCTGTAGTTTTTCAACCATATGATACAAATGGAGGTCACATTCAAGTAACTTTGCGAGAACAACAAAATTGCGTACGTGACTTAAAACAGTGCATGTGCATTCATACTCCACGTGGAGTTAAAAGTATACATATTGTCTATTATAGATATGATATAAAGCAAGAATTAGCCTAATAGAACACTGAAAGTCAGACATATAAATTTTCAACCAATAAAAAATTTGCTCTTAAATTAAAAACATTGGTTACAATTTGTAATAAAAGTTTTTGTAATTTCTTGGACTTTTTAAGTACTTGCATTCCCAGATATTGCAGTCATAAACATGGTTTAAATAATTTTTATTTTTACACAGGACATACATCATCGTTAAAGTCATAGAGACATAAAATAACACATAATGTAAAATAATTAGTATTTTAAATAGAAACAGAATGCAGTATAATATTTAATTATAATTTTTTATTTTACAATTTTATTTGAATTTAGGATTTTTTATTAGTTTTATTGAATTGTACTTTATTAAATAATTTAAATAAATATTTTCCCACAATATATTCCCACAATAAAAGAAAAGACCACGATAAAATAAAATTTTCAGTAGAAAGAATCGTATAACAAGTAGAACTGTAATTATTGAAATTGTTTTATCTTATTCTAATATACTGTATAATCCCAATAAAATTAAAAAAAAGTGAATTGTTAAGTTGAATAAGAAGTCAATGTTAATAAATTAATCATGATATTTATTTAAAATTGACGATATACTTAAAATAAATATAATATTAAGGAATAATTTCACTTTTAACTCGAAAAACGTTATCTATGTTGGATTTTTTTTTGCTTGCCGCATTGTGTTATCGTGCTACACCAAACCATAGTCCCAGTCAATACAATGTATTATCGACCGGTACAGACTTTCCAATTAATGGAAAAGCACACATGAGCTGGCTACGGCCTTAATATTCTTATTGTTCGTGTAATAGTTTTACAAAGACGAGAGCAAAAACTCAAAAGTTAGGAATTCAATCGTTCTGTTACATGGAATGCAACTTGTTCAAATAGTATCCCAATAAAAAATAAAAAAAAACGTGTTGTGTGAACTTCTTCAATTTGTAATGATTTAAGTATTGATACCCCTAATAAATCATATAATTTAATAAAAGTATTATTCATATAATAATGCATAATATAACTTGTAATTGTTGAATGCATTAGTTAAGTAGATTGACTTATTATTACTACTAATTTTAAAAATATAATTATATATGTACTGTGTGTACAGCCAATGTAATGGGCGCAAGGCTTGTTTTTTGTTTCAAATAAATATAATAATAATATAAATACTAATAATTATATTAAAAGCTGAAAGGTGTATGCACAAGATATCATATTCAATGTGCTATGACGCCATATTGAAGCAACAAACTTTTTTTATCTTTTTTTTTATATTTTTTTTTATCTTTTAGCAATCTTTTTTATCACATAATACAGTATACTTGAAATTCAAGCTAATAAAAACATCAATGTTACAAATATTGCTTGTTAGTTATTTTAAATTGATACAGTGAGACATATTCCTATGCTGTCCATGTTATTAAGTTTATGAACTAAAAACATAGCATCAAGATGAACGCATAGACTTAATTATGACAACTGTAGCTAAAATTACGTCATTTATTATATACGTGGTTTTGTAAAATACGCTCGCGCTGTGTGATTATCTGAACTAAAGAGAACGCTAACAGAGAAGCGACACCCTCATGTTTGTACCGAAATACTTTGCTTTATGGACCTAAGGGGTTGATATGGGAGGTTGGTGGTGTTTATGATGTCACGAAAGTGACGTCATAAGCCCTCTTACTAGCTCAGATGGGGTCAAGAGCCCTTAAGTATTTCAGCAACTAAGGCTAATTAAGTAATATGTTAAGTTAAGGGTTAAGTACTGGCAAATAAAAGAATATAGTTATAATTATATAACTTTATTCTCTCAAGCTTTACAAATCTAAACCACCCTAATTTCCTAACTTTCACTCTTACAAAACCCACCCTTATTCCCACTCAAACACAACCCACATACATAATATACATATAAAATATCCTAACATCGTGCCATATATAGTGTAAATGTTTGTATTAAACTCGTGGGCCGATACTATACTTGGTCGTACAGACGCGAATTTCACAAATCGCTGCCATTCAGGTCCCCACGGTCCTCAACAGCATGGTAGTCCAGCACATTGTGATTGCATAAAGATGCAATCACGATTTCCCACAAAATCCGCGCTCCACACACGTGGTTAATAGTTCTAAAGGAGCGCGGGTCAATGTAGAAAGTTTGCTTACGTAATCCAGGAAAGCAAACCAATCACAGGTGGCCGAAATAGACGTAACACGCAGATAATATAAAAGCCACGAGTTTCGTCTATATACACACCATCATATCTATCTATTCTCCGTTCTCCCTTATTTCTCATCTCCACCACCGGCGCGCATGTCCAGGGCTGAATCTCTGCACGCAGGCGCCACCTTACGGAGTTTTAACACGGTAAAATAGGGGCGAGATTTCAAATTTCTCACCCCGCCCACGCACAAAATAAAATATACTCGCCACAGATCCCTCCAAAAACTCACAAGGGAGGCTATTATTGCCGTCAGTTTGATCAGTAGGAAGCGAGTATAACAAAATTAACCACAAAGGTTTACAGAATTTAAAATGAATATAAGGCACTGTTCATCGTCGGCTTATATGGCACTTAACACTTAACCCCCAAAATATCAAATACTCTCAATCATACTCTCTGTCACTCTTAAACATCTTAAAACTAGCATAGGACAAAAAAAGAGACATCCACAGATCTGCACATAGCAATTTTACATAAACGTCACGTGACTTAAACAAATACAAAATTTAACAGCCGCTTAATTTGTTTTGGCAGGAAATGATATGTAATTAAAAAACAATACAACGCAATTTCGTTAAAAAAAATACTATAGAAACTTCAAAATAAGCTGGCAATTATTGTAACGTATTAGGTGTAATACTCTTAATGCATTTAATTTCAAACTATGGAATTAAGGCAATTAAAATCAAGATGAATGGAAGGCAAAATTTTTACGTTTTTACAACTGCAATACTTTAAAGATCATACTTTACATTTTATATCATATCCTCATAAATCTTCTATGTTCTTGTAGAAGTTCCTGTCCTGAAGATTTTTCAGTGTCAGCTTAGTCTAGGAATTGAAACATGTTGATGTGATTTTCTTCGAGTTATTAACCAAAACCTGCCTGATATCTATCAGTTCTTCTGAGATTTTTCCTATTGAAATCGTTCTCAACACATCTTCGTCTTCAATTATTACCGTGATAATACTATTATCTAATAAATCGAGCATGCTCTGGTCCACTCACTTTTCAAGATCAGTCTGTGGTGGTTCAGGCTCTAATGGCTCGTTTCTAACTACTACGCTAATAGGATCAGGTTGTAAAACCTTTTCTGTAAAATGGGTACAATTTTTTTCTCAAACTTTCTTCCTCCTAACTCACTGTCCTGCCTTACAACATATGGTCATACCTCCATTACATGCCTGTTTATGGTTTTTGATTTATTTCTCATGTATTGCAATTTTAAATCTACATTATTGTACATATCTGTCACAACGTACGGTCCAGACCATAGATCTCCAAGTGTAGCAACAAATTTCTTCTCTGCATTGGAAATTGGATGGGTTCGTACGACGACCAGTTGACCAGGTCTGTAAGTGACGTCACGTCTACCTTTGATGTAATTTGCTTGAGCTTCTTTAGCCTTGCTATCGTGATTAGCCACAAACTTGTGCATCTTTTTTAATTGCTTCTGTTTTTCTTCATGAGACTCCTCATATGTTTGATGTGTTGAACCTTTAACATTAAACTTGTTTACAATTGATGATCGCATTTTCCGCCCCAAAAAAATTTCCGCTGGCGTGAAACCTGTAGCTTCATTTTCTGCTGAATTGTACGCGAAATTAAGTAGATATAACTTATCTTCCCAAAGTGTGTGATCTTCTCTACAGTAAGCACGTAACATGGCTTTTAGGTTACGATTTATTCTCTCTGCTGGGTTTGCTTGGGGGTGGAATGAATTTTAGCATTTCTTTGAGCAGTTGTGATTTGAATTGCGTTGCATTGTCACTCATTATTGTTCTTAATATTCCCGTATGTGCAAAGAATGAAGAAAGTATTTTACATACTGATTTAGCAGTTGCTTTTCTAACTGGATAAAATTTCGCCCATCTTGAATATCTATCAGTAAGTACAAATATATATTCATTTCTTTTTCTTGACCTTGGAAGGGGTCCAACAAAGTCTACACAAACCTAATCTAGTATTCCATCATTTATACCAGGTACCATAAGTCCTGCAGGCGTTTGATTACTTGATTTCGTAAGTTGACATATTTTACAACTGCGTACTATCTGACTGATTATTTTTGGCCCATATCCAATGTTCTTCACACGCTGTAAGGTTTTATATATCTCCATATGTGCACTAGTGGGCTCGTCATGGCAATCCTTTAGAATGGTTTCTCTCAACTTTTCTGTAATATATGGCTTGTTACCTTGTTTTGTTTTGTAATGCAATACATTTTCATGTACAAGCCATATCGAATCTCTCACTGCAGCTAAGTTTCTTAGCCTCATGATGTCGCTTTCCAGCTCTTGTTGTTCTTGCATTTGTTGATGTAAAGTAAGAGCCCATTCTTCTCCGTTTTTTGTGTCTATATTGACTTGTTCATTAAGCGTCATACTTAATAATGCTGGCGTGTTTGTTTCAGATTGTTTGGGGGGTAATGAGGCTCTAGATAGGGCATCTGGCACGACATTCAAAGGCCCCTTCTAATACTCAATTTTGAATTCATAACCTTGCAATCTTACTAGCCATATCGCGCATTGGTAATGTGGTTCTTCTTTGTTCCACAGATATGTGAGAGCTTGATGATCTGTTACAAGTGTTAATGGTCTCAATTCTAAGTATTCCCGGAATTTGTCGACTACCCAAACACAAGCTAGAGCTTCTTTCTTGCTTGTGCTGTAATTTGGCTCTGCCTTATTCAGTGTTTTGCTTGCATATGCGATAACCTTGGGGACTTCTTTAATGTATTGAAAGGGACAAGCTGAGATTCCTACATTTGACGCATCTACTTCTATAGTTATGAGTTCTGAAATATGGCAATCTTCAAGGTTTTTCAACTTGTACAACTTTTTCTTGCTGATTGCTGAAATTTCAGCGCCAGTATCTAACAAGGCTAGTGTTGTGAAACCCTTGACTGTTTATTGGATTTCTTATCAGTAACTGCTACAAATAATTTTTTGTGCACCATCCCTGGCTGTGGGAGTGTCTCTCTATCTTCCACACTCCCCCTTAGTAGTTTAAATTACCCCGTTATTGTGATTTGCCCTTGGTGGGCGGTTGGGACATGAGTCTTGGTGGTGGCCATGCACTGAGCATCTTGTAAATGTACCTGGACAGTTACGTTTATTCACACCTTGTGCTACGCAATCATTACAACCTGACCAAGGCTGTGGTCTTGGTTTCTTCTTCTTACGTCTGTCCGCCCCTCTGTTGGATTCAGGCCATGGTTGTGGATATGGTTGTTGAAACAACTGCGGAGGTGGCATTCTTGCTTTGTAGAAAGGTGGTGGGGGTAAATGAGTTGGTAGGGGTAGAAGTTGTGCCATAGGCTTGGTGAATGGAGGTGGCCTGAAACGCTGCATCTCCATGTTAGCCAGGTGAAATCTACGTCTTTCCTCTTGTTGTATAGCTTCTTCTTGATCTTGGTGAAAAGGTCTGCGTTTCCTCTGCTCCAAAAGCTTCTCTACTTCATTTCCCTTTCGAATCATGGCATTAGTTGTCATGTTTTCAGTAAACGTTATCTTGTCTACAATTCTTTTATCCCCTCCCTTTCTTACTGTGCTAATGATGCCATTTAGGTGCGTTTCTTTGTTTTCCCTAAACAAAGTAATGTCGTTTGTTACTCTTCTCACATACTTCTCCCACGTTTCTCCCGCGTGTTGTTCAATCTGGTCATAGAATTTGTTGTATTCACCCATGTTCATTAGGTCACGTCTCATGCAACTTTTGAATTCAGACCAGGTGCTGCACTTTCTATCGTTTAACCATCCTACCCCATCATCATCTGCGTTTCTTATGATATTCTTAAGAAAATATGCCTCAGTCATGTCCTCGTTAGCACATCTCAGAGTTTCTACTTATTGTGATGTACGTCATGATTTTCATGTCTCGTTGGCAAGTAAATTTAGGAAAATCAGGGATACGAGCATAAGGTTGGGGACCTGCTTGTTGCATGATAATGGGTTGCTGAAGCTTTGGCAAGAATAGAAATTGGTACCCTCCCCAAGGTTGCATTGCTGGCATACCTTGCTGTTGCATACCTGCAAATAGTGGCATTGCTGGGTTTAGCAACATTTGCATACCATTTTGCCCTTGATTCAAAATAGAGCTACCTTCTGATGGAGCTTCTGATACTGTTGGGGTTGGGGGGCCATTAAAGTTTTCTGTGATAACTGAGGGTGAGACTGAGGTAACCTGAGGTGGTCCTTTAGCATGATTTATTAAAATGGGCATCGTACCTGATGTCGAAGGAACAGCTGATGGCGTCTGGGACATAGTATTTACTGTAGTATTTGACTTTTCAGCTTGCTGTAACGTTGGGTCAGTATTTACTGGTTGGCTAGCGCTGCTACTCTCTAGGGACACCTGTTGGTCCTGGGTAAGCTGCTGCATAGGTAACTGGTTCTGACCCATCATGGTCATCAGCTGGTTAGGGTAAAATACATAGTAAAAGGGTGGCACGGAAAAACCTTGGTTTGAAACCACGCCCTTATGTTGAGTACGTTGCTGTCCACTAGCCGCCATATTGCTTTCTGTTTACACTTGGGGCCTCTCAGATTGATTCTCAAGTTCATACTCATTAAGATTGTTACCATCCCATGAAGTCCCTCCCCCATTTTTAGGCTGGTTTCCCTCTCACTCTTCTTATTCATTTTGAAGGTTACCATTTATAATGCATTTTTTCTTCTGTTGTCTTTTAGGTGGCATTTTTCTTCTTATTTTCCAATGTTGGAGGATATGATATTTATTGAAATATATTTAACATATGGTTATTTTACAAATTTAAATGTGTTTTATTTTATTAGTCTTTATGTAATATACTTATTTTTTATATTTATAAAATCATAAGTTGCAATTTTAAATATAAAACACTATAATAATTTCAAATCTATATATTTTTATATTTAATATTTAAGAATCTGTAGTTCTATAATCTGTATTTTAAACTTTAAATTAATATTTTTATTTTAAATAAAGATTAATGACCTAATCCATAGACTTTTAATTTTACTTTACCAGTAAAATATTAGCCCGTTTTAATCAAGGTTTAAATAAATTTAATTCAATTTCACAATTACTTAGAATTTCTTATTTATTTAATTTTTTTAATTTTATTGTAACTTAATTCAAGTTAAATGTTTTATAATTAAGTTTTTTTTAAGTAAGTATGTTTTGATTTAACTTAAGATTATATTCAATTTAATTTTAATTTAATTTCAATTAATTAAATTGTATTTATATTGTTAGATTATTATATTTAAATTTTAATTCTCTTTTAACTGATAAATTTAATTTTTATTTTACTTAAAAGTTACTTTACAAAAAAAAATTTAATTCAATTTAATTAATTAAGATATTATATTAAGTTTTTATTTCAATTTATTCAAATGTTAAGAAGCTGTTAAGATTTAATAATTTTAAATTTATTTTTTTTTTAAATTATAATAAAATGAACTTTTATGTCTTAAGTTACCTTAATTTGAATTTTAGAAGGTTGTTATTTACTTTTACGTTAAAATTTAAGGAAATTTTAAAAATAAAAATTTAGTCCTGCTGGTTTTGGGTCTTTCCCTTGGAAAATTTTGGCTTGGGACACCATGAAAAACCCTAAAATTGATTCCCGTATAAGGGCAAAACTTTTCCCAACATTTGACCTATTTGTCCAAAGTGGACTTTTGGACATGAATCGGGTCGATTTTTAGGCCTGGGACACTTCTAAATTGTATTTAGTTTTAATTTCTTATGAGGGGTCCAATTTTAAAAAAATGGATTTTGGGACTAAAATAAGGCCGGATTTATAGGCAGGGACACTTAAATCTGTATTATATTTGATTTCCCTTGGATAAGGGCTCTTTTCTGAAGTTTTTGTCTACTTTCCCAAAAATGGATTTTCCGGACCAGAATCGAGCCGGAATTTTGGGTAGGGACACTCAGAAAAAGTGTTTTATATGATTCCTCTTAAAGGGCTCTACTTTCGCAAGGGTTTCGTCCAATTTGAAAAAATGGGACAAACTGGACCAAAATCGGGTCGGAATTTTAGGCAGGGGAACTTTTTTAAAAAATGCGTATTTTACGGTGGGATGATTTTTGACGAAGAGATTTCAACAAAAAATCAAAACAGCCTTCAAAAACTTAACTTTTGGGTCACTTTAAAATAACCTATGGATACCAAAATAGTGTAATATGTTGGTTGTGGCGTGGAGGTAAGAATTTACAATGTTTGCAAACTAATACCTAGCCTTAAACCCTATCTTTTACCATTTAAAACCTTCACTTAAACTTTTTTTTTCAGTGTACTTAATTAACCAATGGGTTGGGTTTGGGTGCCATGTACCGAAATACTTTGCCTTATTGACTTAAGGGGTTGATATGGGGGGTCAGTAGTGTTTGTGATGTCACGAAAGTGTCGTCATAAGCCCTCCAACTAGCTCAGGTAGGGGAAGAGACCTTAAGTATTTCAGCAACTTAAGTTTTTACTTAAGTAATATGTTAAGTGAAGGGTTTAGTACTGGCAAATAAAAGAATATAGTTATAATTATATAACTTTATTCCCTCCAGCTTTACAAATCTAAACCACCCTAATTTCCTAACCTTCACTCTTACAAAACCCACCCTTATTCCCACTCAAACACACCCCACATATATAACGTACATATAAAATATCCTAATATCGTGCCATATATAGTGTAAATGTTTGTATTAAACTCGTGGGCCGAAACTATACTTGGTCGTACACACGCGAATTTCAAAAATCGTGGCCATTTAAGTCCCCACGGTCCTGAACAGCATGCCAATCATATTCACCACTCTAGTCACGTGTGATTAAGACCTTTTCTCAAGTTCTTTACTTCTATCACGGCCCTATCGGTACATTGTGACGTCAGATGCGTGAAATGATCGTTAAAATGAAAAAAAATACAAAATTAACATGTTGGTGTCTAATTCATGAATAATAAGGTACAGAAATTATGTAATTATCAATTTAGTTTTCTAAATAATAATAATAATAATAATAAGTTGAAAGCGGCTTTACGCATATTATTTAAAGGATTATTTTTTATGGTTTACAGAATCTGTTTTGAAAATTTGACAGTAAAAATGTTGCCATGTACCTGCGATAAGAAACGCTGCGAGGTGAGATATTTTATTTATTTTAAAAAAATCTTGCACTCCTACACGCCCAAACAAACACACAGAGTGTCCTTATTTAAAAAATATATTTATAAGAAGAAAAAAAATTATTGTTATTATAAATGTTATATTATAAATGGTTAAAGCCGTAGAACATCTTGTGCAAAAACGTCGTGTAAAATCCTAACAAACCTAACAATCAACGTTGATTTGTCTGGAGTCATTGATTTTTTATATATTTTCCATTCACAAAATTGGGCGAGTGGTCATTTACCTCACAGCTTGCTTTTTTTACGCGCGCGATAGAACAGGTGAGCTGTGACGTTATTGACCACTCCTGCCATTTTATAAATGTAAAATAATTTTAGAATCAATTAATCCGGACAAATTAACGTTGATTTTCAGGTTTGTAAGGATATAACACAAATGTTTTGTATAGGTGTTCTACGCTTTTAAATGTAATTAAGCAATAAAGTGATCAAAGATATTTATTTATCAATTTATTTAATTGTTACTTTAACTTATCCTAAATTTTATTTATAAATCGGTGTCACAAAACTAGTAAATTTCTTCTAAATTATTTTTTCCACGAGCCGTTATGGAAGAATATACAAACTATTATTATTAATTTTTTAAGTCATGTACGTACAAAAATAAATACTTATTAATTATGCTAGCTCATTTTTACGACAATTTGTTCATTTTAACAAAATGTATGACATACTGCATAATAACTATGTTTCATAGCATAATTATTATTTTGTACAGCATAAATATTGTCGTTTTTTTAAAGAAGCATAAATAATTCTGTAAGATGACATAAATGCAGCATGATTTTAGTAAGTTATACTTATTTTACTGTTTGCTATTTTATTATTTTTTTTTCTTATTGTTGCACAAAAACTGTAGATCCTATAAAAGATGCTTGGAAATTTTTGTTGAAAGACACAGACAAAGAGAAACAAGTGAAAGTTAATACAAGTTTACGTCGTGAAGTAGTTCCTCACAATAATGACAACAATAAGACCTGTTCAGTCAATGAGATCTCTAATTTTTTATTCGCTGAGGTGAATCCTTTATTGGTACTGTTGCTGGGCACCAAACCAATGAGGGGGTCGAAAGAGGAATGGTTAAGTTTTTACCGAAATACTGCGCATGCGCGAAAATGACAATTTTATTTGTGATATTTTGGCGCAAAGTAATTCAAACATATTTTCAAGCCCTACCTGAATAATTATGTTGTTTTTTAAATATGAAAATAAATATGATGCCAAGAAACAAAATTAAAATATATATATGTATACCTATTATATATAATTATAACTTTAAATTTAATTTTTTTTATTATAGTTTTAAAATTTTTTTTTTAATTTATATAAAAATATATGGGTTTGAATTAAAAACGTGTAAAAATTCTGTGTTTTGTGACATTTAATGTTTGCATCTATTATGCAAATACGTAATTATTAATTATATATAGCGCAGGTTAAATCTCTTTTATAACAATAAGCTATTCTCTTATGACTAATTTTTTTACGATCATTCTAAATTTACTCCACTATTATTATAATTAGTAATTTAATATAATTATAGATATAATAAATTAATATTTCTCTAATATAAAGTATTACTTTTTTTCTGATAATTACTATGATTTTTATACAAACTAATAATACGATACAACGATATGACTATTTAAGTTATTATATAATAAAAAATGCAAACCCTGTAATCAATATTAGCATATTTATAAAAATGAAAAAAAAATATAATACAAAAAGATATATATATGTAGCATACATATAACTGTGGCCGAGATTCGTGCGGAATATATCAGTTCAGGGTATAAGCTGCAAGCTTTAACGTGTACTATAAGATTCATAAAAATTCAAAACAAATATAATTATAGGTATTTCATATATGACAAACTGCAAAATCAGTGTTAGCAACCAATAAGAAATATCTCAATTTGTGAAACACATATTATATATATCGCATACATTTTAAACTTATACTATGGATTTAAAATGTAGTTACGATAATATTATCAGGTTGGCAAATTTGATAATTGAATCGAGAAGAGGGTCTGTTCTCTATCGTGCCTATTCGTTGTTAATTTGCGTTTGATGATTGTGTTTGGTGATTGCTGAAGAATTTGTGTTATACATCTGATACACGTTTTTTTCGTTCTTTATATTTCTTCCTTTTTATTGTTCTATATTAATAATTTTTTTTGAAATTATTATAGACTCGTTAGAAAATTACAGAGCTAAAATCAGCTTGCATCATATTCGTTGTTGTTCAAATAAATTAAGTTATCAGTTTGGTGAGGAGAAAAATTACAGATTAGTATCAAGACAAAGAGTGGAACCAATAGCTTTCATAAGCTCTGTGCTAACAATATTTACTTTGCAAATTCTTCTGATTAGAGACGAAATGGAAAGTAACCCTGGTCCAGGAGTCAATGAAGAGTTATTGTACCAGTGTTACATATTTAATAAAACATACGCAAGTAAAGACTGCGTATAAGTACATAAGAAAAATGTACATGTTCCTTATGTTTTTTCAAAAGAAAGCTTATTTTGTGACTTTTGTAAAAAATACTATAAAGTTAAAATCAATTTAGAGAAACATATTTTAAAAAAACATATCAAAAATAAAAAAATCAATAGTGACAATAAAAAAAGTTTGCAAAAACTTACGTGTCCCCTTTGCACTTAACATAATACATTCAGTAACAGTAAAATTTTACAAAGTCATTTAATAGATCATCACCATGCAGGTCTGCAGTTTGACAATAAAACTTTCTTAAGCAAAGAAGGTAAAATATGCAGGTGATTATTCATTTAAATATTTAATTACAATATATATATATATATATATAAATATATATATATATATATATATATATATATATATATATATATATATATATATACATATATATATATATATATATATATATATATATATATATATATATATATATATATAATATAATATATAATATATATATTTAATAAATATATAATATATATAATATAATAGATTTAATATATAATATATATATATATTAATATATCGAGGGCTACGCGGCCTTTCGGAGCATCTACATCCTTCGCGTGCAAGATATAGAAATATGTGTATTCTCCGCGCACCGGACTAAAGAAACATCTGCGCTCTCCGCGGGCTTTAACATTGAAACATTTGCAGTCTTCGCGGCTGCACTAAATAAAATATCTACTAACTTCGCGTATAGCAATAATAAAATATCTACAAAATAAACTTTTGGTTCTTCTACTATTTTTTTTCTTTTTACCTACTTTTACAAGTGTAAATGTTGTATGATATTTAATGATATCATATAAATAAAAAAAAATTCTATAAACTAATGTATTTCAAAAGTTTTTTATAGAAATAGTTATTTTATTACCAAAATTTTGAAATATAAATAATTATCGAAGAACATTTTTTTTAAGTAAAAAGTAAAAAAAACAAACAAAAAAACAAAAAAACTTACGTCTTAAAAATAATTCCTCGGCTTATTACTATATAAAAAAACTCTGAATTATTTATGTATGTGATGTAGCACTGCACTTTATTTTTTACTCTGCTTTTTTTAATCAATCACAACTATACTATAAATACACGACCACTCATTTCACTGTCTAAACTGAAACTGAAGTTTAATTGTCACGCAGTTTAATGATTGTATTCGTATAAATTTGAACTTTGAAACACGGCAATAGAAAAATATTTTACTATATTGTATTCAAGTATAAAGTTCAAATAAAATAGATTACCTTGATTATTATAGACGTTGGCATGAAAAAGTTTCAGTTTATTATAAACCAGTGGCGAGACAAGTTATCTTGTGATAATATGATATAATTTTAAAGAAAGTAAAAAAAAAAAAAGAAAAGATTATAATTAATAGAGATTAAAAAAATTAATTTATAATACCATAGTTCATGAGACTTAATATACAACCATTCAATTACTTGTATTATTTAACCAGTTGTTAAATATTTTGATTACTACACTAGAACAGGTAAGCTTAAATAAAATAAAAACTCTTGAATTTATTCATAATATAGTTTTAAATATTAGTTTTATCTATATTGATAGGTTAAAATGAAAACTAAGTAATAAATTGTATGTACACATCGTATTTTTACGTTAAACCTATTTAGGTACGCAAATAATGTAGATATTTTATTATTGCTATGCGCGAAGTTTGTAGATATTTTATTTAGTGCAGCCGCGAAGACTGCAAATGTTTCAATGTTAAAGCTTGCGGAGAGCGCAGATGTTTCTTTAGTCCGGAGCGCGGAGAATACACATATTTCTATATCTTGCGCGCGAAGGATGTAGATGTTCCGAAAGGCCGCGCAGCCCTCGTTAATACTATATAATGTTTTATATATATATATATATATATATATATATATATATATATATATATATATATATATATATATATATATATATATATATGTATATATATATATATCTTTTAAATAAAATCTTTTGAAATTAATTATTAAATAGTATTTTCCTTTCTTATGTTTAATAGATTTTATTGATTGGAAGAATAACGTAGAAAAAAGCAATAACGATCAGTATTCTCAAACTACTGGCAAGAAAGTCAACAAATAAGGCATTGTTAGGATTTATTACCAATGTTTTAGATCTGGCTATTTTGCATCCACATGTTCTAACGATAGAAAAAAGAGTATGAAAAGTCAAGAGACCAAAAAAATTAATACCACCTGTCCAGCATTTATGATTATGACTATTGATACAACTGGAAAATATCACGTTCATTACCAAATCGTACATGTCGGCCACAAAAATACTTTGGCTCACCTCTCACTATCGTACAATGATCGTGCTATGTTAGCAGGTATATACAGTATATATTGTGTGTGTGCGTGTGTGTGTAAGTGTGAGTGTGTGTTTGTATTATTAATATGTATATGTGTATTTATATATTTATGTATCATTATAATATGTGTATGCAACTTTTTGAGCTTTGAATTTCGGCGTGTTGCATACTTTCATATCAGAATGGATTTTATCTGTTATTATATTATTTAATTTTTTTAAATATGTATTTATATATTTATGTAATGTACTTTTATAAGCCGTATGTATATTTTTTTTTTCAGTAGGAATAGGTGAGGGGGTACCAGTGTCAAAAATCCTAGATGGTATTCAAGCTTTTGAAACTGAAACAGAATTTCATCGTATTCATTTAGCTTCTTATCAAGATCTTCAAAATATTATGCGCGATTTTGATTTAAGAAGTGAAAATGTCACAAAAGCGAGTCCGTTAGCGTAAAATTATGGGTAAAAAGTATGAATAATTTAGATAAGCAAGGAAATCCAATACTGTACTATAAACCTCAGAGGGGATTAGATTAATCAGGTTATAATTTAGAGGAGGAAGAATTTTTTATAGCATTTCGTGCTCCTTTCCCAGAGTCTCTCGTTAAAAAGCATGCATCAAAAATTATTTGCGTTGACTTTACACATGACACAAATGATTCTTTTTTACTATTTACTTTAATGACAGTTGACGAATGTGGAGCAGGTATGCCAATTGCATTTTGTTTCTCAAACAGAAAAAATACATCAACATGGGAATGTTTTTTCAATGCAGTAAAATTATATTTTGGTAAAATTGAATGTGAAGTATTTATGAGCAATGATGATGCAGCTTTTTACAATGCCTCAATTAGTGTTTTGGGTTCTGCACAACGACAATTATTGTGTATTTGGCATGTTAAGCGGTAAACTGAATAAACAAATTAATGAAAAGTGCAAAAATGCTAATGCAAATAAAAAAAAATTAGTCAGACAAATTAATAATTTTATAACAAAAACTTCAGATAGAGAAAAATTCAATGAAGTCTTACATATAGTTCCTGGGATTGACTTCAAGCCTTACAGGATCTCTTTATTATTATGTTTGTAGCTTTCTTCTAGCAACCACCCCATTGCACTCGTTGGTGGGACATTGTCACAAAAAAATTCATTGATTGTCAAATTTTGTTTTCTACAACTCAATTTAATATAGTATTTTTTGTTTAAAATTTGTACGTGCAACTAATTAAAACGTCCTGCAACGTCGTGCTTTTATGATATATTTTTCAACTTTTGAGCCACGTGTTAATTTTGAGCCTCTGCATCTTTGTTATTATTAAAGATAGATCTGAACATATTGCGAGTAAAAATATCTTCAGATTGTCTATTTTTTGGTAGTGCCAAAAAAAAGTTTGCAATGTACACTTGTTGACCTATAAAAGTGACATTTGCGAATGTTCTTAAAACGCCGTTACTTTAAAATTAAGAAGTGAGATTTTTTTAACAGCGCTAGTGTAAAATACATCCTATGTACTACGGGTAATTTTGTCACTGTTATTGTATATCTCGAATTTTAATGATAGTGTTTTAAAATTGTTCAATTTTGCGATTAAAATGTAATCGATGCGTTACTGAGTCGATAAAGTAGGCGATAGGAGGGGAAATAAAATAGTATGTATAGAAGTATAGGTTATATTAAACTCTACCTGGCTGCTGCTCACTCGTTTCTCGTTGCTACTCTCTTTATAGTGTATTCAAATTTTTTTTCTGACAGCTTGATCAGCGCATGCATTGCCCGATATTATGTATGCTGCTTGTTTTTAAAACAATTATATAATAGGCTTTTAATTTAGTGTTAATAAGAAATGTATACAATTTAATAATTTTTACTATTTAAATATATTTAATTAAATTGTTAAGGGATAATTTTTTTTTTAACTTTTGTATTATAAAAAAAATTAACACTCGAATCAGCAGCTTGAATTTGGTTTGTAATTATACCAAAAAAAGTATGTGTTTTAAAGAGATTGTAAATTATTTTTACGAAGGAAAGTTTATTAAAAAAAACTGCAATATTTTTAAATCTTTTTTTTTTTTTTTAAATAAGTTGATTTCATTTGTTATTTTTATGATTTTTTTTTGGTATTAGTAGTTTCAGTTCAACAAGACAACAAGAAAAAAGCTTTTATCGGAGCATTTCTTCTAATATACCCAGGGAGAAGCACAGAATGTTCATAGTTGTAATGATTATACTTATAATGCATTTTAAACAAAAAAATAACAATTTTTTTAATTATATTTAAACATTTTTAATTGTTATTATGAACTATTTATTTTCATAAGTTTTTATCACAGAATTATTCAGACGAACTCGTTTAGAGTTAGTAACTTGATTGTAAAATAGCTATATTTCGCCTGTATATAGTTACAGTTATATATTCATATTATAAATAATAATAATTATTTGGTTATATATATTGGAATTTATTTTATAATCTTATTTTTACAATGCATGTTTATTTTGCTGCAGCTCTGCTTATAATTTTAGAGAATATAATTTTATTTTGTTTATTGATATCATATTACTTATATTTAAATTTTTAAAAAATTAAAGATTAAGAATCTATGATGCAAACAATAAATGACACAAAACTCAGAATTTTTATACGTTTGTATATAAAACCCATAATAACAATTAAAAACAATTTGTAAAGACTAATAAAAAAACTAGGTATATATATATTTGGATTATTTGGTATTCATTTATTAAAGTTATTATAGTTAAAAATAATTTAATTGTATTATACGTACCCTATAATATATAATAACACTCTAGGTAGGGATTGAATAAAAAACAACATAACTATTCAGGTAGGGCTTGAAAATGTGTTTGTATTACTTTGCGCCAAATATCACAAGTAAAAGTGTGTTTTTCGCGCATGCGCAGTATTTCGTTTAAAACTCAACAATTCCTCTTTTGACCGCCTCGTCCAAACCATGCCATCAGCTCAAACTAACATTGAAATGATCAATTACATCGGGGCCTATAACATGGGTCCTGGACCTAATATGATGCCAGCAATGCCTTCTTACAAGGGAACATTTTTCCTTGTCACTCGTGGTTTAAGCTCTAATTTATACCAAAGATTACCCTACCGATATGATGGCCCATGGTAGGAAACTTAGCCGTAAAGCTGTGAAATTTCAGTCAAAAGGGCCTATCTGCTTTAACATGGGGTTAAATGGGACAAAAATCTAAATTTTCTTAGATTGTTTTGAAACTGACATATATTATGTAAAAAGTGATTTTCTTTTCGAAAAAAATCATTAAAAAATTCTCGGACCCATAATAAGGGGCCCACGGGCCCAAAATCTGCTTTTTCTGGTATTTTTTGTGCTTTTTAGCTTATATCAATTTGAATTCTATATGTATGATCATTTTAGTTATAGAAACACGTTTCTTATAAAATTTCAAATCAAAATATATGCGTTATGCGTTGGTACAATCTAATACTGTAAAGAAAAACGGCCCTGAAACGGAAAAATGACCCATAAATATGGCAATAACATGCGTTTAAATGGGCTAAAAATGAAATCTTAAGAGATTTTTTTTAAACTAACATATAATATGTAAAAAGTGATGTTCTTTTCGAAAAAAATCATTTAAAAAATCTGGGACCCATATTTAGGGGCCCGCGGGCCCAAAACCTGCTTTTCTGGTAGTTTCTGGTGCTTTTTAGCTCACATCAATTTGAATTCTATATGTATGCTCACTTTAGGTACTGTAACACGTTAGTTATTATTGTTATAATCAAAGATGTGCTATTTCTATCAAAAAAACTGAAATTATGTTACTTAAAACGGCCCCTGATTTGGGATTATTACTCCTAGAAGTAGCATTACGATATACAGGCCGATGCAGCCGACTTTCGGTGCAAGATAGCCTAAAAAGTGCAAGACAATGACCCACATTATTTTGGTCTAATTAAGCAAAAAAACACATTAAATGTTCAAAAATGTAAAAAAAAAAGTCTCCTCATAAGCTCCTGTATATAAAAAAAATTACGCTCCAAAAATCGTCAAAAAACGACCCAATTTTGTAACATTCATAAAAATACTGAAACCCCTCAAAAACTACAAAACCTACAAAGTTTTCTACAGCAAACTTTTTAAAACTGACTGTATTACGCACCTTTTCATGAGTGTAACTTGAAAATCTGCCCGTATTTTCTATTAGCAAATGGTGCCTAAAAATTGGTCCGAAAAACACGTCTTTTTGCTGCTGTGGGCTACCCAGGCCAACATGCGCATGTTGTAATACATCAAAATTGTTGCATTTTTTTTGCTTTACACACTGGTTATCTTATAAATATTGTAGCTCTATTTGTAAGTGCGCTACAATGCAAAATGTGGTTTTGATTGGGGTCGAAAGAAGGGGGACCCCTTCTTTGTTTTTAGGACCAAACCAAAAAAAAAAAAATTGCAAAACATATGTTTTTAAGTCAATTTTGGGGCCTAGATTTTGAAAATTTAATTAGTTTTTCGATATTTAAAATATTAATAGCACAACAGGGATTTTATTTTATTATCCTATTTAAAAACTTGTTAAATAAGTATATGTAAAATTTAAGCACTAATAGGTCACTAATAATTGCAACTACTACAACTGTATAGATTTTATTGTTCTATTTATTTTTGCTCATGATGCGTAAACCTTGAATTAGGGAGACAAAATTAAATTCAAGTAACAATATTAAGAAATGCATTATTTATTATTAAACCATATACCACATAAAACAACATTGTGCTTTTTAATGAACTGATGACAATTCTTACCAGAATGTTGATGTAGCCCCACGAGAGAGTGTGAAAATACTGTAAAGTATGCAACCTGCGTAAAAATTTCATTTTATGACGTCAGAAACATGCAAAAATTAGTATGAAAATGTTGTGCGGGTTGCATAAATTGAATATTCTGTTCACTGCTACGGGGCTAACTGTTGGGTTTGGGGAGACAAACTTAAGTTATTTATATAAATCTTATGAAGTGTTTGGTTATATAAATGCTTTTTTTTTTTTTTTTTTTTTTTTTGCTATTCGTTTAATCAATTTTAAATTTCTAAGAAATTATATAATAAACATAGTTTTAAAAACGAAAAATAAGTTATGGAAAAAATTCAAAGTTAAACACATTTTTGCAAATTTGAAATCTTATATTTTTATGGGACGCGTTACGAGTAATTACATTCAAATTAAAACAAGGCTTTAAATAAATATATACATATGTCATATAAATACATGTAAATATATATAATTTTGAATGATATTAAATTATTTATCATGTATTTTTTTAAACGAGTTTCGAACAATCATTAGGATATACAAACATATATACGTATATATGATATATACGTATATGTATGTATAGCAATATATATTTTATTATATATTTATAATATATTATATATAACAATATATATTTTTATACATTTTATAATTAGACATTATTTTTACGTTATTATGAACATAACTTTTTTATATCTTCTGCTTTATAAAATATAAAACCTTATATAAACAATGTGGAACTAATATTATAAATCAAACCTTTTTTAAAATTTATTTCCATAAAAAAATTATGAAAAAACAATTCATGCTTTTATGTATAGTTCTGTTCAAAACGTTTTTAAAATTTCAAAGTAATTTAACTAAATTATCTTTAATTTTTTTAACTGTATTTGTGTTTATATTGACAAGATAAAACATAATTAAATATTTATTTCAATTTATTTATAAATAACTCATTTATTTTTAATTAAGATTTTTTTTTTTTTTTTTGCAATAAGCTGCAGAACTCTTTATAAATGTTCAAATAATTAATCTAACAAATAAATATAATACATTATAGCAACTGAAAAAAAAATCATATAACTGATATCTAGGGAATATATGTATCACAGTAATGCTGATCTTTGATAAAAAAATGCAGGAAACAGTAATGTTGTTTGCACCACGCACAAGTCACAAAATTGTACTCTTCACATTTACAACATGTATTCCCTGGATTTTTAAAACCGAACTGAACTGGGGTTTCGAACTCTTCAGGACGTTTGTCTGTGTAGCCGCAGCTGTACCAGGCATAACGTATCATATTTTCAAAGCGAGGACTACAAAATTGCTGGTGTACAACAGACTGCAGTATAATAATATTGTTTCTGTTCTTCAAGTCCCAATCTAACTCGTCGAGAATAACAAAATCTGAAGAGACTTTAACGTAGGCTTTATATTGGCGATTGTAGTATTTGTCGAGAGGCTGAAAATCACCAGTAGCTCCTGCAGTGATCCTCATCACATCTACCTCTCTATGATCTTCCTCTAAACACTTGTCTAAAAATGTTTGGTCATTAAATCCGGTCCAAGAATCAATGGCGAGAGCTGATCTTTTTCCAGTACTAGGTAAGTAAATATCACGAAAATAATTTTCCATTTGATATTTGTGCATTTTTCCTGACTTGCTAGCTAACGCAATAACATTCTTTGCGTCATACAATTTCACTGTCTTTGGAAAAACTCCTCCTTGCTCTTGCAATACGAGAAGCAACGTTGGTAATACCATACCTGACATGGTTATACTTGGCATTGCCGTATAGGAATGTGTCAGAGCATTTTTGGACTGGGCTTGCACCTCTACTTTTTTTACACCAACGAAATCTAGAGTTCTGCCCGAGTGAATTTCACGGCTAAATCCCGTCTGGTCCGTATTAACAATGTTTTCCTCTCCTAATTCTTTAATTTTAGGTTTAGCTACTTCTTCTACAAACTTTTTTGCTTCTTCTATAATTTTATCTTTATTTTTAAGTTGTGATTTTGTGATAAACTTTGTAATCTTCCTGGAGCAAATGCGGTTTTTTTCTTTAAAGTTTAATAGCCACGTGCTAGAAGCTTTAAAATCTAATAGTTCTATTTCTTTTGCACATTGGAGTGCCCAGCGTTTGAGATCCATGTCATGTACCTGCAAGGAGTTTTCTTTTGCGTGTAAGAATTTATTTTGCACTGAATCGGAAATTTTCCTTAACTTGTCAGTGCGAGATCCAAATAAATTTACATCTTTCTCCCACCGATACAGCTGCCTTTCATTATTTAAATATTGCTTGAATGACTGACGAACAGAAGAAAATTGACGTCGTTTGCCAGTTTTTACATTTCTCCACATTTTAACTGCGTTTTGTTTTATTTCAAATGGTACTATAACTTTTTGCTGCTTTTTTGGTGGGGATTCTTGAGAATAAGATGAGACTTGTGATTCTCCAGAATAAGTAGGAGTAGATTCCTCATCATTTAGCTCGTAGTCATCACAAGTTCCAAACAGCAGTGTATTTAAATCTATAGCTTCTTCCATAAGCACATCTTCATTTTTATCATCCACAAAACCTCCATCAATATAAAGTGTTTCTTCTTCTTCTTTTACAACAATTTCATTTGTTATACATTCAGTAAGAATTGCTGAAATAAAATAAAATGTTGTAAATCGCAAGTAAAATTTATAAGTTTTTAATTTATAAACCTTAATTTGAAAGATTTAATAAATTCAAGAGTATTTGCAAATTTATCCAGACAGCAAATAAAAGATAAAAATATACAATAATTATTAGCGTTATTTATTGAAAAAAAAAATATTCTTTTTTTTTTATAAATTAGTGAAAGAATAACGCCTGCAAACTGATCGGTCACGAAATAAAAAATCAACATCAAGAAAAGATAAAATACAATATTCAAGTTTAAATGCGAAAAAAAAAAAAAAAAAAAAAAAAGGATTCATAAATTTCACTTTAAAATTAGCACGTAAACCCTAGCTAACATGGATATTCAATTTCCCATGGATAGAAATAAAGTTTACGTTGGAAACACTAATATCCATGGAAAATATATGTAAACTATCCATGGAAATTATAAACTACGTGGGAAATATTAAAATCTGTCCATGGATATTTAATTTCCCATGGATAGAAATAAAGTCCACGTGGGAAACACTAATATACATGGGAAATATGTAAATATCCATGGGAAACTAGACATTATCCATGGGAATCAGTGAATATCCATGGATAACTTTTGCCAGAATATACTGTGTAAATATATATTGCACACATATACGTACAGCTCTTGCCAAAAGTTAAAAACAGGGCAGCGGCGGCCGCAGCGTTTTCTTATGAAGATAACATAGGGTGGTTGCGGGTTGCCTATACAAATTGTTCTTAAACTTTTGGCCAGAGCTTCACAGTAAATTACGTACTTTTGTATTCAAGTTGCAAATTCGTAAGTTACATTCAAAAGTACTCAAATTACTTTAATAGGTAAGCTTATTTAAATATATATTTATATATTAATATTATTTTTATAAATATAATATAATTATATAATATTATTATTATTATTTATATAATAATAAATTATTTATTATTATTATTATTTATTATATTATTTTTATTATTTTATTTAATAAAAAAATAAAATACTTTGCACAATGATTGAATCATAAAATAATGTGCAGTAAATCAGAACTCTTATTTGTTTTTGACTTTGTTAATAGTCTTGCTATATAGGATGATTTTTTTTTGTGTGTGACAATTTTTAATGAAGTATTATTTTGTGCTTTGCAATTGCTGCACAGCAAATGCACACAAAAGACGACTTTTTTAACTGGCGTTTCTGGAAGAATCATCCTACGAAATTACGCGTTGTACCGACAAAAATTGGATTTAATATTTTTTTTTTGGCTACAACCTACAACAAATAATTTTATATTCGTGTATTATTTTTTTATAAAGCTTTAACTAAATTTTGTTGTTAAGGTTATTCGAGCTATAATTTAAATATAATTTTTGCCGGGAATGACAAAATTAATTGATATATATCCAGATTGACTATTAGGTTTTACTGTTAAGGTACTACTTTAGGGTAGCGATGTTGTCGTAAAATTAATTTAATATCACTTTTTAGGTTCATAATGAACCAAGGAACAATTCTCTATACTGCAAAAAGTTTCGGCTCAAATCAAATCTTCCGCAAATTAGCATTAAAAGTCGTTGGGATACGCCCCCTTTAACACCCAAAACATACAACACTTCAAGCTCCCCGTGTGCAAAATTTTTCTTGGCCAACTTCTAAACAAAAAATACTAGTGTGTTCTATAGATCAAGTTTTAATGAATTTGACTTTTTAATCGATTTTTACGAGACATTTATAGAGAAAAAAATTAATGAAGATTGCATATTCACATTAACATGGGTCAATTTGCGATAATTTTTTTCTCGGCAGATTCGTTCTAGAAAAATCTGAAAAATCATTTGTCATTAAAAATCAACACGAAGAACAAGCTAGTATTTTTTTTAACCGCTGAAAAAATTTTGAAGTGGGTCAAAATTAGGGTCCAAATATAGATTTATTAGCATTAGGGGGCGGGGCATTTGCGATACTTTGACGCTCTGTTGCGACGAGAGTTTTGAAGATAGAATTTTTTTGATTTCATTTTTGGGTACCCCAGTCTTAACTTAATTCAAAGTCATAATAACAAATTTTCACTCCTACCCTAAAGTAGTACCTTAATAAATAAATATTCTATTTTTCTTAAGAATACTTTTAATGAAGAGACGTATACGTCTGTATAAGCGTAGGAAAGATAAATGTATAAAATTCAAATAATGTTGAGAATAATTTAAAAGTATATGATTTTTAAAATAATTTTGTTCCATCGTCTATCTCGTATTTGCTGTCTGGAAAAGTAGTACACCTGCAATGATATATCTTACCCTTAATTTGTGATTTTAACTTAACTTCATCTCGCGTGATTGGAGTTACTGATGTAAAGTTCTTCTTGAAGTCAGATAGTAGCATATTAATGACATTTAATGGATTAATCATAACTAATCCTCTAAAGCAACAACCTTTTCCTAAATTCACTCACGTCTCTGTTATGCGAAACATATGATTTTTACCCTTTATTTATTGACGAGATTATTAATTCAATTCATAGATGGCATGCAAATGATGCTTTTTACAAATTAAATTATAATAAAAATTATTCGTCATCACAGTTACCTCTTGTAGCTGGTAATGTAATTTAAATAAAAAATACTTTAAAAATGAGTATATAGTAATGCATTTAAAAATAAATGCATTACATAAACTTTTATTTTTTTTAGGTAACTGCAAGGTAGATAGTTTCTATATCAATATGTGAATTTTAACTTTCATCTTTTTTGTTAGCACATTTTATTTATACAAGTAATAATAACTGCAATTAAAAAAAAAAATTTTTAAAAATACAATTTTTATACAATTATCTTATTGATAAAAGATTATAATAAATTATTAAAAAAGTTATATTTATGTGTCACTATATATCTGTTATTTTTAATCCCTATTTATATCTACGATAAATACTCTGATTTAAGCATATAAATATTTATACGGCGTATGTCATATGTATATATTTATTTAAAGCCTTGTTTTAATTTGAATGTAATTACTCGTAACGCGTCCCATAAAAATATAAGATTTCAAATTTGCAAAAATGTGTTTAACTTTGAATTTTTTCCATAACTTATTTTTCGTTTTTAAAACTATGTTTATTATATAATTTCTTAGAAATTTAAAATTGATTAAACGAATAGCAAAAAAAAAAAAAAAAAAAAAAAAAGGCATTTATATAACCAAACACTTCATAAGATTTATATAAATAACTTAAGTTTGTCTCCCCAAACCCAACAGTTAGCCCCGTAGCAGTGAACAGAATATTCAATTTATGCAACCCGCACAACATTTTCATACTAATTTTTGCATGTGTCTGACGTCATAAAATGAAATTTTTACGCAGGTTGCATACTTTACAGTATTTTCACACTCTCTCGTGGGGCTACATCAACATTCTGGTAAGAATTGTCATCAGTTCATTAAAAAGCACAATGTTGTTTTATGTGGTATATGGTTTAATAATAAATAATGCATTTCTTAATATTGTTACTTGAATTTAATTTTGTCTCCCTAATTCAAGGTTTACGCATCATGAGCAAAAATAAATAGAACAATAAAATCTATACAGTTGTAGTAGTTGCAATTATTAGTGACCTATTAGTGCTTAAATTTTACATATACTTATTTAACAAGTTTTTAAATAGGATAATAAAATAAAATCCCTGTTGTGCTATTAATATTTTAAATATCGAAAAACTAATTAAATTTTCAAAATCTAGGCCCCAAAATTGACTTAAAAACATATGTTTTGCAATTTTTTTTTTTTTTTTGGTTTGGTCCTAAAAACAAAGAAGGGGTCCCCCTTCTTTCGACCCCAATCAAAACCACATTTTGCATTGTAGCGCACTTACAAATAGAGCTACAATATTTATAAGATAACCAGTGTGTAAAGCAAAAAAAATGCAACAATTTCGATGTATTACAACATGCGCATGTTGGCCTGGGTAGCCCACAGCAGCAAAAAGACGTGTTTTTCGGACCAATTTTTAGGCACCATTTGCTAATAGAAAATACGGGCAGATTTTCAAGTTACACTCATGAAAAGGTGCGTAATACAGTCAGTTTTAAAAAGTTTGCTGTAGAAAACTTTGTAGGTTTTGTAGTTTTTGAGGGGTTTCAGTATTTTTATGAATGTTACAAAATTGGGTCGTTTTTTGACGATTTTTGGAGCGTAATTTTTTTTATATACAGGAGCTTATGAGGAGACTTTTTTTTTTACATTTTTGAACATTTAATGTGTTTTTTTGCTTAATTAGACCAAAATAATGTGGGTCATTGTCTTGCACTTTTTAGGCTATCTTGCACCGAAAGTCGGCTGTATCGGCCTGTATATCGTAATGCTACTTCTAGGAGTAATAATCCCAAATCAGGGGCCGTTTTAAGTAACATAATTTCAGTTTTTTTGATAGAAATAGCACATCTTTGATTATAACAATAATAACTAACGTGTTACAGTACCTAAAGTGAGCATACATATAGAATTCAAATTGATGTGAGCTAAAAAGCACCAGAAACTACCAGAAAAGCAGGTTTTGGGCCCGCGGGCCCCTAAATATGGGTCCCAGATTTTTTAAATGATTTTTTTCGAAAAGAACATCACTTTTTACATATTATATGTTAGTTTAAAAAAAATCTCTTAAGATTTCATTTTTAGCCCATTTAAACGCATGTTATTGCCATATTTATGGGTCATTTTTCCGTTTCAGGGCCGTTTTTCTTTACAGTATTAGATTGTACCAACGCATAACGCATATATTTTGATTTGAAATTTTATAAGAAACGTGTTTCTATAACTAAAATGATCATACATATAGAATTCAAATTGATATAAGCTAAAAAGCACAAAAAATACCAGAAAAAGCAGATTTTGGGCCCGTGGGCCCCTTATTATGGGTCCGAGAATTTTTTAATGATTTTTTTCGAAAAGAAAATCACTTTTTACATAATATATGTCAGTTTCAAAACAATCTAAGAAAATTTAGATTTTTGTCCCATTTAACCCCATGTTAAAGCAGATAGGCCCTTTTGACTGAAATTTCACAGCTTTACGGCTAAGTTTCCTACCATGGGCCATCATATCGGTAGGGTAATCTTTGGTATAAATTAGAGCTTAATCCACGAGTGACAAGGAAAAATGTTCCCTTGTTAGTATCTATTCAGAAAAGTGGACGAAGTTTTCAGAAATATCTTTGTAACTCCGACCTCCCTTAATCCGCTGTTGATGGAGCGGCTAAAATGGGATGTTTATGAGATTGTCATGAGGAATCAGATTATCGACGTATGTTATTATTTATATATTTGTTCGTTAGTTGGTTTGTTTATTCCTTCATTCATTGATTCTTTGATTCATTCATTCATTCATTCATTCATTCATTCATTCATTCATTCATTCATTCATTCATTCATTCATTCATTCATTCATTCATTCATTCATTCATTCATTCATTCATTCATTCATTCATTCATTCATTCATTCATTCATTCATTCATTCATTCATTCATTCATTCATTCATTCATTCATTCATTCATTCATTCATTCATTCATTCATTCATTCATTCATTCATTCATTCATTCATTCATTCATTCATTCATTCATTCATTCATTCATTCATTCATTCATTCATTCATTTATTCATTCATTCATTTATGCATTCATTCATTCATTCATTCATTCATTCATTCATTCATTCATTCATTCATTCATTCCTTCATTCCTTCATTCCTTCATTCCTTCATTCCTTCATTCCTTCATTCCTTTAATCATTCATTCATTAATTTATTCATTCATTCATTCATATATTCATTCATTCATTCATTCATTTATTCATTCATTCATTCATTCATTCATTCATTCATTCATTCATTCATTCATTCATTCATTCATTCATTCATTCATTCATTCATTCATTCATTCATTCATTCATTCATTCATTCATTCATTCATTCAGTCATTCATTCATTCATTCATTCATTCATTCATTCATTCATTCATTCATTCATTCCTTCCTTCATTCATTCATTCATTCATTCATTCATTCATTCATTCATTCATTCATTCATTCATTCATTCATTCATTCATTCATTCATTCATTCATTCATTCATTCATTCATTCATTCATTCATTCATTCATTCATTCATTCATTCATTCATTCATTCATTCATTCATTCATTCATTCATTCATTCATTCATTCATTCATTCATTCATTCATTCATTCAATCATTCACTCATTCATTCATTCATTCATATTTTATATTTGACATATTATTTTCCTATATACAGAGTGTTCCCAAAGTATTGAAGCTTACTAAAAATGTTAGAATGTTTATGGATTTTTCCATGACTAAGAAGTAAACGTTACAAACTCCAATTTCAGGAGCAGATTTTTTATCGTTTACATCGTGTTCACTTGACAGAAGCTTACATGCTGAGTATCCTCTTCAAATGTCAATCAGCAGATTCCGTTTTGGAGATGAGAATATGGACCATAGGGCGTGTGCGCATGACGTCATTCTCAATGTTTTTCGTTGCTCTTCTTGAGCAATGAATAACATTGCTTAGCATAGGACAAACGTAGTTTTCGGCTATTTTCTTTAGAAAATTAGCTATTTATTTATGGTTATTATTATTTTTCTAGCATACTTGAAAAAAACCAATTCAACCTGTTATAAGCATCAATGCTCTCAAAAATATTACAAAGTATTTTTAAACTGGCAAAATTAGTCATTTTTCTATACTGGGCTCATGTTATTTAGCGCTCACTTATGGCGTTGACTTTAACATTAATTAAACCACCCTATATATTTTTTTGTCAATTTATAATACAAAAGTAACCAAGATTAATAACATTTGGTTGGTTCAAGCAAAGTCAACATGTGAAAGACATTTTTTTAAAGAATTATTTTTAACATTTATATAAATGTTTTATCAATTGTTTGCGAGATTAGTTTTTAGTTTATTTTGAGTAAAATGAAAAAGAAAAGTGTTTATTTATACGCCATATACGCGTCAATAATAATTAGAGTAATAAAATCTTTAACGTAAGAATTGAGTAGACATAAATTTAATATTTTTTTCTAGCTAATTTTTGTATTATTGTGTAACATGGAGAAAAAAAACATTTACCAGCTGATTTATTTTGTTTGACAGGAGCTGTTCTCTCATGCAGAACATAAAAGCATCCTGGGCGTCGCTCTCGCGGTAAGTTATACTAATATAATTTGTCAATTTTACGTTATATCATGCAAAAATTTAATCTTCAAAAAAAGCAGACTTTTATTTTTATCAAGTTTTTTTTAATTATTTAATTTAATTAATGTTAAAACTTGAAGAAATTTTTTTGTACTGTATAGTAATTTAAAAGTTAGATTTTTGTACAGCGAACTATTGTATCATTATAACTTTTTTTTTAACAAAATAAAATAACAATTTCCTTTTTAATAATTTAGCTCATTTAATGCACTATACAAAAAAAGTCTATATATTTTTATTTTTTTATTATTTACGTACGATCTGCTTATTTTTGAATACGTCCTTTAAAAATTCAATAAGGAAAAATTCAATTTCTTTTATTATTTTCATTATAAAAATATCATTTTGTAATAAGATTAAACTTAAATTGATTTATAATCGCATACATAAATTTAGCCTTCAATATAAAATCATGGGTCAAACAATTTATTGGTTTAACTTAATTAAACTAATTTGAATTTATTAATTTTATTTGTTGTTATTTTTTTTTAAAATGGAAAATATTGTCAGCTTGTATTGCAGTAATGGCATTACAATGTGAATACAGGACAGCAAAATGATAAGCAAGTGGCTGCTGTTCCTTACATATTAAATTGTTAAGGTTAATAAATAATATAAACTAAAATTTTGTTCTAATATTTGTATAATATCAAAAAGCAACCTTCTCACGTAAAGCTTCTACACTTTACAAATTTGTGTCTATATATACCTGGAGAATTCACACCTGTTTTATATAGCAGGTAGCCGTGACTTTGTAATTTGTAGAAACGTTCATTCTTTGGAAATATGTAAAGTGTAAAAGCTTTATTTTGATGCGAAAAGAAGGAAATGTGAAGTGTTTGATTCTTATTGAAGATATTAACAGCCTTACCAAAAAAAATGCACAAATATAGGAAATAAATATTTTGGACTTAACTTTCGCTATCCCTGTCATTAATTCCAAATTTAACCAATAAGTACAAAATCAATCAATAATTGATCAAAAATATCATTTGCAGGTGCCTTCATACAACAAAACTCCACAGAACTAAAGTTTGAAGCTTTGCAATTCTACTGCTTTTACCTCTACCCTTTACCTCTCTTACTTTCTAATACTTACAATTTTGATATATTTATATAATAGCCTCTTCAGTTCGCGACTTAAAAAAATATATATATTTCATAAAATTTTTAGAACGTATTTGCGCGGCTCACAGAATGACAAAAATATATCACTTTTGTCAAAATGGTTTTCTTACTTTTGCGGACATTTTGTATATTCAATGTTAAAAATACCTTTAAAAAAAGCGTTAATTTAGGGGCGAATTTTGGTCCAATTTTTGTATTTTATTTACTTTTAATTTATATACACTTTGAATACAAAAGTTTATTTACAAAACAATGTACAGCTCTGACCAAAAGTTCCCAAACGGGCAGCGGCAGCCGCTGCGTTTTCTCATAAAGATAACATTGGGTGGTTTCGGGTTGCCTATGCAAATCGTTCGGGAACTTTTGGCCAGAGCTGTACATGTAGTCCAAGTGTAAATTAAACAAAAGGGTTAAATCTCTAGTTTTGAATGTTATATAATTGTAGGTACTCTCTATGCCTTAGAATTAATTGTCTGTGCTTGATACAACAGAGAATGTGCCAGTAATATTTGATATCAAGTTTAATCTACTAGCCTCTAATATTTTGTATTCTTATACTGTAATTAAAAATCAGTAATTCTGAAGTACAAACACTGGCATAAAATCGTTGACCTAATCTGACTTAATTGGGTCGTTGCCTGTAATTTTTAAAAGTTAAATATATGTGACTTTGTATCTACCTTTTAAAAATCTGTCAAGTGCTTTGCATGTATGTCTCTTTTTTTAAAAAGAAAACATCACAGTCTGTCTTCATTTTGAGTAAACAAATATTGTAAATTTATTTTCTATCTATATATACAATTTAGTATTATATAGTATTAAAATATAGTAAAGTTAGCTTAGAGTTTGGAAAACAAAAGTAAAATTTATCCCTTGAAAAAAACTGATTTTTAAATATCTGATTTTTAAAAATCGTATTTTTTTATGTTAATTTTTAGTAATTAAAAGTAAAAGCAACACACGCAGATGAATTAAATTTGCATTTTTTTGTATTTAAAATAACAAGTACATGAACATATACATTTTTGCAATAGATAAATAACCGTTGCTAATTTTATACAATAATTTTATAAAATATTTTTGTTTGTTATTTCAATACTTTTATAATTGCATGTAGAAGTAGTTAGTAAAGTAATAATGCATATTTTATTATTCCATGTGTGTTACTCATAATATGAATTTAAGTTTTCATTGTTTACAAGTATATCTACAGTTCTGTTGGTGATTTGTTTTTTTTTACTCGTAAATATTCAGCAACATTAAATTATGACCATAATAGTATGGTCTGCAGCTCTCAAAGTAGCTCAAATTAGTTTGAATTTCGTACCAGGGGTCCTATTTTAAAAAAATAGTTTTTACGAGTAACATATGGCCGGATTTATGGGCAGGGACACTTAAAACTGTATTATATATGATTTTCCTTAGATTAGGGCTCTTTTCTGAAGTTTTTGTCCTTTTTCCCAGAAATGGATTTTCCGGACCAGAATCGAGCCGGAATTTTGGGTAGGGACACTCAGAAAAAGTGTTTTATATGATTCTCCTTAAAAGGCTCTACTTTCATTAGGGTTTCGTCCAATTTAAAAAAATGAGACAAACCGGACCAAAATCGGATCGGAATTTTAGTCAGGGGAACTTTTTTAAAAAAATGCATATTTTACGGTGGGGATGATTTTTGACAAAGAGATATCAACAAAAAATCAAAACAACTTTCAGAATCTTAACTTTTGGGTCACTTTAATATAACCTATGGACACCAAAGTAGTGTAATATGTTGGTGGTGGCGTGGAGGTAAGAATTTACAATGTTTGCAAACTAAATCCTAACCATAAACCCTATATTTTACCATTTAAAACCTTCACTTAAACTTTTTTTTTTCAGTGTACCTAATTTACCAATGGGTTAGGTTTGGGCACCATGTACCGAAATACTTTGCCTAATTGACTTAAGGATTGATATCAAGGGTCGGTGGTGTTTATGATGTCACGGAAGTGACGTCATAAGCCCTAAAACTAGCTCAGGTAGGGGCAAGAGACCTTAAGTATTTCAGCAACTAAGGTTAATTAAGTAATATGTTTAGTGAAGGGTTAAGTACTGGCAAATAAAAGAATATAGTTATAATTATATAACATTAACCCCTCCAGCTTTACAAATCTAAACCACCCTAATTTCCTAACCTTCACTCTTACAAAACTTACCCTTATTCCCACTCAAACACACCCCACAACATAACATACATATAAAATATCCTAACATAGTGCCATATATAATTTAAATGTTTGTATTAAACTCGTGGGGCGATACTATACTTGGTCGTACAGACGCAAAATTCACAAATCGCGGCCATTCAAGTCCCCATGGTCCTCAACAGCATGGTAGGCCAGCACATTGTGATTGCATAAAGATGCAATCACGATTTCCCACAAAATCCGCGCTCCACACACGTGGTTAATAGTTCAAAAGGAGCGCGGGTCAATGTAGAACGTTTGCTTACGTAATCCAGGTATGCAAACCAATCACAGGTGGCCGAGATAGACGTAACACGCAGGTGATATAAAAGCCGCCGATATTGTCTATATACACGCCATCTTATCTCTCTATTCTCCCTTCTCCCTTAATTCTCATCTCCACCATCGGCGCGCATGTTCAGGGCTGAATCTCTGCACGCAGGCGCCATAGGGGCGAGATTTCAAATTTCTCACCCCGCCCACGCACAAAAAAAATATACGCATATGAAAGTCCTCCTATACAAGTACCCAAATTGAGAGTCGAAATAGTCTTAGTCAAAATAAGGGGCGGATCCAGGGTTGGGTAGTGGGGCCGACTGCCCCCTCCAAAACGGTCAAAATACATTACAAGTATTACCACCCATCACCCGCTATCCCCAAAATTAACATTGCAGTATAGGAAATCGCCCCCTCCAAAATTTTGAGCTGGATCCGCCCCTTTAGTCAATGAAAAGGCTCCAATTTTGTGGGTTGCCAATTATGTAGCTTAAAAGTTTGGGTACTTTTAGTGAGACTTTCAATGTATTACCGGTCTGCCTAAAACACCATGTTGGCACTTCTCTGCTAAGTTCTTTACTCTAAATATATGAGCAAAATCGCATACATGTCAAACATAGGCATTAAACTTGGTGTTGCTTGATAGATTAGGCTTCAGTATACAACTCCTATACAAAATTACGTTACATTTTGCTCACGGCAACAACACTCTTCTTGAGTTCTTCCCTGCGTTTACGAAGAGAAAGTTAGCGAGGTTTTAATTTTTTTTTTACTAATCGAAATTTATGGAGTTTTCTCGACTCAGTAAGTAATAATTATATATATTTTTAGAAATTGTTTTATTTTAATTAAAATTACTCTGCATTTTAAGGTTGCTTTGATTGACTATAAATTTATATAGATATAAATTTATCTACAGTTCTGTTGGTGATTTGGGTTTTATTACTCGTAAAAATTTAGCAAAATTAAATTATTACCAAAATAGTATGGTCTGCAGCTCTCAAAGTAGCTCAATTTACCAGCAAATATGTGTTTTATTATATTTATTTTTTTTTTCAAAATTATTGTACGTAAAACTGGTCAAAATGTTATTTCTAATAAATAAAATACACCTGACAAATTCATTCACGAGCTATTTTTTGTTTTTGTTTTTGTTTTTGATCTTTTACTATTATCATTTTTTTTTTAATATTTATACATAAACTGTAATAAAATTGAAAATTATTCCTTTTAAATATGGTCAAAATTTTATTTCTATTGAATAAAATTCCTCAGAAAACTTTAATCTACTTATAGTACTTATCCTTATTTTTTCCCCTCTTACATATTTTAAAATAAATCAAAAGAAATGAGCAGTTATGTAACATTTTTTAAGCGCACCTCTCCACTGATCATCTTATTTGCTGTTTTATATAAAATAAAAATACTAAAGATAGGAACATTTTAATGTCATAACTTCGAAATGAAGCTTATTGTCAACCAATAATATGTTTGCTTTGCAGTTATTATTTTTCTAATAAGTACTCTATATCTAAAATCAACTTATTATTTGAGCATGACGACAAATTTCCCTTTTTTATCCTATAATAACTGACAAGACGACCAAATACGCTAAGGACATAAATTCACGATAAATAAAAATATTTAGTAAAAATATTAGTTCAAATGATTTTGAATATATTTCTTTAGTTCAGTTACATTAATTTAATTATTATTAGTTACAAGGCAGCTTGGTTCATACAATACGCCCTTATCAATTGGGACTTTAATCAAAAAACATGCATTTTCGAGGTTGGGATGCAGAAATGCGACCGATGAGAAAACTCATGAGGTTTTTACTCATGATTTTTCTCATCGGTCGCATTTCTGCATCCCAACATCGATATGGAGCTTACGTGAAATATATTCAATTATAGAAAAAATCTACAGTAAAAAATTCATTCAAAAAAAATTCATATAAAAATCAGTGACATATTTGGGTACTACATAACAAAATATTTAGCAATATTTTCGCGAGCAGTGATTTTGTTAATATAGGTTTAATTAGGTTTTAAAGTAATAAATGAAAAAAATAATAAAAGCAAATAAAATAACCAATTTCCCCAGCAAAAATGAAAAAAAAGGTTTTTTCTAAGCGTAGAATGTTATTCATCGCCTCATAATGGCATCAAAGCGCATTCGCGCATTCAGTATGACGTCATGCAGAACTACCCTATATAATAATAATAGATATCGGCTTTTGTTGGGCAAAATGAGGCTCAGTCTCAATTTAACCCAACTGTTGAACAGTAGCCAGTTACAAATTTTTGTTAGTAACTAAACATTCATAAACGTGAAAAACTATTTTAAATAATTTGATTCATAATTTTAAATTACAATTTGATAATGTATTTACAAGAATTTTTATGTAAATTACATTTCTATTCACTTAAATTATTTATACTAGTTTTTCACATGTAAAAAAACACGTCGGAATGCACCAATCTCGTAATCATTACCATATAAGGTAATCGTTTCATTCACCGGAAATGACGTCATGGATATTACTCATCTCGTAATAAATTCTAAAATAACTCCTGGGAGTGCCTCTTTTAATCATTACCATGTAAGGTAATTATTTCATACTTCAAAAATGACGTCATGGATATTACTCATCACGTGATATATTCTAAAATAACCCCCGGGAGTGCCTCTCAAGTCAGGCTATCTTACACAGTACTGCACCATACTAAACTTGATTGGTTGAGAAGGTATCAATATCCTCCGCTAGAGTAAGCAAATAACTATATAGAACTTTAATACAAAAGAGACATCCACTTAAAGATACATCACCGCATTACGTACAGTTTGAGTACTGCGCTGCCGGTTTGCATTTAAATTCATTTAGTGCGCATTGTGTCGCGGTACGGTATGTACGTGAGGTTTAGAGAACCTGAACCAGAGAAGCGACCACCTCATGTTTTAGGCAGACCTGCAATACATTTGTTTTTAAAAATCCCGCTAAAAGAACCTAAACTTAAATAACAGTCTCTCTTAGCCAATGAGAAAGCTCTAATTTTGTGAGTAGCCAATCATATTGCCTAAAAGTTCGGGTGAGCCTTTCAAAAGAAAGCAAAGAAAGAAAGAAATCATATATTGCAGGTCTGCCTAATACATGAGGTTGTCGCTTTACTGCATGTTAAAGTTCTCTAGTGGGGTTAACGTAAAGGGGGGAGGAGTATAAAGTGGGAGTACTGCGCATTGAAAGATGTGTATTAAGTATGTATGTACTTTCAATTGCAAGCAATCACACTCGCTACACTCCTACACTGAAGTCTTGTCTTCATCATGGTTGCTGATGATATTTTAGATATTATTACAATTGCTAATATTATCATGTTTGTCGGATTTTTTATTTACAATATTTATTACGGTTGGTGGCAATAATTTTAGTGCAACTTTATTAGTCGAAAAGTACCATTTTCTGGCATAGCAAGTTCTAATTTAAGAAATATAGATAGGGACTTCATATATCTTTGGAAAGTTTGAATTTCCTTTTATTCTCTCTCTCTCTCTCTCTCTCTCTCTCTCTCTCTCCCTCTTAAATACTTCAATTTTCACACAAAATTAATTAAATTAAAAAACTGTTTTGTTCAAAGGTTTTTTTTTTTTTTTATTTTTTTTTTAAAGTTTTAAATGTGATTCAATAGTTGTCTCTAGCGTTTTAATGTTTACATTATTTACATATTATATTTAAAGTGAAATAATTTCAATATTTCATGGCGTTTTTATGTGTTTGACATAACTTAACTTTTAAGTAACATTTAATCTTTACTTGATGTTAATTTTATATTTGATGACCGTACAGTTTGTCACATATCAGACGGTCAACTTATTAATAAAGATTTTAACACTGTGCATCAAATAAATAAATAATAATTATATTTCGTCACATGTTCTCAGTATTTCGTGACATTTACTCAATGAGCCCACACCCACATGACAAGACGATTACATCCAAATGTCTCTTCTCTCAACACTTTCAAATTTCCTACAAGATTGTGGATAACTATGCATTGTTTTACTTGGACTTGGTCTTGGATTTTACATCGCGCTAGTCTGGTATATTTGCAAGAATATTCTTAGGCATTTATTATAGGTAAATATACACGTTTTAACTAAGTGGTATATATAGATGGCTTGTATCTTAAAATTTCAAAAAAAATTGAAAGTTTATGCTGCCATTTAAAAGTTAACAGTAACAGCTACCTATGATAAAATTTTCAGAACCTTTGCCCGATAAGAGAGTAAATAGTTTTTGAAATTAACATGGGCTTTTATGGGACTAAAATTTTAAAATTTCATGATTTCAAATCTAGCATGGTGTCCCCCCAATGTCTTTACAGTGTTGAAGATACCATATCCTAATGTATCACTATACAAAATTAAAAAAAAATTAACAACATTTTCGTCAAATCCCCTTGAACCTGATTTCCCACCTTAAGTCAAAAATTTTATTTAAAAACAAATCTTTGGCAAGAGCAAAGTGGCCAATCAAATAGATTGAATCTTTGGTATTGCAAATTTATGAATTATTTTAAGATTTTTATTTTCATTTTATGTATATGTAATTAATAGTGTGCATGCTTTCATATTAAAGTCGACGCCATGTTGGATCACTCAGTTACATGGGCCATATAGGAAAATGACGCATTTTACAAGTATAAAAATAAATTGCAATAATTTTAAGAGCATTATTGTTGTTAACAGATTGAATTAGGTTTTCAAAGTACATAAGAGACAAATTATAATAACTCAAAAATGACCTCATGTTACAAAGAAAATAGCACCCAAAAAATATTAAAAAAAAAAGTTCTACGCTTAGGAATGTTATTCATTATGGCGTCAAAGCGCATTAAGTATGACGTCATGCGGAAACACCCTATGATTCCCATACTTGGTGACGTCACACGTCTGCAACAAAATCTATAGTGCTACTCAAGTAAATTGCAAAGAAAAAGTCCTGCACTAAAGAAAGTTAATCACATTTTATAATCATTAGTTTTTATTAGCGAGAAAAAAAATAATAAAATAAATCTTGATTTTTTACTTTTTTTTAATATTTAAAATTAAATTATTTCACCATAAAAATAATTATAAATATATTGCATATTCTAATAACCCCATATTCAAAGTACTGTGTATAATAATTAGCGAGTTATATGCATTGAACCTTTTTTTCTCTTGAAGTTTATTTTTTAAAGTGCTTAAATAAATTATACAAATTGATCAAAAAAAAAATAAAAGCTCTTAAAGGAAAAGACCAGAGAAAAACATAAGCATTTCATTTGAAAATATAGTGTTTGTATTGCTGGCAATAAAGAATTTTTATTAAATAAAGAATGGCAGTAGTATAATATACTATTACATATTATGTAATAAAAATTATATTAATATGAAATAAAAATAACAACAAATTTTTCAAAGAAAAAAGCCAAATTTGCATTTAATTGTCTTTATATTGAGAAATGTTATTAATTGCTCCAATACGGCGTCCAAGCGCATTCAGTATCAGGTTCTTACACCCTTTAACTTAATTACATACAGTAAAACATAATTATAAGTTACAAACTGTATCGTTGCTTTTACATATGAAAGCTCGAGATGCATATTATATTAATCAACACTGCATGCTGCTATGAATATCAGCTATAAACAAACGATCTTTTGTGCATGAGTGAAGCTCTTTCTTTGTGCGTATGTATTGCAGACGATAATGAAGTTAAAACAGAGCGTGGTGTGTTTGTATGATAGCTAAGGAATTCAGGGCGGTGTCCCTCTATATGCGCTTTGACGTCATACTTGGTCAGAAAATAACATTAAAGGAATAGACCAGAGAAAAACATTAGCATTTATATCACAAAATACTTGATGGGATTTACATAATTAACATTAGTTTGTCTCAAAACCCAACAGTAGCCCCGTAGATGTGATCAAAAAATTCGAATTATGCAACACGTACAAAATTTTCATACTACTTTTTGCATGTTTCTGATGTCATAAACACGAATGTTCTCACAAATTACATTCTTTACAGTTTTTTCACGCTCTCTTGCAGGACTTTTTTAACATTCTGGTAAAAATTGTCATCAGTTTTGGACTTTTGGAAATCCCATTTCGTGTTTATTCAATAAAAAGCAGATGTTTTTTTTTGTGGTCAATGGCTTTAAAAAAATACAGTTTTTATTATTTTTATCTAATTGTTGGTTCTATGGATCATAATTTCGTGACCAAAAGCCGAAATAAAGTGGCATTCCGGGTTTTGGCAAAAAGCGACGAACCAAAAGCCGAAATGAGCAAAAATACCTAGTTCGGGTCAATTTCGGGGTTTATGCTAATATATATATATATATATATATATATATATATATATATATATATATATACATATATATATATATATACATATATACATATATTTATATATATATTTATATATAAATAAACTAATAAAAATATTATTTAGTAGAAAGTGTTTTTATACTTTATTTATTAGAACAATTGTAAAATTAACATTAAACAAAAGTGTAATAAAGGATTCCTGTAAAAACGTATTAATGGCAGCTTATTTTTCTTTATACAATTAAAAAGAAGTATAAATTTTAAAAAAAATTTTTATTGTTGATTGTATTTTTTTGATACTGGTAAAATTATAACTACTTCTAGTATATAATTATAAATCTTGCATACAAATAACTCATCATAACTAAAGTAAAAAAAAAATATTACTTTTCCTTATATTGCTGTGACTTTTATCTTCACTTTTCGCAATTTATAATCATGTACAGCTCTGTTAATTACGTTATAAATTACAATCTCAAGTCATACGGCGACCTAATTAGTTTTTTTACTCTCATCTCTTTCGCAAGCAAGATATTTTGTAATGTGTGTGTTAAATATTATTCTAAATATTCAGGTCCTGTATGAAAATAACTAATAGTTTTGTTGTAGTAGAAAGATTTTAGTATAATATTGACATTTTTATCTCTTAAGACACAAGTTCTAAAAAATAATCGTTTACCTTTGAATTCTATGTCTACAAAAGTATAAGTGGTTTTAATAACAATTTTCCATATACTAAGTTACTAAGATAGTTTTGTTAAGCACTGCAAATTTCGTCGGGAATCAGTTGCATCACTGCTATATATATATTCTTTTATTGTTTCTACCTACAAGCGTTTTTTTAGCTTTTGAAGGTGCAGTATTTTATTTACAAACAATTATTAAACTAATCACATTTTGTTACAGTGTCCATGATATATTTTATCTATTTTTCTCAATTATATAAAAGATATTTATATTATTATACAAGACTTTTAAGTTTTTTTATTTTGCGAACATGTAACTTAGACACATTTAGTAGTCCTTATAAAATAAATGTAATTTAAATATTCGATCATTATCTTAGTATAAAAATGAATTTGTTAATGTATATAAATTGTGTATTGAAACAATTGATTATGGTTCCTTGCAGTAAGCATCAAATTCTATCAAACCCACCTTGTCCAATCAACAAAAAAGTTATCTAATGACCTATGTTTACCAATAAAGCTATACTGTGAAGAGATTGTCTGCTCACGTCTTTTAATTTCACTTTAACTGGTTTACAACGGTTTTTAGAAGCGTAAAAACTTTTCTTAAAGTTCGTTGGTATAGACGGCTGTTGAGACGGTTTAATGTGAATTGGTGACACTAAAAAGTCTGTAACAATTAAAGTTATAAAAAGCAAAGAAGTCAGAGGCAAAGTCAACGTTAAGTCGTTAACCCTACAACGAACAAATGTGCCATAGTTGACCCAGTAGCATTGCTTTTGTTAATTATTACAAGAAATATTTATTTCACAGTCTTGGGGTTTCATGACTTTGTCACTTTTTCTGGGTTTGGTTTTTTGTATATTTTTTAACTCGTTGGAATAATTGGTGTAATTGTTATAATTAATTAAATACCAATCCACCTTAAAACGTACTAGTGGTGCACGGTTGCACCAGTACCTTTTCTATATAACAAGGGAGAAAAGGTCGCAATCAGAGGCAGCGCTCTATTTACAAGAGCGAGGGGGACACAGTTTTATTACCCTGATGGCAAGGTTAAGTTTTTGTGTGTAATTTATTCACCCTCTTTATGTATAAAAATTTCTTTATACATTTTTCTACCACACAATATTACCTGGTATACAAATAATAACACACTTCTCTTTATAGCTAACTTGAGCAGTTTTGTATTTCCTATTATTGATATGTATTTAGTACCAATTTCAAAACAATTATATAAAATCTAGCGCAAATAATTAATATATTTTGCTACCGAATATGCTTGTCATATTTTTAAAATTATGATAACTATGAAATGATTTTTTTCTATGCATGCAAGAAAATATGACAAGTTAGGCATGCGTTTAAAAGTGTTCGTGTGTGTGCGAGAGAATTGAAGCATCGCATCAAAATCAGTGATAGAGAGAGGGAGAGGGAGTATTTCTTTTCAGCTTTTATTTGGATTCGTGTTTTTATTATCCTATACTTTTTATTATAGTGTTTTACGCAGCAAAATAAATAGTTAAATTGGTAATTTTTAACCTTTTTTTATTACCATTATAATAATTATATTTCTTTTTATATATAAAAAAAATCACTTGTTAAGTTTTCTCAGTGGCACTGTGTCGCTAAAAGAAAAATATTAATAAAATAAAAACAAGCATATTTATAATATCTACAGGTTATGTACTGTTACAGTAGTAAAGCACTTAGTGTTTACTACTTTTATGAATACGTGCCTATTATGAAGTAAATGTGAGAGTTAGAAGGGTAGGTTACACCTCCACAACATGTCGCGATTGGAAACAAGTATCACTGTTTGCTCAACTCAACAGTGAGTGACAAATTTTCAAAAACGTTCAGTGAAACCGATACATCTCCAACAAAAAAGTAAGTAATTGTGTTGATAAATTTGTACTTAGTTTTCATATTTCTGTAGTATATAATGTTAATTTTTATATTTTACAAATAAATCAGTCTATAGGTAATATATTTTATAATTTAATTATTATATTTTTTCGACATTTCTAACAAAATAGTTATAGCGAGAGAAAGATATACCAAATGTCTACAAAATAAGTAGCTACGATTTATGCAGAATTTATAATGTATCTAAAAAAAACTGTCAAAATTTTTGCCACTATTTAATTACAATTATAAACTTAATATATATGATAAACGAAATTTTAATACCCTAATATAGTTTGTACAATAAATACAATTTGTAAAATACTCATCAGATACACGTATTTATTTTACCGTAATGGACATCTGTTCATGTTATAAAAACAATTTTGTTTTGAAATGCTAAAAAATGTATACCGATATATTTTAAGCAAAAATACTTTATCTTATGGAACAAATCACAAATTTCAAAGTTCAAAAGCTCTGTTTAAAATTATGCTAAAATTTTTTTTTTACATACAATAATCTTCTAAATATATTTATAATGCCATTGATTTTATTTATAGATGCTATGATTTTTTACAAGAAGCAAATAACAATATATCTGCCAGAAATAATATATCCTGCATAAAATTTACGAAAAGAAAAAAATTACTATCATATTTTAACACAAGTTATTCGCAAAAGTTAAGTATTTGTTTGCTTGTTTGTATTGTTTTTAAATTAAAGATATTGTAGTATATTGTCCATAAAAATGTTTCTTGAAAGTGACGTTTTTTTTCTTAGCATAATAATATTTTCACAAAAGAATTTTTATTTCAATTTTAAAATATTATGTAATTTTAGGCTGTAATATTTAAAAGATTTTTTTTATATTTTTCTAAAATTAATAATATATTATGCAATACTGACAGTGACACAGGTAATCCTAATTATTTATTATGATCAAGGCGTACAATGACTAATTTTACCTATCGTATATAGTGCTAAATACAATATGTTAAATTTATTATATTATAGCACAGTGGTGACAATCAGTCTACTACAATATGTTCCGGCAAATCATTTGATTTTTTTATTTGCACAATTATTCCGTTTTATTTTTACTTAAGTTTTTATATTATTAGTTTGGATCGCAAGGATATATGTTATATAACCATAAATAAAATAATAAACAATTATTGGAATATTTCTAATTTCAATATATTATGTGAAAATTGCGGTGGGTATATATAAGTTCAGTACTAATGTAAAAAAGCCAGCAATTGCAGTAAAGCTTATATTCTCCTATTTTCAAAGTGAGAAATGAACCTTACATTACAATCAAAAAGCCAGTTTTTCCCTTGTGTGCTCTGATTTATCATATTTTAAGAGTTTATAAAATAAAAGTTATAATATAGTAATTTGACTCAAAATAGTAAGATATTATAACAATAAAATTAATAATATAAAGTTAATATTATGAGTCGAATTACTGCAATATAACTTTAATTTTTTAAACTCGTAAAATATGATAAATCAGAGCACGTAAGATGAAAAACTGGCTTTTTGATTGTAATGTAAGGTTCACTTCTCACTTTGAAAATAGGAGAATATAAGCTTTACTGCAATTGCTGGCTTTTTTACATTAGTACTGACCTTATATATACCCACTGCAATTTTCACATAATATATTGAAATTAGAAATATTCCAATAAATGTTTATTATTTTATTTATAGTTATACAGGGTGTTTATAAAAAACGCACGATTTAAATCTTAAATTTAGACATGAAGGTAAGTGAGAAAAATAATATTTTAAACATCAAATGAAAGCCTCAGTTTTGACATTTTTAAAAATGTGCACAGTTTTATTTTTCATCAAATCGTGCATGTTGTATTCGCTAAATGGCGCAAAATGCCAAATTGCCAAAACGCCCGACTTTTTTCTTGCATTTTCAAGCGTGTTTTTTCGCAGTAAGCGAAAACATAAAATGTTTACTGATTAACAAATGGCACAGTGCGTTCTTTGGTATGAAAATACAAAGTCTCCTACGGCAGTTCAAAGGACATATCGTGTTACATATCAAGTGGATTATCACCACGTACCTTCTCACAAAACGATATTCTGGGGTTCAGTGAGACCTGATTTTTCTCGCACTTATGAGAAAGATAGCCCGAAGGTGAATGTTTGGTGCTGTATTCTCTTTGATCGCATTATTGGACCGTTCTTCTCCACAAGGCTACAGTATGGTGGACCTTGACATGTTACAAAACTACGCTGTACCTCATCTGCTTCAAGCTTAGAAGGAATAGAGCTTTGACTTGACATTCCAGCAAGTCGGCGCTCCACCGCACTGGGCACTAACGGTTAAAGAGTACCTAAACCAAGTTTTCCCAGACAAGTGGCTGGGTCGCGATGGACGAACAGCATGGGCTCCAAGATCTCCTGACCTAACACCACTTGACTTCTTCCTCTGGGGATACGTGAAAAATGTCGTAATTAAAACTCCAGTGCGAAATATCAGAGACGTCAAGCAACGCATTACTGCAGCTATCCACTCAGTGACACCAGCCATGTTGGAGAATGTATGGCGTGAGCTGGAAGTTCGTCTGGACTAATGCTGAGCTACAAATGGTGCCCACGTAGAGAAGCCTTAAGGCAATGTTTGCGTCAAAACTTTTAATTAATCGAGATTTTTAACAAACGTGTTTTATTGCAAGTCTATACTGTGAATTTTAACGAAAAAAACGTCACTTTTTAATTTTTCGTTCTTTCTGGTTTCAAAAGAAGACAAATTATTGTACAGAAATAAAATTTTTATTTTTAAAAATGCAAAAACTGAGGCTTTCATTTGATGTATAAAACATTATTTTTCTCGCTTACCTTTATGTCGAAATTAAAGATTCAAATCGTGCGTTTTTTTATAAACACCCTCTATAACACATATCCTTGCGATCCAAACTAATAATAAAAAAACTTAAGTAAAAATAAAACGGAATAATTGTGCAAATAAAAAAATCAAATGATTTGTCGCCTCATATTGAAGTAGACTCATTGTCACCACTGTGCTATAATATAATAATAAATTTAACATATTGTATTTAGCACTATTTACGATAGGTAAAATTTGTCATTGTACGCCTTGATCATAATAAATAATTAGGATTACCGGTGTCACTGTCAGCATTGCATAATATAATAATAATTTTAGTCAAAATATAAAAAATAAATCTTTTTAATATTACAGCATAAAATTACATAATATTTTAAAATTTAAATAAAAATTCTTTCGTGAAAATATCACTGTGCTAAAAAAAAACACGTTACTTTCAAAAATCATTTTTATGGACAATATAATGCATTATTTTTTATTAAAAAATTTTGTTTTTGTTTTGCATATAATTAAAATATTTTATTGTGATAAATAATTATGTAATTTCTTGAAAAAAAGAAATTCTTGGACGTAAATACATTAGATTGTTATAATTTTTCCTTTGTTTGTAGTCTGAATAAAGTTACAAAAACAAATAAAAAAAATCTGATAAACAAGAGAAAAATAAATACTCATTCATTATTTATTACAATTTGTTCAATATACGCATCTTTATATGTTTTATGCTATATGGTATAAGAACTATGCAACAAAGCATAAATATTCTATTCTTAAAAATTAATTAAATCTTTCTAATGATTGGATATTTTATTGGCATAAATGCAGCATAAACTACGTTTTTTTGTGTGTGTAGAGTTATGCATCTTATTGTCACTAAGCTTACCGATATAAATATAACATTAGTTATTGTTATGCGCAGCTTATTTTCTACCCACGTTTTTCAAAAAAAAAATATATATGTAATTACTATGTATCAAAGCAGTCATATTTTTTTTGCTCAGCATATTTTATAAACTATTTATGTTCTTATTTAGCACAAGTTATGCTATAAAGACATAATAAATACAGCATAAGTTATGTAAGTCCTTCTCTTCGAGCAAAATAACGCACTTGACAAAAATATAATTAAAAGTACAGTTTTTATTAGTAATTTCAAAAAATGAGTTAATTTTTAGTTATATAACAACACTTATGTAAGAAGAAGCAAAATTATAAATATAATAGATTCTTTTGATAATATTTTGAATTTTTAAATATAGTTTCGAAAAAAAAGTTAATATTATAAGCTTCTAGTTTGTTATAAAATAAAAAATTTTAAACCACAAAAAAATAACAATATAAATTCTGTATAAAACTCTACACATTATAGCACTTAAAATACATTTTTATTATTATTTTGTTATTGCTTTGATTACTTCTAATTTCAAACAGAAATTGATAGAGAGAGAGAGAAAAAGAGAGAGAGAGAGAGAGAGAGAGAGAGAGAGAGAGAGAGAGAGAGAGAGAGAGAGAGAGAGAGAGAGAGAGAGAGAGAGAGAGAGAGACAGAATAAATGGTGGTGGAAAGATGGAGCTGGGAGTATTTTAGAAAGAGCTTTAGTTTAAAATTTTTATGAACTTTATGAAATTTAAATTATAAAAGATTATTAAATAATAAAACATACATGTTTTACTATTATATTTTTTTTATAGGTAATATATACATATTTATTTATTCCAGGAATGTCGTTTCTCTCGCGATGTCACGATAAGCAAATCAGAGAAATGCTGCTTGCTGATGAGCCGGAAAGTGAAAGAGATGATGATAGTGGTGAAGACAGCGAGTATGAAGATCGACCACCTAGCCCATCCGAGCAGCAAAAAGTTAGTGACGTAATGACAACTGATGATGTTTTGAATGTATCTCGTTATATAATGCCTAAACGATACGAAGATATAGACACACCCTTGCCACCTGAGAGACAGTTACGTAGGATGCTGGACCATACATCTGATGAAGACCTAGAAATTGGCAGTACGCTTGCTTCTGTGGAGGAGAATAATGTTCAACAGATAAACGTTGATGTGTTCGAATTTGTTGAAGAAAATTACATTAACAACTCTACAACAGAAGTGAGAAGTACTCAGCTTATCTCTTCCTCCTCGTCAACATTATCTTCCACAGTAGTACCACTGCATCCTGCTGCTTCAAGAACGGACACCAGCAACACTACACGAGCCTTATCACGTGCTGACGTGCGTCCTGCTGTTTCAACACCGGGCGCCAGCAGCACAACACGAGCCTCTAGACGTGCTGACGTGCGTCCTGCTGCTTCCAGGCCGGGCACCAGCAACACTACACGACCCTCATTACGTGATGACGTGCGTCCTGCTGCTTCCACACCGAGCGCCAGAAACACAACACGAGCCGCTACACGTGCTGACGTGCGTTCTTCTGCTTCCACGCCGGGCACCAGCAACACTACTCGAGCCTCAACACGTGCTGACGGGCGTCCTGCTGTTTCAACACCAGGCGCCAGCAACACAACACGAGCCTCTACACGTGCTGACGTGCGTCCTGCTGCTTCCACGCCGGGCACCAGCCACACAACACGAGCCTCTACACCTAATGACGTGCTTCCGGCTGCTTCCAGGCCGGGCACCAGCAAAACTACACGTGCTGACGTGGATTTAAATGCTGATTCTACCAACGTTACTGTTCCTCCCACACCACCTCCACAACGTAGAAATACATATGTAGCAAAGGATGGTACAATATGGGGTAAAACACCACCAACAACAAGTCGTGCTCGTTCACATAATATCGTAAGAGCAGTCGGTCCGCGTACTAATATTCCAGACATGTTTGCCATTACCAACCAAATTGATGCGTTTAAGCTTTTTCTGGAACCAATTTTGCATTGAACAATTTTGCATTGAACATTCAGAAATTAAGCGTTTGTGCACTAATTGTGTATAAAATATTTTATCACATATTATGATATTATGGCGTTGGTATTAAGATTCAGTTAAATATTTTAAATTAAAAAATATTTTAAGTGTGCTTCGACGCCATACTGGAGCAATTAATAACATTGCTTCACATATTGTAGAAACCCCAGTTTTTGCTATTTCTTTTCTAAAAGGAAAAACTTAGTCTAACTTTTATGAGCATTGATGTTATTTAATGCTCAAATATGGCAACGAAATTAAAATTAAGTAACAAACCTATATTTTGATACCAATAAAATATTAGTATTTTACAATATACCTACTGAAGTAATGTTTTGATTTCATTTCAGTTATTTATATCATATTTATAATAATATTATAAGTTTGTTTTATTATAATTTATAATTATACTTTATTCTTAAACTTAATGTTAAATTAAAAAAATCATATTATAAGTTATTTTTATAATTTAGAGATAAAATATAATTTTTTATAAAAAAAATTTAATACTGAAGCTCATAATAAATTTGTTATATTTTTGCTATATAATAATGTTTCATATATTTTTTGAAAATTAAAAATTTAAATTTTTTACTACTTTTTTTATTATTGTTTTGACCAATACTACCAATAGTATTCTTTTCAAAATATTTAATTTTTAATATAATTGAAGAAAACAAATTATAACCAGTATAGAGCATCTAGCGTATAGTAAAAATTTGTATTTTATTTATAGATAAGACATTTAATTTCTATGCAATAATTCTCCCCTAAGTAAAGGAGAACATAATTCTGGTTAAATTTTATTTGTTTTTTTTTAATTTTATAATTTGTATTCTCTCTTATTCATTTCATTTAAAAAATGCTATTTTTTATATATTTTTTCTTGCTTGCTAAATTGTGCTATTGCTCCACAAATATACCAGTCATTGTCAAGACATTGTCTTATCAATATGCAAGGACGTTCTTATCAATGAAAATGCCCAGGCGGGTCGCCTACGGCCTGAGTACACAGCCCGGCGTTTACCACCACATTCTCTAGAATCCATGCATTTGTCTATAGGCAGGCTGGTCTGTGCAACCACATCGATAATTTTCCTTCGGTATGCTGTACGTCACCATGCAAGTAAACATAACAGCTCTGTATGGTATATTGATAATGCACTTTTGTAGATAAGAGTAATAATGTATTCAATACCATTATAATACATAATACTTAATAATGCAATTATTTCTACGGTGAAAAAAACTATTATTTAGAAATTTTAGGTGGATAAAATATTATATAGTTTTAAGCTATTTCATTCTTTGAAAAAGTAAATAGCAATATAAAGTTTTTTCTTTGTAATTCAGATTAAAAAGGTAAAAATAGGTAATTTCTATCATTATTTATTTTTTATTAATTATAATTCTAGAATTGATAATAGTAATAATATATTTTTTTAATTAAAAGTTATTTTTATAAAGTTAATAAAATGTAATACAAAAAATTTATAAATATGTGTAGTGTTTATTCATTGGCATGAATAAATAACGCAAAATCTATTTTTTTAACTTTAAAAAAAATTTAAGTTCGAAAATATTTGAGTCGATGCGGCGCAAAAGGGGACTTTCGACATAATTTTCAAAATGCTTTTTTTTTTGCTCTAAAATAATATTTATTTTGCCGCGCATACGCACAAAAAGTGTGACTGTTAAAATCGTGATATTTGACCTACATTTAGCCATTTGAAATTTCGTATTTGCTGCAAAACAGGATTTTTGTAGTGCGAGTACCGGTGCAGAGAGGGAGATTTGTCTCCACCAATGAGAAAACACTTCTACGTCACGATCTGCGTCAGCTGTTTAATGTTATCAACACGTGTTTTTTTCTCCGCGCTAATGCGTGAGTAGTTTTGAACATGTTTAAATACATTATATATAGAAATATTTATTGATAACTTATATATATTATAATGGTATCTGAGGAAGAAATAGTAACAATAACACTACCTTCCAAGTCAGGAAAGCGGGTTGCAAATCTCAAGGAAACAAAACGAGCCCGAGAAAAAAAAGCAAGGTAAGATAATTAGATTTTTCTTTATATTCTTATTGTTTATTGTAAGTGTTTTATATTAACTAATTTATTTATAAATGCAGAAACTCTCAGAAACCAGCATCACCTCCATTAAACTGTCTTCATCCTGCTGCCTGTCATTTCTTGTGCACCACACTTACACCAGAAGATGAATCCACATTTCGCAAAAATTTCTATGACTGCACCGACAAGCTGAGCCAAGATGCTTTCATTTTAAAGCACACGAAACAAAATAAACCAAAGAGACAAAAAGTAGGTGAAAAGAAGTTTAGACGTGCCTCTTCTAACAAATATTTAGTTTCAAGAGCACAAAACACATATATTTCTGTAATTGTATGTAAAAAAAAATTCTGTAACATATTAAATGTGGGTAAACGTCGTGTTGAAGGAATACATTCTAGATACCTAACTTCAGGGTCCTCACCTAAAGAAGGTAGAAGGGGGGATAGAAAAAGAGAATTATTTTCTGAAAAAAGTAGTGCTGTAAAAAATTTTATATTCATTTTCAGTTAGTGTAAAACATTATTGTCGATTCAAAATTAAATGCCAACAGTACTTGTCATCAAATCTGAGTATAGAAAAAATGAGATCTATTTACAATCAACAAGCTCCAATAAATTTGCGTGTCAAAAAATGGTTTTTTAGCAACATTTTTAAGACTAATTATAATTTAGGCTTTGGTACACCAGGTACTGATTTATGTTCTACTTGTGAGCAGCTTAAATGCAAAATTAGATCTGAACCTAATGTTGTAAAAAAAGATTTTCTTAAAATTAAATTAGCAGTTCACAAAAAAATAGGAGATGCATTTTTTCAGTTATTGAGATAGGAAAATAATAATATGGCAATATTGCCTTTTGATTGTGAAAAAAATCAAGCTTTGCCAAAATTGAATGACCAAGTAGCTTACTATACAAGGCAGTTAACTTTTTGTAATTTTGCAATTGTAAAAGTTAACTCACATTGCTCTCAACACAAAACAATGTTATTTCTAATTATTGGATAGAAGAAGAGCATGCTAAAGGATCAAATGAAATTGCATCTTCTTTATTTAATTGTCTGTCAAATTATGAGTTTGGAAATGAAATTGATACAGTTAGATTGTTTTGTGATGGAGGTGCTGGACAAAATAAAAATACTACTCTAGTTGCTATAGTGTCATACTGGTTAATTAATATTGCTCCAGCTTAAATTAAAATTGTAGAAATAATTTTTCCTGTAACTGGTCATTCCTTTATTCCTTCAGATCGTGTATTTGGCAATATTGAGAAAGAAGTTAAAAAAGAAGAAACTATTATTTCACCAGATACTCCCTTGCATTTAGGTACAGATTTTCCTGTACAGGACTGGAAGTCTTACTGTAAGAAAGTGGCAAAACCACCACAAAGCTTACACTTTAAGATTTCTGCAGTAAAAAGAGTAGTATTTAAAAAAAATAATAGATCTATTGAGGTAAAAAGTGAAACATTCTAAACAGTTGATGTAGGTGCATTTAAAACAATTATAAAAAAAAAACTTTTTCTAAAATTGATTTATCCCTTGTACCATTGGGAATTAAAATTAAAGATGCAAAATTAAAAGATATAAGTAAGCTTTTAACTGCACATTTTGGTGATCAATGGAGAGACAAAACTGAACTGACTTATTTTAATCAGCTGTTGTTAATTAATACAGATGATAATGATAATGTGGATAATCTCAGTGATAAAGTGTGTAATAAATGGCTTATAAACTGAACTATTTAAATTGTATCTCTGGAAAAAAAGCATTACAATTCATCTTGTTAGCAGAAACTCTTGTAACAATTATCTTTTATTTATTTAAGTTTAAATAAACTAAATCGTGTGAAAACTAAATTTAATTGTCTCTTTACTTCAATGTTATTTTCAATAAACTATTGTACTGGACATAAAATTGAATGTTTGTTTTAATTGTTTGGAACTAAAATCCTTCTTCGCTTTAAACTTAAGAGAACCTATATTATACTTAAGCAAAAGATATTAATATCAAAAGGTATTAATAAAAAAAGAATAAATTTTTGACATGAACAAATCAATGCTAGCCTCAGGTTAAAAAAAATCTTAAAGGAGCTAAATTTTTTTTTAAAAAATGGAGCTATTTATTATAAAGGTGCTTTTTAAATGCTAAAACAAAAAAAAATTGAGAAAATATCAATAGTTTTTATTTTATATGGATTTATTTACTTAGATAGAATCAAAAGGGGATTTTTGTCTCAAAATTAGCCATTTAAATTTAAATTACAACTTAACTATAAATAATAATATTTACTTAATAACTAATTTCTATTTAGTATTGCTATATATAACTTTCTTATATGGATGGGTGTAAAAATAATGTTCTGTGAGTTTTTTTGCACTCCTGAACAACTTGCTTCATGTCAAAAGTCCCCTTTTGCGCCGCATCGACTCATTTTTCTTATGTAGCAACAATTAACTTTATTATAACAACACAAAGGTTAGTATTTTTAGTCAAAATGCGCTTTCCTTCGTGTTATTATACTTCTACCGCCTTCTCCGTCTTTCTCTCTCTTTTTTTTTTCAATGACTTCCTTTTTACCCTCTTATTTCAATAAAAAAAAGGTTCCGAGTTAAAGGCACGCGACTTGTTTTACCTGCTCCGTAAGAGTATGACCTTTTTGCGGCCAATATTAATCTAATGGGAAATTAAATATTTTGTAAATTATTTTATATTAATACTTATTACTCAAATTTAGTTATCAGAGTAAAAGGAAAAAGTAGTGCACATATGTAAAAAGCAACATAAAATATATCAGGTCCATTGATGCATCCGATCAAGAGTAAATAGCTGTTAAAGTCAGTGGTGCTTCACTCGGCACATAACAACGGACTAAGTTTTAACATTATTCAATCGTACTAGAGTTAAAAAAGCTTTAAAACTAGAATTGAAGTATTCAGTCAGTAATACTTATTTCTTATTGGCATATGGCATAAGAATTATGTTTAAGATTATAATGGGCTGAATTATAATAATCAATTTTCCTTTATTACATATATCTAAAAAATTAAAAACAACGTAAGACTAGGTAGATTAGGATCACGACAATCAATCCAAACTGCATAGTAAACGACATTTGATTCTCATGAATGGTTGGCAAGAATGAAAAAATTTACATAGTGATAAGTATCCACTGTATATGGTTATTCTTTTGTATTGTTGACCTTATGAAAAGCTGTAATTTAAAATAATAACATATTAACTTCGAGAGCGTTCAGTTTTAGAGGACTCATTCAATAATAATTTCTCAATTTTTCAGATTGGATGTTAAACAATTTACGTAACAAAACAAAAAAACATTTAAGCACACAAAACAACTTTTTTTTACAACAAAAGCATGCATACAGGTTTAGCTTTTTGTTGTCAATTTGTTTTATTTATTGGAAAAACCGCTATTACTATTTTATTATTTAAAATGCTGGTATAATTTTTTATACCAATATATTTTTTTATATATAATACTATATAATAATCATAATTAGATTATTAGAAACTTACAATAATAACAACGAATATTGTACACTTATCTACATAGCAAATTCAGTAAGCCCCCTAGGTTTACTATGAAAAGATCCTGAAAACTCCCTATATTAGGCTGTTTCTATATCTGCTTGTTCTGATAGACGTGGTTATAGCTTCTTTTTTACATAGCGTTGGATGCGCTCTCTGAGATTTCTTTTGCCTTCTTATTTCTTTCTTTTTGTTTGGTCACCTGTAGAGGCAAGGGAACAAGCCATGATCATGCTCATCCTTTATTGTACCTTTTAACTGGCATAAAGGAAACCCTGGCTGAGGGTAGGAACGAAAGCAAAGGTATGTTTTACAAACCTGAAAGTTCAATGCGTGGGTGCATAGTTGCTTGATCCTTCATCTTTGGCACACTTAACATACATTATATTACCTTGTTGGGAACTATACTGCCTCATTTGGTCTACATTCAACACGATGTTCTAGATTCCTGTAAGTAAATAAATTAAAACACATTTTAAGGTATTACTAATATTTTTCCCAAAAAAAAAGGTTTTTTCGGGAATAACTCGTATTTGATGATCACTTAATTAGACAAGATACTTACAATTTTACGTAACAATGTATATACGAACATATTCCAAATATTTTTTTTCCCCAGAAGAACAAATTTAATTACTTCCGTATTGATTTCCAAATACTTATAAATCGATTTTATTACCATTCAAGAAATTTCAAATCAAATATACGATGGTATGTAATACTGCTGTGTTGCGCTTGAAACTTTTATCAAACTCGCTGCTTTTTATTCTTTTCTTCTGTGCAACGAAATAGTTTCTTCACTGTGCCATTTAGTGATAATCAGAAAGAAGCATATCATTCATAATCTTCATGGGTTAACGCTGCAAATGCCTCAAGCTCTTCGAATAACTCATGGTAAATTAAACAATTGAGAATTTACTTAATTTCTTTAAATTTACCTTGTAATGAATATCCATTGCAAAAGAAAAGCTAGAATGTTGAATGAAAAGAAAGTATGCTTTTAAACATATGATGATTATATTTTCTACAAACCTACTTTGGCCTTTGCCCTGGTTTATTAGTCTACGCTTTATTACAGACACCATGAGCACAATTATTTATACATACAAAACCAATAATTTTTCTTTCAATACTTAGTACAGCTTTCTTCCATATATCACACAACATGTTTTCTAATTTTTTTACACTGTAAAATAGTAACAAAACGTCAAAACAGAAGAGCACACAACACACAAGTCCGTACTCTCCAGAGTCTAGCACTCTTCATGTTTTATATTACGATTCAAATATTCAGAAACATTAGAAAATATAAAGTCAACAAAAAAATTAGTAGAAGAAATTTAAAAAATTATGAATCTGAAATTAAAAAAAAATAAATATTAATATGTTTAAAAAGGATCAAGAATTTTCTGTATTAGAAACAATTAAGAAGTGACTAGAGATCAAATTTAAATATTATCATAAGACGGTATATTTAAAATTTAATGAATTTTATAAAAATCGAGGCACAATTACCGATGGTATGAAATAATCTTATTGAAGCTCATGCTACAGTTCAAAGTCATAAAATTCAGACAAAATCACAGTTGAATAAATTGATGATGCATCGTGCGGCTAAAGTGATTTTGGATATAAAACATAATATGAGAGATTATGAGATTTTGAATAAAGAAATTTAATAGGGAAATTATAGAAATAGAATGGTTTAAAATTTATTAATTGAGTTAAAAATTTTTTAAGTATAACGATAATCACGGGTTAGTTTGTTTTATAAGTCACTGGAATAATGAAGGATACATTTTGATCTTTAAAAAAGGGAATAGACATATAATTCTGTATAAGGTTTTTGTAAAATTTATATATTTTAAACAAGAGGAGGGTGATTGAGATATTCTGCGAAGCAGGATTAAAAGCGTGAAATCAAGGGTACATTTTTCTTCTTTTTGGGGGTATTTGTCTATAATTAATTAACTAAATGTGTCAGAAATAATAAATAAATTTCATGATAGCACGCAAATGATAAAAGCAAAGAAAAACATAAATGAAAATTTAAAATAAAAAAGAAAACTTCTTCTTTTTTAAAGTATAAATTTTTTTCTAATATGTGATGTTAGAAAATTAAATAAGTTTGTTTCTTATATGTTGTGTATTTAAAAAAATAAAAAATAATTATAGTTACAACAAAAATTTCCAAAGAAAATCTAAGAAGATTGTAGAAAAATATATTGAACCTTTTTAGGATATTTTATTCAAATACATGATAAATATATATAAATCTAATTTAAAAATATTGAATAAAAGTGCATTATGAAATTTTCCAAAAATGTATGCTGCGTATGTAAAAAATGAAGTTTTAAGGTTCATTATGAAGACGGACATAGCAAATGGTCTTGATAGATAATCACGCGTTTTTCACTTGCAGAAAAATTATAGAAAACTGAGTAGCATTAAAATAACATAATATTTTATTGCTCTAAACAAGCATTGAATCACCTTTACTTATGTGTCTTTACATATTTTTGATTCAAGTGAAAGAAAAAATGATAGATACAGAAAGAGAGGGGGAGAGAGAGAAAGAGAGAGAAAGAGATGAGAGCTAATAGGAGCCAAAAGGTGGTGACTTTCAGTGAATACAGTGAGCACAACAAGTGACGGGATACCCGACTACGTGGATACATATAAGTATTGGGACAGAAAAAAATTTAAAAATAATAATTTTAAAGAGAATTTATAGTAAATAAAACTTTTAAAGTATACAAATACATACATATTAAACGTTTAATTATAAAATAAGCTATATTAAGACGGTAATTATTTTAAATGATAAATGCTATAAGAAAAATTTAAAAAATCCATCAAATTGTTACATACTAATTATTAACTATTAAAACAAAGATAAAAAAATTTAAAAAAGTCTAACTAAAATATTTGTCTACCTTTTTTAATTATTTTGTTTTTTAAATTATGTATCAATAAATTATATTAAAAATTTATATCGTTTTTTTTAATATTAAATTTTTCAATTTTTATTACCAGATTGTATTGAATTTTTAAAGGATCTGTCAGCGCTATCATTATGGTGAGGCATATATATTTTTTCAGTCACTCTTAATATTATTTATGTAGTTTGCTTACAAAAGCCACACAACAATAGAATTAGCTATCTAATTTCAAGTTGCCAGTAGTTAAAAAAAATACTTAATAAAAGATCTTTAATAAAAAAATTTTTTCGAAATTACATTGGTTGGTTGTACGAGGCTAATTATTAACTAATTAGCCAATTGTTTTGGCTGTGAAGCTTTAACGCAGCTCACATTGTTTAAATTATAATTGTTTAATTGGGTAAGGTAATTGGATAAGGTAATTGTTAAAAATGTCCACGCCCTTGTGGTCATATGTGTGGTACTAAAGGTTTTGATTTATGATGATGATTGATGCAGTCAAGTAAGGAGGGAAGGAAACATTAAAACAAAGAAAAAGAGGCGTTACAAATTTTTGGACGGAAGCCTCACTTGACATGTTATGACAAGCAAGCCACGTGATATGAGAATCAAAATGGAGGTACTTTCCCACTGTACCAGGTTTACTTTTGAGGATGATTATAATGATTATGGAGTTTGTGTGATGCAGGATTTTTAGTGGAAAGGGAAGTATAGGTATTTAGAAAGAAAGGAAAATTAGAACAAAAGACAAAGACAAAGTAATTAACGGCACCCACAACTAGAACCCACAAACTATTATACATAGTTTTATATTGTTAGGTCATAAATACGCTCAAGCAATGTCAAACGATTATAACATCGGTTTAAACAAAATTGGTCCACAAATAGCATGAAACGACCATAGAGAAATATTATTTTAAAATTATATGAATACAGATGAATCATCCCTTTCCTTCCGAAAACTCTGTAATAATTGCTTAAGAGAACTGTCAAACGTGTTTTCATAAAAAGTAATAATTTAAAATGATGATGGGCTAAAAATAAAATTTTTAACAAGTTCAAATTAAATATATTACAAACGAAATTATGATGCTTATTTTGAACTGTTAAATAACATATAAATTTCTTCAACATAATTCCAGAATAATATGTTCACTAGAACTCTCATTTTCGGATACATTTGACATGATATGAAAATTGAACCAATATGCTTTTCTAAGGGGGAGATAATGGCTTATGCCACTTGAAAGGATTTTAGTCAGATGGAAGTAAATTGTGAGCGGCAAAATAAAATGTTTCGTTATGCTTTCCCACTCACCGCTTATTAATTACGACTTGATAAGATTGTATTCCCGTGTATAATATAGGTTATAGGTTATAATTTCTATTCTATACATGGTAACAACTTTATGCTATTTGACGACGTACGTAAATTTAATAAATTAAATCAAATATATTTATTATCTTAGGTGATTCGCAAAAGGATATTTTATAGTGTCAAATAAAAACACTCTCTTTTGATACATAAAAGCTTGCTGTTTTATGAAATACTGATATCTGACTTCAGTTACCGTACTGCATATTATCTTTATACTAGATTTTTAATTTTCAGGTAAAATATTTTCAAAAATTTAGTATAAGATGAAAAAATGAGTTTTAGTTAAAAAGTAGTGGATTAGCAATGCTTGTTTTACGGCAGCAGATTCTACTAAATTTTTGATATTATTAAATGAAATAACGACAGATTTAATATATGAATGTTACGCTTTTAATCTCATCACCTGAAAATTTGTAAGTGAACCGTAATTTTGAATCTGTTTTTGGTAATGTTCTATATAGGCGTATTTCATTTACATGTTTTTATTAGGAAATAACTCATTATATAGATTGCGATGCATGGATATGATAGTTTGCATGGCCAACATTTTCAAGTATTTGGTTTAGACCAACCAGAAAAACCAAGTTTTGAGCTTTTTCAAGTTTTAAGCTCAAAAACGAGCCAAAAAGTTGCGACCGTAAACGTGTTGTAAAAATACTCGAGCAATTGAGTTAACATGGCCCAAAATCTCTTTTTTTTTGGTTAATCGGAATGCTAAAAGGGTTTTGACAGCATGGCATTGTCCATAAATCTTAAACAACAGTTAATGATATTTCTTTAATCTGCGGGAGGTTAACTTGTTTAATTTAAACGCAAATAATAATAATAAAAACTAAAATTAAAAATAAATAAAACATATTAAGTTGGACATTAAGTTGGTCTTTATAACTTAATGTTGGCATATTTGCAAATTGCATAACAATACCATTATATCAATAAAGGCACATTATATTACAAGAATTTAAATAATTTTAAAATTTCAAGACCATTTTAAATTAAAATGAGGCATTTATGTGAATTTATTTACGAAATTATCATTGATATAAGAAATATTTTTAATTTTAACTATCGAGATTTTGTACTTGGGCTTGAAAAGTTTGTGCTCCATCTTTAACCCGAACCTCGATACAACATTTAATTAAATTCACTAAAGGTTTATTATATTTTAAGTCATATCCTAAATTGTCAAATATTTAAAATACCAAATAAATAACATGAGAATATTAAAACTTAAGGACGAAACGCAAGTCAAAATTAATAAATTATCAGATTTACCTTTATGAATATATAAATATTGATAAATATTCTAACAACGAATAGTATAATATTTTATTGTTTTTAAAAGAAATTGTGTTATTTCAAAGCTATCAGCGTATTTTATCTTAACTTAGTTTTTAGCGACGATAAATTTACGTGTATTCTTGATTTCCTGATTGACTATTGTGGCTAAGCCATAATTTCTGTGTCATAATTTACAACTAAATGCATATTTTGTTTCTTTAATTTTTAACTATGCGATTAAAGGGTTAACAAAATTTCTTTATATAATAGAAGCCAAAGTGGCAGTATTCAAATATATATAACCGAAACTGCAGCCTAAAAGGAATAAAGAAACTATTAAAAACTTTTAAAAATATATTCTCAAATTGGCTTAAATAATATAAAGGAAATATTATTATACTTATGTTAATTTTTTTAAGTTTACATTAAAAATATAATATTATTTTTATTAAGTTAATAAGTCTCCGTTTGTAACTTCAATTTAATGCATGTTGGAAGTAAAATTTTTGGTATATTTCTAAAAGCTTTAAAACGGTAAAAAAAGAAAAACAGAAAGTTAATTCCTATTATTAGTAAGTAAAAAACTTACATTATAATTATAGGTGATTTAAATGTTTACCGTCGTTTAACATTATAGCCAGCAAATTACTATCATCACATAAATTTAAATCAATATATATAAGATATCGAAATTATTTAACAATGTTACGTACAGAAATACAGAAGACAGAGCTAGAGATACAGAAAGTGAGAAGGATAGAGAAAAATTAAGAAAAAAGAATGGAAGACAAAATAAAGATACTAATTTGACGGGAGCAAACGATAATGTAGTGCATTGCATTATAGTATACCTTGCTAAATCTTCTTTCCCTCTATATTTATCTCTCTTTCTTTCTCTCTCTCACTCTCACTCTCTCTCTCTCTCTCTCTCTCTCTCTCTCTCTCTCTCTCTCTCTCTCTCTCTCTCTCTCTCTCTCTCTCTCTCTCTCTCTGTCTCTCTCTCTCTCTCTCTCTCTATTGTCTGTGTCTTACTCTAAGTCTCATCCTCAATTTCTCTCTTTTTTTGTCTTTGTTATTATTTATATTTTTCAGTAATAAGAAAATATCGTCTCTATTGCGTCAAAACGTTTAAACTGATTGTATTACGAGCGCGTTAAGCGTTCAATCTGACACAGTAAACCCTATGTAGATGGAACGTTTGGCAAGATGCTAATAATTTCACTTGGATTATTTTGACGCGATTGTTTTTATATACAGGTTTGTTAAATATTTTAATAAACAAATGTGAAAAATATAACTTACTAATGATTCTCAACAATATATTACATAATTATGAGATTTTTTTAAAAAATAAATGTAAAATTAATTGGTATATTTTACAAGACTGTCTAAGGAAGTCAAAAATTTTGTTATTAGGGTACACAACGCAATAGAATTGTTTAAAATAAAATGTTAGCTACATACAAAATATGTTGTGTTGAATAACACTAAATATTAATATAATTTTAAATACTCTAAGTAATATATAAACATATATTGTTTATTGTTATTTTTCCAATAGATTTTATGTGTAAAGTATGGAGCTAGTTATCATTGCAGTGGCTAATGACATAAATTTACGCACAATTTCTAGACTGTCTGGTGGAAATATTCTCTCTTTGTTTCGCTCTCTAGAATATTTTAGATCATGTGAAAACATAATTTTAGCTGCAAAAACAAACATGTTGACAGAAAATGTCGTTTTGTTTGATTAAGCAGGCAAGCATTATATATAAGTTTCTCGAGAGAGAGACAAAAAGAGAGAAATAATGTTGTGCACTATGCGCCTGATCGACAGCAAGCAAACATAGTAATCTGTTTATGAGACCAAGACAGAAAGAGAGAGATGTGATTTGCACCAGACGGGTGGACTGCGGGCAAGCAAGCTTCATACTCTGATTTTGGGAGAGAGAGAGAGAGAGAGAGAGATAGAGAGAGAGAGAAGGTGTGCATGTATAGGCAAGAACGTGTGCTTATATTAATGTCGTTGGCTACTGCAATGACAACTAGCCTGAGAAAGTGGAGAACCGCTGCAGCAAACACACTTTACTATTGTAATTTCGTAAACCATTAAATTCTCTTTAACATTTATAAAGGTCTATATTGTGTATATATCTTGTTACTTTATACGATTTCTGCATTACAATAAAATATTTATTTCTATTAAATCCTCAAATTATAATAATACCTTTTATTTGGAGATTTTTAACAAAAACCTTGCGAGTCATATAATTATTGCTTTTATTGTGGCTCTGCTTTATACAACAAATCGTAAATGCAATAATGAGTTATTATTTAAAATTGACATCATATATTTTGTATATTATCATCATAAAATTTTATTAAACATTTTTATTTTTTACATCGAATAAATTTTGAAGCAGAATCAACGAGAAAAACCAAAATATATTTTAGATTTTAAAATATTTGCAATGTCTGTGTCTGAATAAAATTTTTTCTCTTCGCTATTTTGATCAATACGGTACTTATCAACAAAATCTCGATGGAGATACGGAATTTATAATTCTTTATGATAGTACTGTGTGCAAACTCGATTCGAGAAGTTGCACCTAAATTCATAAATAATAAATTGAACTTATCATTTGTAACGCAACTTTGAACAGACTTAGCCAAATGTCAAGCAGGAAAAAGTGATTTTTATAATTACGCTATAATGTGTCAAATTATCGGTGCATTGCAATTTTTCATTCTTTCTTACTCTAGAAATCGCCAAGATTTTGATAATAACTCAAAAATAGGTTGACAAGAAAAGTTCGAGACAGAAAAAAAGAAAAAGAAAGTGTTGGCGTAGGCCATTTTAAAATAGTTTTGTAGTAATATAAGTTAGTATGCGCTTAAATAAACACCCTTAAATTGTTTTATGTTATTGCAACGAACACAAATTTATTTAGCTTCTAAAATATTTTTTATATTATACATCATAAATACAAAACACAAAATGTTAAAAATTTAAATTATTCCATAAAATAAAAAAATTATTAAAACATAAACGTATAAATATATGTATATACGTGTATATACAGGGTGTCCATAAAGTCTCTGAGGGTGTTAAGAGGTTAATAAAACACATAAAACTCAACGTAAATTAAACTTTTTATACATCAAATGAAAGCTTGAATTATGACAATTTTAAAAGGCAAAATGCAATCACAAAATTATTAAATTTGGTGCATCAAAAACCGCAAAAAAAAGAGAATTTTGACGTCCCATTTGCACATTTAATCGCTTTCTTCATCTGAAATAACACATGCAGATTCAAATTCGTAAGGTCTCACTCAAGTTTTCTGAAACATTACCTCAAGGCCTCTCCACATGCGCCCCATTTGTAGCACGACACACGTCGAGATGAACTTCTAGCTCGCGTGACACGTTGCCGAGAGTCTGCGGAGTGATGGCTTAGATAGCGGCGGTGAAACGCTGCTTCAACTCACGCATGTCACGCAATTTCGTCTTGATGACCTAGTCCTTGACGTAGCCCCAGAGATAAAAGTCGGGTGGCGTGAGATGAGAAAACCTGGTGCCCGAGCCAAGGGTCCACCACGACGTAGATATCTGCCTAGAAACACCTAATCCAGCTCTTCTCTGACATCATGCTCCCAATGTGAGAGCACTCCGTCCTGCTGGAAGATTAGCTCGTAACCCCACTCCATCTGGGCCTGCAGCAGCTGAGGGATGACGTAATTCTCAAGCATGGTAAGGTAGATGTTACAGTGGACAGTTGGCTCATTGAAGAAGAACTGGCCGATCACATAATCGTACAGGACTGCGCACCAAATAATAATCCTTGGGACTGTCACGTTTGAACGTACGACCTGAGTCTGGACGTTCAGTGCCCCAGAAGCACACGTTCTGTCAGTTTCTACTTTACCACACAAACACGCAATGTGCTCTTCTTCTGATCTTACGCCACTTGACTTTTATCTCTGGGGCTACGTCAAGAACCAGGTCTTCAAGATGAAAGTGCGTGACATGCGTGAGTTGAAGCAGCGTATCACCACCGCTATCAAGGCCATCACTCCGCAGACTCTCCGCAACGTGTCGCGCGAGCTAGAGGTTTGTCTCGACGTGTGTCGTGCTACCAATAGAAAGCATGTGGAGAGGCCTTGAGGAAATGTTTCAGAAAACTCGAGTGAGACCTAACATATTTTGAATCTTTATGTGTTTTTTCAGATGATGCAAGCGTTAAAAGTTGCAAATCGGACGTCAATTTTCTCTTATTTTGCGGTTTTTGATGCAGCAAGATTACATTTATGTTTTGATTTTCAAAATTGTCATAATTCAAGCTTTAATTTGATGTAAAAAAGATTAAATTACGTTGAGTTTTATATGTTTTATTGACGTCTAAACAACCTCAGAGAATTTATGGACACCCTGTATATATATATATATATATATATATATATATATATATATATATATATAAATATATATATATAAAAATATATTTATATATATATATATATATATATATATATATATATATATATATATATATATATATATATATATATATATATATATATATATATATATATATATATATATATATATATATATATATATATATTTATATATATATTATCACGAAATCTCTCAATATTCTAAATGAAATTATCATGCGATACTTAAATATTCCTTCTGAAATTTTTGTGACGTATTTTTTAAATGGTCTAAATGTGCGTGTGTTTTAGTTCTAAAATAAAATAATTGTGCATTACAAAACAAACAATTAATAATCGAAAGTAAATACGATATATCGAAAATCGAATCGTATGAATTATTACGCCATTTTTATATTATTAGCGTGTGTTCTAAACTTGTGTTTCTCGTAGTTATGTCCTGGTAAGTAATGAAAAATACATTATATTTAATTTATAGACGTTAGGAATTTGGTTAAAAAAATTATGTTGGAGTTTTTTTTTATATTGTTGTATTTTTTTAACTCTATAAAGACTAGCGTAAAAATTAGAAATAATTCACATCGTGCTTCGTCCGCCATTTTTATTTCCATTTTTGCTTATATTTTTTTATATTTTTTTTTAGAAAATGAGTGACAGACCTCTCAGTAATCTTCAAGTTAACATTTTTCTCTCTGAAGATGAAGATTTAGAAACTGATAACGTAATAATTTTTTATGAAACGATAGTCAATGCTGCTCAAGATGTAATTGAAAACATTGAAAACGACAGCGTACCAGTACAAAGACATGAATTAAATATTTCAATTAATGTATTAAAAAAGAAAAGTACTAGAAGAAACAACAATCAAAACAAACGTCAAAGAGGAGAAGATTATGAGGGAGAAGTTAATGAACTTGGAAAGATCAAATTCGTGAAAAGAAGCAAAAAAGAAATAAAGCCTACTTGTGATGTCTCAAAATGTACCAGAAACTGCAAAGAGCTAACAGAAGAAGATAGAGAAACCATATTTAAGAGATTTTATTCGTCAGATTAAAATCAGAAAATAACTTACGTATCTTAAAATATCGATAGAGCAGAAACAAAAAGAAGAACCGTTTACAACCCTTTTAAAACCCCTACTCGTGAACGAGAGTACCACTATTTTTTAAGAAATGATAACGACAAGAGAATTTGTGTTTGTAGAATTACTTTCTTCAATACACTACAAATTTCGTCAACAACAGCAAGAAGATGGAAAACAGAAGAAAGCCCTAAAGTAATATGACTCTTTCAAGAAATAGCCCTAAAAGTCTTTACCTCAATCAACCTCATCGTCTGATATTCAAGACCGCAAGGAACATTTAGTCAAATTTTTGGACAGTCCAGCTAAAGTTCCTTCACACTACTGCAGGCGATCCACCAACAAAGAGTACGTGGAAAGACCCATAACGTCAAAATCAGAGTTATACCGGTAAGAATTACATGTAATAAAAAGTATATTGCAAATCACTTGTAAAAAAAATCTAAATGTATTATAATATATCAAAATCAGATTTCATTATATTTCACATATTATTATTTTAATATTAATATATAATATTTATTATTATATATAATTTTTTATATAAAATATAGTTTATTGTATAATATTTATTTATTATATAAAAGTATAGTTTTTATTTTGTTCTTCTATCGAACTAAAAAAACAATAATTTTTACTTGAAATGATGAATAATTAACATAAAAATATTTGATGGAAAAACTGTGCGCTTTAGTTTGAATTTTCACATATATACATTATCTTTAAAGTGAAATAACTTAAATATGTGTTTTTATGCATTTGACATAACTTAACGTTTAAGAAATATTTTATATTAACTTTATATTAATTTTATAGTTTACGACCATTTAGTTTGTGAGGTATCAGCCACTAAGTTACTCTCCTGATTTAATTAAAAGTTTCTATAAAACTGTCCAATGCTGTCCCATGTATAAAGATATTGCATTTTTTGAGTTATATTAAATTAATTAAAGTCTTTATTTTGTTGCAGTATATACCAGAAAAAAGCTGTGGAGGATGGAGTTAAACCACTGTCTTGGGCTTTTGTGCATGCAACGCTTAAGGAGAAAAGGATCACCGTCTGCAAGCCACGTAAGGACCCATGTGATGAATGTGTAAGGAATAGACAAAATCTCCATCTTAATTTAGACTATCGTAAGCACTGGGATCTAGCACAGCAAGCACAACAAATTAAAAAAAATGACAAAACAAAAATAACAAACAGTGAAATTGTTATTTGTGTTGATTGTGAAGCTACTTTGCTTGCTCCTGTGCTAGAAGCCAGTGCTAGTTATTACAAAATGAAATTAGCAGATCACAATCAAACTATATATGATTTGCGCTCAAAACATGCAGTAAATAATATATGGAATGAAAGTGAAGGAGGTGTAGATAGTGATATTTTTTCTTCAATTATATGCAATTATTTAAAAAAAGAGTAGAAAGTCAACCTCAAATTAGGAAAATTATTATCTATAGTGATGGATGCAATTATCAAAATAGATGTGCTACACTTGCAAATGCTTTGTATTATTTTCAGTACAAAATAATGTAATATTTGAGCAAAAATATCTTAAAAAGGGCACACTCAAATTGAGGTTGATACAGTTCATTCAGTTATTGAGAAGAAACTTAAAAATAAAATTATTAATTAACCTTTAGATTATGTAGAATTAATGAAAAGTGCATAAATTGATGGCAATCCTTATGATGTAAATTATCTTACACATGATTTCTTTTTAAACTATTCAAATGTGCAATACTATTCATCTATTAGACCAGGAAAAAAAACTGGGGATCCCACTGTAACAGATATTAGAAGTCTAAAGAACGAATTTAGTCCTCGTCCTCAAATTTCATACAAATTAAATAATGATGATGATTATGTTACCCTACCTCAACCAATTAAATTAGGTACAAGTACCGAAGTAAAGTCAAAATATTCTGCTAGAATTCCTATTAAGACTGATAAATTTAAACATCTAATGGATTAAAAACCACTAACACAAGATAAATCTTGGATTTTCTATGATAGTTTACCTCGTAATTAGTATGTTATTATTGTGGTGTATGTTTTATAATTTATAATGACTCTTGTAATATATATATATCATAATTTTACAATTTTTATTGATATATTTTGTAACATTTTATTTAAATGACAAAAACTGAGTCTGCATTGTAAATAACCTAATTTTGTATGTTTTGTAGATTATAATAACTTATGTAATATATTTTAAATTTTTTTATTGTTTTTTTTTTAGTTTTTAATTTAAATGACAAAGACTATTAGTCTGCATTGTAAATAGCTTAATTTTGTACTAAAATATTGCTTAAAATAATTTTCATTATATATTCACTATTATAAAATACAATATACCTTGTGATATTTCTTGTTAGAATATAATTTTAAAGTTGAACATATAAATTATATATTCGTGACATTAGCAAATTTGATTGCCATATTTATTACCTTTTAATATTTGTAACGTGATATATTATACAATTTTAACTAAACCTTTTCTTAAAAAAAATAAAATGAAAAAATAAAGAAGTTTACCTTGTAACATTTATATTATAATTGTATCTTTCCAAACTTTCTTGATTATAAATTCTAAGTAATAATAAGTAAAATCATAAAAACCAAATTTATTACGTATTTTTTCAATAAATTACACTATAAACAATTTTTAACATAACACATTGCAATATCAATTATCACTGCACAAAAACTACTATTTTAACACTTTATTTAACTATTTACTACAACACGCTTCAAATAAAAATTTCATAATAGAAAAATCACATAAAATCACAAGCTCCCAACAGCTTGAGAGCTCAAGTTAAACTAAATTTCTTATCATAATTTAGGAAAGGAAATGATCAAATGAACTGACCTTTGTTTCTTTTCTCCGAAATAAGTTTACAAACATACCTAGAGTGACTCATAATACTTTTCATACAGCCGTGCATATAAATATTTGTTTGCTAGCATAATTTAATAGAATGTATAACAATAGTTATATATAAAAAAATAAGATTAATAATTTATTTCTGTAAAGTAATTATTATTTAAATATTTAATTAATACATTTTTAATAAAACATATAATTGAATTATAATTCAATAATTTTTTGTTGAGACTTAGTTTAATTTATTTTAACAATTTAAATTAACTCGCGAAAAATGTAAAAAATTTAAAAATTTTGTATCACAATAAATCCAGAAGGAATATTTACGTCTCGCAAGATAAATTCAATTAGAATATTGAGAGATCTCGTGATAAAAACACAAGGTAAATGCGAGCGTGCCGCGATAAGTGTAAAAGGAACGTTTGGGTGCGCTTGTGATAATTTCACAAGAAACGTTCAATGGCCGTGTGATAGGTGCACAAGCTTTATTTTGTCGCGATAGAGACGATATATATATATATATATATATATATATATCAAATTTGAATATCAAGCGATGTGACATGATAATAAAAATTCATTTTAGTCTTACCTACTATAAGACCCTGGGCTTTCAGTCGCTGCTTGTTTCGACGATAAAAAATACCATTTAACACCATTAAAAATTGTCACTTATATATAAGTAAATAAAAAGACTTAATAAACAGTATTTTAAAACTATATATAAAAAGCTATGTTATATTTACCCCAATTTGTAAATTACAAAAAAACGCAACATTAAAATCTTAAATTTAGACATGAAGGTAGAGAAAAATAATAATTAATACATCAAATAAAAGCCTCAGTTTTGACATTTTTCAAAATGTGCACGGTTTTATTTTTCGTGAAATCGTTTATTTTTTATTTGCGAAATGACGCAAAATGCCAAATTGCCATACCGCATACCTTTTCTCTTGCTTTTTTTCAAGCGTGTTTTTTCTCACCAAGCGAAAACATGAAATATGTACTGATCAACACAAGACACAGTGCTTTCTTTGGTATGAAAACTCAAAGTCTCTTACGACAGTTCAAAGAACATATCATGATACATATCAAGTGGATTATCACCACGTACCATCTTGTACGATATTATGGGGTTCAGAGATACCTGATTTTTTTCGCACTTATGAGAGAGATATCCCAAAGGTTAATGTTTGGTGCTGCGTTCTCTTTGATCGCATTATTCGACCGTTCTTCTTTCACAAGGTTACAGTATGGACGAATACCTACCTTGAGATGTTGCAAAACTACGCTGTACATTAGCTGCTTCAAGCTCAGAAGAGTTGGGGCTTTGACTTAACATTCCAGCAAGACGGCGTTCCATCGCACTGGGCACTATAGCGGTTAAAGAGTACCTAAACCAACTCTTCCCAGACTAGTGGCTGGGTCGCGATGGAACAACAGCATGAGGTTCTAGGTCTCCTGACCTACCACCACCTTACTGCTTCCCGTTGGGATACATGAAAGATGTCACATTTAAAAATCAAGAGCGAAATATCAGAGACCTCAAGCAACGCATTATTGCAGCTATCCACTCAGTGACACCAATACGTGGTGATTATTCACGTGATATGTAACACGAAAGGTTCTTTGAACTGCCGTAGAAAACTTTGAATTTTCATACCAAAGATCGCACTGTGGCTTGTGTTAATAAGTAACATTTTATGTTTACGCTTACTGAGAAAGCAAGAAATAGCAATTTGGCATTTTTTACCTTTCTGCGAATAAAAAATAAACAATTTGACGAAAAATAAAACTGTGCACATTTTTAAAAATGTCAAATTTGAAGGCTTTCATTTGATGTAGAAAACTTTATTTTTCTCGCTTACCTTCATGTCTAAATTTAAAATTTAAATAATGCGTTTATTTATATAAACACCATGTACATTAAATATATTTCAAATCATTTATAGTCTACTAAAGAAGTTATAAATAAACTATTATACCCCCGAGCAGAAAAAAATTGTGTACAGAGAGAAAAATTAGAGGAAGGAAAAAAATATATAAAATCAACATTAAAAAACAATAATAACCCAGATCAATGTTTACAAAAATAGAAAAAAAAGAAAAAAGTGAAAAATAAGACAAAAGAGAAAACAACCACTACTACAGTTTACCCATACATTAAAACAATATCAGAAAAACTAAGAAGAATAGAAAATAAAATGAATATTCGTACTTCATTCTATTTAAAAAATACACTGAAAATTGAGTATCAACATACCAAAACAAGAGAAAAACTACGCGAAGAAAAAAAATATAATTTATTAAATTCCATGCTATATTTGTCCACAGGAGTACATCGGACAAACAAACAGAACACTGAAAAACAGATAATATGAACATAAAAAATAAGTCAAAAATAACATAGGTTTTTCAAAAATTGCAAAACACGTATCATAACTGGGACATGTAATGAACTTGGAAAACGAAAAAAGTTATAGGGAAAGAAGAGAAATACATCAAAAACAATCTGCATGATTCATTGGGGTTGATGAAACGCGAGTTACCATTAAGCAATCCAAAACATAACGTAGCATCCATATGGCAACCACTTCTCCTCCAAAAAAAATAGAAAAACAATACTAAAAGAAAAGAGAGATATAGAGCAATTAACACTCCTATGCCACTCACACAATTTAAAATAACCTCCCCCTCCCCATTTCAACCGTGTAAAAAATCTCCTCTTTTACTTAAAAATTAAAAACATATGTCAACAATCTAATGTGTCATAGCACTGGTCAACGAGAGAAGTATACTCTCAAAAATTTGTGCATATAAGTGTACTTACATTGTAAAGTGTAATAAGTGTTAATTTTATACGCGTATAAAAACAATTTTTATTGACCTTTATGTGTAATATTAGATTATCATTTGATTACACAAGAATCGTCAGGGGAAACAGTCCGAACCACTGAAGGTAAATAATTATTATGATACCCTGTTCGTCAAATTTTAAATTATTATATATATGTATATTTATATATATATATTTATTTATTTATTATTCATGTACTGTAAAAGTAAACAAAATGCAGAATCAATATTTTCTGTTTGATTAATATTGTAATATTTATTTTTTTATTAATATATTTTTGTCAAATTGTTTATCAAATATAATGACAATGTGAGGCTCTGCATTTTTGCCTTTTTAAATCGTTTACTGATGCCAGGTTATAACTACCATGACTTTTATTATTTTTGTTTTGATTAGTTATTATTTAAATTATTGTTTTACAAATAAGGAAAATCAACAAAATTAAAGTCCTCGGAAATAAAATAATAAATAATTTTTACTATATACTAGTTTTTACAAGATTGTAACGAAAAAAGCAGATTTTTAATGTTTTAATCTCTAGGAGTTACAAACAGCTGTTTTTGTAATAAGAATAGCCAAAAAGAACAGACAAATATACTTAAACAAATTTATTTAATTTAAAAAAATAGCAAATTGTTCTAAAAACGGTAATAAATAATTTGGTTTTTTCTAATTTATGATTTAAAAAAAAAACTTTATAAAAGCAAAATGTAGGATAATTTAATATACTACATTTAGTTGCCATACTTAGAAGCGATGCTGGTGTTGATTCGGCTATTGTTACCTATGTGAAACTCTTATTTTGCCAGGCGAAGCAAAATGTATAAGTCATTTTTATTCACGCAATATGTGCATCTCGATTTTGGTCAAAGTAAGGAAAATGTGTCAGTCGTTCCCGAACGTAATGGAAATGGCGCTCGACTTACATATATTGCTTTACGTGACAAAAATGACTTACACATTTTCTTCGCCTGACAAAATACGAGTTACACATATTGTTCGCAACGTATCGATTTGTGAGATTTGTGTGATTTTGTGGTTATTCGTTTGTTAATCATATTATTATTCTTTGTTAGGAATAGATAGAGAGAACGAGAGAACAAGAGAAAGAAAGAGAGAGAGAGAGAGAGAGGGCGGAGTAAAAATTAATTTATCGCTATCTAACATGAACTCGATTTAAAACAGAATAAAATAATTTGATTTAATAAAAATATAAAAACTTGTTTTTTACATACCCATAAATACTTGTAAAGCAATCGGTCTCATATATTATGAATATTGAACCTGTACCTAAAAGTTTTATTAGCGAATGCTTTGCTGTGTTTCAAGTCAAGCTATCTTTTTGTACAGTATTAACAGAAAATTTCTGTGCGTGAATCTATATAGAGAAATAAATAAAATACGCAGAGAGAAAATTGATAAAAAGTTAAGAGTTTCTTTATAAAAATAAACTTATTGAAAGCTATTTTAAAAAGCTCTTTGCAAGTTTAAAAATAATTCTTTTAACAATTTAGTGATTCGACGTTTTGTGAATGGGTTTTATGTTACTTTACAGGATTTTTTATGTTGAAAAATACATGAAGCAAAAATTCACGTATGCCAAAAAATGGAGTACAGGAAGTATGAAATGTATTGGACAGAGTAGCCATGTTTATTGGTGAGCTAACTGCTAGTGAGTCTGTAAACGATTGCTATCGGAACTTTGCTAACCCAAATAATGATAGAAAAATTGGAATACCACATGTTATAACTGTAAATTTCAAGTCAACTTAGTTTGTGAACGTCTGACACCTGAATTAAAACGTCCCATTTTTATGACACGATAATCTGAAAAAAGTTGAAACTGGAAGTGTTTCCAGGTCAAGAACGAAAAATTTTTGCAAAGAAATGTGAAGATCAAGGTGCGATAAGAATAGGGTGTGAGGATGTTATTAAACGTCGTATGCATGATATTGCGTATTGAGGTTTGTTTTGTTGTTAAAGATTTCTTATACTTAAATGTCAGAACTTTTTAATTTTTATTAGGATTATTGCATAATTGAAAAAAAAATATTAAAATTTTGATGAGCTGAAAAATATTTGTTATTATTAAAAATTAAATTAAATTAAAAAAATGTTATTATGCATTAAAATATACGCTAACGATTTTATTAAAAGCATTAATGTTATTATTCTTATTGAAATTTCTGTTTATAAAGTTAAAATACATAAATATATCATACCTTAATTGGATAAATGTTATAAAACAAGGGACTTCAAAAACTGTGGGGTATTTTTGTTTATTAAAAAACTTAACAAAAAAAATTTTAAAATTTAATAATAATAATATAATTATAGTAGGTAATATTAATATAAATCTCTTAGATAATGATTATAAGGTGGTACAAAAATATAAAAAATTTTCTAGCTAAATTTGGGTTTTTATAAAATTATAAGTAATGTACAAAGTAAGAAATTATTGTTAAAGAAGAGCTATTTACTTGTATTGATCATATGTAAGAAAAAATTAATAATTTATATGACATTTTTAATAGTTTTATCATTCATAGTAAAGTTAGTGAACATTATATGATGGGCTGCATTATAAAAAATATTGATAACGGGGTTTAAATAATGATGAGCTAATGAGTGTAAGTAAGTTTATTATTTTTTAATAGTTTAAATTGTATTTTTACGTTTTTGATTGTGTATTATTATTTTGTTATTATAACTGTAAATTTTTTTATAAATAATTAATTAGTATATGATTAATTTATTATATCAGTTTTACTTATTAATTAATGCAATGAAAACTACATATTACTAAAATATTAAATTTCTAAATATATTAGTTTTCAATAATTTATTTATCGATTATTTATTTATTATTTTAATAACACTCAGATTATTTATATATTAATTTGCTTTACTGAATAAACTATTTATATTAATATTATTTTATTTACAGACCATTAGACGATAGATGAGCTGTACGAATGCAACCAGGTCCTTGTACGTCCTAATTTTTCAGAAGCCTCTTTAATGCATCGCTATGCCAAGAGGAAGGTTTACCTTGTGACCATTCAGCGAGCTACAAATGGTAAGCCCAAGAAAGTTGTATTATGAATCCAAATTAGTGACTTTTGTATGTAAATTAAGACCCTTGATGTTGTCGTGGACTGTATTAGATTAAGATACCCTATTGTTTCGTTCTGTTGTACACATTTACAATTAAAAATCAGACTGTATGATTTAGTGGTTATTAAAATGATTAAGATCTCACGTTTTCATGAAATTGATCCCTATTTTATATGTATTTCTGCTAATACTGCTTTTAAAATAACTCAAGAACGGTATATCTCTGATCAAGTGGCTTTAAATTATGATAAAGCTCTCACAAAATTTAAAATTTAAATCCATGAGAGATCGTGTGGTTAATGTCATGCTTTCCCTAAATGGGGATTGTAAAGCGTTTAAGAAAGGAGGGTCTTTTAAACATCCATATTTTTTGTATGGCAGAGGAAGTTCAAATGCACTACTATTATTCACTATTAGTAAATTCTACACGTAAAACAGAGTCGTCTAAATTTGCTCGATTAACCCTTATAAATGTCTTATGCCCTATGAATAATACTAAATTTAATAACATGGTTAGTCACTATAAATGGGAGGGTTTACTTAATATTAATTGTCCTAATAAAATTTAATGTATAATGAATTTGTAATTATATTCCTAGATTTAAAGAATTACAGGCCAGTATTTATATCTGCTTTAATGGACAAATTTACACAAAATGATTTTAATATTGTTTTATAAATTACTTATAAGGATAAAAAATATTAAATAAATGTAAATATGCATATCAAAAAAATTAAGGAACTGATTAATATCTAAATGATGTTACTAACTATATTAATGTGAAGTAAGAACAGGGGAAAAAATATTTATTTTTATTTGTTAATTATTCTAAAGCTTATGATACTGTTGATCCTGACTTATAATTACATGATCTTAAGAAGATTGGAATTAAAAGACCAATTTTAAAACTAACTATTTTTATTATTAAAAACAGAAAGGTGGAAAATTTTAATAAAAACTTGAAATAAAAGAATCAAAATGCAGCATTATACAGACAATATCGGCTTAATTTTTAAACAAATTATCGCTTTCAGTATGTAGAGCATTTATTGTTTTATATTATATTCACATTTTATTGTTTTATCGTGTTTTTGAAGTCATTGATATTTTTCCGATATATCGTTGTATCGAAATTTTTCTTTAATATTATTTAATTAATTTTCAAAACTTTTAAAATATATACCAAAAAAAATATTGATACTTTTATATATATTGCCTATCCCTACTGAAAATTAAAGATTTGAATCCAAATGTTATTTTTTCATAAGAATTTTACTTTAATATAATACTGTATTTAATTTTTTAAATATTAGTTATAATAATAAAATAAAACATGCATTTTCATATTTTTGTTTTACAAACTTAATAATTTAAAAAAAATAAAATACCTATTCCTTGCCAAGACAAAAAATATATATAATTTGCAACAAAATATATAAGTTATTGTTTTCTTTTCAAAATTACTCTCTTCCTCCTTACTATCTCTTTAATATTATGCATTAAAATATTACACGTGTAACAATTATTTATGAGCAAATAAAAAATAAAGTAATGATAAAACTAATTTTGTTACTTTTTGGAGTAATGAGTACCGTAATGTATAACTTTTCCTAAAATGTAACTAGTATCTATAACGCGTTACTTTTTACCGAAGTAATGAGTAACGTAGCGAAATTAGATAAGTCAGTAACAAGACCAAGTTTGGTAAATTGTTATAAATATTTGCATAAAACAGATTATTTGTAAATTGAGAATAGCAAAATTAAAACTAAGAACAGTAAAATCATATGTGGATGAAAAACTCTCATATTTTGTACGTGTTGCTATCATATGGGCTTACAAAACTTAGGTGAAATTAAGAAAATGCAAATAAGACTATTAAAGTATTAAAAACTGGTAAAACATTTTATAATGAAAAGAGTTATTTGAAACATTTTAATATATTGCCCATTAAAGATCTTAAAAAAAAAATTCTGTGAATAATATTTTGATGAATATCATAGTGTGGCAAGAGTACATTTGTATAAAACAAGAACTGAGGACACAACCCCTCAATTTTACCAAAAATTACTAATGAAATTACTGAAAGACAAAAATAATATATACTACCTAAATTGTGGAATAAAAGTCCAAATTATAAAACAATTTCAAGTTTTAAATCAAAATAAAAAAAAAAATACAATTATTTTATATGAATAAATAGTAAGTATTAAAATATATTATAAATTTACTGCTACATTTTTGTAAAAAATTGACATTGTTAGGTTAATTTTTTATTTTCTCTTTATCTTGTTCATATTGTTACTATTTTCTTGAGTATAAGTGTATTTTTAAGCAATATATATTTATGTATGTATTTTTGTGTGTGTGTATATGTGTGCGTATGTACAGCTCTGGCCTAAAGTTTGAGAACGATGTGAAATGCAACCCGCAACACAAATCATGTAAACAAGCAAATTTATTTTTTCTTGACTATATCACTATAACGATTACGATTATTTATCACGGGAGAAAGCAAGCAGACGTGCGACTCGCCTGCTTGCTTGCTGCATACACGTTACTAGCTTTTCAAAATTTCTGATGACTGCAAAATATTTTATAGCTTTGTTATGCATACCTGCTTTTTGATATTGTAAAATTTTCTGTCTCTTGCTTTTTTGTTAAAATGAAAGGTTTATATAATAATATCAACATTGGTAAAAAAACTATATTATATAGATAGGCCTATATTTTTTTGGTATTTTTTTTGACATAATTTGATTTTTTTAATCAATTAATTAAGTTATACAGATAAACGCTTTCATATATAATTTGTGTCATTAAATAGTTTGCTATATTTCATTAACTAATTATTTGTATAAAGTAACTCTTCTTTTTTTCTATAATTTAAAAGACGGAAAGAAATGATTGTTTATGCGGGGGAATAAAACAACAACAGATGATAATAAATATAAAATCAAATTGTTTGAAAATTAAGTATTATAATAAATAATAAATATGTTAATTAAAAAAAATAGTGAAAAAATTATTAATTTTTTTAATCAAAGTATTATAAATATCATAACTGTAATATTATAATTATTGAATATTTGTAATACTTCATAAAAAAATTAGATAGCTTTATTTATTTATATGAATTAACTTTATTTATTCTATAATTCAAATAACTCAATAAAGGGATTATTGTTTATGCGGTAGAAAAGAAGAACAGAAGATAAAATTTTAAACGAAATCAAATTGTTTAAAAACTAAATATATTAATAAATAAGTTAATTAAGAAAAGCTAAAATAATAAAATAATTAAAAAAATAAATTATTATATCCATTAAATGTAAAGTAGCATAAACATTGTAAACTGTAATCATATAATTGTTGAATATTTTTAATAATTTATAAAAAAATATTTTTTTCCTTGCTTCATGTAAGGTATAATAAAAATAAAACTCAAGAAGACAATTTTTGTGAGTTTGATAGGTAAAAATGGAAATGACCACATTCTATGGTATTGATTGATTGAGAAACATGATAACAAAACTAGACACAACAGATAGCCAAACTTAAAGGAGTAGGTGAGGGGTAAGATTCACATACTATCGATATAGTCAGGAAAAAAGGAACCTGCATTGATGACTCATCTGTTTTGCCCGATCACTGTCATATCGTTCCAAACTTTTCGCCAGAGCTGTACATGTAAATATATTGTAGCTGCGGACGTAGTGTAGTCGGTTGCCCGCGTTTTCTCTGGGTACTTGACTTCTCGCAGTCGTCCAGCCACCCAGCCAGCACCGCCACCTTGTCTGTCGCAACTTGCCTCTATATGCCGCATATAAAAATGCCGCATATAAAAATTTGCATAGTAATATACGCACTCTACGCCGCTAAGAATTTATAATTGGAAAGGGATAGGGAGTAGCACGCTTGATAAGACCAATGAAAGATTTAGTTGAAATTAATCTTTCACAGATTTATTAGAAATTGCTACAAGGGCGCAGCTCAGGTGCGTATAGCATGACCACCAAATCTGCTCATCTCTCAATCTAAACAGTTCAACGTGTGCAAATAGACTAGTACATAAAGGACGTTCAGTCAAACTGACATTTATGACGTATACCTATTATAATTGGTTGAGTTATAAGAGTAATGGAAGATGTACCACAAGGCAAATTTGTTTGTAAATATTTTGCTTAAGTTGCCCAGACAGAGAATCCTGATATAACAATCAAATCTGAATATAAAAATTCTCCTTTATATATTTGTGTTCCAGACTTAAACAATGCAAAGCAATAGTAGTAAACATTAATAAGTCGGTTCAGTGTCTTTGCAATTGTATGTTTATTGCGTGTTAGATAAACCATTTAGTTGACCTTCACATAAGACACAATGACAGTAAAGTTCTGCTTTACTTCGTCATGTTAACTAAAGGAGTTACGTGATTTATTGAAAGTGTAAATAAAAAAACAAACAAAAAAACTGATAATTAAAATCATTATTTCTCTTTTTGTTAACACTTTATAAATGATCTATTTTTAGTAGTATTCCATGATACTTAAAGTAAAATTAATAAAATATACAATTTATTAAAAGTGTCATCGACTTTGAAGACACTCTTTGTGTGACTGGTTTGGTCATTAAATCCATTACTCTTCTCCTTCCTCGACCTGTTCTTGCCCTTCCTGCTTACTCTGCTCTCCTTCGGCTTCCGTTCATTGTGTGACCAAGCTCTCAAATCTCTATCTTCGATGTTTTCAGTATCCTCTTCACGGTTTAATCGTGCTCACCCGCAAAGATCGAATTTAAGAGATTGTGAAGGCTGTACACGCGCTTTAATTACGCCTTCTGGCAGATCTGCCGCTTTCCGATCCTTTTTAATGCTCGCACTCGCTCCTGATTTCTGGCTCTCTCCTGCGCCTTCCTGTCCCGAAATTGAATCCTAAAGGTTTCTTACTGTTGTGTTGTATTTAGTCGATATTAGCCTCTGTGGCTCTGGTGGCAACTTGTTCGCCGTTCGCGCTTCGCCTGAAGGCGCTGTAGTCCCCTTTGACGAGGTTTCATTACCTAATCAAACATCATGTGGTTATGCTGTTTCGTTGTCATGTGCTGAGTCGCTTGACAATTATTTGAGGTTTTACTGAAAGACGTTGTCCCTAGTCCATTATGGCTAGAAGTATTGCTGCTTAAGTTGGTCCGCATTCCTCATAAATATAGGTGTACCCCTCATGTCAGTCAACTCAAAGGTGTTCTCTTGTAATTGACGAAATATTATAATTACAGTAGTAAATTTATGTAACAAAAACAGGTGCCTTAAAGTACCAAAAGTATTATGATTATATAATCACAGTTCTTTATGCATCAAATCTAATTTCAAGGAATGATGAAATTACTAAAAACATTAAAAAAATTAAATTCAAAATTTGCTTAAATATTATAAGGGAAAATTTATTATACTCATGTAAACTAATAAAGTTTTTTTCAGTAGAATTAATATTTATTAAGATAATTAGTCAATGTTTGTAATTTCTATTTAAAGCTTGTTGTAGGTCAAGGTACAGGTATATTTATAAAAGCCTAAAAACAATAAAAACAGGAAACAAATTTCATGGAACCCTGTTATACAAAAGTGCACATACAGAGAATATAATTAAATTATAATTTTAGGTGATAAACATCTTTACCTTAATTTAATTTCCTAGCTTTCCATCTTAAAATGAAGTTAAAGCAATAAATTTTAAATATTCAATAACAATTAATGACGATACGTACAAAAATACAAGAAACAGACCAAAAGTTAGAGAGAGTGAGAATGATACAGAAAATGAGAAAGAATAGATAAACGGAGACAAAAGAGATTGAATTGACGAAAGCAAATGATAATTTAGCTGATTGTATTATAGTGTATTTGCTAAATCTTCGACCCCTCTATCTCTCTCTCTCTCTTTCTCTCTGCCTCTTTGTCTGTCTCTATATGACAGTCAATCCTTACGCCCTCTTTTATGTCCCCTTGTTATTATTTATATTTTTAAGTAATAACAAATTATACAGGTTTATTGAATATTTCAATAAACTGATGTCAGAATTTTAACTTACAAATGATACTAAATAATATATTCCATATAATTGAGAAGTATTTTAAAATCAATGGAATAAAAAAAAATGGTTGTATTTATACAAGAATACCCATGTAAAAAATTTTGTGTCTGTATAATTCTAGACAACTAATCCACTTTTAAATTTATTATAACAATTATTTACAATTTATTGCAAAAAAAAATTAACAACACTTGCATATTATGTTTGTATTAGTAATTAAGTTTTACGTACTTGAAGTTCAAATGTAATTCACTAGATTATCCTTAAAAATATAAAATTATTAAAGTATGTTTAATATGTTTATCTATTTAAGAAAAATTAAATATTTTTTACTTATTTTCTATAATTATTTAAAAAAGAAAAAAACTGTGTACAAATTAAATACGTCAAGATTACAATACATAACCACGATGTAATCTCTTCTTTACATGATATCTAACATTTAAATCTCATACTAATTCCCCTTATTATCATTCTGACCATTCAACCAAGAAATTCCTTTAGGCTCTTTTAAATACATAAGAGACCATAAAACACAACACAATAGAATTGTTTCTATTATAAAATTTTTTATCATCAAACAAAGTATGTTGTGTTGTCTTACACACAATATATATATCACTTTTAATGTTGTAAGTAATATATAATAATCCATCGACTTTTACATACAGATTTTATTCTTCCATTTATAACCTCTGCCCTAGCAACTTAAGCAATATAATTACAAACAAATTTGCCTTGTGGTACATCTTCCATTACTCTTACAACTTAACCAATTTTAAAATGTAGACAGAAAATTGTCAGTTTAACTGAACGTTCTTTTTGTACTAGTCTATTTGCACACTTTAAACTGCATTTACAAGGTTTGTTGCATTTATATACTGGTGTGCCATGTTTAACTTTAAATAGCCCTTCTAAAGGATACGCAAACTTACTATAGCACAGTCTCAGAAGTGCATAATTTGTTCCTTACTATATAAAGACTTGAGGTTTTCAATAATATTGGCAAGCAGATTTTTAAATCTGATAAATCCCTACTGTAGATTTTAGTAGTAAGATGGTCATAGTAATTGTTGGTGTGGATTATGTGCTACATTAAATTGCTTTTTGTTCTGTTTTATCTGCTTTTTAAAGTAAAGATATAAATTTGTTACAAAAATACGAAAATGGTAATAGACATAGTTGTATTGCATTGTTGTACTGTAACATTTTTTTAAATTAAAAAAATAATCCATTTTAAAATGTACTTAAGTAACAAATAATAATAAAATACAAAAATAATGCTTTATACATATATTCAAACATTTTTACATTTAATAATCTGTTGGTTAAAAATTATATCAGGACTATTATATTATTGTATTTAGAGACTATTTGTATTTATTTAAATACTAACTGCTTCCCTCTGCAATAGCCTAAAAAGGTGTTTAAAAATTTCAAAATATATAAATTATTTGTTATGGCATATAGCTTAGAGTTCCTTTAAGACAATATCATAAAAATTTTATACGATTAAAATAAATATTTCGTTAAGTAATCAAATAAATACAAAATACCAAAATTAAAATATACATAAAATTTTGATACTTCTTATAAGGAAAAATTATAAAGAATATTCAAAATAATATAAGTGATCATAAATAAAATATAATGATTTAAATATAATTATAAAACAAAAAATAGAAAATTTTATATATTAAACTTTTAAAATAAAATATTTTCAGACAAAATAAAAATAAAGAATTTATGTATTTAATAAAGTTTTGTTTCAAATATTGGGGTTAAATGTAATACCCTTTATTATTAATATTTCTAAAACAACATTAATTTGTTTAAAAAATATAAATTTTTAGGTTTATATTATTGTAATAGAAGAGAAATTTTTAAAATTAAAAGAGCTTTATATCGATATTATCCATCAAAATGAACTCTATGCACTTAACAAATTTTGCCTAAAATATATGATCTGCGTTTGGCACTTCTAAGCTTTTGACCATGAGAACTAGGTGGGTGAACTTAAAATTTGATATATGTTGATTGTTTAATTTACACATAAATTACAAATCAAGTACGTTTAATATGCCAGCTAAACAACAATATGTGTATCTTAAAATTGGAGATTGCACACAAGCAAAAAAGTATTTTGTCCTTTCATGCTTTAATTATAACAATTATTCAATTGCTGAACGATAATTTAATATATTATTATTATTAATAATTACCCTAATAGACTAGTCAATTAGTATAATTACTTATACATCAATTTTCCTTTTAAATAAATAGTAAAAATATTTAATTCATTCAACTTAAATCTAATATATATATATATATATATATATATATTATATATATATATATATATATATATATATATATATATATATATATATATATATATATATATATATATATATATATATATATATATATATATATATATATATATATATATATATATATATATATATATATATATATATATATATATATATATATATATATATATATTTTTTTTTTTTTTTAAATCGTCCTGTTCGCGGCAAACCACCTTATTTAAATTCAAATTCAAAATATATTTATTCATTTCTTTCATCCTACAATCACAATATACAAAAAGCATATCCGCTTAGGTTATTGTAAATAAGAAATTTACAATTAGAAATGACAGTCAAATACAAAACATAATTATATACACACAATGAGGAAATATTTACAACAAATATATTTTATACTAGGTAACTACAACATAAAGACCAAAATAAATTAGAGCTATATATGTTATAATCATTAGTCTTTTAAATATTCATCAATTGAATAGAACTGCTTGTTGAATAGAAATGTTTTTAATGTCCTTTTAAATAGTACAAGATCTTTAGTCTGTCTCATATGTGTAGGCAGATTATTATAAATCTGCAAACAACCACAGATTTAGCATTATTTAGCAGATTTGATTTAGCATTTCTTGTGTTGTGGGAGTGTTTTATTTCATGATTAGTAAAATATTGTAAGTTATGGTTTACTTTCATTGAACATTCCAGTATATAAACACATGGTACAGTAAGAATTGTTAAAATTTTGAATAAATCTCTACATTTAGTTCTGAATCCTGCACCACATATAATTCTTATTACTTTTTTTTGAAGTCTAAAAACACGGATGGCATCCAATGAATTTCCCCCACATATTATACTATATTTTATATGACAATGAAAATTTGCATAATACATTTTAATTAAACACTCGACTAGACTTTCATGTTTATACTCCTTAAAAGCAAATATTGTTGAGGATAATTTCTTGGATATATATTCTATATGATCACACCATCTCAAATTGTTATCAATTATAATACCTAAAAATTTAGTTTTTTGTGATAGTTTATTTGAATCTGTTTCATACTCAATTTTATCAATCCTAACATTTTTATTTTTGATATTTTGGAACTGTAAAATTTCTGTTTTTTCTACATTTAATTTAAGACCATTTTGATTAAAATAAAATTTAACTTCGGATATAAGATTCATAATATTATTACTTAATATAATATTATTGGGTGGTGTTACTTTAAAATTAGAGTCATCTGCATATCCTACTGAATGTGCAGAGTCAGTAACATTAAGAGGGAGGTCATTAATATATAATAAGAATAGAATAGGCCCTAATAAAGATCCTTGGATTACAGAGTGTTTAATTATTTTAGTGTCAGACTTATAAAGAACTTCTTTACCATTTTCTAATACTGAAATATGAACATATTGCTTTCTACGCTTCAAAAACGATTTAATCCAATTAAAACTATTTCCTCTTATACCATAAGCAAAATGTTTTGCCAACAATATATCATGATTAACTACATCAAAAGCTTTAGACAAATCTAAGGAAATACCAGCAGTTTTATCTTTATCATCAATACTTTTTAAAATACTGTCAATTAATTCAAAAACTGCCGTTTCAGTCGATCTTTTTTTTCTAAAGCCATGTTGAAAACTATCTAGTATATTATTAGTTTCAAGGAAAGAAAGCAACCTAAACATGTATGCTCTTTCAAAAATCTTTGAAAAAACTGACAATAAGTTCAGAGGTCTATAATTATTGATAATTTTTTTACAACCTTTTTTATGCAATGGTTTTATAACAGCAGTTTTAATTTAAGCAGGAAAAATTCCCTGTTCAAAGGATTTATTTACCATATCACTAATTATATCCTCCAATTCTATATTACATTTTTTTATAATAAAATCTGGTAATTCATCAAAACCTGATGATTTCTTGTTTTTAAGTCTTTTAAAAAATTTATTAATTTCAACAGGAGTGACTGGATTTAAGAACAATGAATTTGGATTTTTTAGCATTTTTTCATTAACTTTAAATCAATTGTAGGTATGTCATTTTTAAGATCAAGAATACACTGAACATAGTGATCACTGAAAGAATTTACAATTAATTTTGGATCCTTTATAGTATAATCATCAATTTTTATTTCTGATATTTTTTCTTTTACTTTTGTTTTACCATATTTTTTATTAACATGTTTCCACATAGCTTCAGACTTATTGTTCGCACTATTGATAATATAAGAATTTTTATTTTTGTAATTTAATCTTATTAATTTATAGTATATATATTTATAATTTTTTACATAATCAGAAGTCCAAATGGTTGGATAGAGTTTTTGTAATTTTCTTAACATACGAATTTTATGACGAGGGACTTTTAAACCTTTCGGCATAAAATCGTCCTTTTCATTCTTAATATTATTTTGTTTAAAATTTATTGCAGGAAATGCTTCTTCAAAGTTTTTTTTTATTTTTGTATGAAAATTTTTAAAACAAACATTTGCATAATTTGCATTATAAACATCTATCCACTCTTCCAATTTTAACAGTGTTTTAAATTTTTGAAAATTTTTATCTGAATAAACTCGTTTTTTATATTCATGGATATTATTGTCAATATTAGAGTAAATTTTATTTTAAAAAATTGGGAATCGTGATCAGAAAATGTACATTCATTGACTTTTTTTACAGGTATTTTAAGTGGAAAATAGTTACTAACTAATATATTATCAACAAGTGTTTCAGATGAAGCACTTACTCTAGTTGGTTTATTTATTGTAGGACACATATTATTAATATTTAAAATATCATTAAAATATTTGGTTTTTACATCCTCTGGAGACATTAAGTCAATAATAAAATCTCCGCAAATTATTGGGAAACGTTTTTCAATATTATTTTATTTATTACAATTTCAAAATTATTCAAAAATATATCTAAACTTTCTTTTATATTATTTGGAGGGCGATACATGCAAATAACTGTGCAACATACATAAAAAATATCGATGTCTATTGCACTTATTTCAATTATTCCTTCTAAAGAGTAATTTTTCAAATCAGCTCTTTCAAAACAAACAAGATTGCGCGTTAAAATTGCACTTCTGCCGCAATCTGTATCTGTTCTGCAATATACACTGGAGAAATGAAAATCATTAAGTTTTAATTTTTCAAAAGACGAAATTTTTAGGTGGTGTTCTGTTAAACATAAAATATTTATTTCTTTAATATCATTTAAATCGTCTTCCAAAAATAGAGTTTTGTTCTTTAAACTACGTATATTTAAATAAAAATTCCATAAAGAGGTGATTTTTTTGTTCATATTTCCGTTATATGATGTTTTACTTTAATTTATATTTTGAATATTGGTGGTATTTGGTTTTGAAAATTTTGTTTATTTCTATCACATTTCTGCTTGGTTGATCTAGTATTATATATTGAAGGTATTTTACGGGGAGAAGAAGAGACGTGTTGATTTACTACTAGTGACTTATCGTCAATTAAAGAAACGTCACTATCAGATACTTCACTGTTTGATACGTCACCACCATAATTTTGTCCATCTTTTTCATAAACGTCTCCATCTTAATCATCATAATCAGATGGGTAATCAATTTCTACTAATTGATCTGTACGAGTTATTTTGAACATTATGTGTGAAATTTAGAGTTTTTAGTGTAATTGCTGGATTTATAGTGTTTTTTATAGTAAGTAAGTCAATAGATAATGAGTTTTGGGTATCAACTTCGCTAGTTAAAGTCACCACTGGCGCCTGAGAACTAGGCAACTTTTTCTGCATTTGTGAGGTTGACACTGGATTTGGTTTCTGGCTAGCCAATTTCCGCTCCTCTACTACGCATTTTATGGTATGCTCACATTGTGCAGCACGGTCTTGTGGTTTACTTTGTTGTATCACCGGCGCACGAGTTCCGCATCTGCGGCACATAGTATTTTGTAGAGGTGGAAAATTGGTGTTCTAATGGGGGTTATTGGCAGGTTCTTGTACTGGAAGAGTGTGTATATTAATAACAATTTTTGAGTGACTAAAAATCTCCTCAATCAAAGATAAAACTGCTGGTATTTTCTTAGATCTGTCTAAAGCTTTTGATGTAGTTGATAATGATATATTGTTGGCAAAACATTTTGCTTATGGTATAAGAGGAAATAGTTTTAATTGGATTAAATCGTTTTTGAAGGATAGAAAGCAATATGTTCATATTTCAGTATTAGAAAATGGTAAAGAAATTCTTTATAAGTCTGACACTAAAATAATTAAGCACTCTGTAATCCAAGGATCTTTATTAGGGCCTATTCTATTCTTATTATATATTAATGACCTCCCTCTTAATGTTACTGACTCTGCACATTCAGTAGGATATGCAGATGACTCTAATTTTAAAGTAACACCACCCAATAATATTATATTAAGTAATAATATTATGAATCTTATATCCGAAGTTAAATTTTATTTTAATCAAAATGGTCTTAAATTAAATGTAGAAAAAAACAGAAATTTTACAGTTCCAAAATATCAAAAATAAAAATGTTAGGATTGATAAAATTGAGTATGAAACAGATTCAAATAATCTATCACAAAAAACTAAATTTTTAAATATTATGATTGATAACAATTTGAGATGGTGTGATCATATAGAATATATATCCAAGAAATTATCCTCAGCAATATTTGCTATTAAGGAGCTTAAACATGAAAGTCAAGTCGATTGTATAATTACAATGTATTATGCAAATTTTCATTGTCATATAAAATATGGTATAATATATGGGGGAAATTCATTGGATGCCATCCGTGTTTTTAGACTTCAAAAAAAAGTAATAAAATTTTATGTGGTGCAGGATTCAGTACTGAATGTAGAGATTTATTCAAAATTTTAACAATTCTTATTGTTCCATGTGTTTATATACTGGAATGTTCAATGAAAGTAAAACATAACTTACAATATTTTACTAATCATTAATTAAAACACACCCACAACACAAGAAATGCTAGATCAAAATTCTCTAGTATGTACGGTAGAACAGAAATGTATAATAGAGGTCCTTTCTGTGGTTGTTTGCAGATTTATAATAATCTGCCTACACATATGAGACAGATTGAAGATCCTGTACTATTTAAAAGGACATTAAATACATTTCCATTAAAGCAATTCTATTCAATTGATGAATATTTAAAAGACCAATGATTATAACATATATAGCTCTAATTTATTTTGGTCTTTATGTTTCAGTTACCTAGTATAAAATATATTTGTTGTAAATATTTCCTCATTGTGTGTATATAATTATGTTTTGTATTTGACTATCATTTCTAATTGTAAATTTCTTATTTAAAATAATCTAAGCGGATATGTTTTTTGTATATTGTGATTGTAGGATGAAAGAAATGAATAAATTAATTTTGAATTTGAATTTAAATAAGGTGGTTTGCCGCGAACAGGACGATATATATTTATATATATATATATATATAAATATATATATATATATATATATATATATATATATATATATATATATATGTATATATATATATATATATATTTATATTTATATATATATATATATTTATATATATATATATATATATATATATATATATATATATATATATATATATATATATATATATATATAAATATATATATATATATATATATATATATATATATTTATATATATATATATATATATATATATATATATATATATATATATATATATATATATATATATTTGATTTAAGTTGCATGAATTAAATATTTTTACTATTTATTTCATAGGAAAAGGTATGTATAAGTAATTATACTAATTGACTAGTCTATAAAGGTAATTATTAATAATAATAATTTGTATTAAATTATCGCTCAGCAATTGAATAATTGTTAAAATTAAAGAATGAAAGGACAAAATACTTTTTTGCTTGTGTGCAATCTCCAATTTTAAGATACACATATTGTTGTTTATTTGGCATATTAAACGTACTTGATTTGTAATTATTGTGTAAATTAAACAATCAACATATATCAAATTTTAAGTTCACCCAACTAGTTCTTATGGTCAAAAGCATAGAAGTGCCGAACGCAGATCATATATTTTAGGCAAAATTTGTTAGGTGCATAGAGTTCATTTTGATGGATTAATATCGATATATAGCTCTTTTAATTTTAAAAATTTCTCTTTTATTACAATAATATAAACCTGAAAAAATTATATTTTTTAAACAAATTAATGTTATTTTAGAAATATTAATAATAAAGGGTATTACATTAAACCCCAATATTTGAAACAAAACTTTATTAAATACATAAATTCTTTATTTTTATTTTGTCTGAAAATATTTTATTTTAAAAGTTAAATATATAAAATTTTCTATTTTTTGTTTTATAATTATATTTAAATCATTATATTTTATTTATGATCACTTATATTATTTTCAATATTCTTTATAATTTTTCCTCATAAAAGTATCAATATTTTATGTATATTTTAATTTTGGTATTTTGTATTTATTTGATTACTTAACGAAAAATTTATTATAATCGTATAAAATTTTTATGATATTGTCTTAAAGGAATTCTAAGGTATATGCCATAACAAATAATTTATATATTTTGAAATTTTTAGCCACCTTTTTAAGCTATTAAATATTATAATATTCTAAAGTAGTGTATTAAAGTATTTATTTTACAATATTTAAAAAAAAGGAGTACGGAAAAACAAAAAATCTGTACGCAGAGGGAAGCAGTTAGTATTTAAATAAATACAAATAGTCTCTAAATACAATAATATAATAGTCCTGATATAATTTTTAACCAACAGATTATCAAATGTAAAAATGTTAGAATGTATGTATAAAGCATTTTTTTGTATTTTATTATCATTTGTTACTTAAGTACATTTTAAAATGGATTATTTTTTTAATTTAAAAAAATGTTACAGTACAACAATGCAATACAACTATGTCTATTACCATTTTCGTATTTTTTTAACAAATTTATATCTGTACTTTATAAAGCAGATAAAACAGAACAAAAAGCAATTAAATGTAGCACATAATCCACACAAACAATTTCTATGACCATCTTACTACTAAAATCTACAGTATGGATTTATCAGATTTATAAATCTGCTTGCCAATATTATTGAAAACCTCAAGTCTTTATATAATAAGGAACAAATTATGCATTTCTGAGACTGTGCTTTAGTAAGTTTGCGTATACTTTAGAAGAAGGGCTATTTAAAGTTAAACATGGCACACCAGTATATAAATGCAACAAACCTTGTAAATGCAGTTTAAAGTGTGCAAATAGACTAGTACAAAAAGAACGTTCAGTTAAACTGACAATTTTCTGTATACATTTTAAAATTGGATGAGTTGTAAGAGTAATGGAAGATGTACCACAAGACAAATTTGTTTGTAATTATATTGCTTAAGTTGCTAGGGCAGAGGTTATGAATGGAAGAATGAAATCTGAATATAAAATTCAATGGATAATTATATATTACTTACAACATTAAAAGTGATATATATATTGTGTGTAAGACAACATAACATACTTTGTATGAAGATAAAAAAATTTATATTAGAAACAATTCTATTGTGTTGTGTTTTATGGTAACTTATGTATTTAAAAGAGCGTAAAGGAATTTCTTGGTTGAATGGTCAGAAATGATAATAAGGGGAATTAGTATGAGATTTAAATGTTAGATATCATGTAAAGAAGAGATTACATCGTGGTTATGTATTGTAATTTTGACGTATTTAATTTGTACACAGTTTTTTTCTTTTTTAAATAATTATAGAAAATAAGTAAAAAATATTTAATTTTTCTTAAATAGATAAACATATTTAACATACTTTAATAATTTTATATTTTTAAGGATAATCTAGTGATTTACATTTAAACTTCAAATACGTAAAACGTAATTACTAATACAAACATATTATGCAATTGTCGTTAATTTTTTTTTTGCAATAAATTGTAAATTATTGTTATAATAAATTTAAAAGTGGATTAGTTGTCTAGAATTATACAGACACAAATTTTTGACATGGCTATTTTTGTATAAATACAACCATTTTTTTTATTCCATTGATTTTAAAATACTTCTCAATTATATGGAATATATTATTTAGTATCATTTGTAAGTTAAAATTCTGACATCAGTTTATTGAAATATTCAATAAACCTGTATAATTTGTTATTACTTAAAAATATAAATAATAACAAGGGGACATATAAGAGGGAGTGAGGATTGACTGTCATATATAGACAGACAAAGAGGCAGAGAGAAAGAGAGAGAGAGAGATAGAGGGGTCGAAAATTTAGCAAATACACTACAATACAATCAGCTAAATTATCATTTGCTTTCGATAATTCACTCTCTTTTGTCTCCGTTTATCTATTCTTTCTCATTTTCTGTATCATTCTCACTCTCTCTAACTCTTGGTCTGTTTCTTGTATTTTTGTACGTATCGTCATTAATTGTTATTGAATATTTAAAATTTATTGCTTTAATTTTATATTAAGATGGAAAGCTAGGAAATTAAATTATGGTAAAGATGTTTATCACCTATAATTATAATTTAATTATATTCTCTGTATGTGCACTTTTGTATAACAGGGTTCCATGAAATTTGTTTCCTGTTTTTATTGTTTTTAGGCTTTTATAAATATACCTGTACCTTGACCTACAACAAGCTTTAAATAGAAATTACAAACATTGACTAATTATCTTAATAAATATTAATTCTACTGAAAAAAACTTTATTAGTTTACATTAGTATAATAAATTTTCCCTTATAATATTTAAGCAAATTTTGAATTTAATTTTTTTAAAGTTTTTAGTAATTTCATCATTCCTTGAAATTAGATTTGATGCATAAAGAACTGTGATTATATAATCACAATACTTTTGGTGCTTTAAGGCACCTGTTTTTGTTATATAAATTTACTACTGTAATTATAATATTTCGTCAATTACAAGAGAACACCTTTGAGTTGACTGACATGAGGGGTACACCTATATTTATGAGGAATGCGTACCAACTTAAGCAGCACTTCTTCTAGCCATAATGGACTAGGGACAACGTCTTTCAGTAAAACCTCAAATAATTGTCAAGCGACTCAGCACATGACGACGAAACAGCATAACCACATGCTGTTTGATGAGGTAATGAAACCTCGTCAAAGGGGACTACAGCGCCTTCAGGCGAAGCGCGAACGGCGAACAAGTTGCCACCAGAGCCACAGACGCTAATCTCGACTAAATACAACACAACAGTAAGAAACCTTTAGGATTCAATGTCGGGACAGGAAGGCGCAGGAGAGAGCCAGAAAGCAGGAGCGAGTGCGAGCATTAAAAAGGATCGGAAAGCGGCAGATCTGCCAGAAGGCGTAATTAAAGCGCGTGTACAGTCTTCACAATCTCTTAAATTTGATCTTTGCAGGTGAGCACGATTTAACCGTCAGGAGGATACTGAAAACATTGAAGATAGAGATTTGAGAGCTTGGTCACACAATGGGCGGAAGCCGAAGGAGAGCAGAGTAAGCAGGAAGGGCAAGAACAGGTCAAGGAAGGAGAAGAGTAATGGATTTAATGACCAAACCAGTCACACAAAGAGTGTCTTCAAAGTCGATGACGCTTTTAATAAATTGTATATTTTATTAATTGTACTTTAAGTATCATGGAATACTACTAAAAATAGATCATTTATAAAGTGTTAACAAAAAGAGAAATAATGATTTTAATTATCAGTTTTTTTGTTTGTTTTTTTATTTACACTTTCAATAAATCACGTAACTCCTTTAGTTAACATGACGAAATAAAGCAGAACTTTACTGTCATTGTGTCTTATGTGAAGGTCAACTAAATGGTTTATCTAACACGCAATAAACATACAATTGCAAAGACACTGAACCGACTTATAAATGTTTACTACTATTGCTTTGCATTGTTTAAGTCTGGAACACAAATATATAAAGGACAATTTTTATATTCAGATTTGATTGTTCTATCAGGAATCTCTGTCTGGGCAACTTAACCAAAATATTTACAAACAAATTTGCCTTGTGGTACATCTTCCATTACTCTTATAACTCAACCAATTATAATAGGTATACGTCATAAATGTCAGTTTGACTGAACGTCCTTTATGTACTAGTCTATTTGCACACGTTGAACTGTTTAGATTGAGAGATGAGCAGATTTGGTGGTCATGCTATACGCACCTGAGTTGCGCCCTTGTAGCAATTTCTAATAAATCTGTGAAAGATTAATTTCAACTAAATCTTTCATTGGTCTTATCAAGCGTGCTGCTCCCTATCCCTTTCAAATTATAAATTCTTAGCGGCGTAGAGTGCGTATATTACTATGCAAATTTTTATATGCGGCATTTTTATATGCGGCATATAGAGGCAGGTTGCGAAAGACGAGGTGGCGGTGCTGGCTGGCTGGCTGGCCGACTGCAAGAAGTCAAGTACCCAGAGAAAACGCGGGCAACCGACTACACTACGTCCGCAGCTACAATATATTTACATGTACAGCTCTGGCGAAAAGTTTGAGAACGATATGACAGTGATCGGGCAAAACAAATGAGTCATCATCTATAGTATGTAAATCTTACCCCTCACCTACACCTTTAAGTTTGGCTATCTGTTGTGTCTAGTTTTTTTATCATGTTTCTCGATCAATCAATACCATAGAATGTGGTTATTTCCATTTTTACCTATCAAACTCACAAAAATTGTCTTCTTGGGTTTTATTTTTATATTATACCTTACACGAAGCAAGGAAAAAAATATTTTTTTATAAATTATTAAAAATATTCAATAATTATATGATTACAGTTTACAATGTTTATGCTACTTTACATTTAATGGAAATAATAATTTTTGTTTTAATAGTTTCATTATTTTAGTGTTTCTTTATTAACTTATTTATTATAATATTTAATTTTTAAAGAATTTGATTTCGTATCAAATTTTATCTTCTGTTCTTCTTTTGTCCCGCATAAACAATCATCCCTTTATTTAGTTATTTGAATTATAGAATAAATAAAGTTGTTTCATATAAACAAATAAAGCTATCTAATTTTTTATGAAGTATTACAAGTATTCAATAATTATAATATTACAGTTTATGATATTTATGCTACTTTGATTAAAAAAATTAATAATTTTTTCACTATTTTTTTTTAATAACATATTTATTATTTATTATAATATTTAATTTTCAAACAATTTGATTTTATATTTATTATCATCTGTTGTTGTTTTATTCCCCCGCATAAACAATCATTTCTTTCCGTCTTTTAAATTATAGAAAAAAAGAAGAGCTACTTCATACAAATAATTAGTTAATGAAATATAGCAAACTATTTAATGACACAAATTATATATGAAAGCGATTATCTGTAGAACTTAATTAATTGATAAAAAAATCAAATTATGTCAAAAAAAATACCAAAAAAATATAGGCCTATCTATATAATATAGTATTTTTACCAATGTTGATATTATTATATAAACCTTTCCTTTTAACAAAAAAGCTTGAGTCAGAACATTTTACAATATCAAAAAGCAGGTATGCATAACAAAACTATAAAATATTTTGTAGTAATCAGAAATTTTGAAAAGCTAGTAAGGTGTATGCAGCAAGCAAGCAAGCGAGACGCACGTCTGCTTGCATTCTGCCGTGATAAATAATCGTAATCGTTATAGTGATATAGTCAAGATAAAATAAATTTGCTTGTTTACATGATTTGTGTTGCGGGTTGCATTTCACATCGTTCTCAAACTTTTGGCCAGAGCTGTACATACACACACATATACACACATTCAAAAATACATACATAAATATATATAGCCTAAAAATACACTAATAGTAACAATATGAACAAGATAAAGAGAAAATAAAAAATTAACCTAACAATGTCAATTTTTTACAAAAATGTAGCAGTAAATTTATAATATATTTTAATACTTACTATTTATTCATATAAAATAATTTTATACTTTTTTTGATTTTGAATTTAAACTTGAAATTTTTTTATAATTTGGACTTTTATTCCACAATTGAGGTAGTATATATTATTTTTGTCTTTCAGTAATTTCATTAGTAATTTTTGGTAAAAATTGAGGGGTTGTGTCCTCAGTTCTTGTTTTATACAAATGTACTCTTGCGACACTATGATATTCATCAAAATAATATTCACAGAATTTTTTTTTAAGATCTTTAATGGGCAATATATTAAAATGTTTCAAATAACTCATTTCATTATAAAATGTTTTACCAGTTTTCAATACTTTAATAGTCTTATGTGCATTTTCTTAATTTCACCTAAGTTTTGTAAGCCCATATGATAGCAACAAGTACAAAATATGAGAGTAAGCAAAGAAAAGCTAAAATTTCTTATTGTTTTTCATCCACATATGATTTTACTGTTCTTAGTTTTAATTTTGCTATTCTCAATTTACAAATAATCTGTTTTATGCAAATAATTATAACAATTTACCAAACTTGGTCTTGTTACTGACTTATCTAATTTCGCTACGTTACTCATTACTTAGGTAAAAAGTAACGCGTTATTGATACTAGTTACATTTTTGAAAAAGTTATACATTACGGTACTCATTACTCCAAAAAGTAACGAAATTAGTTTTATCGTTACTATATTTTTTATTTGCTCATAAATAATTGTTACACGTGTAATATTTTAATGCATAATATTAAAGAGATAGTAAGGAGGAAGAGAGTAATTTTGAAAAGAAAACAATTACTTATATATTTTGTTGCAAATTATATATATATTTTTGTCTTAGCAAGAAATAGGTATTTTATTTTTTAAAATTATTAAGTTTGTAAAACAAAACTATGAAAATGCATGTTTTATTTTATTATTATAACTATTATTTAAAAAATTAAATACAGTATTATATTAAAGTAAAATTCTTATGAAAAAAAACATTTGGATTCAAATCTTTAATTTTCAGTAGGGATAGGCAATATATATAAAAGTATCAATATTTTTTTTTGGTATATAATTTTAAAAGTTTTGAAAATTAATTAAATAATATTAAAGAAAAGTATCGATACAACGATATATCGGAACAATATCAATGACTTCAAAAACATGATAAAACAATAAAATGTGAATATAATATGAAATCATAAATGCTCTACATACTGAAAGCGATAATTTATTTAAAAATTATGCCGATATTGTCTGTATAATGCTACATTTTGATTCTTTTATTTCAAGTTTTTATTAAAATTTTCCACCTTTCTGTTTTTAATAATAATAATAGATAGTTTTAAAATTGGTCTTTTAATTCCAATCTTCTTAAGATCATGTAATTATAAGTCAGGATCAACAGTATCATAAGCTTTAGAATAATTAACAAATAAAAATTAAATATTCTTTTCCCTGTTCTTACTTCACATTAATATAGTTAGTAACATCATTTAGATATTTATCAGTTCCTTAATTTTTTTGATATGCATATTTACATTTTTTTAATATTTTTTATCCTTTTAAGTAATTTATAAAACAATATTAAAATCATTTTGTGCAAATTTGTCCATTAAAGCAGATATAAATACTGGCCTTTAATTCTTTAAATCTAGGAATATAAAAACAAATTCATTATACATTAAATTTTATTAGGAAAATTAATATTAGGTAAACCCTCCCAGTTATAGTGACTAACCATGTTATTAAATTTAGTATTATTCATAGGGCATAAGACATTTATAAGGGTAAATCGAGCAAATTTGGACGACTCTGTTTTACGTGTAGAATTTACTAATAGTGAAAAATAGTAGTGCATTTGAACTTTCTCTGCCATACAAAAATGTGGATGTTTAAAAGACCCTCCTTTCTTAAACGCTTTACAATCCCCATTTAGGGAAAGCATGACATTAACCACACGATCTCTCATGGATTCAAATTTAGTGAGAGCTTTATCATAATTTAAAACCACTTGATCAGAGATATACCGTTCTTGAGTTATTTTAAGAGCAGTATTAGCAGAAATACAGATAAAAGAGGGATCAATTTCATGAAAACGTGAGATCTTAATCATTTTAATAACCACTAAATCATACAGTCTAATTTTTAATTGTAAATGTGTACAACAGAACGAAACAATAGGGTTAATCTAATACAGTCCAGGACAACATCAAGGGTCCTAATTTACATACAAAGGTCACTAATTTGGATTCATGATACAACTTTCTCAAGGTAAACCTTCCTCTTGGCATAGCGATGCATTAAAGTGGCTTCTGAAAAATTGGTACGTACAAGGACCTGGTTGCATTCGTACAACTCATCTATCGTCTAATAGGCTGTTAATAAAATTATATTAATATAAATAGTTTATTCAGTAAAGCAAAATAATATATAAATAATCTGAGTTTTATTAAAATAATAAATAAATAATCGATGAATAAATTATTGAAAATTAATATATTTAGAAATTTAATATTTTAGTAATTTGTAGTTTTCATTGCATTAATTAATAAGTAAAACTGATATAATTAATTAATCATATACTAATTAATTATTTATTAAAAAATGTTATCAGTTATAATAACAAAATAATAATACACAATCAAAAACATTAAAATACAATTTAAACTATTAAAAAAAATAAGCTTACTTACACTCATTAGCTCATCATTATTAAAACCCCGTTATCAATAATTCTTATATTGCAGCCCAACATATAATGTTCACTAACTTTACTATGAATGATAAAACTATTAAAAATGTCATATAAATTATTAAATTTTTCTTACATATGATCAATACAAGTAAACTGTTCTTCCTTAACAATAATTTCTTACATTGTACATTACTTATAATTTTCTAAAAACCCAAATTTAGCTAGAAAAAATTTCATAGTTTTGTACCACCTTATAATCATTATCTAAGAGATTTATATTAATATCACCTACTATAATTGTATTATTATTATTAAATTTTAAAATTTTATTGTTAAGTTTTTTAATAAACAATAATACCCCACGGTTTTTGAAGTTTCTTGTTTTATAAAATTTATCCAATTTAAGTATGATATATACATGTATTTTAACTTTATAAACAGAAATTTCAATAAGAATAATAACATCAATACTTTTAATCAAATCGTTAGCGTATATTTAAATGCATAATAACATTTTTTTATTTAATTTAATTTTTAATAATAACAATTATTTTTCAGCTCATCAAAATCATTATTTTTTTTTTAATTATGCAATAATCCTAATAAAAATTAAAAAGTTCTCACATTTAAGTATAAGAAATCTTTAACAACAAAACAAACGTCAATACGCAATATCATGCATATGACGTTTAATAACATCCTCACACCTCATTCTTATCGCACCTTGATCTACACATTTCTTTGCAAGAATTTTTCGTTCTTGACTTGGAAACACTTCCAGTTTCTAACTTTTTCAGATTATCGTTTCATAAAAATGAGACGTTTTAATTCAGGTGTTAGACGTTCACAAACTAAGTTGACTTGAAATTTACAGTAATAACATGTGGTATTCCAATTTTTTTATCAATATTTGGGTTAGCAGAGTTCCGATAGCAATCGTTTACAGACTCACTAGCAGTTAACTCACCAATAAACTTGGCTACTCTGTCCAATACATTTCATACATCCTGTACTCCATTTTTTTGCATACGTGAATTTTTGCTTCATGTATTTTTTAACTTAAAAAATCCTGTAAATAACATAAAACCATTCACAAAACGTCGAATCACTAAATTGTTGAAAGAATTATTTTTTAACTTGCAAAGAGCTTTTTAAAATAGCTTTCAATAAGTTTATTTTTATAAAGAAACTCTTAACTTTTATCAATTCTCTCTCTCCGTATTTTATTTAATTCTCTATATAGATTCACGCAAAGAAGTTTTCTGTTAATACTGTACAAAAAGATAGCTTGACTTGAAACACAGCAAAGCATTCGCTAATAAAACTTTTAGGTACCTACAGGAATTAAATAACCTGCAATACATTATCCTTATGGGAATATGAAAAAACCGGCAACATAGCTATTTCTAAAAAAAAATAAAAGTTCACTCCTCTACTTCTCCTCATCTCTTTTAGGTAAAATATCTCACCAGACTTGATGCATGCGGTATGTGATTTATTTAGATGACAATTTTGTTCTTTCTATCTGAATATTATTCAAAAAATAAAATATTTGAAAAGTTATATAAATAAAATATTACGATAAAAAATATACACAATGAAATAATTTTAAACAATAATTGGTGAATCCAATGAACTAATAAATCTCTATAAATTTATTAAAAGGATATTAAAATTATTTTGAATTAAATGTAATAATGCAATTGAAATATTTCATAGTCTTTATGTAGTGTTATAAATTGTATACCTAAATTGCGATGTGTTGTTGCAGCTAATGCAGGACACACTCGCTACTAGAAGTAGAATGCTGTTCAAGTTATTATCATTACGTCGCAAAAGGAATTTGTAACTCGTATTCATGGTATATTTTTTTAGGTTGCAATTTTAAAAGATAAGATACACTTGCACTTTCTTAAAAAAAAAACTATACCATCGATTTCAGTGATTATTTTGCGATAAAAATATATATATATATGTCAAATTTATTTTTAAACACGTAAAACAAAAGTTTAAATTACATTACTTTCCTAATTATAAGACAATGATAAATAAAATTCAGTTATATCAGAAATCATAATATTATAATGCTTCACATGTCTTTTTATTTCCCTAATAACCACAATATTTATATTATATCAAAAAATATATTATAACAAAATTTATCATTTTATTACATAAATTCGTGCAAACATTGTAGTACATCAGTCAATATGTATTTATTATAGAGATCAAGTTTTTGGTTGTTTACTAAACGAGGTGAGCGTCGACTTGGTCAAGAAATAAGACAGGATGTGTTTGATATTACAGATAACAGGTATGAGGGCAACAGAGCGCTGAAATAACAGACAGTAGAACGGGCTTACAGTGTTGCTTTTCGTTCTATTGTTGTGCAGGTTATTTAATTCCTGTCGGAACAGGTTTAATATTCATAATATATGAGACCGATTGCTTTACAAGTATTTATAGGTATGTAAAAAACAACTTTTTATATTTGTAATAAATCAAATTATTTTATTCTGTTTTAAATCGAGTTCATGTTAGATAGCCATAAATTAATTTTTACTCCACCCTCTCTCTCTCTCTCTCTCTCTCTCTCTCTCTCTCTTTCTCTCTCTCGTTCTCTCGTTCTCTCTATCTATTCCTAACAAAGAATAATAATATGATTAACAAACGAATAACCACAAAATCACACAAATCTCACAAATCGATACGTTGCGAACAATATGTGTACCTCGTATTTTGTCAGGCGAAGAAAATGTGTAAGTCATTCTTGTCACGCAAAGCAATATATGTAAGTCGAGCGCCATTTCCATTACGTTCGGGAACGACTGACACATTTTGCTTACTTTGACAAAAAACGAGATGCACATATTGCGTGACAAAAAATGACTTATACATTTTGCTTCGCCTGGCAAAATACGAGTTACACATAGGTAACAAATGCCGAATCAACACCAGCATCGCTTCTAAGTATGGCAACTAAATGTAGAATATTAAATTATCCTAAATTTTGCTTTTATAAAGTTTTTTTTTAAATCATAATTTAGAAAAAACGAAATTATTTATTACCGTTTTTAGAACAATTTGCTATTTTTTGAAATTAAATAAATTTGTTTAAGTATATTTTTCTGTTCTTTTTGGCTATTCTTATTACAAAAACAGCTGTTTGTGACTCCTAGAGATTAAAACATTAAAAATCTGCTTTTTTCGTTACAATCTTGTAAAAACTAGTATATAGTAAAAATTATTTATTATTATATTTCCGAGGACTTTAATTTTGTTGATTTTCCTTATTTGTGAAACAATAATTTAAATAATAACATATCAAAACAAAAATAATAAAAGTCATAGTAGTTATAACCTGGCATCAGTAAACAATTTAAAAAACGCAAAAATGCAGAGCCTCACATTGTTATTATATTTGATAAACAATTTGACAAAAATATATTCATAAAAAAATAAATATTACAAAATAATCAAACAGAAAATATTGATTCTGCATTTTGTTTACTTTTACAGTACATGAAAAATAAATAAATAAATAAATATATATAAATATACATATATATAATAATTTAAAATTTGACGAACAGGGTATCATAATAATTATTTACCTTTATTGGTTCTGACTGTTACCCCTGACGATTCTTGTGTAATCAAATGATGATCAAATATCACACATAAAGGTCAATAAAAATTGTTTTTATACGCGTATAAAATTAACACTTATTACACTTTACAATGTAAGTACACTTATATGCACAAATTTTTGAGAGTATACTTCTCTCGTTGACCAGTGCTATGACACATTAGATTGTTGACATATGTTTTTAATTTTTAAGTAAAAGAGGGGATTTTTTACACGGTCGAAATGGGGAGGGGGAGGCTCTTTTAAGTTGTTTGAGTGGCATAGGAGTGTTAATTGCTCTATATCTCTCTTTTCTTTTATTATTATTTTTCTATCTTTTTGGAGGAGAAGTTGTTGCCATATGGATGCTACGTTATGTTTTGGATTGCTTAATGGTAACTCGCGTTTCATCAACCCCAATGATTCATGCAGATTGTTTTTGATGTATTTCTCTTCTTTCCCTATAACTTTTTTCGTTTTCCCAGTTCATTACATGTCCCAGTTATGATACGTGTTTTGCAATTTTTGAAAAACCTATGTTATTTTTGAATTAATTTTTATGTTCATATAATCTATTTTTCAGTGTTTTGTTTGTTTGTCCGATGTACTCCTGTGGACAAATATTGCATGGAATTTAATAAATTATATTTTTTTTCTTCGTGTAGTTTTTCTCTTGTTTTTGTATGTTGATACTCAATTTTCAGTGTATTTTTTAAACAGAATGAAGTAAGAATATTTATTTTATTTCCTATTCTTCTTAGTTTTTCTGATATTGTTTTAATGTATGGGTAAACTGTAGTGGTGGTTGTTTTCTCTTTTGTCTTATTTTTCACTTTTTTCTTTTTCTTTCTATTTTTGTAAAAATTGATCTGGGTAATTATTGTTTTTTAGTGTTGATTTTATATATTTTTTTCCTTCCTCTAATTTTTCTCTCTGTACACAATTTTTTTCTGCTCGGGGGTATAATAGTTTATTTATAACTTCTTTGGTAGACTATAAATGATTTGAAATATATTCAATCTACATGGAGTTTATATAAAAAACCGCATTATTTAAATTTCAAATTTAGACATGAAGGTAAGCGAGAAAAATAAAGTTTTATACAAGCTTTAATGGACAAATTTGCACAAAATGATTTTAATATTGTTTTATAAAATACTTAAAAGGATAAAAAATATTAAATAAATGTAAATATGCATATCAAAAAAATTAAGGAACTGATAAATATCTAAATGATGTTACTAACTATATTAATGTGAAGTAAGAACAGGGGAAAAAATATTTAATTTTTATTTGTTAATTATTCTTAAGCTTATGATACTGTTGATCCTGACTTATAATTACATGATCTTAAGAAGATTGGTATTAAAAGACCAATTTTAAAACTAACTATTAGTATTATTAAAAACAGAAAGGTGGAAAATTTGAAATAAAAGAATCAAATTCAGCATTATACAATGTAGGATAATAAGCTTTAAATTTTTTTGGTATATGTTTACAAAAATTTTCAATTATTAAAGTTTCGTACAGAGAAATTGTTTACTAATGATTTTTAAATGGTTGCATCTTATGAGAATTTTGAAGTTGCAAATTGTAAGTTGCAACAAGATTTTGATAGATTTTAAATATTCTCATATTAAAAAATTATTATTAAATAGAAAAAAAACTAAATGTATGTATTTTGTTTATTAATTTTAATTACATTGTAAAAAAATTAACTTGAAAGCGCAGACAATATCGGCATAATTTTTAAACAAATTATCGCTTTCAGTATGTAGAGCATTTATTGTTTCATATTATATTCACATTTTATTGTTTTATCGTGTTTTTGAAGTCATTGATATTTTTCCAATATATCGTTGTATCGATACTTTTCTTCAATATTATTTTATTAATTTTCAAAGCTTTTAAAAATGTTGTTGTTTAGCTGGCATATTAAACGTACTTGATTTTGTAATTTTTGTGTAAATTAAACAATCAACATATATCAAATTTTAAGTTCACTCACCTAGTTCTTTTAGTCAAAAGCATAGAAGTGCCGAACGCAGATCATATATTTTAGGCAAAATTTGTTAAGTGCAAAGAGTTCATTTTGATGGATTAATATCGATATATAGCTCTTTTAATTTTAAAAATTTCTCTTTTATTACAATAATATAAACCTGAAAAAATTATATTTTTTAAACAAATTAATGTTATTTTAGAAATATTAATAATAAAGGGTATTACATTAAACCCCAATATTTGAAACAAAACTTTATTAAATACATAAATTCTTTATTTTTATTTTGTTTAAAAATATTTTATTTTAAAGTTTAATATATAAAATTTTCTATTTTTTGTTTTATATATGTTTTTATATATATATATATATATATATAAATATATATATATATATATATATATATATATATATATGTTTTATATATATAAGATTATATTTAAATCATTATATTTTATTTATGATCACTTATATTTTTTTCAATATTCTTTATAATTTTTCCTCATAAGAAGTATCAATAATTTATGTATATTAATTTTTGCTATTTTGTATTTATTTGATTACTTAACGAAAAATTTTTTTTAATCGTATAAATTTTTTATGATATTGTCTTAAAGAAACTCTAAGGTAATTGCCATAACATATATTTATATATTTGGAAATTTTTAACCACCTTTTTAGGCTATTAAAAATTATAATATTCTAAAAAGTAGTGTATTAAAGTATTTATTTTACAATATTTAAAAAAAAGGAGTACGGAAAAACAAAAAATCTGTATGCAGAGGGAAGCAGTTAGTATTTAAATAAATACAAATAGTCTCTAAATACAATAATATAATAGTCCTGATATAATTTTTAACCAACAGATTATCAAATGTAAAAATGTTAGAATATATGTATAAAGCATTATTTTTGTATTTTATTATCATTTGTTACTTAAGTGCATTTTAAAATGGATTATTTTTTTAATTTAAAAAAATGTTACAGTACAACAATGCAATACAACTATGTCTATTACCATTTTCGTATTTTTTTAACAGATTTATATCTGTACTTTATAAAGCAGATAAAACAGAACAAAATGCAATTTAATGTAGCACATAATCCACACCAACAATTACTATGACCATCTTACCACTAAAATCTACAGTAGGGATTTATCAGATTTATAAATCTGCTTGCCAATATTATTGAAAACCTCAAGTCTTTATATAATAAGGAACAAATTATGCACTTCTGAGACTGTGCTAGAGTAAGTTTGCGTATACTTTAGAAGGGCTATTTAAAGTTAAACATGGCACACCAGTATATAAATGCAACAAACCTTGTAAATGCAGTTTAAAGTGTGCAAATAGACTAGTACAAAAAGAACGTTCAGTTAAACTGACAATTTTCTGTATACACTTTAAAATTGGTTGAGTTGTAAGAGTAATGGAAGATGTACCACAAGGCAAATTTGTTTGTAATTATATTGCTTAAGTTGCTAGGGCAGCGGTTATGAATGGAAGAATGAAATCTGAATATAAAATTCGATGAATTATTATATATTACTTACAACATTAAAAGTGATATATATATTGTGTGTAAGACAACACAACATACTTTGTATGAAGATAAAAAATTTTATAATAGAAACAATTCTATTGTGTTGTGTTTTATGGTATCTTATGTATTTAAAAGAGCCTAAAGGAATTTCTTGGTTGAATGGTCAGAAATGATAATAAGGGGAATTAGTATGAGATTTAAATGTTAGATATCATGTAAAGAAGAGATTACATCGTGGTTATGTATTGTAATCTTGACGTATTTAAATTGTACACAGTTTTTTTCTTTTTTAAATAATTATAGAAAATAAGTAAAAATTTTTAATTTTTCTGAAATAGATAAACATATTTAACATACTTTAATAATGTTATATTTTTAAGGATAATCTAGTGATTTACATTTAAACTTCAAATACGTAAAACGTAATTACTAATACAAACATAATATGCAAGTGTTGTTAATTTTTTTTTTGCAATAAATTGTAAATTATTGTTATAATAAATTTAAAAGTGGATTAGTTGTCTAGAATTATACAGACACAAAATTTTTGACATGGCTATTCTTGTATAAATACAACCATTTTTTTTATTCCATTGATTTTAAAATACTTCTCAAATATATGGAATATATTATTTAGTATCATTTGTAAGTTAAAATTCTGACATCAGTTTATTGAAATATTCAATAAACCTGTATAATTTGTTATTTCTTAAAATTATAAATAATAACAAGGGGACGTAAAAGAGGGAGTGAGGATTGACTTTCATATAGAGACAGACAAAGAGGCAGAAAGAAAGAGAGAGAGAGAGATAGAGGGGTCGAAAATTTAGCAAATACACTATAATACAATCAGCTAAATTATCATTTGCTTTCGTCAATTCAATCTCTTTTGTCTCCGTTTATCTATTCTTTCTCATTTTCTGTATCATTCTTACTCTCTCTAACTCTTAGTCTGTTTCTTGTATTTTTGTACGTATCGTCATAATTATCTTAATTAATATTAATTCTACTGAAAAAAACTTTATTAGTTTACATTAGTATAATAAATTTTTCCTTATAATATTTAAGCAAATTTTGAATTTAATTTTTTTAAAGTTTTTAGTAATTTCATCATTCCTTGAAATTAGATTTGATGCATAAAGAACTGTGATTATATAATCACAATACTTTTGGTGCTTTAAGGCACCTGTTTTTGTTATATAAATTTACTACTGTAATTATAATATTACGTCAATTACAAGAGAACACCTTTGAGTTGACTGACATGAGGGGTACACCTATATTTATGAGGAATGCGTACCAACTTAAGCAGCACTTCTTCTAGCCATAATGGACTAGGGACAACGTCTTTCAGTAAAACCTCAAATAATTGTCAAGCGACTCAGCACATGACGACGAAACAGCATAACCACATGCTGTTTGATGAGGTAATGAAACCTCATCAAAGGGGACTACAGCGCCTTCAGGCGAAGCGCGAACGGCGAACAAGTTGCCACCAGAGCCACAGAGGCTAATCTCGACTAAATACAACACAACAGTAAGAAACCTTTAGGATTCAATGTCGGGACAGGAAGGCGCAGGAGAGAGCCAGAAAGCAGGAGCGAGTGCGAGCATTAAAAAGGATCGGAAAGCGGCAGATCTGCCAGAAGGCGTAATTAAAGCGCGTGTACAGCCTTCACAATCTCTTAAATTCGATCTTTGCGGGTGAGCACGATTGAACCTTGAGGAGGATACTGAAAACATCGAAGATAGAGATTTGAGAGCTTGGTCACACAATGGGCGGAAGCCGAAGGAGAGCAGAGTAAGCAGGAAGGGCAAGAACAGGTCGAGGAAGGAGAAGAGTAATGGATTTAATGACCAAACCAGTCACAAAAAGAGTGTCTTCAAAGTCGATGACGCTTTTAATAAATTGTATATTTTATTAATTGTTCTTTAAGTATCATGGAATACTACTAAAAATAGATCATTTATAAAGTGTTAACAAAAAGAGAAATAATGATTTTAATTATCAGTTTTTTTGTTTGTTTTTTTATTTACACTTTCAATAAATCACGTAACTCCTTTAGTTAACATGACGAAATAAAGCAGAACTTTACTGTCATTGTGTCTTATGTGAAGGTCAACTAAATGGTTTATCTAACACGCAATAAACATACAATTGCAAAGACACTGAACCGACTTATTAATGTTTACTACTATTGCTTTGCATTGTTTAAGTCTGGAACACAAATATATAAAGGTCAATTTTTATATTCAGATTTGATTGTTCTATCAGGAATCTCTGTCTGGGCAACTTAACCAAAATATTTACAAACAAATTTGCCTTGTGGTACATCTTCCATTACTCTTATAACTCAACCAATTATAATAGGTATACGTCATAAATGTCAGTTTGACTGAACGTCCTTTATGTACTAGTCTATTTGCACACGTTGAACTGTTTAGATTGAGAGATGAGCAGATTTGGTGGTCATGCTATACGCACCTGAGCTGCGCCCTTGTAGCAATTTCTAAAAAATCTGTGAAAGATTAATTTCAACTAAATCTTTCATTGGTCTTATCAAGCGTGCTACTCCCTATCCCTTTCCAATTATAACTTCTTAGCGGCGTAGAGTGCGTATATTACTATGCAAATTTTTATATGCGGCATTTTTATATGCGGCATATAGAGGCAGGTTGCGAAAGACGAGGTGGCGGTGCTGGCTGGCTGGCTGGCCGACTGCAAGAAGTCAAGTACCCAGAGAAAACGCGGGCAACCGACTACACTACGTCCGCAGCTACAATATATTTACATGTACAGCTCTGGCGAAAAGTTTGAGAACGATATGACAGTGATTGGGCAAAACAAATGAGTCATCATCTATAATATGTAAATCTTACCCCTCACCTACTCCTTTAAGTTTGGCTATCTGTTGTGTCTAGTTTTGTTATCATGTTTCTCGATCAATCAATACCATAGAATGTGGTTATTTCCATATTTACCTATCAAACTCACAAAAATTGTCTTCTTGAGTTTTATTTTTATATTATACCTTACATGAAGCAAGGAAAAAAATATTTTTTTATAAATTATTAAAAATATTCAATAATTATATGATAACAGTTTACAATGTTTATGCTACTTTACATTTAATGGATATAATATTTTTTTTTTAATAGTTTCAATATTTTAGTGTTTCTTTATTAACTTATTTATTATAATATTTATTTTTAAACAATTTGATTTCGTATCAAATTTTATCTTCTGTTCTTCTTTTGTCCCGCATAAACAATCATCCCTTTATTTAGTTATTTGAATTATAGAATAAATAAAGTTATTTCATATAAATAAATAAAGCTATCTAATTTTTTATGAAGTATTACAATTATTCAATAATTATAATATTACAGTTTATATTATTTATGCTACTTTGATTAAAAAAATTAATAATTTTTTCACTATTTTTTTTAATTAACATATTTATTATTTATTATAATATTTCATTTTCAAACAATTTGATTTTATATTTATTATCATCTGTTGTTGTTTTATTCCCCCGCATAAACAATCATTTCTTTCCGTCTTTTAAATTATAGAAAAAAAGAAGAGCTACTTCATACAAATAATTAGTTAATGAAATATAGCAAACTATTTAATGACACAAATTATATACGAAAGCGATTATCTGTAGAACCTAATTAATTGATTAAAAAAATCAAATTATGTCAAAAAAAATACCAAAAAAATATAGGCCTATCTATATAATATAGTATTTTTACCAATGTTGATATTATTATATAAACCTTTCATTTTAACAAAAAAGCAAGAGACAGAACATTTTACAATATCAAAAAGCAGGTATGCATAACAAAACTATAAAATATTTTGTAGTCATCAGAAATTTTGAAAAGCTAGTAAGGTGTATGCAGCAAGCAAGCAAGCGAGACGCACGTCTGCTTGCTTTCTGCCGTGATAAATAATCGTAATCGTTATAGTGATATAGGCAAGAAAAAATACATTTGCTTGTTTACATAATTTGTGTTGCGGGTTGCATTTCACATCGTTCTCAAACTTTTGGCCAGAGCTGTACATACACACACATATACACATATACAAAAAAACATACATAAATATATATTGCCTAAAAATACACTAATATTCAAGAAAATAGTAACAATTTGAACAAGATAAAGAGAAAATAAAAAATTAACCTAACAATGTCATTTCTTTACAAAAATGTAGCAGTAAATTTATAATATATTTTAATACTTACTATTTATTCATATCAAATAATTTTATAGTTTTTTTGATTTTGATTTTAAACTTGAAATTTTTTTAAAATTTGGACTTTTATACCACAATTTAGGTAGTAAATATTATTTTTGTCTTTCAGTAATTTCATTAGTAAATTTTGGTAAAAATTGAGGGGTTGTGTCCTCAGTTCTTGTTTTATACAAATGTACTCTTGCGACACTATTATATTCATCAAAATAATATTCACAGAATTTTTTTTTAAGATCTTTAATGGGCAATATATTAAAATATTTCAAATAACTCATTTCATTATAAAATGTTTTAGCAGTTTTCAATACTTTAATAGTCTTATTTGCATTTTCTTAATTTCACCTAAGTTTTGTAAGCCCATATGATAGCAACACGTACATAGTAAATGAATAAATAGTAAAAATATTTAATTCATGCAACTTAAATCTTATATATATATATATATATATATATATATATATATATATATATATATATATATATATATATATATATATATATATATATATATATATATATATATATATATATATATATATATATATATATATATATATATATATATATATATTTATATTTATATATATATATATATATATATATATATATATATATATATATATATATATATATATATATATATATATCGTCCTGTTCGCGGCAAACCACCTAATTTAAATTCAAATTCAAAATATATTTATTCATTTCTTTCATCCTACAATCACAATATACAAAAAGCATATCCGCTTAGGTTATTGTAAATAAGAAATTTACAATTAGAAATGATACTCAAATACAAAACATAATTATATACACACAATGAGGAAATATTTACAACAAATATATTTTATACTAGGTAACTACAACATAAAGACCAAAATAAATTAGAGCTATATATGTTATAATCATTGGTCTTTTAAATATTCATCAATTGAATAGAATTGCTTGTTGAATAAAAATGTTTTTAATGTCCTTTTAAATAGTACAAGATCTTTAATCTGTCTCATATGTGAAGGCAGATTATTATAAATCTGCAACCAACCACAGAAAGGACCTCTATTATACATTTTTGTTCTTTTGTACATACTAGAGATTTTTTATTTAGCATTTCTTGTGTTGTGGGTGTGTTTTATTTCATGATTAGTAAAATATTGTAAGTTATGTTTTACTTTCATTGAAAATTCAAGTATATAAAAACATGGAACAATAAGAATTGTTTAAATTTTGAATTAATCTCTACATTCAGTTCTGAATCCTGCACCACATTAAATTCTTATTACTTTTTTTTGAAGTCTAAAAACACGGATGGCATCCAATGCATTTCCCCTACATATTATACCATATTTTAAATGACAATGAAAATTTGCATAATACATTGTAATTAAACACTCGACTTGACTTTCATGTTTAAGCTCCTTAATAGCAAATATTGTTGAGGATAATTTCTTGGATATATATTCTATATGATCACACCATCTCAAATTGTTATCAATTATAATACCTAAAAATTTAGTTTTTTGTGATAGATTAATTGAATCTGTTTCATACTCAATTTTATCAATCCTAACATTTTTATTTTTGATATTTTGGAACTGTAAAATTTCTGTTTTTTCCACATTTAATTTGAGACCATTTTGATTAAAATAAAATTTAACTTCGTATATAAGATTCATAATATGATTATTTAATATAATATTATTGGGTAGTGTTACTTTATAATTAGAGTTATCTGCATATCCTACTGAATGTGCAGAGTCAGTAACATTAAGAGGGAGGTCATTAATATATAATAAGAATAGAATAGGCCCTAATAAAGATCCTTGAATTACAGAGTGGTTAATTATTTTAGTGTCAGACTTATAATGAACTTTATTACCATTTTCTAATACTGAAATATGAACATATTGCTTTCTATCCTTCAAAAACGATTTAATCCAATTAAAACTATTTCCTCTTATACCATAAGCAAAAAGTTTTGCCAACAATATATCATGATCAACTACATCAAAAGCTTTAGACAAATCTAAGAAAATACCAGCAGTTTTATCTTTATCATCAATACTTTTTAAAATACTGTCAAATAATTCAAAAACTGTCGTTTCAGTCGATCTTTTTTTTCTAAAGCCATGTTGAAAACTATCTAGTATATTATTAGTTTTAAGGAAAGAAAGCAACCTAAACATGTATGCTCTTTCAAAAATCTTTGAAAAAACTGACAATAAGTTCAGAGGTCTATAATTATTGATAATTTTTTTACATCCTTTTTTATGCAATGGTTTTATTACAGCAGTTTTAATTAAATCAGGAAAAATTCCCTGTTCAAAGGATTAATTTACCATATCACTAGTTATATCCTTAAATTTTATATTACATTTTTTTATAATAAAATCTGGTAATTCATCAAAACCTGATGATTTTTTGTTTTTAAGTCTTTTAAAAAATTTCTTAATTTCAACAGGAGTGACTGGATTTAAGAACATTGAATTTTGATTTTTTGCATTTTTTCATTAACTTTAAATTCAGTTGTTGTTAAGTCAATTTTAAGATCAAGAATACACTGAACATAGTGATCACTGAAATAATTTACAATTCATTTTGGATCCTTTATAGTATAATCATCAATTTTATTTCTGAAATTTTTTCTTTTACTTTTGTTTAACCATATTTTTTATTAACAAGTTTCCACATAGCTTCAGACTTATTGTTCGCACTATTGATAATATAAGAATTTTTATTTTTGTAAGTTAATCTTATTAATTTATAGTATATATATTTATAATTTTTTACATAATGAAAAGTCCGAATGGTTGGATAGAGTTTTTGTAATTTTCTTAACATACGAATTTTATGAAGAGAGACTTTTAAACCTTTCGACATAAAATCGTCCTTTTTATTCTTAATATTATTTTGTTTAAAATTTATTGCAGGAAATGCTTCTTTAAAGTGTTTTTTAATTTTTGTATGAAAATTTTCAAAACAAACATTTGCATCATATGTATTATAAACATCTAACCCGTTTTTTATATTCATGGACATTATTGTCAATATTAGAGTAATTTTTAATTTTAATAAATTGGGAATCGTGATCAGAAAATGTACATTCATTGACTTTTTACAGGTATTTGAAGTGGAAAGTAGTAACTAACTAATATATTATCAATAAGTGTTTCAGATGAAGCACTTACTCTAGTTGGTTTATTTATTGTAGGACACATATTAGTAATATTTAAAAAATCATTAAAATATTTGGTTTTTACATCCTCTGGAAACATTAAGTCAATAATAAAATCTCCGCAAATTATTGGGAAACGTTTTTCAATAATAATTTTATTTATTACTTTATCAAAAGTATTCAAAAATATATCTTTATTTTCTTTTATATTATTTGGAGAGTGACACATGCAAATAACTGTGCAACATACATAAAAAATATCGATGTCTATTGCACTTATTTCAATTATTCCTTCTAAAGAGTAATTTTTCAAATCAGTTCTTTCAGAACAAACAATATTGCGCGTTAAAATTGCATTTCCGCCGCAATCTGTATCTGTTCTGCAATATACACTGGAGAATTGAAAATCGTTAAGTTTTAATTTTTCATAAGACGAAATTTTTAGGTGGTGTTCTGTTAAACATAAAATATTTATTTCTGTAATATCATTTAAATAGTCTTCCAAAAATAAAGTTTTGTAATTTAAACTACGTATATTTAAATAAAAATTCCATAAAGAGGTGATTTCTTGTTCATATTTCCGTTATATGATGTTTTACTTTTATTTATATTTCGAATTTTGCTGGTATTTGGTTTTGAAAATTTTGTTTATTTCTATAACATTTCTGCTTGGTTGATCTAGTATTACATATTGAAGGTATTTTACGGGGAGAAGAAGAGACGTGTTGATTTACTACTAGTGACTTATCGTCAATTAAAGACACGTCACTATCAAATACTTCACTGTTTGATACGTCACCACCATAATTTTGTCTATCTTTTTCATAAACTTCTCCATCTTGATCATCATAATCAGATGGGTAATCGATTTCTACTAATTGATCAGTACGCTTATTTAAAGAGATATTTTGAACATTATGTGTGAAATTTAGAGTTTTTGGTGTTAATGCTGGATTTATAGTGTTTTTATAGTAAGTAAGTCAATAGGTAATGAGTTTTGGGTATCAACTTTGCTAGTTAAAGTCACCACTGGCGCCTGAGAACTAGGCAACTTTTCCTTCATTTGTGAGGTTGACACTGGATTTGGTTTCTGGCTAGCTAATTTCCGCTCTTCTACTTGGCATTTCATGGTATGCTCACATTGTGCAGCACGATCTTGTGGTTTACTTTGTTGTATCACCGGCGCACGAGGTCCGCACCTGCGGAACATAGTATTTTGTAGAACTGGAAAATTGGTGTTGTAATGGGGGTTATTGGCAGGTTCTTGTACTGATGATTGTGTATATTAATTACAATTTTGGAGTGACTATAAATCTCCTCAATCATATTTTTTATGTCATTCCAGTAGTGACTGTCACCACCTGTACAAATACGAGGCATGGAAACTTCGTGAACACCTAAATTAATACAATGGTTTTTTAACGTCATTAGACATTTTTGTATATTTTTTTTATCGTTGGTTTTTCGTATGAACTTTTTTTTTGTAATAAGATAAAAGATATACTGATTTCTTACTGGCAATACAGCAATATCACCAACTTTTTTTTGCTGATTTTTTAAGTATGTTATGTTACCAAATCTATAGTTGAATTCTGTAGCTACTCCTGCATTCATAAGCAGGTCCTCCCCTACACAGTGTGCCAGACTTGAATTATTTGGAGCGTCAAAGATATCTCTTTTAGTATACTTTATACATGTGAAGCTGTCATTATCATTATTGAGATTTGATAGAATATTAAACTTGTTAAAAATTTGTGTTTTGTACGCACCGGCAGCGGCGGTCGTAAAATTATGACCACCGCGATGAACCTCGCGCCACTCATCATGTTGAAGTGAAGTTTGTGGTGCAGGCTTCGGGTGTGAAGCGAGAGGTAGTCCGAGAGAGCCACCTAGACGATTCTTATAGGCGTTAGAATCATCATACTTCCAATTTAAGGGGAAGCACAAGAAGGAGGGGACGACATCAGTTCGAGACGATGTCACGTGATTTTGTTTTCTTGATGCATTGTAGGAGGGAGAACATCTCCTACTTTTGCTAGAACTGGTTTATAAGGTGGGGGCAATGGCGGCCCAAGGTATTTAGTTTGTACAGGTATATCATTTGATGTTACATTTTTCAATAAAAAACTAACATTATTTAGTTCTTTTACTAGTGTTTTTAATTTAATTTGAATGCTTTGGCAAGCAGCATTCAATGCAGTAGCTTTCTGGTTATTTAATATATCACCACTAAATAACATATTATTTACATCGTTGAAAATAGAGTTTGACTGTTGTGTTACACCATGAGGTATAGGAAACATAATGTTCTACCTCTCTATTTTACTGCCTTGCAATATTTAATGTGCACCAAAACTGCATGGAAAATTCTAGAAAATTTTAAGTAAAATTTTTAAATTAAATGATAATATTAAAGCCAATTTTAGTAATTTCACACAGTTTTTGCTAACACTTAATATAATTATATTAATAGTTCATATTTTAATTATTTGATTGAGATACTTGCTATTTTTCAAGTAGAATAAGTCTTTTATTCGTAGAGTAAATGATTATGCGTGTGTTCTCCAGCGGCTCTCTCCCCTCCATCTCCATCGTATCTCCATTGATCAAAATTCTCATAAAACGCGTATCTCCAGTGATCAAAATTTTCATTTAACGCGTATCTCCAGTGATTAAAATATTGATAAAACGCGTATCTCTAGTGATCAGAATTTTGAAAAAGCGCGTATCTCCAGTGATCAAAATATAAAAAAATAACGTATCTTCAGTGATCAAAGTTTTTCATTTTAGAGCGTATCTCCATTGATCAGCTTTGTTTAGAGCATATCTCCAGTGATCAACTATTTTTATTTTAGAGCGTATCTCCATTTATCATTATAATATATAGAGTTTTCAGTATTTAATTGTATTAACTCGTTTTAATTCTTTTTTTGTAGATATCTTGACGTCTTAATAGCGAAACTAAAACCATCTATCGACACCGTTTGACATTGAAGCATAGTTTATCGCCATATTTTGGCAAGTTATAGTGGCAGGTCATTTAAATTTTTTTGCAAGATAGTGCTGCGGGCCTTGTAAGTGTCCAAGTGGAAAAAGTCACGATTTTCAATTATTTTCTAATTTTTAGCGCCCCTTAAAATGTTTCGGCGTTATCGGCAGTAACTCGGCGCCGAATCAACATAAAGTCAATCTGATTGTTGGAAATGGACGGCAATATTATTATCTAACAACGTTACAAGTATTTTGAATTTCAAATCACGCAAACGTAAGATACTAGCAAAACATCGATCTATTTAAGAAAAATGGCTCAATAATCAAGGGGTAACACTTGCTTTTTTTTCATGAAAATACATTTTGTCCGATATTTGTAATGTTAATGCCTACATTGATTAAATAGGACTTGCTTACTACGAAAATGGAACTGCGGGGCTTCAGATTTTATTAGCAGCCAACCGAAGACCCTAAAACCAGCATTTTTCTTACTTTTTTGATGAACAGCCTGATGTTAGAGCTATTTAGGGGTAGATGAGCGCAATTTTAAACACAAATGTCTTTGCGCAATAACTTAAAGGAATAGACCAGAGAAAATCATAAGCATTTATATCTCAGAACACTAACTCACATTTTAAATAACTTAAGTGTTTGTCTCAAAGCCGATTTATGCAACCCGCACAACATTTTTATACTCATTTTTGTACGTTTGTGGCTTCATTTGAACAGTATAACTTAAACTGCATACTTTTCAGTTGCATACTTTAAATCGTCAACAGTTTTAAATATCCAATTTCGTGTTTATTCATTAAAAAGCACATGTTGTTTTAAATGGTCTATAATTTTAAGCTATGTACAACCTATTATAGTTTTCAAACAACGAGAGGCAACTTTTTTGAGCGATTTTTTAAAGTTTGAAATAGGGGTTATATGGTTATCTATCTGTGAAATATGGATTCCAAGGTATGTTTGCGCACATTATATAGCCTTGCTAAGTGTTTATATTATAAGTTTAAAGTCACCTTCATTCACCCCTAAATAGCCCTAACATCCGGCTGTTCTTCAAAAAAGTAAGAAAAATGCTGGTTTTAGGGTCTTTGGTTGGCTGTTAATAAAATCTGAACCCCAACAATTCCATTTTAGTAATTAGCAAGTCGTATTTAATCAATGTAGGCATTAACATTACAAATATCGGACAAAAAGTATTTTCATGAAAAAAAAGCAAGGGTTACTTACCTCTTGATTATCGAGCCATTTTTCTAAAATAGATCGATGTTTTGCTAGTATTTTACGTTTGCGTGATTTGAAATTCAAAATACTTGTAACGTTGTTAGATAATAATATTGCCGTCCATTTCCAACAATCAGATTGACTTTATGTTGATTCGGCGCCGAGTTACTGCCGATAACGCCGAAACATTTCAAGGGGCGCTAAAAATTAGAAAATAATTGAAAATCGTGACTTTTTCCACTTGGACACTTACAAGGCCCGCAGCACTATCTTGCAAAAAAAATTAGTTGACCTGCCACTAAACTTGCCAAAATATGGCGATAAACTATGCTTCAATGTCGAACCGTGTCGAATAGATGGTTTTGTTTAAAATTTGAAAAAAATTGTTTTCGCTCACAGATGTATCAAAGAATACATGTGTAAGTTGATTTTAGCAGTCAGATTGCCAAAAATCGCCAATGACGAATATTGGCGCCGCTTTGAAATTAAAATTATTAAATGATTTTAGAACAAGTACGACCATATTAGATCGCGAGATAGCGCAGTCAGTCATAAGTTCAAATAAACTTATATTTTGCAATATTTATATCGATATTTAGCTATTTAGACGTCAAGATATCTTCAAAAAAAGAATGAAAACGATTTAATACAATTAAATACTGAAAACTCTATATAATATAATGATAAATGGAGATACGCTCTAAAATAAAATAGTTGCTCACTGGAGATACGCTCTAAACAAAGCTAATCACTGGAGATACGCTCTAAAATGAAAAACTTTGATCACTGAAGATACGTTATTTTTTAATATTTTGATCACTGGAGATACGCGCTTTTTTAAAATTCTGATCACTGGAGATACGCGTTTTATCAATATTTTGATCACTGGAGATACGCGTTTAATGAAAATTTTGATCACTGGAGATACGCGTTTTATGAAATTTTTGATCAATGGAGATACGGTGGTTTGCCGCGAGCAGGACGATATATATATACATATTGTTCACATTAATCCCAAAAAGCCTTACAGGATCTCATTAATATGTAGTTTATTCCATTATTGACGTAATCATTCCATTGCACTCGCTGGTGGGACTTTTTAACAAAAAACGTCATTTAATGTGAAATTTTATGTATTACAACCCAATTTATTTTAATACTTTTAGCAGAGGAGGAGAGGAAATACATAGTATAGGAAGGTGTAGTATGTATAAGACGCGAGGCTTCCTACACCTGGCTGCTCGCTTGTATCTCGCTGCCTCTCTTTAATCTATGCCTGGCTATTTTTGGTTACAGATAGATAAAAGTGCTTGCACTGCCCGATATTATGTAATGCATTCTCTCCCTCTCTCTCTCTCTATCTCTCTCTCTTTCTCTTATTGTATATTTGTGTATTGTTTCTATTTATATCTACTACTCAAAAACACGTGCACCCGTATACTGTCTTAATTTGTCATGTTTTCTTCGTTCTAGTTCAAAACAATAAAAATTCCATAAAAAAATGAAAGAAAATAATATGAAAATATTTTTTTATACTATTTTATTTCTTATAATTTTTAAATAATCGAGCTATGAACCAAGATTCTGTGCTCTAGTTATATGTATTAAATAAAAAAAAATCATTAAAAAAAATCCTTGATTGATTCATTATTATTATTTTAAGCTTGTAATGTTAAAATAACAATTTTCTTACTAGTAATTTATTTTTCATTTTTTTATTTTTTATATTACCCAATTAAACAATAAAAAATTAATAACATTTATTTGTATTTATATAATAGTAAAAAAAAAGCACGTAAAAACAAAAGAAAAAAATCAGAATGATTTCTCGAATTTTGCAATTGTTTTTTACATGAAATAAATATGTTACTGTTATGGGCAAATATAATTGTATAATTATAAAATTTCATGGGCAAGATTTAAAAATCAATACATTTTGTTTATGTAATATCATATTTATTTTTGGTTTTAACGTCAGTAGAAGGTAAAGCGACCTGGGCCAATGGAATGCGGAAGGCGTGGCCTAAGGTCATTAGTGCATGACTCATACTATGGCAGAAGAGTGCAAGGGTAAATAAAGGGTTATGACGTCATGATTGACAGGTAACATGAAAAATCAATTAGTTTGGACAATGGGGTGAATACGTTCAAGGTCGTTCGCGAAACTTTATGAAAGAGTGTGAGATGGTTTTAATGTATTATGCCTGGGGCAATGTGTCCCTAGGCGAAGAGTGCGAGGATAAATAAAAGGTTATGACATAATGATTGACAGGTAACATGAGAAATCAATTAGCTTGGACAATGAAGTGGACAAGTTGGAATACGTTCAAGGTCGTTCATGAATCTTAATGAAAGAGTGTGAGAGGGTATTTATGTATGATGCCTTGGGCTATGCGTCACTAAACGAAGAGTGTGGAGGTACATAATGGTGACGTCATGCAAAACAGGTGGCGAATAATGCAATATGGTGGCCCAAATAAGCGCGGGAATCTCAAGCGCGGGAATGGCAGACTTCTTTATTGCGGGAATGTGAGTGCTCTCTTGCACTTTGCTACTTTCCTTCTAGAATGTTCTAGAAGGTTCCTTGCAGGTAGCCGTGTGTCCCCGTATCTAGGTTGCAAAAAGAATGGCTGGACAAAACCTAACATGTTCAAGGTCGTTTGCGACCCTGGCAATGTCATTATTATATGAAATGTGAGGCAGGTAAGGAGTGGAGAAAGTGATGAATAAATAAATCCTTTTAGCCTTCTAGACCTTGCATCAAAAATACAATGGCTATGAAATATAGTTGGTGGTTAAAAATTTTAATTTTCGCGTCTCATGCTGCTAGCATGCTTTGCTTTTAAAACGTAATTAAAAAAAGGGGAGGGAATGAATTCTCAAGGAAAAAGGGGGAAGAAAGATAGAAAATTAAAGGGAAGGTATATAAAGTGAGAGATATAATTTTGCATTTAAAATGAATAACAAAATTAAAAAAAGTGAAGGGGTAAATTTGAAGAAAATATAAAATTTTTGTAAATTAATTATTAATATAATTACAATCATAATGTAATAATTTAAGGAAATTTCTTTATCAGAATTATGTACGAGATAAAAGAAAATTAAAAAAATATATACTTTATTAGAAGTTATTATAAAAATAAATAAAACTAAGTTAAGTGGTAATTAAGTAAAGAAATTAAATTTTACATACAAAATTTTGTTTTATAGCTAATCAGTGCAGATTATCAAGAATCTGTAGAGTATTCATATTAAAAAGTACTGACCAGCTGGAGATGTGTATGAAGAGTAAAATTAAAAAAAGGGGTGGGGTAAACTTTACGTTTTATATTACTTTTTCTTCTATTTATTTTTTAATAAATAAAAAAAAGAAAAAAATTTAAAGGTAAAATATATACAACAATAACCCGGCTAATATAATTTGTTTTTTATTTTTAAAACTACAACATTATAAAAAATAAAAATAACTCTTTAAATTTGAAAAAAATATACAAAGAGTTTTTATAGTTTTTTAACTCAAGTTTGCAAAATTAAATGGTCATTTATAGGAAAAATATGCATTTTACTAGTTTAAAAATACATTGTTATAATTAAAGAAGACTGAAAAATTTAAAGATAAATATTATTTATTATATCGTCAGATCACTTTCAGTATGGTGTAATACGCTCCCACCGTATATGCGCAGGGATATATGGTTTATATAAAAAGTCAGGTAATCGTATACATACTTAAATTTTAATCTGAAGCTTAAAAGGTAGAAATGTGAAGTAACAAACTAACAAATTTAATTTTGTATAATGTATTGTACGGTAAAAGTAAAATACGTAATTTATGCTGCTTACATGTCATCGAAGAATAGTTTATGCATTATAATTAAAATAAATATTTATTTTGTACAACATAGTATGTGAGCTATATAACATAATGACGTATTGGACAATCGGTAATGCAAATAATCTATCATAATTATTACGTATTTATTTTTGTATGTGCAGTTTAATATAATAAAAAGTTATAGTATTTTTAACTTTTAAGTTAATAATTAAACAATAGAATATACCTCGTACGTAGCTATGAATAAATAAAATATTTTTGTACAGTAAGTTTTTTTATTTTCAAACATATGATATAGAATGTAGAGAAAAATACGATACTTAAATTTATAATTCATATAAATATTGATGGAAAGATAGTTAAACTTAATTATAGAATCTTTTCAACTTGCTAAATTATTCATTAAGTGATTGATTGATTAATTGATAGGTTCATTGATTGATTGATTGATTAAGTACTCCACTTACTGATCGATTAGTTATTGGATCAATTGAATGCTTTATAATTATTTATACATTTTCTTTAAAACAATATACTATTAAGTCTGATACAAAACTTATTATACATAAAAATGATGAGTTTATTTTTGCTTAAAAATTTAGAAGCTTATTTAATATATTTATCTCACTAAAAAATTTCAAACAAAGTTCTTTCACATTATTTCAATAAGTTATCTTTTCAACGTACAAACCAACAAAATTATATGCATCTTAAAGAAGTTGTGTTTTGCATGCTAATAACTTGTTATATATTGTGCACTATAAATATTTATTCATGAAAATTAAAATTATAATTTAACATGCACATTATTTCTTTTGTATACTTAATAATTTATAAAGTTGGTACTATAGTTTCAATTATAAATATTTTTTTCATTTAACAAACTTTTGAATAATACTTGTAAAATTTTGTAAATTAACAAAAATATTTAAAAAAACGTAATAAACCTATGAATTGAAATAACGTAGATAGCAACTGTTTTTATAGGACTCTAAATAAATATCAAGGAATTTTTGGTTTAGAACTATTAATTTAGAATCATAATCTACTGTTTAAAGCAACTGTTAATTTAAAAAGTATTATATGTAGATATTTATTGTTCAAATGACTGCTTTAAAAGTTATATACTTACTATGATTTGTCCATTCGTTTATTCATTACTCATAAAAATACAAATATTATAATTAATATACAAATAGAAAAAAATAATACGTAAGCTTTCGTAATTATTTAATTAGAAAATTGCGTGAAAAATTGTTTAACAAGTTAATTAGTTTTAAAAAATACATTTTTATGTTATTGCAGTCATGTATTTTTTTTGCATACGTAATGCAAGTCCCCACTTTGAAAAATACTTATATACTTACTTAATACTTACATATTAATTTAGAACTAGAAAGATTTAAAATTAAAAAAGTTAGCTATTTAAAAAATTTATTTTAAGATAGTATAATAATTCTAACTTTTTTAAAGAGTTGTGCGCAACAAATAAAGTTTTAATAATAATAAATGATGCTTTTCTTAGTAATAATAGATTTTATAACATGTATTTTTTTTTGACTTGATATAAAGCATGCAAAATCTAATAATGTCTTCCTAAATTTTTATAATAGACTATCGAGTTTTCTTATAATTAAACACTTTACTTGCGTAAAATGTGATTAACTTGGACTGGAATTTTTTTAGGAGGAAATATATTGACACATAAATTCTTTATACATTATTTATTTCTAGTAAAAAATACTAAATCTTTCAAAAGAAATTGAGTAAATTATAACAAAAAAAATATTTCATTCTCCCGAAGAAAAAGTTTACATAACATTTTACATTTAACGCAAGTTTTTAATTTGACTTAAATTTGCCGCTAAAATTTAAATTTTAACATTGCTGTATTATTTAAAAAATAGTTTTTAATTTGACTTACATTTGCCGCTAAAACTTACTTTTCTAAATTTTTTATTTAAAAAAAGTTTTTTATTTTGATTTAAATTTACCTCTAACATTTAAATTTCTATATTTTTTATTTTAAAAAAACTATTTTGACTTAAATTTGCCGCTCAATTTCAAATTTATACATTTGCATGTAGTATTTGAAGAAGACTAATTTAAATATTTTATTATGTTTTCTTATGCTTGACATAGCCTTAGGTTTAAGCAACATTATGTTTTCTTACTTTGTGTTAATACTGTAATTCACAACTATCTTGTTTTAGAGATATTATTTGGTCAGTCCTGTGTGTTTCAAAATTGGCAATGAATGTCTTCAAGGAGTGTATGTTACGATCAGTTATTACGCCATTCAGTCATTCAGTCAATACGTCAGTCATTCCGTCATTCTGCCATAGTCATAGATTCATTCCGTCATTCCGTCATAGTTTTATTCCGTCATAGTTTCATTCCGTCATTCCGTCATTGTTTCATTCCGTCATTCAAACATTGATTCATTCCGCCATGGTTTCATTCCGTCATTCCGTCGTTTAACCTGCAATTGTTTTTTATAAGAATTTTATATTTATTTATTAAAATTAGCAATTTTTTAAAATTTAATGTTTACATATTTATGATGCACACACACACACACACACACACACACACACACACACACAAGTTTAAAATTTCTTTCATTTGCTAAAAATTTTTAATAGTAAAGATAAATCTGATAGCATTTAATATTTTTATTCAACCATATGGAATCAATTTTTTTCATAATTTTCTAAGAATTATAGCAAACTGTAAAAATATTTAAATGTTTGCTTAAATTAATTAAATAGACGTAATGTGTAGCCATTATAAATTTTCAGTGCTAAAATTAATACTTTTCCTAAATAATATTTTTGAAAGAAATTATGAGTTTTCAAGGTACTTTATTAATTACAATTATAAAGTAAAAATAAAATAAAAGTCCAACAATGAATTATAGGCTTTTTATTAAAAAATTGTTATAATAATTTACATTAATTACATGATTCAACATAAATGTATATCTAAAAAGTTGTTGCATAGCTGTCGTATTTATGTAATATAACAGTTATACACCTATTTACCATATTGCAACATTTTACAACCTTGCTTTCTTTGCATACCCATATGGAACTGTGCAGTAATCAGCAATCACTTTACGTTTTTTAACAACAAGTTGATGCATCTTTGACTCGGGGCGGGAAATATTGGTATGATCCTTCATTCTACATATTTTGTTAGAGTTTTTTAGCACTGTGGGTAGCTCATTGTTTAGTACTTTGAGCTTAAGGGATTCGAAATTAACAAGCTTTATCTTCTTGTAATTTAAAGTAAGACCTTTTACTTTGCAAACAGTTTTTACATTGTTTATATCCCCACCTACTGCCACTTTGTAACTGTAATTTTTAGGTCCACAACTAACAAACTCAAATATGAAGGAATTTTTTCTATAGCAAGCAACCTCATCAGTCAGCTGGCCCAAGTATTCACCATTAGGAGGAACATACATACCAGGCTTCCCCTACCACATAGCCGCATCAGTATCATAATACAATACACGGTCACCCAACTTGTCTAGCACGTCATAGAGGCGCATTCTAGCAAAAGTTGTGGTATAGGCTGCAATGGCTATATTTACAGTTGGAGTAGGTACATACACCTCTTCTACATATTATCATTGCACAAGAAATATTTCTTCAGATGCTTGTTCAATGTAATATACCTCAATAGAAGGGTCAAGTAACATTTTAAACAGCTCCTCTTCATCATTTATGAAAATAGTTTGATTCTTAGAATTTTTCTCACCAAATTTTCCCCATAGACCACATAGAAGTAATTTAGCTAAAGCCCTTAAGCTAGGATTAAACTGTATCAACTCCAAGATAAGCTCAATGCCTTCATTAATTTTATAATTAGAAATATATTCCAATTTTTCAGCTTCTGTCATATCAGGTCTAGGAAACCCAGAGGCCATTTGTTCAATTCGTAAGAAGTTATCTACAAATTGTGCAAAAATGCCCCCTATACCAGTCGCTGGATCATATTGTGTGACGTCATATTCATGCACTTCAAAGCATTCTAATACGCGATACCCTTTTGAGATAGCTAGTACTACCTCGTCAATAACAAACGTACCAATAATTGCTCGTTCTTCTTCATTATGCTCGCAGTCATGTTGGTTTTCTTGCTGAGTACAAGACCGACAGAGAGGAAACATGAGGCGGCCATTGACTCTGTAGGGGAGGACAGGGTGGAACAAGTCCTGAGGCGGTAATATTTTGAGCTTGACGAATCCATTCAACTTCTCGAAGCCTTGACATTCTGCGTCACCAACACGTAATGAGATCGGATGTCCGATAGGGTACTTGTCGTACTAGAATCAGAAGATAATGCATTTATAATTAGCAAAGAAAATGAGAATTTACAAATATTATTGCAATCAATGAAAAAAGTTTATAATATTCACCTTATTGACAGTTCCATATAAAGATGTTAAATCTTTATAATATATGATTTCTCCATTTTTGACATCAGCCAGATGATAAAGCTTAGAACAGTTTACGCGCCCTCCAAAAAAGCTGTCTCTAAGGTTGAGAGGTTCTTGCAGTACTTTAGGATGATTCTCAACGTACGCAGCCATCTCAGGATCATTCTTTTTCATTGTTTTGAATGCACATTCATTCATTTCAATGAGCTGCAACAAAATAAAATGTTTGTGATATATTGTAGAACACTTAAATTTTCTTATACTTTTCTTTATCTTTTATTTTAATACATTCAAATGAATTTTAAAAGATTTATATAATATTTACCTCATAACCTCTTTCTATGATTCTTTCATTGAGTGCTAAGGTGCGCTCTCTACGCTTATTCAAGGTGTCGCGTAGGTCATCTGCAATAGGAAGATCTCGTCCTCCAGGCAAGCATGTGTGACCGTGGTACCAGCACCCTGCGTATTGAAAAGCCAGTTTCTTTCCTTCTCCTTCATAATAGCCATCAACCTGTAATTAGAGCATTAGAGCAAAGATAGATTATTGTGGACATTTAAAATATATATTTTTATATACCTTAAAAATTAATTTACAATATTTAATTATTGTTTCAATTAAAAGTTACCTTGTCACAGCCAGGCAGATGCTTCTCTCTGTCACGTCCAGCATGTTGAATCTTGATTCCTCTTTTTCTTTCCTCATACAGCATCCATTGTATTGCTCCTTTTCATTGATTGTTACAATATCTATACCCATTCTTAGGCATTATGCCTATCATACCAGGTTGCAAATAATTTTGCCTGAATACAGCCACCGCTGCACTTTAGATTGTCATGCTATCCAAGAATGGCTCAATATTATTGGGCTTCAAGAAATCACTTCTAAATTTAAGACATGCCAAGCGTAATACAGTAACATCCATTTTACAATATTTTACAATTTCTACCTGCATGTCAAATACATCATTGCTATACACCCTTTCACTGTGCAACTTTGAGAACTCTTTTCTGTCATTTTCTTTCATTGTTTCACATCCGTAATATTTAGCCTCAGGGTATGGCCCAACATAATGCTTGTTTGCCTTTGTATTGAAAAAGTGAGGAAAGTAAGATTTTGATAGTTGAGAAGGAAGTCCAAACGCTTTAGACATAGCTGATAAAGGCATGACAAAGTATGAGAGTGAGTCAATAAAATGTACATTATTTTCTGGAATTTTCATACTTATAATTGGATTACCTTGCATGATTACTTCTAGGCATATAGTTTATTTCACAAGATGCTTTAATACAAAGTGATCGTCATACCCTTTTTAAATATGAGCTATGACACGCATGAACTTAAAATTTGCTTGCAATTTTTCAATAACAAGTAAGTAGCAAATCAACAAGTTGCTTGACTGGTTCCTCTGTAAAAACCTTTTCTCTTTCCCCACAAGCTTCACAGTTTACAGTTATATCCTCTACATTTATACATTGATAGCACGAAGTCTGTACAACACACAGATTAGGCTCATGTTCATAAGTCTGCTCCCTAATTACTTTATCTTGAGTGCATTCGAGATCATAGAATACATAGATAAATTTATTGTCTGGCTTAAACTTTGTTTCGTAAGGTTGCATAAAGCATTGATGATCATATGGCATATAACATTTACATATTTTACAGTATGCCTCACCACATACATGTGTACTTTCCTTCTCATGCATAACTATTCTTAAACAAATTTTACATTTTTTCATTTGATTACACAAACTAATTAATTTCTTTTTTCCTTTGACTTTATACATTTCCTGCAAGTGATTTAGATAGCAAATATTGCCGTTAAAATCTCGTAAGCACTCATCACAATGTATTTTATTTTTATCTAATTGACATTGAGTGGAATCAAATTTACAACATTCACATTTAATAGGACATTTATATGTTTGAAATTAAATGCTTTCTGAGAAGGGTGAAAAACATTCTTCGCAGAAGAGGGTCCAACCAAAAGCTCCTTTGACACTAGTGATTACATCATATTGATTGTTTTCATACAATAGGCTTAATTTTGGTTTATTTGGAGCTTTATTTTTACCATTGAACATAACCTTCTTCCCTTGACCCCATCCTTAATATACAACAATACAATAATCATCTTTTACAAAATCTTGTATTTTCTCTAATTCTAATGTTGTGGCACCATTTTTTAAATCTACATTAGAATTCTCACACAATTCAACGGCAAGATCTTTTTGCATGCTTCTACCATGTCTGATATCAGACCAAAAGCGGTTTTCTATCAACTTATTTTTGAATTGATAATGCGCTCTTGATGTAACAATTGCTCGAGCCAAGCATAAATGATCACTATTATTTTTTATAGCAATAAAGCTTGTTTTATTATGTACAAATTGTTCAAGTTTCATATCACACCTTCTTTTCCTAGTGCCAAAACCCTGAGGAACATCAACATAATCAATTTGAGCCACCATCTCACCTTCGGTGAGAAATGAACCGTTGGATTGCATGACACGCCCTATACATGATAATATTAATTCACTGTCTAGTTGGCTTTTTAGGCGCCAAGAAACATACACTTTTGAATTTTCCTCATTGCCGTTTTGCATTGTAAAGCCAACTCTAGCATGTTCAGGTATGAGATCACTTGTTTGTTTAAGAATCTCATTAATTGCACTTTCAATCCACTCAATAGGATCAGCATCCTCCGGCACAGGATTTACTAAAAATTTTGTTTGAAATCTCTTATATCTAAACTTTTTGCTTGATCCTACTTCTTCCGTACCCACAATATTTACATAATTATTATTTATTGTTTCACTTAATGCTTCAGTATCATTCACATTATCATCTTAGTTTTGTAAATTATTTACATTACCACCAATCTAAATAGTTTCACTTGTTTCAGCACCACACATAAGATTGTTAATTTCCGTCAACAACCTATTGTAAAGGTCAATATTTACTATATTATCATTATGCAGAACCACTCTATCTAAAATTGAATTAAGTCATAACTGTAATGTCTCCAAATTAGAATTTTGGCAATAAGTATCATACATTTCCAATATATCATTGGCATTGCAATTTGCAAGTGCATAAGTTAACATTTCAGTGTCACCCATTTTAAATAAATAAAATGAAAAATATTTACAATATATGCACACATACAATACTTGATGTCTCCACAATTAACACAATTAGTATTTGGCGACTACTGACGAATATATTAGCCAGATAATACAATTATATTTATCTGGTCAGCTGTTTCCCCTCTCCTTCTTCTTTTTAGCCCTTACATATTTCTACCCTTTTTTTTACTTTGTTTTTATTTCCTTTTTTTTGCTTTTATTTTTAAAAGTGCTACCTGTATATAAAGGATATTTATTTTTCTACTTGAAAATATTTAACTCAAAATTTTAACTTGAATATTCTAGAAATCTTACTTTATATTATTTTTACTTATAACTTAATTTTTTTAAACTGATAACTAAATTAATATGCATAGACTTTTAATAAATATATATATTTAAAGCAAGCTACACTAACTTTTTATTCTTAGTAAGGAATTTTTTAAATTAAACTATTTATAATTTGGCTCAAGATATTCTGTTTATTTATTTTTTATTGCATAACATTACTCAGCTGAAGCTGGACTGAATACAATCTTTGTAGAATTACCCATATTGCCCTTGGATGTCTAATGAAGACGTTTAGCGCTTGCATTGTATTCTGAGCACTCTGTTGCTGAGGTAGCTGCCACAGCGTACTTGGGAAGATATGACATATAGGTAGGCTTATCAGGAGAAGCTTGCAAAAAGACGAGGACAGAAGGGTGGGGGTATACTCCTGGAGGAAAATATAGCATCTTCTGGACGAGATGTGGTACGCCTATAGGAGTATCCTTTAAATTTCTAGGTATAGCATCTGTCTGAGCTGGAGCTATCAATTCTTGTAAATTTGCATACAGGGACATGATCTAAAACCAAAATAAAATATTTTATTAGAATATATACAATCAACAAAAATGTAATAAAAAAGCTTTAAATAATTTTAAATTTTAGTTGAGACGTATATGTTTATATATACATTAAAATTTGAATACTTCTTAAATTATTGCATTTTTTATAGCAATATATATTTTTATAAAATATAAACACTACAATTAAAAATACTTACATTTATTAGTATGAATAAACACTGAAGTAGAAACACGCAAACTATTTATGAAGATCTCAAGTTTCTCACAAGCACGGTTAAGATTTTCGAACTTGCTAGCTGAGACTTGCTGTGATGAATGATATTCAAAACACGAGCATCAGAGTTTTATGAGCAGATGCTCAGGATTACCAATGCCATAATACAAATAAAGAAATAAATTATTTATATTGTTTTGTTGGTATCTTTTCATTAAAATAATATGTAAAGTATTTTTTTTATGAGTAAAACGGTTGAAAGGAACACCTTATTTGAAATATTCCCGCAATAAAGAAATCCGCCATTCCCAGCGCTCGAGATTCCCGCGCTTATTTGGGCCGCCATATTGCATTATTCGCCACCTGTTTTGCATGACGTCACCATTATGTACCTCCACACTCTTCGTTTAGTGACGCATAGCCCAAGGCATCATACATAAATACCCTCTCACACTCTTTCATTAAGATTCATGAACGACCTTGAACGTGTTCCAACTTGTCCACCCCATTGTCCAAGCTAATTGATTTCTCATGTTACTTGTCAATCATTATGTCATAACCTTTTATTTATCCTCGCACTCTTCGCCTAGGGACACATTGCCCCAGGCATAATACATTAAAACCAGCTCACACTCTTTCATAAAGTTTCGCGAACGACCTTGAACGTGTTCACCCCATTGTCCAAACTAATTGATTTTTCATGTTACCTGTCAATCATGACGTCATGACCCTTTATTTACCCTTGCACTCTTCTGCCATAGTATGAGTCATGCACTAATGACCTTAGGCCACGCCCCCCGCATTCCAATGGCCCAGGTCGCTTTACCTTCTACTAACGTAGATTTTGACCGATATAGAGCATGATTTGTATGGAGCAAAACCAATACAATATAAAATAAAATGGAATTAATTTAAAAAATATGTTTATTATTTATTATTTTTTTTTAAATTAATATAATTTTTAAAACGTTTTCCAGTGCATCGCGCTAAATTTGAATTCTTACAATTGCTTGTCGTTGCAAGTTATCTTCAAAGTAAAATAACTCAAATATTTGTTTGAGTTTTTGTATTTTTTACATAACTAAACTTTTAGGACACATTTACCTTAATTGATGTTAATTTTATATTTTGCGACCGTTCAGTTTATTGACAAAAAAATTTCATTGTAGTTCTTTTATCTCTTAAAGTTCTTTATGTGAGATACTTTTTTTTAATAAACAATGCATTGGAAAATGCATCATTAGTTAAAAATGAATTCTAATATTAAAAATTCCAAAGTAAAAAATTATTATATAATAATAATTATAATAAAACACTTTACCATAGAAAATATTTTTTTTTTCTAAGTAATTTGAATGACTGATATCTTACTATCTGGACGGTCCGAAGAATTAAACTTATGTTTAATAAAGATGAAGTGATAAAAATGTCATCACGTTAAATACATAAAAATCGTTTATATAAAATCAAATGTATATGTAAGGTTTTAAATTTACGTTACCTTTCAAAATTAAAAAAAATAATATATATATTATATTTTATTAAAAATATAAAATGTTTTCCAAAAAAAATCCAAATTAATGTAATCCAATAAAAATTATAACATTAGTTTTGTTGAATATAATACAGTAAAACCTCGATATAACGAAATTCAAGGGACCTGGGAAATATATTAATTGGACTCATGATTGTGATAATTTAGTTAATGATTTATAAACTGGCAGCAAAATTCCAATGCTTTTCTTACGGAAAAAACACGCGCTTTAATTAAATAGTAAAAAAATATTATTAGTATCACAATTATGTGTACAAAGAAAGTTTTAAAGTCTGAAATGCTTTTGATAAAGTAACATAAATAATATCGCTTTGTAGTCTGTACATGCACCTGTCACAACATCAAAAAAAAAAGGCTAATATGAGGCAGCGAGATACGAGCGAGCAGACAGGTGGGAAAGCCTTGAGTGTTATTATACATAGTACACCTACACTATTTTATCTCTCGCCTGCTCAATACTGCTTATTCATCGATTCAGTATTGTATCGATTACATTTTTACCAAATATTTGTCGATTTTTAAATTGACATAATCAAATTTTTAATTTTAAAGCCAAACCAACTTTAGTTTTTAGAATGTATTTTATACTTGCGGTGTTAAAAAAATGACACTCCCAAATCAATAGTTACGGCGTGCATAGGATATTCGCAAACGTCACTTTTGCAGGTCAACCAGGGTACATTGCAATTTTTTTTTGGGCACCATCGTAAAAGAGATAATCAGAAGATACTTTTACTCCTATTATGTTCCGATCTATCTTTAATAATAACGAAGATACAAAAGCTGAAAGTCAAAATTTGACTCAAGAGTTTAAAAAAATATCTTAAAATCATGACTTTGCAGGACGATTTAATTATTTGCATTAACAATTATTTTGCTAGAAATATTAAAATAAATTAACTTGTAGAAGATAAAATTTTACTTTAAATGATGTTTTTTCTTAAAAAGTCCAACCAGCAAATGCAATAGGACGATTACGTAAATAACGGTATAAACTTCTTATTAAAGACCTACTGTAAGGCTTTTTTGGAAAAACGTGAACGATATATATATATATATACATACATATATATATATATATATATATATATATATATATATATATATATATATATATCTATATACAGGGTGTTTTGTTTTAAAAGCGCGCATTTTAAAACGCTAATTAAATAACGAAAAAACAAAATAAAAATAACTTTTTATATCTTATTTTGTAGCCAAGGGTTAAACATTTTTAAAACTGTTCTTAGAAATAACATTGAGTGATCAATTTTCTTGCACCGAGCGTTAAGGTAAAAATGTGCTATTTTTTTTCAAAACGACTTTTTTTCTGCAAAAATGATCAGAAATTTGCTTTTTTAACTATCCTTTATTGATCATGTTGATCATGTTGATCATATGTTGGCATATATAAGATACCTATAGCACTCTAAACATGGTCTGTAACATAAATGGAAGGGTGAAAACTTTTGCTGTAAACATTGCTAAGTTTTATTTAAAAAATTCTCTTGAATCATTTTTTATTTTTTAACGGATTTTGTATGTATTTTAATTTTCATAACATTGTTGTAACTTTAATTATGTGTCAATTCTTACAAACTGATTGGGTTGATAATGATAATTATAACCTTATAGGCATTGTATTTTAAAGAACGGAAATTTTTAAGTTGCATATCTTTCTTTAAAAGTTGATCCATATGCAAATCCACACATTTCATTTGGTTTTTGCTGAATTCATTAATCCTTTGCATCTTGAATTTATTGAAGCCTTCATATTGATTTTTTTTTAAATAATTGAACCAAACATTATTTAGATATTGGAAAGAAAACTGTAAGTGCAAAGCCATTAAAGAGAAAGTAACAATTTCGTTAAATCATTAAGAAAAATTTCCGAATTAGAGAAAAGGTTGGCAAATTAAGCAATGTTTAAGGCAAATGTTTTCACCTTAACCCTGATACCAATGTGACCATATCCTTCCATTTTTATCAAAGGACATGTTAAGAGTGCTATAAGTATCCTATTTATGCCAACAAACTCCACTAATTGTCAATAAAAGATAGTTAAAAAAGCAAATTTCTGATCATTTTTGCAGAAAAAAAGACGTCTGGGATAAAAATTGTACATTTTTACGTTGACGCTCGGTGCAAGAAAACCGGTCAATCAATTCTATTTCAAAGAACAGTTTTAAAAATGTCTAACCCTTGGCAATTCAAAACTTGGTTGATTTATAATTGTTTCATTTTTCCTTCTTGCCATTTCTATTGCTTCTAAAATTTTTTATTTTTATAATGACTTTCTCTACCTATAATTTTAGCTTCTTCCCATTGAATTTTGTGATTATTATCCAGAGCATGGTTTACAAGTTTTAAATATCCTGTATCTCTTTTTTCTGTTTTCTTTTGCTTGTGCTGTTTTACCCTAATATCTATAGGGCGACCAGTTTTACCGAAGTATTCCATTTCACAATCACAGGGTATTGAGTATACAACATTTTTGTTCACAAAAATAGAAAAAGAAAAACCAGCTGGTACAATTTGCATCCCTTATGTACAAGGACTAAGTGAAAAATTACAAACAGTTGGCAGAGAAGTAAATTTAAGATTTGTGTGTTCGTCAAGAGAAACTATAAAATCAAAATTGTTACGTACTGTAGCCTGCGCCATAGTGAATGTTGTTTTCCGAACCCCGAACCCCGCTACTGAGTTACCTTCTTCTCGCTCTCCGGCGCTCCGCCGCTGTAACCTGCTCTGCCGCCGGACTCGTCCTCGTCGCTCTCGGCCGTCGCTGAATATTCACGCAAAGCGTACAGCTTTGGTGGATGTATTAATGAATAATTCTGTGATAACTTATTGATAATCTATACTAAAAGATTATCAATTATAACTGTTATTGATAATGTTTATTAGTAATATAATGTTATTAATTCTTCTGCATTTCTTATATGATATTGGAGAACTTTTCAAATCAAAAACTCACATAAGTAACACTATATTTTATTATAAAATTATGAATGTGGATTATAAGTGATAAAATTAGCGCTATATGCCGAACAATGCATAGAGCGGCGTTATAGCTTGAGGCGCCAGCGCGACACCTCAAGCTCCACACTCAGACTATCTTTCTTCCCGTCGCCTCACACGCAACACACGCAATTATGCTATAATGCACTTTTTATGCAGTTAAACTATAAAGAAGTACATCTTGTACTATATGAACGCGAATATGTAAAGAGGACTAAATATCAATAATAAAACATTACATTATTTTATTATTAATATTGATATTTAAGACGCGCGGGTTACATCACCCCCCTTCTCGGAAAATTCTTGCCCCCAAGAATGATTACTAAGCAGGCGAGTTATAATGCATCTGTGCAATATAAAATGTGGTGTTGTGTTGCATGGAAGCGAAGAAAAGCAAAGTCTGACATGACATAATACATACATTTTAAAAATATATGAGAATTTACTCGTAAGCAAAATTATAGGAAAGTAACATCCGTTTATGTAGCTTATTTAGCATATGACAATTTACTGAGAATTTTTTCTTTTCTTACTTTTTATAATGTAGAACTTTTTATACATGAGAAATTCAGTAAATAAAATTAAAACGAATTTTATAATTATTGCTATTTTTAGGTAAAATTATTATTCAAAACTAATATTGTTATGAATTATTTTTAAATCATAATCATTGAATATTATTATTGATATAACATAACAGAATAAAATTTTTATTATATAAGTAATACATAATATTGCATATTACGCATTTTTCTATATTATTTCTTGTTATTACGTTTATTTTTACTTTTAAAATTACGGTAAAATATAGATATATATGAATTATATTTAAAAATTACAATTTGTCTTAAAATGTTTTATAGTTGAATACAAAAATAGATTTAAAAATAGGTTTTTAACATTATAATATTAAAAATTTTTTTATTTTTTTTTTTTTATACTTATAAATTTGTTAATTTTCCTTGGTTTTATTAATTTTTAGCAAATTGCAGGATAAACTAGAAATATTGAATGAATATTATATATTTATTATAAAATTTAAAACTTTTTTTTTTTTGTTTTTTTTATTATTATTATTATTATTATTGATATTATTGTTTAGCAATAATGCAATAATATGCTTGGCATGATAATTTTCATTCAGTATTTCAACATATGACATAACATTAAATTGAATTTTATTTAGAGAATAAAATTTGTTGTATATTATAGAATAAAGTATTGCCCTTATATGGTTTATGTGTTAAGTTTTTCATAAATTTTTATGATTTTACATTTAGTAATATTACATAAATAGAAATTATTGTAAATTTTTCGTTTAATAATTGATATTTCATGCAAATTAAACTTTACTTCGTGCATTTTTTTTATTGCAATTATTATTTAGATTTAAATAGTTAATTATTTTTTACATTTTATTTTTTACATTCAATTTTTTGCATATATCTTGATGTTATAAGAAAATTATGTATATTTTTTTATGAGATTTAAAACTATTATTATTAAAGTAATTATTTTTATTCGATATTATTATTTTACTGAATCGTAATTTTTTAGTTAATATTATATATATTTTTTTTAAGCATATGAAATTGAAGCAACATAAAATATTTTTTATTTAAACATTAGTTTTAAAATTATTATTAATTATAGATAAACTTAAACCTTTTTTTTTTTTTTACTATAATATTATTGTAAATATTATTTTTACACTTTGCATTTTTTCAGTGTAAATTTTTTTTTTTTTTTTTACGTGTAATTAAATTATTGCAGTTTTTAGTTAAAATATGATATTTAAAATATGGTATTTAAAAATACAAGTTATTTTGATAGATTATTTATACTAACTTTTACTTATTGAAACTTTAAATATTACTTTTTTTTTTTTTATAGTTTTAACGCAAATTAAATGTTTAATTTTAAATTCAAGTATTGTGTTAATGTTTTATATAATTTTTAGTTTTTATATATAGTTTATATGATGATAATTATTACTATTTTTTATTTTGATATTTATAATTTGTAAGTAATTATACTTTTTACGGTATATAATATTTTTTAATATTTTATTTCTAACTGATGATTTAGTTAATATTTTAGTTATCTTTTGCAATAAAAGTTGTTTTCTATAGAAAAATGATAACTTTTAGTTTGAAATTATATAATTAATTGTGTTTTGATTTTCAAGTCTGTAAATCACGAAATTACATGAATTTACTATAGAAACCTTGCACTGTCCTTCCTCGTGTGGCTCTCACACCGGGTCTTAGGGGTAGTTCTTCCTCACTCACAACACTGTTATTGTCATTTTCCTCGTGCTCGGACTCATCCGAACGTGGGGTGTCACGTGTCACTCGTTGACGTGGGGTATCTTGCTTGCTTGTCGAGGGTTGTGGGTTGTTTCTTGTATCATCGTGCGGTTCATCTGATGCTGGAACCTGTGAACAAGAGACAGACACGGCAGTAGTGGCTCTTTTTTTAAACAACTTCAACCTATTATTATGCACGACTACTAATCTATTTGGCAGCTGTATTTCTGAGTTTACAGGCGACAAAATTCTTGTTATAGGAAATGGTCCTTTGAATTTAGCAGCGAGTTTTGGAGATTCTCCTTTCTTCACTGAGTCGTCGTGCAGCCATACCATGTCATCAACTTTAAAAGTTACCTCTTTACTTTTTTTATTATGAGCTTTAGCATATTTCAGGAAAGATTTATGATTATTTTCATAAACTTCTTGACATATTAATTTTAGTTTTTCAGCTAGATTTTGAACATCTTCATTGTTAATTTCAGGCAGTTCATCTTGAATTAAACTAAATGGAGTACGCATTTTCTTACCATAGACAACTTCATATGGGGAATATTTGTTTAAACTATGATGCGGTTTTGTATTGTGTACACAAACAACATATTGCAAAAATTCAGGCCACTTCTTTTGATGTTTATTTACATAATGTGATAGCATTTTTTTAATGTCTTTATGAACAACTTCAGTTTTTCCATTAGAAGCTGGGTGTTTAGGGGTGGTTCTGAGTTTTGTAATATCAAGTAATTTACACATTTCAGAGAATAATTCACTTTCAAACTGTCTGCCTAAGTCTGAATAAAGATATTTAGGACAATTATATACAAGAGCAAAATGTTTCACGAAATTACGTGCTACAGTTTGTGCAGTTTGGTCTTGCATGGGTATCATGACAAGAAAACGACTGAAAAAATCAACAATTGTTAAAATATATTGAAATTCACTAGTAGCTGGTAGTTGAGTAATATCGATACCTACAAATTCAAATGCTTCACAAGGTTGTGGCATTTCTATGAGTTTCATTTTTGTTTTGTCAGTTTCACGACGTGCTGCGCATGATGGACATGTGATACAATAAAAATCTACGTCTCTTCTTCTATTGGGCCAATAATATTGAGATGCTATTTTTTTGTGTGTAACTTGTTTACCACAGTGTGCAGATAAAATTGAGTCATGTTCTTGCTGTAATACTATGTTACGCAATGATTTTGGAAGTACAGCTCTGGGGCCATTACCTGACTGGTAAAATAATATGCCATCATGTTTGAAAAAATTTGGTTTTTTACTTAACATTTTACATTCTGGATCACGTTGTTGATGACTTTGCAATTCATCCAAATCAAATACTTTTACTACATTTACAAATCTACTTAATGAATCGGCATTACCATGTGATAATCCTGCACGATGTACTACACTGAAAGAATAATCTGAAATTTCAAGTGCCATACGTAATAATTTACTGTTTGGATTTTTCATAGTTAATAGATATTTTAATGCAGCGTTATCTACGACTACTGTAAAATGTGGTTGTCCATACAAATAATATTTGAAGTGTTTTAAACTCCAGCAAAAACCTATCATTTCACGAATTGCAGCTGATTCAGCTTGTTCTCTAGGAGCAAGTTTGCGGGATGCATAAGCACAAGGATGATAAATTCCATCTTCACCTAGCTGTTCTAGGACTGCGCCGCTGGCCCAGCCACTCGTATCAACACAAAGTCGAAATTCTTTTCTAGGATCTGGTATAGCTAGTACAGGTGATGACGTCATAATCTTTTTAATTTTTAAAAATGCATCTATGCATTCTTGAGTGAAATTTACTTTTTTCTTCAAATTATTTTTATGATTTTTTAATAAATCTGATATTGGTCTATTTATTTCAGCATAATTTTTAATTAATATTCTATAATAACCTGAAAGTCCATTCCAAGCCATTACATCACGAATATCGTGTGGTATTTGGAAATCTTGAATTTTTTGTACAAGTCTAGGATCTGCTGATATTGTATTATTTTCTATTGTGTAGCCTAGGAAAATAATTTTTTGCACTGCAAATTGACATTTTTTCAAGTTTACTGTGACGTTGCCATATTGTAGTCGTTCTAAAACTTGACGAGTTCTAGCTATATTTTCTTCTATTGTATTAGAAAATACACATAGATCATCTATGTAACATAGTACTATTAGAGGCGATAGATTATGAAGTAATCCATCTAAAAATCGCTGCATACTAGCTGAAGCATTTTTTAAACCTTGCGGCATAAAATTATACTCGTATGTACCTGCATATTTACCTGAAGGTACAGTAAAAGCAGTGTATTTTTTACTATTTTCAGCAAGTGGTATATTGTAAAATGAGTCTTTTAAATCTAGAGTTGTAAAGTATTTACATTTTGATAGATTAGATAATGAATCTTGAATATTTAAGAATGCATAGGGCTCAGCTTCAGTTACAGTATTGATTTTTCTCAGGTCCAAAGTTACTCTATATTGAATAGTACCATCAGGTGTTTTCTTCGTGACTAAAACTATGCCACTATTATATGGACTAGTTGATTTTCTTATAGTTCTTGAATCTAGTTGAGCGCCTAGAGAAATATCGGCATAATCTTGCAGGGCCATACTTATTTTATATGGTTTTGTTCTAACTATCTTATCTTCAGTTAAACGAATATTATGTTCTACTAGATGAGTACCTTCTCTAATTTTCTTTTCTATGAATATATCACGAAAATCATCTAATATCATAGCTTTAAATTCTTCTCTAAATTCAGGTGGTAAATGTTGTAATTTTTCATTTAATATTTCTTCATTAATTTCTAACTCTTCTTCGTAGTCTACATTTTCTGAGTGTATGTTATGAACGTGTCGAGTTGCATTCTCCGTATTGCTCTCGGCCGTGAGACAATCCGCACTCATAATATCATTTTGAGTTACTGCGATTATACGAGCAATAAGCGTACCTTTGATTAATGTTATATTAGAAGTATTGAAATTAGAAATTTGCACGGGCACAAAATATTTGCATTGTATGCAATTTTTTGTACAATGATGTGAATTACATTCTTGTTTAATTAATTGTGATATAGTACGTGCAACATAAATTCTTTTTTCATCGAGAGGCTGATTAACTTCAAGTGGCTCTACGACAAAGAAATTATTTCTAAATTCTAATGCTTGTTTATGAGAAACTTGAAAGAAATTTATTTTTGCGTTCCCTGGAGAAATTTTAAGGGGTGCTGTAGTTTTAAGTGGAGTATACCGAGGTGGAGTAGGCAATTGGCGTCCCAAATGCTTAACCTCAGCATAATTTGAATCATCGGTGTAACTTGATACTAATGGAAATGTGTGTCCATGTAGTGTAATCTCATTTTTACCGATGTTAATCACGCCCCTGTATTTACGCAAAAAATCAATTCCTAACAAACCATCATAATTGTAACACTCATGCTTAACAACGTGCATCTCAATTTTATAATTATTATGGTCAATGTTCATCTTCACGTTCTTGCAGCCATATGAATTTACTTTTTGGTTCCCCAAACCAAATATTTGAAATTTATTTTTCATTAAGTTACTAGTATCTACAGTATTCCATATTACAGAAGTTTCAGCTGCTGTATCGATTAAAAATCGCATATTATTATTATTTATTTTACATTCTAAAATTAAATTGTATTGATTATTTACATTATATACGTTTTTATTACTAATTGGAACAAATTTTTGTTCTAATTTAGGGGTTGGCGCAACCCATGGCCGTGTGGGGCGCCCTGGAGAAAATTTGGCTCCACGTCTTGCAAGCAAGAGAATTCTTGTTGCGAATCGCTCGGATTTAATGAATGAGAAATTTCTTGTTGCGAATTTTCGCAATAATATTCTTGTTGTGAATTTTCACAATAATATTCAGGCTTTGAATTTTCACAATAATATTCAGGGGGTTGTAAATCACGTGGTTTCTTGCGAGGGGTAAAATCTTGCGCATTTTGCCTATACTGATCAAAGCTATTAAACTGATGCTGATCGAAGTCATAATAACCAGCTGATTGATTATTATCGATATTATTGAATGAATTTTGAGAGTTGAAGTTATTTGGATTATTATCTGAATTTTGATGATATCGACGTTTCTTGCGATTAGAAGTTTCAGTGAAATATTGATGATTGATTATTTCAGGATTTTGAATTTCAGCAAAATCTGATCGATATTGATTTTCAATAAATTTTTGATACTGATAATCATTGTAGTAAGGTGAGAAATTACGATTGAATGAAGTATTTGAACGTAGAGTAGTTTCAAATTGATTGAGTGGTGGGGGTAAATTTGAGTTTGGCAAATATTGATTATTTGTAGATTGATAATTATCAATTTTTGCGCGTCTTGTTGCTTCATTGAATGCAATTGCCGTCGATACTGCTTTATCAAACGTCTCAGGACATGCTCCACGCACGCGGTCGCCTAGAACTGTTCCTCCTAGACCATGCAGGAAACTATCTAGCGCACGCTGATCAGCTTCGAACTTCACCGCCTCATTTCTATCATTATTATCAGTCAATTCATAAGTATTTACATTTACTGATTTAATTCTATCGGCAAATTGTTCAATTGATTCCTCCGATTGAATCGTAATTACAGATAATAATTCTCTATAATAACGTGTTGTATTCTTACATTTGAATCGATTAATCATGATGTTTTTGAATTCATTATAACATTTTACTTCTTTGGCTTTCACGTCGCTGCTCACGAAAGTCAGCGCTTCTCCATCAAGAATTTGCTTTGCAATTAAGAGAGTTTTATTTACATCCCATCCCCCTAATTCTTGAGCTTGTTCCACTTTTTGGAAGAAATTATGAATATTTTCCTGAACTTTTCCTGAAAATTTAGGTATAGTATTCATAAGAATAAGTGTACTTGAACTATCTGAAGTTTTAGCTATTTGAAAATTTTCTTGCATAACTGTTAGTCTTGTTTTTAATTCAGCAATAGTTGTAGTTTCTATTTCATCTATTTTTTCTTTTTGATTTTTATTCAAAGATTTTAATTCAGAAATTTCATCTTCATGTGATTTATTTTTTTCTTTCAGTGCATTTATTTCATGTACTAAATCAATGAGAGAATATTCTTTACCATTATGTGTAAAGAAAGCCATTTTTACCCAGATATATTGCTACCAAATTTATTATTAGTCGTGCAATTTTATGTTAAAATTGTAAAAAGAAATGAGCTTACCGTGTATGTCCACTGTATAGAGAAATATCCATGAAGAGCGAAAACTGCATCGTTCCGTCTGCTCCTTCTCTCTCTTTGGCCAGGGTAGTGTGGAAAAGTAGGTAGCACAAACTCAAAGTTCACTGAAAGTGTTCATTGGACGTTCGAAATTATTCACTTAAAGTCACATAGATACGATTCACCAGCTTCTGACACCATTTGTAGCCTGCGCCATAGTGAATGTTGTTTTCCGAACCCCGAACCCCGCTACTGAGTTACCTTCTTCTCGCTCTCCGGCGCTCCGCCGCTGTAACCTGCTCTGCCGCCGGACTCGTCCTCGTCGCTCTCGGCCGTCGCTGAATATTCACGCAAAGCGTACAGCTTTGGTGGATGTATTAATGAATAATTCTGTGATAACTTATTGATAATCTATACTAAAAGATTATCAATTATAACTGTTATTGATAATGTTTATTAGTAATATAATGTTATTAATTCTTCTGCATTTCTTATATGATATTGGAGAACTTTTCAAATCAAAAACTCACATAAGTAACACTATATTTTATTATAAAATTATGAATGTGGATTATAAGTGATAAAATTAGCGCTATATGCCGAACAATGCATAGAGCGGCGTTATAGCTTGAGGCGCCAGCGCGACACCTCAAGCTCCACACTCAGACTATCTTTCTTCCCGTCGCCTCACACGCAACACACGCAATTATGCTATAATGCACTTTTTATGCAGTTAAACTATAAAGAAGTACATCTTGTACTATATGAACGCGAATATGTAAAGAGGACTAAATATCAATAATAAAACATTACATTATTTTATTATTAATATTGATATTTAAGACGCGCGGGTTACAGTACTAAACCAGACATGAAAAAAGTATGAATAAAAATGTTGTATACTCATTAAATTGTGATTGTGAAATGGAATACATCGAAGAATCTGGTCGCCCTTTAGATATTAGGGTAAAAGAGCACAAGCAAAAAACAGAAAAAAGAGATACAGGATATTCAAAATTTGTGGACCATGCTCTGGATAGTAATCACAAAATTCAATGGGGAGAAGCTAAAATTATAGGTAGAGAAAAGACATTATAAAAAGAGAATTTTTTTTAAGCAATAGAAATGGCAAGAAGGAAAAATGAAACAATTATCAGTCAACCAAATTTTGAATTGCCAATATATATATATATATATATATATATATATATATATATATATATATATATATATATATATATATATATATATATATATATATATATATATATATATATATATATATATATATATATATATATATATATATATATATGAATTTAAATAATAAAGTAAAATATTAAAAAGTACAAGTCAATATTATAAATGCTTTATTTCTGTTTATTTTTTATCACTATGGTAAATAACACATTTCTACGTAACATTTTTTAACTTTGTATAAATATTATATTTTGCGACTCACTAGTTCTGCAAGATATTAGTCAGTTGCCTAGTAACTTAAAAGCTTGTAAAAAAATATTGCATTTTTTTCTATTGTTTAAAAATATTTTCTTTAACTTTTTGGCTCAACATGTTTATTGTTTATGTTAAAAAAAATTAGACATTTACATATACTTAAATATAAGCTAAAAGATGCTCATTTATTTTGTAAGGTAAAGTAATACAAACACATCGCGACGTAATGTAATCATTTACAGTATCATAATAGAATTAAAAAATATATGTATTCGAGTAATATTCTTATTAAAAGTCATAAATTATTTAGATTTTCTTTTAAGCCTGAATGTGTATGATAGAGCAAAGTAAGAATCGCACTGAGCGTTTTACACAATATTGAAGGGGTCTTTCCTTTATCGCATTATGCCGATGTATCTGAGAAGTGTATGAATCATGCCTTGAAAGAAAACAGATCATGACATCCTCCATTAGCAGAAAAAAAATGCCTCGTATTTAAGTGAATTTAGTCTATCTTGAAATCTATTTAAATATTTAATTATTTTCATTTAAAATAAATTTCATTTTTTTATTTCAATTTATAATAAATCACTTAACACCATTAGTAAACATAACGAAATTAAGCAGAACCACACTGTCAGTGTGTCTTACTTGAACGTTAATTAGATGGTTTTATATAACTTGCAAGAGACTTACATATGCTAAGACACTGAGGCAAATAAATAATGTTTATTTCTTTTGCTTTGCATTGTTGGAGTCTAGAACAAAAATATATAAAAGACAACTTATATATTCATATCTGATTTTTACATAAATAACCTTTGCCTGATTATATACGAAAAATTGTCAGTTTGACGGAACGTCCTTTTTGTAGTATTTTTTGCACATATTATACTGCATTTACAATGATTTTTGCATTTATATACTGGTGTGCCAGGTTTATATTTTATTAGTCCTTCTGAAGTATTTGCAAACTTACTATAGCACAGTCTTAGAAATGCAGAATTTGTTACTTCCTCTATAAAGATTTGAGGTTTTTAATAATATTAGCAAGTAGTTTTGTAAATCTGGTTAAACTCAACTGTTGAATATAGTAGTAAGATAGTCATAGTAATTATTGGTGGGGGTTATGTGCTACATTAAATTTGTTTTTCCTGTTTTAAAAAGTATTGCAATATTTTTTTGAATTTAAAAAAAATTATTCCCATTTTTTCCATTTAAGTTACTAAATTTGAAAAAAAAAAATACAAAAATATAGCTTTTCACAAAATTTTAAATGTTTTTACACTTAATTATATTTTGGTTAAATTTTATACCAGGACTATTGTATTATTGTATTTTAAGCTTATTTGTAGTTATTTTAATACTAATTGGTTCCCTCTGCGTACAGATTTTTTCTTTTTCCGTTTTTCTTTTTTTAATGTTGTAAAATAAATACTTCAATATAACACATTTTAAAATATTTATATTTACAATAGACTAAAAATATAGGTTAAAATTTTAAAATATAAAAATTATTAGTTGTGGCATATACCTTAGTGTTCTTTAAGAGAATATCATAAAAATTGGTCATACGATTAAAATAAATTTTCTGTTGGGTAACAAAATAATTCAAAAATTCTAAAATTAAGATATACATGAAAATATTATTATTCTTATAAGAAAAATTATAATGAACATTGAAAATAATATAAGTGTTTATAAACAAAATACAATAATTTGAATTTCATTATTAAACTAAAAAAAAAGAAAATTTTATATATAAGCTAAACAGAATGTTACACATGCTTTAAAAATTAAAATATATTTCGACAAAATAAAAATAGAAAATTTATTTGTTTAGTAAAATTTTGTTTCAAATTTAGGGGTTTAATGTAGTGACACAAATATAAACACCAACAATATTTATAAAATAACATAATTTTGTTTAAAATATAATTATTGCTGAAAATAATTTATTATATTAATATTAAATAATAATTACCCTAATAGACTAGTCAATTTATATAATTACTAATACATCACTTTTTCTATTAAATAAATAGTAAAAATAATAAATTCATGCAACCAAATGCTAATACACCTTTCAACTGTATATCTCCCTCTCCCTCTCCTTCTCACTCTGCCTCTCCCTTTCCCTCTCCCTCTCCCTCTCCCACTCCCTCTCCCTCTCCCTCTCCCTCTCCCTCTCCCTCTCCCTCTCCCTCTCCCTCTCCCTCTCCCTCTCCCTCTCCCTCTCCCTCTCCCTCTCCCTCTCCCTCTCCCTCTCCCTCTCCCTCTCCCTCTCCCTCTCCCTCTCCCTCTCCCTCTCCCTCTCCCTCTCCCTCTCCCTCTCCCTCTCCCTCACCCTCTCCCTCTTCCTCTCTTTCCCTCTTTCTCTCTTTCTCCCTCTCCCTCTCTCTCTCTCCCTCTCCCTCTTCTTCTCCTTTTCCCACTCCCTCTCCCTCTCTCTCTCCCTCTCCCTCTCCCTCTCCCTCTCCCTCTCCCTCTCCCTCTCCCTCTCCCTCTCCCTCTCCCTCTCCCTCTCCCTCTCCCTCTCCCTCTCCCTCTCCCTCTCCCTATCCATCTCTCTCCCTCTCTCCCTCTTCGCTTCAACTTCCTTTTTTTCTACCTTCTCCCTTTGCCCCTTCTGTTCTATGTTCTCTTCGCCCTTCCCCTCCCCCTCCCTCTCTCTCTCCAAGATAACTAAATAAAAACTAAAACAAAAATAACGACATATTCTTTTATATCATAGATTTAAAGATAAACTTTATCTTATTTTTACAATTCTAATATTGTTACATAAGTTTTTATTTTATGTTTTTTTTATAATTATATATTTAAATGTACAGGGTGTCCATAAAGTGTCTGAGGGTGTTTAGACGTTAATAAAACACATAAGGCTCAACGTAAAATAAAATTTTGACACATCAAATAAAAGCTTAAATTATGGCAATTTGTAAAATCAAGACATAAATGCAATCAGATGATTTTGAATCTTGCTGTGTCAAAAACCGCACAAAAAAAGAGAAAATTGACGTCCGATTTCCGTTGCTGAGTGATGGCCACGATAGCGGCGGTGATACACTGCTTTAACACACGCATGTCACGCACTTTTTTCTTGAAGATCTGGTCCTTGACTTAGCCCCAGAGATAAAATTCAAGTGGCGTGAGATCAGAAGACCTAGGAGCCAACGCCATGGGTCCACCACGATGTAGCCATTTGCCTAGAAACACCTAATCCCGCTCGTCTCTGACAACGTGCGCCCAGTGTGGGAGCGCTCCGTCCTGCTGGAAGATAAGCTCGTTACCCCACCCCGTCTGGGACTGCAGCAGCTGCGGGATGGCGTACTTCTCAAGCATGTTCAGGTAGTGTTTACAGTGGACAGTTTGCTCGTGGAAGAAGAAAAGACCGATCACCAAATCGTTCAGAACTGCGTACCAAACAATCAAATTTGGACTGCCACGTTCGAAAGTACGAGTTGTGTCTGGACGTTCAGTGCCCCAGAAACACACGTTTTTAGTTTTTACTTTATCATACAAACACACAATGCTTTCGTTTCATAATCTCACAGTTCCCGACTTTTATCTTTAGGGCTACGTCAAGGACTTGATCTTTAAGGCGAAAGTGCTGATATGCGTGAGTTGAAGAAGCGTATCACCGCCACTATGTAGCAGTTCAGGGATTCTGCGCATGATAAGGTTTTAAATAAGAATATTTAGTAAAAATAATGATATGCAAATGATATAAATTATTGGCTAGCTAATTTGCATACATAAGAGAAAATAGGATATTGAGACTCTTAGGTAAACTATGAATAACATTTTAGGTAGAGCAATTATAGAGCTATTAGAATAATAATTAGACTTATATGCTATTGGTTTAGGTAATTTAAATAAAGTGAAAATTAAACACAAAGGATTATGGATCCATCTTTTAGATTATTATTACCACATTGAATTATTGTATGAATTTACTCTTTATAAAGAGACAGGTAAAAAATATAATATTTATATATTATTATTATAATATATCAATACCACATTGCCAATATTATATATTAAATATTTACCATACTTATGCCAAACACAGATCACTTATCACTATTTTAATGTGATAAAAATATGCACAGATTCTAAATATATGCATAATAAAATTATGCATTAATTTGCATATAAAAGATGCATTGCACAGAATCTAATTTATTATGCATTTATGCATAATATTACTTTAATTAGATAAAATAATCACATGATAAAATATAAACAATCACAATGCAGTGATTGACACACACGGACTACTCGTGACAAGAGAGATTCGTACTCTTGTTTTCCAAGTCCCATACTGAGATCCTGAGGGTTCCTTCCCTCGGTATTTATACCAACTTGTGGCGTGTGGACGCCAAAGTTACATTGACCCTGTGACGTATTGCAAGGGAATACATTTGCACACCACCCTGTGAGGGTGCCTCTCAACACTGCCATCCTTCCCTTCCATCCAAACACGTGTCTTTTTGCATGCGTCAGTGTTTTCTAAATATCATAGAACAAGGAAATTGGTATTAAAATCTAGCTGACACTACTGTTTTATATATGTATTAATATTTATAGTGATAATAACACGTGTAATATTTTCTGTCAAAATTAGTAAACAAAAACTCATGACATCATCATAAAACATAAAATAAAGTATTTCATTCACTATAAGTGCAACTTATATTATAATAACATAAAATATAAAAAAATTAAACTAAAATTATATATAATAATATTCGATGACATTTCTGACTGCCTTAACTATCGAGGCCATCACTCCGCAGACTCTCCGCAACGTGCCGCTCGAACAAGAGGTTCGTCTCAACGTGTGTCGTGTTACCAATGGACGCATGTGAATAGGCCTTGGGGTAATGTTTCAGAAAAGTCGAGTAAGACCTTACAAATTTTGAATCTGTATGTGTTTTTTCACATGATGCATGTGTTAAATTGATTAAATCAGACGTCAATTTTCTCCTTTTTTGCGGTTTTTATTGCAGCAAGATAAATATTTATCTGATTGCATTAATGTCTTAATTTTTAAAATTGTCATAATTCAATTTTTAATTTGATGTATCAAAAAGTTATTTTACGTTAAGCTTTATGTCTTTTATTAACGTCTAAACACCCTCAGAGACTTTATGGACACCCTGTATAAATATATATAATTATATACATATCGATCTCGTTGCGAAGAAAAGGCCTATCTTGTTTTTTGTCAGTGGAAGCAAAAAGCGTATTTTTTATTTAGTCAGTGGAAGCAAAAGGCTTAACTCGTATTTTGTCAGTGGAAGCAAAAAACCTATCTCGAGTGCTATATAACGTTCGGGAACGAGATAAGCCTTTTGCTTCCACTGACAAAATACGAAATAGGTCTTTTGCTTCTACTGACAAAATAAGAGATACGCTTTCTGCTTCCACTGACAAATAATGAGATAGTTTTTTTTAGCAACAAGATCGATTTATATATATATATATATATATATATATATATATATATATATATATATCGATGCCTCCGCGTCAAAAGCGAGCATCTACACTTTCCAGATTTCCGACCAAATGACTATCTACACTTTCCGCAGCCGAGCATCTGCAATGTTAAGCTAATGGCAGGTAGTCGAGTTACAGTGCTGCTCGGAAAGTGTATATAGTCGTTTGTATGGAAATCTGGAAAGTGTAGATGCTCGCTTTTGACGCGGAAGCATCGATATATATATATATATATATATATATATATATATATATATATATATATATATATATATATATATATATATATATATAAATATATATATATATATATCTATATATATATATATATATATATATATATATATATATATATATATATATATATATATATATATATATCGTGTTTTAGTTAATAACTTAAATATTAATTATTATAATAGTAAGTTTGCACATCTTATGAAAGTTTATTAAAAATTAAACCTCTTACACCAGTAAAAATGTATATAAATATACATAGGCCATAAAAAATGAAAATTACATTTTTAAGTTTAACCAATAGTTATTAAATAATATACCATTAGTTTTGAAATTCTTAAAGCTTAGTTAGCAACTTGAAAATTTGGTCGCACACAAAAAAAGCTATCAAACACTGAAAATTTTTAAATAAATATATTAAGCAGTATTTAAAAAAAAAACCATTTTTTACTTGTGTTTCTCTAATTTTTAAAATTGTTACAATTCAACAATGCCTCGCAAATACTATGTGGAAATCATTACTAGTAAATTAAAAAGGTTGATCTGAATTAATAAGAAAATATATAGCAGATAAGAAGGTAAATGCAGCAAATTTATAATTTACAACACTTATTACTACCATTTCTAGTCAAATAAAGTTTAAAAGAAAAATTAAACACAAAAATGTAATATCTGTGACATTTTGCTTATTTTGTTACAAAAATTATTTGGTAAACATTTGTTTATTTAACTGTTCTTTAATCTGACCTCTAGAGTCTACAGAAAAAATATTGAAAAACCTATGACGTGACAAATTTTACTGAAATAATATGCAGATCAATGTATTGGAAGGTTGTAAAATAATTTAGGTTAGGGTTACCTAATCGATATAACTGCCTACCAATATTTATGAAACCATTTTATCTTAATAAGTAAAGCAACATATTCTGCATTTCTGAGTATGTGCAACAGTTAATGTGCATATACTTCAGAAGGTCTATTAAAAATTAATCCTGGAACACCAGTATATGAATCCAACAAACGTTGTAAATACAGTGCAACATGTGCAAATAGAATAGTACAAAAAGGACGTTCAATTTTTTTTTAAATTTTATATAAATTTTTTTTAGAGTTGAAGGAATAATGGAAGATGTACTATATGGTAAATTACTTTGTAAATATATTTTTAAAAAGGCCAAGACACAGATAACTGATGGAAGAATTAAATTTAAATATAAAAATTGTCGTTTATATATTTTTGTTCCAGACTTCAACAATGCAAAGCATTAGAAGTAAACAGTATTTATTCGGCTCAGTTTCTTTTTAAATATAAGTTTCTTCCAATTTAGATAAAACTATTGAATTAAAAATCAGATAAATCACAATGACAGTAAGGTTCTGCTTAATTTCGTTATGATTACTAATGGTGTATTGTGATTTGTTAAAATTTGAAATAAAAACATAACATGACAATCTTTTTAAATCCTTTTCTCTCTTTTTGTTAAAACATTTTTAATGCTATAAGCTAAGGAGTTTTCTTTAACTAAAAATTATTGACACCCTTATTGACAAAATTTCCTTCTTTTCTCCTTGCGTCTCTGTGTAGAGACGCACCAGTTCTCACACATAATTATGCACCAGTTGTCACACAGACGATCGCTCTGTCTGCGCCCTCTGGCAGCATGTAATATAGCGTTAAAACTAGCTTGGCTAATTGTTTTGAAAATAATTAAAGCAATATTAAATTCACTACAGATAAGAAGTGGTAATGAAAATGAAGCTATTTTCGTAGTCTATAAATTTGCATATTTTTTTTTCAAAGGCTCTGCTAGCCTAGCCTTCTTCTTCGGCCAAATGTTTAATATTTTAGCCTCTGCTGACCAGGCTTAAGCTCCCTCAGAGCTCTGCAGAACAATTATCACCTTTGGTAAATCAGCGTATCTGTCCTCCAAATATTTGGGCCCCGGCATTGAATTTTGACATTTCCTGTGCTCTTTTCTATATCGTACGAAATTAGTCTAATTATGAATTCGGGTACCCCTGACTGCCCAACTCAGCAAGCAAAGTTTGATGCATGCGCATACGAGAAATTCGTCTTATTTGTTTATGACGTAACCTAAAATTAATCATTATTTGTAATTTTGACATGGGTTTAAGCTCCTATGTAAAATAGTATATCTTGAGTTTGACATATTTTTATTAATAAAACTTACGATTGTTGTAATCTAAATTGTGTGTTCTGTCATATTATTTTCTATTAACCTTCTCTGTAGAAAAATATCTGTTTCACTAACCTGTGAAGCTTTTTGATAGATAATAAGGTAATCCTTTGCAGTCCGAGTGCAGTGCTGTGCCACCCCTTTCTTGGCCTTTGCTTGGGTAATATCAAACATTAGATGCGCTAGTGCGTAAAATTTATGAAAGTAACAAAAGGCATAAAAATTTAAATTTAATTTTTATTTTAAAAAAGCTCAGTAAAATAAACGAGGTACTGAAAAGAGATTAAATGGTAAATAGTTGAAATAATAAACAAAAAAAGACTTTTTGTCTCAGCTTCAGGTGGTGAGACAAGAAGTCTTTACACCATATATGTATAGAAAAAGCAAAAAATGGACAAAAATATGATATAGCTAAATATACTATTGTGTGTGAATATAAACCCAACTGTGGTGTATATTCAGGTAAGGTAATAATAATTGATAACCATTTCTCTTTGTGTTATAATTTTAAAATATTGAACTTAATATTAGAATAAAAATTATTTTGAATAACATAAATATCTTTAACAAAATATAATTTCGAATTATTATTTTAATTGTATGTTTTTACGTTCACTCACTTTTCTTATAAAAATATTATATTAAAAATTTTTAAATAAAATTTGAAATAAAAATTTAAGAGAGTAAGCAAATGTGCATTTGTTGCACTATTTTTACGTCCAGAACCATGCAAGTTTATTTCGCAGAAAGAACCACTTCCAAATTACACAATAAGTATTTGCATAATTATAATATAATCAGTGTATAAAGTATACTTAACTCTTATTAAAACTTAATACGATTTTAAATTATTTGGTATACCTAGGATGTTTTATTCATATTTAAAAGAAATCGTAAAGTTATTATATAAAAAAAAAATTCAATTTTTTATTTTATATACTAAGTTTCTCTCCCTCAATATATATGCACACTGTAGTAGCCTTGTTATTAACGGTTAATAATTAAAGGTTATATATCAAAGCTAAAATAAAAAATTCAGCCAAAAATTAGCTTCCGAACGAAGTGCATGTTGCACGGCGCCAACGCACCAGTTGTCATACAGGCGATCGCTGTGTCTGCGCCCTCTGGCAGCACGTTAATATAGTTTTAAAACTAGCTTAGGTAATTGTTTTGAAAATTAATTACAGCAGTATTAAATTCACTAAAGTTAAGAAGTGGTAATGAAAATGAAGCTATTTTTGTAGTCTTTAAATTTGCATATTTTTTTTTTCAAATATTTTTTAATGTAAGTTTTTTTTATTAACAAATTTATTAGGTCTTTATGAGATATATGAACTTTAGAAATATGAGCTAATGTAACTTTTATTGTTAAAAAAGTTTATGAAGGAAGATTGGGAAAATTATGAAAAGAAATTGACCAATTAATTTTACAGTTTTTACCTATGTATAGTATATTACTATGTAAATAAAACATATATATAGATACAAACACATGCATTTTATATATTTTAGTTCCTTTTTTTATAATTTTTTCTCCTACTTAATAGTTATTAGTAATACTTTTGTATACTGTAGATAAAATATTCCAATATAAAAATCATTATGTTATTACAATCTTTGTTAAAATTGAGACCATTGAGACCAAATTAAGCAACCTACGCAAGTAACAGTTTTGGATACGTTTATTATGTTAGGAAACACTGTAAGAAACTTTGCAATGCTTTTCAATGAGTTTTTTTTTACTTTGTGATAATTATTTCATAATTTCACATCAAATTTCTGTTATTTTATATAATGCCACTTCGTTTTGCTATTGCGGAATACGACTTATTCAATGATTTTGTAAGGTGCCACACGTCGTAGGTGTGTTTTTTATCCTTATATTTCTCTTTAATCAATTGTTGTACACCAGTGTAACGATCTGTGCATAGCACATTAAAATGAGTCAAATTTTCTGATCAACGGTCAAAAAGTATAAAACACTCCTGAACGTGTAATAGAGCGCTTGTGTCAAGCGCCTCCTTTTTGAAGACCGTAAAATCTACACTTTTACAAGATCTTGCACTCATCATGTTTGAGTATAAAGGTAGGCATTGTAGTTTGCAGAATCATATATCCCGTCTGAAATAATTGTTGTGCTATTTTGTTTCTTCTGTGCTTCATTTTCTTCTTGAATAACCTACTCTCTGGGCCTTACTAACTCATTACGTAGATTTGGTGACGTGTATACTCTAAAGTTTTTGGAGTATTCAGATTCACAAATGCTAGGCAACAGCAGCGTGCGGGTGAATCAATCAATTCCAGCAGAGGAAAAGTCATTAAGATATACTGCAGCCGTAAACGCTACGTTCCCGACTATTTTTTTAATAAGAGGTTCCTGAGATAGTCATATATGTGTGCGATGCTTGAGGCACTCAGCTTTAGATTCAAAATATAGATAGTTAAATAAAGGTTCTATAATCGTTTTAGGTAACCGTGCATTAAAACCAACTGTATAAGTACTGCTTTGATGAGGGTATTGTGTTTCACAATGTTAAAAAGTTGTTGTTGTTGTAATAATAATTCCTGATGTCTTTGATGTTGCTGTTAAAGTTCTTGTTGCTAATGTAAATTTTTTTTGACATGTGCATTCTTGTGCTTGTAAATTCATGTGCTGCTTGTATAACTAAGTTTGGCTTATTGGTTGATGAAGTAAGAAATCTTACCTGTTACTTTTTTATGTTGATATTGTGTTTGTTAAGGTATTCGTATATGCTTGCAAGATTTCATGCTCCTTTAGTGTTTTATTACAAAATACTTTTTAAACTTCAATAAATGTTCTCCCGGGTTTATAAATTTTGTCATGCTGACAATCTTAGAGTTTTATTTAAAACTGTCGAAGCTGCTCTTGTTATCTATTTTTTAATGATTTTCTTGAATAATATCAACAGCATTAATAAAGAGCTGAAACAGCGTCTTAACAGCATCAGTAATATAAACTTGTAGTTTCTTTATACCCTGTAGACTTTGCAGTTATTTTGTATCATGTCTCACTATGTTTTCATTATATTACAAATAATACCAGCAATATAATTATGTGAATTAAAAAAACCATTTTAATAAGGACCATACTGAATATGAAAAGGAACGAGGTGTGATGCTGTGAGTTAACGGAGGTAAGTCGATTGTAAGCGAGTCTTAGTGGAAATACTTGAATAGAAGCATGTTTTTTAGAAATAGGGCTTGATATTTCGAGTATAACGGTTTGTGTAGTAGCATAAGTTACCCCTAGAACATACATAAGTGCATCAGAAAATTGCTTACGAAATGAAATTGAACAAAAACAATAAAAAATTCGCAAAATATATCCGACAATGTCTGAAAATCTAATAAAATACAACACCGCTGAAGTCCCACTTCAAATAAAAAAATTCAAAAACGTAAGAACTATATATATATATATATATATATATATATATATATATATATATATATATATATATATATATATATATATATATATATATATATATATATATATATATATATATATATATATATATATATATATATATATATATATATATATATAATATATAATATATATATATATATATATATATATATATATATATATATATATATATATATATATATATATATATATATAATATATATATATATATATATATATATATATATATATATATATATATATATATATATATATATATATATATACAGGGTGTCTGTAAAGTTTTTGAGGATGTTAGGACATAAAGAAAACACACAAGACTTAACGTAAAATTAACTTTTTAATATTAAATGAAAGCTTAGATTTTTAAAATTTTGGAAATTTAAACAGTTTTAAAATCAAATAATTAATAACTTTGCTAGAGGAGAAACAGCACAAGTGAGATTTTGTCCATTTTTTTTAGTTTTTACTTTTTTACATTATTTTTTAAACTTTACATTATGGTATTCTTACAAATGCACCGATGGCTGCGTGACAGACGTCCAGAGGATCCTTTAGCTCGAACCAAACATTATGGAGCATTTGCGTTGTAATGGACTAGATGATGGTGGTGATCCTCTGCTTTCAGCTCGTTATTCACTGGTGTTTTGAAGACTTTATCCTTGACGTAGCCCCAGAGGAAAAAATCTGGAGGAGGCGGGGGTAGGGGCTAGGGCCAGATGATCTTAAGGACCCATGCAAAAGGTTCCTCTCGACCAACCTTCTACCTGGAAACAACGTATTAAGGTGTGGTGAAGCATATTATCTTGCTGGAAGATTAAATCATGAAGACACACTGCCTGTGCTTGAAGGAAGCAGCTGGGGGATCTAACAATTCTCTATCGTATTCAGGTTATTATTCCACCTGACTAGAATGATCATTCCATTCTTCTTCCAAGAGCTAACAGTCAGATAAGATAATTACCTGGATATGCTAGAAAATTTTGCAATCCCTTAGCTGCGTGAAGCACAGGCAAAATGGGGTCAAGATGGTGCTCCATTACATTGGGCACATATTGCCAGACACACGCTAAATATTGTGTTTCCAGGTAAAAGGATTGGTCGAGATGAACCTTTTGCATGGGTCCTTAAGATCATCTGGCCTCAGCCCACCCCCCCCCCTTCCAGATTTCTTCCTCTGGAGCTACGTCAAGGATAAAGTCTTCAAAACACCAGTGAATTACGTGCGAAAGCTAAAAGCAGAGGATCACCGCCACCATCTAGTCCATCACAACGCAAGTGCTCCATAATGTGCGGTGCGAGCTAGAGGTTCCTCTGGACGTCTGTCGCGCAGCCATTGGTGCCTATGTAAGGATACCATAATGTAAAGTTTAAAAAAAAATGTAAAAAAGAATAAAGTTAAAAAAAAAAGACAAAATCTCACTTTTTGCTTTTTCTCCTCTAGCTAAGTTAATAATTATTTGATTTTAAAACTGTTTAAATTTCCAATATTTTAATAATCGAAGCTTTCATTTGATATGTAAAAACTTAATCTTTCGTTTAGTCTTGTGTGTTTTGTTTATGTCCAAACATCCTCAAAGACTTTACGGACACCCTGTATATATAAATATATATATCTATATATATATATATATATATATATATATATATATATATATATATATATATATATATATATATATATATATTTATATATATATATATATATATATATATATATATATATATATCTGTTTTATTTAATTTAATCGCAGAAAAGTAAAACTTACTCTTAAAAAATGACTTCTTTTTAAATGCTTGAAAAAGGAACTATTTTATTAGTATAAAATATATTAATTATAAGCAGTGTGGTTTAAAGTTAAATCGAACATAAAAACTAGAATAATTTATAACATTTTCTGCTTTTTTGAATATTTTTAACAATACTTAACACAAAAAGAAAATTAGGAACAAAAGTTACCGAATTTATTTCTCAAATATTTATTTTACAAATAATAATTGCAACTAAAATGTTTCTGGTTTTAAAAAAAAAAGGAAAAAGTGTTTAAGGAATGTTTTAATTTCCTAAATGTAAATATTTTCTTTTTAGGTACAGTTTTAAAAAATTTGTTTTTTACTCTATAAAACCTATAACAACGATAGTTAGTCTACTTTTTACAAACCTAGTTATTGGATAAAATTCTTTTAAAGTGTAATACTACTGTTTTTTTGCTCGATATTTAATTCAAAATGATTTTTTTTCTTTTAGAAATACTAGCGTAAACTGTAACATAAAGTTATGAAATGTTTAAATAACTATTATGGACATCTTTAAATAACTTAAAAACGGAGGAAATTAAGTTAAAATCATTTATTTACATATTCTCACGCAAGTTAGAAATTTAATAAGTCACAAAAATTCCATTGACATAAAAAATATAAAATTGGTAAAATTAAATTTAATTTTTGATGGCATAAGTTTCTGAAAAAGATGTTACAATACCAAAAAGCTGTTAAATAATTTTTGAAATAAAAAAGTAAAGCACTGTGAAAAAGCATATTGTAATTTAAAAATTGTATTTGAGAGTCTTTTCGCTGCCACCTCCTGACATGTTATAGTATGAAACTAACAAATTCCCTTTTTTATTAGCTAAGCAAATATTTGCCTTACTATGTTAAAATAAAAAAAATAACTAATTTAAAAATATAGCGACGTTATATCTTTTCATACAAAAAAAAACAAAATAATTGTATGTTTAATTATTTTTATAGATAAGAATTTTTAGTGGTTAATTAATGGAATTTATCCATAACAAAAATTTGACATCACCGTTGCATCTATACTATCGTAATAACATTGTTTATAGTTTTAAATCTTAAATTTATTTTAAGTCAATTCCTAACTAACTTTTTGTACAGCAAGTTGTTTAAATGATAAATTACCGTAACGAATAAATTTTGAGGAATTTCATGGTTTATTAAAAAAGTAACTGCGGTAACATATTAAATAAATGTTGGTTTGTTTATTACGCTAATTCTGTTAATATTAAATTTAAATATAATTCATTAAATAAACATTTTTGCAGTTCATAGTTAGGACTTTTTGTTGTAATCATATCAAAACGAAAAAAAAGAAACAAGTTTTAAAAATTTTCCAAACTTTAACAGACAATGACTCATAATCCCTTGAAACACGAAACTGCTGAAATCCTACTTAATATAAAAAAATATTAAATACGTATCAATAAGAAAAACTATATAAAACCGTTTTATATTATAGACTTCTTGTAAAAGAAATAAACTGACGCTAAAAATTTGCAAAAAAATTTCATATCCGTAATTATCTAACTAATTCTGTTTTATATTAAATAATTAATTTATGGATAAATTTCTTGTATCATTTATTGTTTTGGGTGATTTAAATGATATAGGGTTCAGAAGTTAGGAACATAAATATAAACATGATAGTATAATATATGATCTTATTTATTTATTAATACCAACTCATTTATACATTCGTCACATTTATTGCTTTCATTTAGCACGTTTGTGCAGAGTCATGTTTCAGTGTCTGATTTATAGAAATTTACATGCAATGTTATGGTTACAAAAATTGAAAATAGTATAGTATAGTATAGTATAGTATAGTATAGTATAGTATAGTATAGTATAGTATAGTATAGTATAGTATAGTATAGTATAGTATAGTATAGTATAGTATAGTATAGTATAGTATAGTATAGTATAGTATAGTATAGTATAGTATAGTATAGTATAGTATAGTATAGTATAGTATAGTATAGTATAGTATAGTATAGTATAGTATAGTATAGTATAGTATAGTATAGTATAGTATAGTATAGTATAGTATAGTATAGTATAGTATTTTATTATAAACAATAGAACATTTATTTAAGTTTACTACGTTAATTATACTACTTTAATAACTCAATTGTGGCATAACCTATTCTTAACAATAGACAAAATTAACAATAATTACACAAAAAAGGATAAAGATATTTGTATCATTCGAAGAATAATGCCACGTACCTTCCGCTATACTTACCTTCTCACCAAAGAATGGCGACTTTTTTTATCACACACTTCAAATTTAACTTTGAGGGAAAGTAGAGTGAGGGGAAACACACTTTTTTGTTTTGATAAATCATAACAACAAAATTAGAACAACATATTTTATTCTCATAGTAATTGTAACTGAATTTAATATTAAATATATTTTGAATAGTCTATTATAATAACAATTAACATTTACTTTATATTCACCTTGATTTCTTTAAAATAAGCATTTTTGTTGTTCTACGTAATATACTGGAGAACTATATTTACTATGATTGTTGTGCGCCTGCAAATAGACGACTGCCTAGTGAAGTTGTCAAAAAACTCTATTGAGACACTTTTATATTTTTTAATTAGAACTTTATTTTATATGTTAAAAAAGGTTGCCCACCGTAAATGAACAAATTATATTATTTAATAGAGTAATATACATATTACTTACGATTTACGCAGCAAATCGTGTAAATAATTATAAATTAATAACAAATTAATTTAAGCCTGTCTCCCCAGCTCACACACTTTAATAATGTCATTATCTCTGTTAACCGTCTAGTTTCATGCGCTGATGCAAGCACGATAAGAAGACCGTAACTAAAAATACATAAAACGGTAGCTAAATTGGGGCGTAGCACTGCTTCAGACCCAAAAGACAACATCAATCCATAGGACAATGCCCAAGACCATCTAGTTGTGACTGCAGCAAAATATGAGACAAAGGCTAACAGTCTGCATGCATACTGAAAAAGGTACATATTTAAATAATAATATAGTTTTGTATATAATTATAAATTGATAAAAATAGTAAAACAAGAGAATCAAAATATTGAATTTTTATTTCATAAAAAGAAAAACATAAATCATAAAAAAGCAAAAATGTTTAAATAACTAACATATAAAAATAGTATTCACATTATACAGTTATTATTGTCATAATAATTTTATGTTTAACATATACCTTTATTCATAGTACCATCATGGATATTTTTGTCTCCCTTCTTAGAGCTAGTGTTGTTTTTAATGGCTGGTGAAGGCAATAATTTAAGTACTTGTTCAGTTAATAACCTTTGTATATCAACTTTGTCGCTGTAAATACTGTTAGAAAGATTCCTACCTTGGCCTCACTTGGATTATTTTGTTCGTTCTTTAGCCTATCTGGCACTGCCTGAGCCACGTGTTCCAAATCAGTTGAAAAGTCGGCATGGACAAATGTGACAGCCTATAGCTTCGACTTTGCTAAACCTTAGATAAGGGAGGAGAGAGTAATTTTAGGAGCAATTTTTTTCACAGGTTAGCGTTCTCTTTTAGCCACATTCTCTAGCATATACCTAGCACACGCTTTGTTCGTATTTGAAGTTTGCTATCGGTGAATGGTAATATAAAATTGTGCGATCGATGGGCTAGCAGATTAACTTTTTGCTTTCATTTGAGAAACAAATTTTCATAGGCCTCCTCCATTTACGAATTTGTCGCGGCGATGTCAGTTTTAGGTGGGAGGTAGTCAAGTCTTAAATTATCATTTATCAACAAGTTTTTAACTGATTCACTGACTGCATGACGCTTTGTTGATCTTTCCTAATATGTTTCAGCTTTTTTAGTGTCATGTCTTTCTCGAGGTATCTTTGATTAATTTTGTTGCTAGCTCTTCAACATGTACAGCTTCTCTGTAGAGCAGGTGAGCAGTAACTGTGGGAAATGTAAGTTTAGTTCATTTATGACTGTAGCAACGTCCCGTGCTTCTTTTTATTGCACGCAGACTTGCACATGACAAAAAATGTAATATTTATTGCTTTTAAAAGGAGTCGTTAAATATTTAAATTATCCACGTATTATATCTGACCAAATAACATTTATTACAGAGTTAACGACATTATAGAGTTATGACAATCACATTTTTCAGATTGACGATTACAACCAAAACATCATTATTTGCGTTGTAATTCACAACTAACCGCATACTTTTATTTTTTTGTACTATGTGATTACAGAGTAAAAAAATGTTAATTTAAAAAAAGTAGCATGCTTTTTAAGTAGTCAAAAGCACCAAAAACTTTTTGCATATATTACCACAGATATTTCTGCATACAATTAATTTTCAAATAATAATGAAACTACTAAAAACCTTAAGAACTATTCGCAGTGATCAGAAAATTTCAATTTATGCAACCCGCACCACATTTTCATTCTAGTTTTTGCCTTTTTCTGATGTCATAAACGGAAATATTCACGCAAATTGCATACTTTAAAGTTTTTTCACGCTCTCGTGTGGGGCCACATTTACATTCTAGTAAAAATTATCATTAGTTTTGTAGGTCCCATTTTGAATTTAATTATTTAAAAGAACATGTTGTTTCATGTTGTCTATGCCTTTAATGGTATTTACTATTTATTTACTTTATACCAATTAAATGACTATCTAAATAAATAACCAACTTTAACTAAATGTGTATTATATTAAAACGTTAAACCACATTTTTCAATTTAGAGTAACTTTGATAAGTATAGTAAGAGTAATATTTAAATCACCGTAAATGCTCAAAATAATATATAATCATCTTTTGTTTATTGCTTGAGTTTATATTGATTTTATAAGTCTAAATTAATTCTATAAGATAATTGTCTTACGTTTTCATATTAATTTCTTATTAATCATTAAGGCACCATAATACCTTTTATAAATTGAATGCTTTAAAACACAACCTGCGTGTCATATAATTGTTATTGCTAATGCTGCTTTGCTCTATTTAAGTACAAAACTAAATGATTATTATAATTTTTAATTTTTATTTAATTTTTTAATTTTAAATATGGACAATTTTTGTTTTTAATATTTAATCAGTTATTATTTTTAATTAAAAATATCACATTCATTAATTTTGCTCACTATATTTAAAAAATGGTTATAAAAATTTAAGTTTTTAAAATCAATGAATATTGACAAAAGAATAAACTTACATAATAATGCCTATAATATTTAAATATCTGAAATGTTAGCAAAATCTGTGTCATCAGAAAAATATTTATTATTCTTTAATAGGATCGATATTGTCCATATCTGCTAAATCTCGTTTCTATTATATCGGTTTAGATATTTTTTCGACTGTATTGTGTTTAAATACGCGTGAAATAACGAATCTATTTGGTGAAAATTAGTTAAGACTTAGCATGTTTGAATGGTCAACCAAGGTATCTAGAGAAGAATAAATATTATAAAAAAAGTATTAAGAGTCAAATTTTTGGAACATGATATTTTTCCTTATAATATTGTGTCTTTTATCATAACTGTACTCAATTTATAAACATGTACAGCACTGGTAAATGTGTTATAAATTACATTCTCACGTCATACGGACCACCTTATTAGTCATTTTTTTATAAATTATCACTTATCTCTTTCGCAAGCAAGAAATTATGTAAATTTTTGCTTGAAGAATATTTTAAATATTCAAGTAAATTATAAAATAACTAATATTATTTGTTGAAAAAGCAAGATTTTAGTATAATATGGAAATTCAATGTCTTACTATACAAGTCCTAAAATTATTTGTTTACATTTAAATCCTACGTCTACAAAAGTATTAGTGGTTTTAATAACAATGTTTAATATAGATAGTAAGTAAGATAGTTATGTTAAGCACTGCAGATTTTGTCGGGAATAAGTTACCTCAGCTATATATATATATATATCCTTTTTTGTTGCTCTCTACAAGCGGTTTGCTTTTTAGCTTTTTAGGTTCAGTTATGTAATTAAAAACAATTTTAAAACTTAGCATATTTTGTTACAGGGTCCATGGTATATTTTCTATATTTCTCTTATAAATGGTATTATTCTCTCATATAAGTGGTTATAATGTTAGTAGTCATAAGACTTTTAAGTTTTCTATTTTGTTGTTTATAAAGTGTGTCATGGAACAACTTAATATCGTTCCTCGCAATTAGCCTCCAATTATATCAAACCCACCTAGTCTATCAACAAAACCGTTAACTAATAACCTACATTTACCAATAAAGTGATACTATGGAGAGATAATACTCTCATGTCTTTTAATTTCACATTAACACTTGTCCAACAGATTTTAGAAAGCGCAAAAACCTTATTCCCCGGTTATTGGTGTAGACAGCTGTCGGGACGGTCCAAAATGAATACGTTGCTCCAAAAATTTTCAAACAAATTTACTTTATATAAAGCACAGAATTCAGTGGCATCATCAACGTTAAGTCACTAAAAATGCTAGCTATGAAGTAATCAGTAAGTTATTCCTAATTTCTTATTGGCGTATAAATTGAGTTTATGAAAATAATCGGCTAATTTATTAATATTACCTCTCCTTCATTACTTAAATTAAAAAAAGAAAACAACGAAAGACTAGGCAGATTAGGATCAAGGCAGTCAATCCAAACTGCATATTGAACAAGGTTTGAATCTCATAAATGGAAAGCAAAGATTAATAAATTAAATTTGATAAGTATTCACTGTATATAGTAATTGGTAATTCTTTTGTATCGTTGGCATTTTTAAAAGCTGTAAACAAAAATAATAATATTTTTACTTCCAGAGCCTTCAGTTTTAGAGGATTCATTAAATATTATTTTCTCACATTTTCAAATTTGACAATTCAAAATATACGTAACGAATCAAAAAAACATTTTAACACACAAAATCACTTTTTTTTACAACAGTGGTATGCATAAAGCTTCAGCTTATTATTGTAATTTTATTGTATCTATTTTAAAAAGCACCATTTCAAATGATTTAAAAAAATTAAATGCTGTTTTGAACTTTATATATCAATATATATATATATATATATATATATATATATATATATATATATATATATATATATATATATATATATATATATGTGTGTGTGTGTGTGTGTGTGTGATTATATATATTATACATATATAATATATTTAAATTCTATACAATAAAAATCATTTAAAATAAGTAGACTAGTTTAACAGAACTATATTTTATTAAAACTTAATATAATTATTACTCATAACAAATATTGTACACATATCTACATTTTTAATGTTGTGTGTAATGCAATTATTGAGGTACAAATTATTTATTATTTATTATTTATTTATTTATTTATTTATTTATTTATTTATTATTTCAAAATGTTACTAAAGCATTGATAACATGATACAGTCAACTGGTAGCTTACTAATTAAGTCGAACCAGACGTAACAATTCAAGTCATTACAAATACAAAATAAATTCGTTACTTTAATTGTATTTCATTAAACGAAAATATATCGGAAATGACGATGTGTTTTACTAAAATAAAATTGCATCTTTCAGTATTTCTTCTGATTTTTCGAATCGTCTATGGCTAGTCCACCAGGCTGTTAAAATCATCTGCCCAATTTTCTATCATTAAACAGTCTTCCATGGAAGATGTTTCATTTTGGTCGAGGCAATCCTGGGTTACGAGTAAGGAGTATTGTTGGTTTCAAAAGCTTTATTTTACAAGAACAAGTTTGTTAGATAGAAGTGACCTTTTTAAACTTCTCATAATCGATTTTTTTTTGCGTCGTCAAATTAATCGAGAAAAATCAAAACATTAGGTACATTCAATTTCTGAATTTAAAATTCCTTTAACTTCTGATTTGTGTTGTTCAGCAGTCTTTACTGGCATTACATGTTATTAAGTAATAAAGATTTTGACATTGAGATTTTCAGACTGATTTAATTTACATGCAAGTCTAAAGGCTTGCTGATGATAATAACGATGTATTGAACGCTGGTAACTACATTTATTCTACATAACTTTTTAGGATATCAACTAGGACTAGGTTGACTATTACAAGATCCTAACAATTCTTCATATTAAGCTGTATGTGCTCCTCCTGATAGACGAGGTTATAGCTTCTTGTTGACATAGCGTTGGATGCGATTTCTCAAATCTTTTTCGTTCTCTTTCATTCTAAAAAAGTTCTCTATCATTCTTTTTTTTGGTCACTCGTTGAAGCAGGGGAACAGGCCATGATATAGTTACTCCTATTATTTACCTCTAATCTGGCATGCGGGAATCCTTGGCTGAGGGTAGGAACGAGAGCCAAGTTGTTTTTGACAAACCTGGAGGTTCCATGCGTCAGTGCATAGTAGATTTGTCCATCATATTTGACACACTAAACATACATTTATATTACAATTTTTTAACGTTAATACATCGAAAATTTTCATGTCTTTAATGCTGGTTTCGAAATTGGAAAGCAGGAAAGTCTAAGAATGAACACTATCATTGAAAAGAGCTACGCTCCTCTATACAATGGCCTTTTTGAGGTTTTACCGCATCTAATTGCGTTTTTGCTTGTGACCAATGAATTACTTACCCGGTTGAAAATTATGCTGCGAAAGTTAGTCCACAATGAAACACGCTCCTCTAATGTCCAAAGAAGAAATAAATTCAAACATAATATTAGGTATTTCCATTTTTTTTCACTATTATAATAGTTTTTTCAGGAAGAACACGAATTTCTAGATCAATTTTATAGACATGGTACTTACAGCATTATGTGAAAAAACACATGTAAGCTTATTCCAAGTGTTTTTACAAGAAAAAAGACGTTAATTAGTCCCCAATAGACTCTTTAGTTCTTTCAAATTCAATTTTTTACCCTTAAAATAATGGCAAATCAGATATACTATGCCACGTTATACTACTGTGTTAAGCATGAAACTTTTTTATTTCTCAGCTTTTTTATTTTTTTTCTTCCGTTCAACGAAATAGTTCCTTCACTTTAGCGATGATCAGGAAGAATCATGTCGTTCACCATCTTCATCTTTTGACGCTGCAAATGCCTCAAGCTATTAATAAAGAACTAATTTCTTCAAAGTGGCTGAGAATATACAGGGAATACAGAGAATATAGAGAATATAGAGAAAAATACAGCTAGAATGATGATTGAAGTTAACGTATGCTGTAAACGTATGAAGATATACATTTTGTACAAACCAACTCTGTCCTTCGCCCTAGTTTATAAGTCTCTACTTTAATACATACACCATAAAAATATTCAATTTTACATACAATTAAAAAATAACTTTTCTTCAATACTAAGTATAGTCTTCTTACATTTCACTCACGATCTTTTTTAAAGTATTTTCTTTACTCTGTAAAATAGTATTAAAACTTGAGAACATCAGTGCACACAACACACAATTCCGTACTCTGCTAGTCTAGCAATTCATACTCAAAAGTCTAGCAGTCTTCATATTTCATATTACGATTTTATTCAGGAACACTAGAACAATTAAAATCACCAAAACAATTTATTTAAAGAAAATAAATTAAAATATGAATCTAAAATTAAGAAAATCAATATTATTATCTTTAAAAAACGATGAAAAATTTCTATTTTAGAAACATATAAAAAGTCATTAGAGATGAAATAAAAATATTTAAATGAGACTGTTATTTAAAATTCAAAGAATTTTCCAAAAGTTCTTGGTACAGTTCAGAGTCATACTTTCCAGCTAGGTTCTCAGTTGCATAGAAATACGCATCGTAAGACTTAAGTAATGTTGGTAGTAAAACATAATACGATGAAAGATTATGAGATTATGATTGAAGAAAATGGATGGGGAAATGAAAAAAATATATAATGGTTTAATATTTATAAAATGGAAAACTTGTTATCTAAGTACCACGGGAATTACGGACTAGTTTCTTTATTCAGTCACTCTGATATTGCAGGAAAGAGCCATAGAATCTTGTTTAATGAATTAATTAAAAGCAAATTTGAATATCAAAGAGAAATATAGATGCTTCTTCTTTTTAAAAGTTTTAAGTTTTTTTATATATTTTATGTTAGGTAATTGAATAAATTTGTTTTTTATATGTTGCATATTTGAATCAATAATATTGATAATAATTATAATAAAAAATTACCAAAGAAAATCTAACAAGGTGTATAAAATTATATATTTTATACTTTAAAAATTTATTTTTTAAAAACTTGATATATATATATATATATATATATATATATATATATAAACTGCAATTGAAAAATATTAAATAAAATTGCAGCATGAAATTTTTCAAAGTTTTATGCTGCGAATGAAAAAATTTATGTTTTTAGGTTCAATCTTAAGACGGACATTTAAGTTGGTGTTGCTAAATAAACATGCGTTTTGATCTTGCAGCAAAGTTGATTCAAACTGAGTAGCATTAAAAATTCATAATATTGTATTGCTCTAAACAAGCATTGATTCACTCTAACTCATGATAATAAGAGTAAAACATATTTGTATTTCAAGTGAGAGAAAGCAAGAAAGATAGGGAAAGAGAGTGAGACAGAGAGAAAGAGAGTGAAAGAGAAAGAAAGGCAGAGAAATAGAGAGAGAGAGTTGAAAGCTGAGAGGAGCCAGGTGACTCTTATCGAATACATAGAGCGCCCCAATTGACCTGATACCTGAATACGTGGATAAATATAAGTATAAGAACACATTTTTTATATTATAATAATTATTTAATTGTAAAAATAGATATTAAATACAACTAAATATGTATGCAAATACATATATATTACACGTTTATATAATAAAATAAAATATATTTACAAGGTAGTTTGTTGAATTTCAATTGAATCTGTCAGCGCTATAATTATAGTGAAGCATTTATATTTTAAAAGTCAACCTTTATATAATTTATATATTTTGATAACAAATTGCGATGAACAATAAAATTGGCATTCGAAGATTGGCAAAATTGAAGAATTCACAGTACTTAAAAAGTTACTAAATAAAGAGTTTTAACTAACTTATTGTTAGAAATTACTCTCGGTGCACACATTAAAAAAGGCAAATCAAAAATATATTAGTTGTTTTAGTTTTATTAACCATTTTTTTTTGAACTAGCACCTACAAACTATTGTATATAGTTTTATATTGTTCAGTCATGGCTACGTCTATGTAATGTTAAACGTTTAGAATAACGACTCAATCAAAACTGGTCCTCAAATAGCATGAAAAGACCATAATAAAACATAATTGTTAATATAATATGTAAAAATAGCTTTCTCTCTATGCAAACAATATTTAACAATTCTTTTTTGAAGTACTCTAAAACGCGCTATTTTAAAAAGTGATAACTTAAAATAATAGGTTTGGAATGGAATTTTTAGAAGGTCTACTTAAACATATAACGAAAGAAATTATGATATAAATTTTGAACTTTTAAATAACTCTAAAATTTCTATAATATTTTTGCAGAATATTATGTTTACTTGTATTCTCATTTTCAAAAACATTTTGCATAATATGCATTTTAAACAGTAGATTTTTAATTTACTTTATTTTTTTTTATAAATATTGTACTTTGAGTACTTCCAACGTATTGTACCTGTAAAAATGCCTGTTTATAATTGAATATGTACAAAACCAACGTTAACTATTTTGTACTGTACTTAATAATATTTTTATCATGGATTTTTACTTAACTTATAATATTATTAAAGTGTTTAATTAATTATGCTATATACAATTTTTGTTTTAATTTTAACATAATATAAAATCTTGGTTATACCAGAACTATTGTATTACTGTATTTTAAAATATTTATAGTCATTTTTTTATTTGTTGCTACCCTCTTCGCACAAAATTTTTCTTATTCCGTGCTGCCTTTTTAAATGTTGTAAAATGTTTACTTTAATAAAACACATTTATTCATTTGATATTTTTATTATACTAAAATATGTAGGTTAAAATTAAAAAAAAAATTATTTGTACTTGGATACACCTTAGAGTTTTTTTAAGACAATATCTTAGAAATTGGTCATACGAATAATATTAGTTTCCAGTTGGGTAATAAAATATTTTAAGCTTATTATATTATAACTTCTAAAATTAAAAAAACATCCGAAATAATTATTATGAAAATTTAGTAATAAAATTAATAAAAATATAATAATATATTATGATTTATTTGAATACGATTTTAAAATTATAAATTGAAAAAAATTTATATAATCAAATATAATCAGAGAGTTGCACATACTTTAAAAATTGAAATATTTAAAAAAAATATAAAAATAAATTAAAATATTTGAAGTTTAAAAAATTGGGTTTTAATTCATGGACATAAATAAAATCTAACAATATTTTTTAAATAATATAATTTGTTTTACAATTTTGTGATGATAAAAAATTTAATTGTCAGTATAAAAGATTACAATTTAATAAAGATAATTTTAAAATTATAAGAGGTATAAATCGATGCTATTCCATCAAAGTTAATTTACTACATTTAAAAATTTTATTTAAAGTAAATGATCTGCCTTTGGCGCTTCTACGCTTTTGACCATGAGAACGAGTTAAGTGAACTTATAATTTGTAATATGTTAGTTCTTATGCTTACACAACTTTTTTTAATTCAAATACATTCACAATGACAGGGAAACATAGATATAAAATTCTGAAAATTAAAGAATTCAAACGTGCAAAAAAAGAAGTATTTTGTCATTTCATTCTCTCCCTGTTCCCCTCCTTCTCCCTTTCTTCCTCACCTTTTCCAAGATTACCAAATAAAAACTAAAGCAAAGACAATATCACTTACTTTTATATCATAGTATCAATAACTAACTTAACATTATTTTTTCTTCATTTTAAATTTTCTTATAGTTAACTAAATATATATTTACAGGGTGTCCGTAAAGTCTTTGAGGATGTTTAGACATAAAGAAAACACACTAAACTGAATGTAAAATTACCTTTTTATACATCAAATTAAAGCTTAGCTTTTTATAATTTTGAAAATTTAAACAGTTTTAAAATCAAATAATTATTAGATTTACTAGAGAAGAAAAAGAAAAAATTGAGATTTTGTGTTGGCTGCGCGATAGACGTCCAGACCAACCTCTAGCTCGCGCATTATGGAAAATTTTCGGCATGATGGAATTGATGGTGGCGGATATCCTCTGTTTCAGCTCTAACTTTTCATTTACTGGCATTTTGAAGACTTTTTTCGTGACGTTGCCCTAGAGGAAGAAATCTGGAGAAGGATGGGGGGCTGAGGTCAAGTGATCTTAATGGCCCATGCAAGAGGTCCATCTCGACCAATCTATGTACCTGGAAACACCGTATTAAGCGTGTCTCTGACATTATGTGCCCAATGTGGTAAAGCGATATCTTGCTGGAAGATAAGATCATGATCCCACTCTGCATATGCTTGAAGCAGCTGGGGTGATTGCATATTTCTCTAGCATATCCAGGTAATTATCCCACCTGACCAGAAAGACCAGCCCATTCTTCTTCCAAGATCCAAAAGTCAGGTGGGATAACTACCTGGATATGCTTAAAACTTTTGCGATCCCTCAGCTGCTTCAACCACAGGCAGAATGAGATCAAGATGGTTCTCTATTACATTGGGCACATAATGTCAAAGACACGCTTAGTACGGTGTTTACAGGTAAAAGGCTTAGTCGAGATGGACCTATTGCATTGGACCTTAAAATCATTTGACCTCAGCCCCATCCCCTCCTCTAGTCTTCAAAACGCCAGTGAATGAAAAGCCAGAGCTGAAGCAGAGGAACACCGCCACCATCAAGTCCATCACGCCGCAAATGTTCCATAATGTGTGGCGCGAGCTAGTGGTTCGTCTGGACGTCTGTCGCGCAGCCAACGGTGCCCATGTAGGGATACCATATTGTAAAGTTAAAAAAAAAACTGTAAAAAAGTAAAAAAAAATTACAAAATCTCAATTTTTGCTTTTTTTCCTCTAGTAAAGCTAATAATTATTTGATTTTGAAACCGTTTAAATTTTCAAAATTGTAAAAATCTAAGCTTTAATTTGATGTATATTTTACTTTTACTTTAAGTCTTGAGTGTTTTCTTTATGTCTTAACATCCTCAAAGACTTTACGGACATTCTGTATTATGTTATATATATATATATATATATATATATATATATATATATATATATATATATATATATATATATATATATATATATATATATATATATATATATATATATTCTTGTTGTAGTTCAAGACATAAATATTTAATATTTTAATAGTAAGTTTGCACATACTAAAATATTTCTATTAAAAAATAAAACTCGTACACAACATAAAAAATATATAAAGTATATATAGGGCACAAAAAATTAGAACTACTTAGCATTAACGTCAACCGATAGTTATAAAATAAATTAACAATATTCTTGGAGTTCTTAAAGCTTTATAAACAATTTGAAAAATTTGATCATTTTTAAATTCTACATCAAAAGCAACCTAACGGTGTATATTTTTAAATAAATTTATTAGGCAATATTAAAAAAAATTGCTCCGTTTTATTACTTATTTTACTTATTAATATTTTTATTATTTATTTATTTATTATTTACTTTAAGAGCAATTTATACAATTTTTTTTAAATTGTTACAATTCAACAATGCCTTCCATATATTATGTATTATTAAAATTATTAAATTTAAAAGTTTTATTTTAATTATTAAAGCAGATATAGCAATAAAAATAATAAAGATAAGTGTAGCAAATTTACAATTCACACCACTAATTACAACAACTTCTAAAAAAAGAAAGTTTATTTATTGTTTTAATTACAAATACATAATATATTATGTAACATTTTGCTAATTATGTTTTACCTATTTTTGTAAAACATTAATCCATTCTACTGTTCTATCATCTAACCCCTTGAATCTACATACTCGTATTAAAACATTGTTACACATATAATGTAAGAAATTTTAACGAAATAATATGCAGATCAATGAACTGGAATGTTAAAAAATAATTTAGTGAGGTTAACCCAATTATTATAACTGCTTGCCAATATTTATTAAACCCTTTCAATCTTTATATGGGAAGCAACAAATTCTGCCTTTCTGAGCATGTGCTATAGTTAGTTTGTATATACTTTAAAAGGTTTAATAAAAATTAAACCTTGAACACCAGTATATAAATGCATCAAACGTTGTAAATGAAGTTTAACATGTGCAAATAGAATAGTACAAAAAAGACGTTCCGTCAAACTGAAACTTTTCCGTATACCTATTAAAATTGGTTGAGTTGTAAGAGTAATGGAAGATGTATCACTAGGTAAATTTGTTTGTAAATATATTGGTAAAGTAGGAAAGACACAGATTACTGATGGAAGAATCAAATGTAAACATAAAAATTGTCGTTTAAAAATTTTTTTTGGTTCCAGTCTCGAACAATGCAAAGCTTTAGAAGTAAACATTATTTATTCGGCTCAGTTTACCTGCAAATGTAAGTTTCTTCCTATTTAGAATAAACTATCAAATTGAGGTTCAGATAAGACACAATGACAGTGTGGTTCTGTCTAATTTAGTCATGAAAACTAATGATGTCGTATAATTTTTCAAAAGTTGAAATAACAAAAAGCAATGTTTTTAAATCTGTTACTCTCTTTTTGTGAACACAATTTTACTTCTATAAGTTTAGTAGTTTTCTATAACTAAAAAATAAATAAATTTAACTGTTTAACAGTATAGAAACATCCATAATGTCTTCCCCCTTCTACCTCACATCCACGTCGAACCACGCATGGATATTACGAACGTGATACAAAGCAGATTTAAACATTTTTACAAGGTTTTTCTGCATTTACATCAAAATTTGCATATCATAACCTTATGGGGAGAATAACATTGAACTTCAACACTTTTGCTATTGCAGAATACGACTTATTCAATGATTTTGTGACATGCCTCACGACGTTCTTTTTTTTATCCTTAAATTTCTTTTTCATCAATTTTTGAACCGATATGAAATCATAAAACTGCAATACATTATCCTTATGGTAAAATAGGAAAACCGGCAAAATAGCGATATATAAGAAGAAGAAAAGTCTACTCCTCTACTTCTCCTCATCTCTTAGGTAAAATATCTCACCGGACATGATGCATGCTTTTGCATGCTGTTATGTTTAATATTTTTGTTCATTTATATTTGTTCACACTTTTTTTCTTCCTCCGTATTATTCTATAAATAATTAAAGCAGTTTCAAAACTTTTTATATTACGAAGAAAAAAAAACTCTACGATGAAATAATAGTGGATGTTAATGATGTTAAAATGATATTTAGTAGCGATCAGAATTTTTTAACCCTCAAGCGCTCGGACAGAGTCTGTCTCGTTTTTGAGTTAGTTTTTTTAATTTTAAAATTTTTATAATTGCTCAAAGTTTATTTAAATTGTGTTACTTCTTTAAAAGTGTTGACTTACATCTATAAAAAAGTTAAGCGCGCAGATATGATTGCATTAATTGTTATTCATAATCAAAGTTTTGATTTTGCGTTGACAGCCGTACTGGTTTTGGGACATCTGCATACCTGCTCTATATAAAAAATATAAAAGGTCACCTCTTGAGTAGTCGATCACTTTGGAGTAAAAAATTTATTACCCTGAGAGGTTACAAAAATAAAGAGGGGGCCTTTTTTTCTCAAAGAAAAATAATGTTAAGTATATAAGATAAAAAATAAGGGATGTTAAAAGCTTTATTGCCTTCTTGCATTAATTATTATTTTATATTATAACACAATGCGGCCCTTTTGATGCTTTATTTATTTCATTATAGTATACACAGACTAATAAAAATAAATTTATAAAAGGTGTAAAAAAATACGCGGTTGGTGTATGGTATGGTATGGTATTTGTTCAAATCTTGTATAAAATATATCATCTCTGTAATTTGTAATGCCGTAATATATATATTGCAAATATCTACCTCTGAAAGATTTTAAGATCTGTAAGAGAAATAATATATAAAATTATGCATATTTAAATCTAATTTAATAATTTAAATTAAAAATATAATGGCAAAAAAAAATCTGCTAAACGGTTATGCCGTAGTAGATAATTTGATTTTTACTTTATTTAATTTATAGGGTAAAAAAATTAAATTGTTGGAGTTAATATGACAGGAGAGATGAGAATGAATATATACAGGGTGTTTATTTAAATTTTTACTTTTTCAGAAGCGCTTTTAATATGAAGTTTATTGACAAATCAGACTTTTTATACAACTTAAGTTTTGTCATTTTCTTTTCTGTTTTTAAGAACGTGCTTTGGCGATTTTTCTTTCGACTATATGCAAAACAACACGAAGTGTGATTTTTTCGAAAAAAAGACAGTAGCAAACAGCGTTTTCATAAAAAAAAATAAAAAAACGTCTTTTTCATTTTTTCTTAGTTAAAAGTGATGAGAAGCAAATGAAATTAAGATTTATCCACGTGAAAACCATTTGTAGCCCGGCAGTTGTCAAGTTGAAATTGCAGTTCGAGCCACATCCGTTGCAGAATATATCAGCCGTGATGGATTCGATAGCATCTCAGTAATCCTGATGGCGTTGCTTTAACTCTGGGATATAATGCACTGGAGCCTTAAACACTTTCTTTTTGTCATCCCACAAGAAAAAATCAGGTGGGGTGAGATCTAGTGATCTGGGTGCACAAGCTGTGGGTATATCTCGGCCAATCCAGCCTTTGTTGACATCAAAATCTGGTGCAATCGAGTTTTTTCAGCAAAAATGAGCTCTTACATCAATTACTGGTTAAAATCTAAACCACTTGACATAATTTTTTTTTGCGAACATTTTTTAAAATGTCAAAATATGTGCTTTAATTTGATATATAACAAGTTGGAATTTTAAAAGTTTTTCATATTGAAATCAGCCTCTAAAATAGTAAAAATTTAAAAAAACACCCTGTACTATTTTAAATTATATTCTTTAGATTCGAGACTTCTCTTCTTATAAAAGTAAAATTTGCTAGTGACCCCTCGCATCATAAAAAGTTTTTTATTTATAATCGAGCATCTATTGCTCTATTTTTTTCTAACCTTATGCACACAACCTCTTTAATACCTGATAAGGTTTAAAATTGTGAATCGCAGTCAATGTATTTCTTATAGACAAAAATACTTTTAGTTATTAATTTTTCGCTATTACCATAATTGCGATAAAAATGTTTAAATAATTTTGCTATACACTCTAATAAATTTTGGATCGTCTATAAAAATTTTAACTTTGTACAATGGATACCTTTTGTAATATCAAATTATAAAAATAGGGTCTAGTGCACTGGGCTTGGCATACCACGCAAAATGATTAGTCCGGCATCTTGAGGGTTAAACAAATTTCGATGTGAAATAACAATCTCAAACTCGAAGTTTCAATACTTTAACAAATAACCTTGCTTGGTAATGAGAAGCAAGAGTAGTGTTGTAAAAAAGCAAAAGTGCGCTCGCGAACTTTTAAATATGCGTGCGCGCACTTTTAAAAGTGCACTTTTATAAGTGCGCGAAAGTGCACTTTTAGCGCACTTTTAATATTTGAAAATTCGCGGTCTAAATCAGCCAATAGAGTAATTACAGATGTTAATTAAGTTAAAAGTAAGCTATTTTAACTTAATTTGTGTTTTTTAACTCATTATTAGTTATTTAATGACCCTCAAAGAAATTCTAAAATTATTTTACATTTTTTTTAATAAAAATCGTGATTTTTTAAAAAAATATTTTGTACCCAATTGTCTTGAAAAAAATTTTAAATATGTATTTAAACGTTCATTAATTACTACAACAGGCAATTTTAAGTCATAACTGGTTAAAATTTGATTTTTGCTCACTTTTGCACTATTTTCAAATTTTACCGCACTTTTAAAAGTGCGCGCACTTTTAAATGTGCGCGAAAGTGCGCTCTAAAAGTGCGCTTTTATAAGTGCAGTTTCGTTTTCACAACACTAAGCAAGACTGCTCGATTTTAAAACATCAAGATTTATATTTAAAAAAATTGTAACATCAATTAAATGTATTTATATTAGAGATCAAGTTTTTTGTTGTTTACTAGAACTTGATGATCGTTGACTTGGTCAAGAAATAAGAAAGCACGTGTTTAATATTACAGTTAACAGGTATGAGGGGAATGGAGCTCTGAAATAGCAGACAGGAGAATGGGCATACAGTGTTGCTCTTCTTTCTATTGTTGTGCAGTTTTATGATTTCATATGCACCAGTATTTAACGATCTGTGCATAGCACATTAAAAGGAGGCAACTTTTTTGATAAACGGTCAAGAAGTATATAACACTCCTGAACGTGTAATGAAGCGCTTGTCTCCTGAGCCATCTTTTTTAAACCCGTAATATCTAAAAATCATAACTGTCGTCTGAAATAATTTTTGTGGCCTTTTAGTCTACATCTTTGCTTCATTTTCTTCTTGAATAACATCCTATCTCTGCCTTACTCACTCATTTCGTAAATTTGGTGACAGGTATTCTCTAAAGTTTTGTAGTATTTAGATTCAAAAACGCTAGGCATCTGCAGCACGCGGTGTAACCGATCAATTCCAGCAAAAGAAAAGTCAATAAGGTATCCTGCAGCCGTAAACGCTACTTTTGGCCTGATTTTTAATTTAGAGATTTCTGAGATTGCAACACATGTGTGTGATGATTAAGGCACTCAACTTCAATTTCCAAATAAAGATAGTTAAATTTAGGTAACCATGCATCATAACCAACTGCATACGTACTGCTATGGATATGGGTATTGTGTTTCCAATTTTAAAAATTTGTTGTTGTTGTAATAATAATTTCTGATGTTTTTCTTGTTGTTGTTTAAGTTCTTGTTTGAGTTGTTGAGGGTTTAGTATTTTTTTAATGTGTGATCGCTTGTGCTTGTATATTCATGTGCTGCTTGTATAACTGAGTTTGGTTTAATGGTAAATGAGTTAAGAAATCTTTGCTATGTTACTTATTTTATGTTGATAGTGTGTTTGTAAGTGTGTTCGTGTATGCTTGCAAATTTTCATGCTCATTTAGTTTTATATAACGAAATACTTATAAATTATAATAAATAATCTTCCTTGTTCATAATATTTATAATGCTGAAAATCTTAGACTCTTATTTTAAACTGTTAAAGCTGCTCTTGTTATCACTTAATTGTTGATTTTTTTAATAATATCCACAGCATTATTTAAGAACTGTTACAACGTTTAAACAGCATCAGTAATATAAACTTGAATTTTCTATATACCCTCTAGCCTTTGCAGTTAATTTGTATCATGTCTCTCTAAATATCCAAGATGTAACACTAATTTACAAGCAATATAAGTATATGCATTTAAAAAAAACATTTTGATAACGACCATACTGAATATGAAAAGGAACGAGGTGTGATGCTGTGAGTTAACTGAGGTAAGTCGATTGTAAGAAAGTCTTAAAGGTAATACTCGAATAGGAGCATGTTGTTCGGAAATACGGATTTATATAATCGGGTAATACGGTTTGTGTAAGTTACCCTTAGTACGTACATAAGTGCATCTATAGTATAAAAATGCTTACTTAATGTAATTGAGCAAAAAAAAAACTTTCCTAACTATATCCAAAATAAATATGTCCTTATATCCATATATGACTTACAACACTGAAATCCCACTATATTAAATTTTTTTAAAAATCGTTTATTATTATATATCGTCGTGGTTCCGCTATATTGTCCGATGTCCACTTGGTTCAAAGTTTACTAATGTCCGATGTCCACTTGGTTCAAAGTTTACTATGTCCGATGTCCATTTTTTTTAAAAAAGTACTAATATCCGATGTCCATTTTGAACCAAAATTTTTTTATTGTATTTTTCAATCCAGAATTTTGTTTTACATATATATTTAAAATTTCTTATAGCTAGCTTAAAAAATTGAAAATTTATACAATAAAAACTCAAAATATATTACGAGAAAATACGTCAGCTGATACGCGGTACGCCTCTTTTTACGAACACGCAGATATCATTTGCTTGTCAAAACTTGTATTTTAACAAAAAGATAACAATATTTCTTTAAGAAATTAATTTAAAAAATAATAGCTATATTTACCGGCTTATTACGGTTAATTTTCAATAAATAAATTTTCAATAATAAAAAATTTCTACAATCGATGCTACACTTCAACTTAAAATTACTCAGATATAAATTTAGATTTTTTTTTTACATATAAAATAAAATTTACATTTTTAATTAGCATTTGTTGGTTTAAGAATTGATTAAAAAATTTATAATATGCAAAAGTATACTTATATATACAAAGAAAAATTATTGTATCGCAATAGACGATTAGAAAAAGTTTTTTTGTAATATTTTCTATATATTAAAAAAATCATATTTTTAAATATTAAATATTTGCAAATTTTATCGCAAACAGTTTGCATAAGAGTTTAGTGGTAAACTACCCCTATCTGTTTTTCCACTTATTTTGAAATTTTTTTTTTCACATAGAAAATAAAAATTTCGTACGAAATTCATAATCATGAAATATAACTTATCCATAGCTGCGCAACCTAAGTAAATACATGCAGTGCTTGAATTAAATTTATATTTTTCTTTAATTGCAAGTTGCAAGTCAACATAAAATGAATTATGAATTCTTTGACTCTAAATTTTAATTTGACATGTTTATTGTCTGCAGTTGCATATAGAAAAGAATTAATTTTAAGTTTCTGAACAAACCTATATGGTTCAAAAATAGAGCAAAAGTAGTTATTAACTGTGACCTAATTTTGTTTGTGATAATTTTTTTAAACTACTGCAATATATTTTCTGATGTATTAATTTGTATGACCATTTTTTAAAATTATTACTAACTAAGAGAACTTAAAAACGAAATTAAGGGAATTTTGAATTTGTAATTCTTGATATTTTATACGGCAATCATCCTTTTTTTTTTTTATTTACTTAAGTCATCTTTGGAGCAAGTAATACTTATTTTTACGCATATTTTTGGTGAGTTGCGCCAATTATCGCGCTGTTGCTATTACGTAACGTGCAATATAGAAACTAAAACTTCATATTATAGGCAATAAATCAAAAATTCAGAATAATGTTTTATTTTGTTAATACAACGCTTCGTTCATGAGTTATAATATTTAAAGTTTGAGTTTGCGATCTTTTTTGCTCAACCGAAAGAGTAATTATTTTATTTCTAATAAAAATATAACATATTTTTAATAAATAATTTATGCCTTGTTTGGCAATATTTATGATAGTAACAACTGTTAAATGCCTCATTAATACTGCAAATATTAAAGTAGATAATTAGTTTTTTTTTGTCTCTTTTTTTTTTTGACATCGGACATTAGTAAACTTTGAACCAAGTAGACATCGGACATTAGTAAACTTTGAACCAAGTGGACATTGGACAATATAGCGGAACCACGACGATATATATATATATATATATATATATATATATATATATAAATAAATATATATATATACATAAATATATATATATATATATATATATATATATATATATATATATATATATATATATATATATATTTATTTATATATATATATATATATATATATATATATATATATATATATATATATATATATATATATATATATATATATATATATATATATATATATATATATATATATATATATAATATATATATACAATATATATATATATAAATCTGTTTTATTTTATATAATTGCAGAAAAGTACAACTTAATTTAAAAAACTACCTTCTTTCAATTGTAAGTGTGGTTTAAGGCGGTGGGGGACTGACTTGGACCAGAAATCGCTAAAAGAAGAACTATAGTTTCACAATAAGTTTTTGTACATGATTTAATTCCAATAAAACAAACACTATAATTTACAAATAAAATCAAGTAAATTTTAAACATTTTTTTTATTCCAAAACATTTTTTAACTATATTTTTAAAGTAAAAATGTATATAATTTGACTAAAATTTCCCGCTAAAATTTGATTTTCTACATTTACATGTTATCTTTAAAGTGTAATAACAAATATTTAAACGTGTTTTCACATATTCGACATAACTTAATTTTTAAATACCATTTCTTCTTTATTTTGTGATATTATTATTATTAGCAACCGTCCTAGTTTGCGAGGTATCATTCGGTCACCTACTCCCTTAAAGTTAAATTTAAAAAAATTATTACATTTCCTAATTTTTTGAAACTTTTAAAAAAACGTAAAACAATAATAAATTTAAGAAAAAAAGTTAAAAATTTGATTTCTCAAAAATTTATTTTATTAATAATAATTCTATTTAATATATTTTTGAGTTAACAAAAAAAAGCTAGCAAGATTTTTAGGCATGTTTATATTTCCGAAAAAAAAATTGTTTTATAGGTACAGTTTTAATAACAAAATTTAGTTTTTCAACAAATAAAACCTAAAACAACGAAAGTAAGTCTACTTTTTACAAATCTAGTTATTGAGTAAAATACTTTTATAGTGTGATAATACTGTGTTTTGACTCGACATTTAATTCAAAATAAATTTTTTATCTTTTAAAAACTAAAAAAAAAAGTAATAAAAAGATTGATCGATCTCTACATGTCATCCTTAATTAACTTAGGAACGGAGAATATTAGGATAAAATCATTTGATTTTAAAATATCACGCAAGCTAGAAATTTAATAAGTGACAAAAAAATATAAAATAAGTAGAAATTTAATATAAATTTTGATAGCATTACGTTCTGAAGAAGATGTAACAGTACCAAAATGCTGTAAAATAATCTTTCGGGTAAAAAAGTTAAGCAAGAAAGAATATTGTATTTGAAAAATTGTAATTAAGAATCCTTTTCGCAGCAAAGTCCTTACATATTAAAGTATTCAACTAACGAAGTCCCACTTTTATTTGCTAAGCAATAATTTGTCTCAATAGGATAAAATAAAAAGAATCCAATTTATTTAAAAAAATAGCGTCGTAATATCTTTTCATACAAAAAGAAATAAAAACAATTATACGTTTAATTACTTTCATACATAAGAATCTTAAGTAGAAAATTAAAGGAAAGTATCCAGAAAAAGGTCGTGACATCATCTTTGCATCTTTACCATAATAATAACATAATAAATTTGTTTAAAATAATAAGCGTAAAATACATATTTAAGTCAAATCCTATCTAACATATTGAATACTAAGAACGCTCTATATTTGTGTGGTAAAAATATGATAATTATAAATGAGTAAATACATTTTTAAGTAATAGAAATTAATACTATAATTTTTTAACTGATTGTATTTAGTTGCTTTAATGTTAAAATACTGTAACTAATTAGTTTTAAGGAATTTCATGCCTTACTATAAAAGTAACTGCAGCGAAATGATATATAAATATTGGTTTGCTTATTACGTTAATACTGTTGATATTATATTTGAATAAAATTCATTAAATAAACATTTTTTCAGTTCATAGTATAAGATTTTGTACGATCTGCAACGAAGTCTAAACAATTTTCGACTGAAGACTTGAAATTAAAAGTTATTTATTTAATTTCGGTACATTAGTGCATCTATTTAATAAAAAAACAGAAAAAATAGAAACGAGTTTTAAAAAGTTCCCAAACGTTAGCAGAAAATGAATCATAATCCATTGAAACACAAAACTGCTGCAGTCCTACTTAATAAAAAAAATTTTAAATATGTTTAAATAGGAAAAATTATATAAAACTGTTTTACATTATATACTTAATTAACTCCTTACTTACTTACTTAATTACATTCCCTTCGCAAAAGTAATTAGTGGTGAGAGTTAAATATTTTTATGTTTATTTATTTTATTTCTCTCTCCCTCTCTCTTGAATTACCGTATAGGATGTCTTTGTATGACGAAATATGGAAAATGACGTGCTTGGCAGCCATAGTAATGTAGTGAGCAACAATCCTCGACCGTAAAAAGAAATTACATTTTTTTTTCTTTATCTCTCGCGCCCTATCTTTAATTATCGTATAGGATGTATGCGGATGACGTAATATTAAAAAAAAAATTAGCTTGGCGGCCATATTGTTGTAGTGAATACATTGCTCAGCATATACGTTAATACTTTATTGCTTGCCTAGATTATATATTTCATTATAATATGTGGGCCCCGTCATAATGTTACCGCTGCGTACAAAATAATATATAAAAAAATTGAAAAAAAATCCTTGTTTATTTTTCACAAAAATAACCCATCTACCCCCTGATGTGGTTAGGGTCGCCACACCGACAGCGGATATACAGGTTGTTTCCCTGGTTTATTACAGAGCTACATGGCCGGGGAGCGTCCTTCGTGGCCAGCCACGCAGCCCCGTCCCTACCTGTTTAACGTGTCCCTCAGAACCACACTCCAATTCCCCAACTACTACTCCAGCCACTGCTGACTTGGGCCATGCAGACGGATAAGAGTCGCGAAACAATGGTACCAATTTAACTTTACACCTGGACACTAATGTCGCGTGCTCATTTGTATAGCCTATAAAATTTGCTATGAGCACCGCGTTCAAGCTAACCCAATCTATAAAATACCCAGGGAGCATAACACCAAATAAAACCCATTGGTTCGGTACTAATATCCTTTATTTACCCCCTTAAATCAGGCCCAAATACAAAATGAAATTGTCTTAACGTCAGCTGGTGGCGTGACGCGAGGGTGTTATTCCTTTTACTAGTGTGGTTTCGTGGGACATGTTAGACGGGTAGGGACGGGCTGCGCGCCTGGCCACGGAGGACGCTCCCCGGCCACGTGGATGGATGAAGCGATGGACACAAGCGTGTTGTGCTCACGCCGCGCTGCCTTTTACCGGCATAAGTAAATTTATAAAAGTGGCAAATTTACCGGTCCTCACGGCGCTCCACTTTTGCCAGCAAGACAAATTACCGTGTGATGAAATGTACGCGGGTGTGTTATGCTCACGCCGCGGCACCTTTTTCGGCATAAGCAAATTCATATCAACGGCAAACTTATCGGTGCTCGCACTGCGCTGCTTGTTAAAGCAAAAGACCACGTGAAACATCATGTTTGTTTTTTAATGAATAAACACGAAATGGAATCTTTAAAACTCATGACAATTTTTACCAGAATGTTTGTTACCACACGAGAGAACAAGAAAATACTGTAAAGTATGCAATTTGCCTGAAAAATTATGTTTATCACGTCAGAAACATGCAGAAATTAGTATGAAAATGTTGTGCGGGTTGCATATATCAAACTCTCTAATCACTGCTACGGGGCTACAGTTGGGTTTTGAGACAAACTAATGTTATTTATGTAAATCCTATTAAGTTTTATGTAAATACTTATGTTTTTTTCCGATCTTTTCCTTTAAGGCATTTCAGTTAATAGTATATAGAAATAACCTACTTGTTCTAGTAAAATTTTTGGGGGTTATCATGCTAAAATTTGAATTACGGGGTTTGCACCCTAATCCTTTGTTCGGTATGGGCCGAATCAGCATTGGCTCCATCTCAACCCAGCCCTGACGGTGTATATATAACATTGTTCAGATTATTATTTTGGTGTATACTCACAGCAATGAAATATAATGTTAATAATATTAAAAAAGGCTTTAACACCAAGGATACTAAGAATAATAATAATAGAAAAAAAATGTTTTGAATTAAATAAACACATTACATAAACTTTTAAAACAAAATTTGCTTATTATTTGTATTCTATTACTAAATTAACAAATAATATTATGTTCTATTTTAACTCTTTAATTATCCTATGGGATGTATGCGGATGACGTTATATTTAAAATAATAATTAGTTTGGCGGCCATAATGGCGTAGTGAATACATTGCTTAGCATATACGTTAATACTTTATTGTTAAAGGCAGCAGCGGGCAGCCGTGGAGTAGCATTTAATGAGCTAGGCTGCTGCCGTTCAACTCTCCCTTTCGGAACCACACCCTCGCGCCACGCCACCAGCTGACGGTAAGATTGTTACATTTTGTATTTGGGCCTGATTTAAGGGGATAAATAAAGGATAAGAGTACTGAACCAATGGGTTTTATTTGGTGTTATGCTTCCTGGGTATTTTTTAGATTGGCTTAGATTGCACGCGGTGCTCATAGCAAACTTTATAGGCTATACAAATGAGCACGCGACAAAAATATCTCACTACTTTTAAGGTAGGCATAGATAAGTTAGTGGGTCAATGTTATGACGAGGCAGCAGTTATGTCTGGAGAACTGGGAGTCTCAAAGCACTTTTAAGAAATGAGTATCGAGCTGCTTATTTTATTTATTGCAGTACTCATAGAATGAATCTTGTACTTGTACAAGTGTTCTAAGATATCTCAGAATGTAGAATCTTTTTCTTAAACATTAATGGTTTGGCTAGGTTTTTTACTATGTTGCCTAAGCGTATTGCAGCGCTGGATGATATGTTTAAAAACGTTATTCAAAGGTGACTACCGTTCGATGGTGTTACAAAGGTCATGCAGTGAACAACACATATGAGTACAGATCGTTGCTTATGAACTTATTTCAGACTATAGAGAAAAACGAGTATGATTGGTCGTGATTTGCTGTCCTCAAATTACGAGGATTTCTTCATTACTTTAAAAGATTCGAATTTAATTTTCAGCTTGTTATTCATAATAAAAATTTTTCATACACAGAAACATTTTTTGATATACTTAAAAAGCGGGAACTGGATATATTATAAGGCATACATCGCATAGAAAAGTGCCTAAATTTTTTAAAACAGGAAAAAGAAAATTTTAATGATATTTATAGTGAAGTGCTGAAGCTTGATGGAATTAAAAAATCAGACTAAAATAAAAAACATTACTAGGAATTATTATATGAAAAAAATATTTGATGTATTAATCTGTCAAACTCCAATTAGGGTCAAATCATTAAGTGAAATAAAGTACATTTGTTAAATGAACTCTGACTCATATGATGAAAATAAAAAAATATTTTCTGAAAATATCTATAATAATTTAAAAGAAGCTCATGGGGACAAGTTTGACTTAATCAAATTAAAAAATTAACTTTTTTTATGTTACCAAGAAAGTGAATTTAAAAATAAGAATGGACGAGACTTTGACAAATACATTTCAAACTCAATCCTCTCATGTGACACAATAAAAGAAGTAAGAAAGCTTTTTGCTTTAATCCTTACCATCCTATGTACTACTGTGGTGGTATAAAGTAGCTTTTTTGCTTAAAAAATGAATAAAAAGTATTAACGGAACACAATTGGGAGTGATAGACTCAACAGATTATCTATTATGGGAATTGAGAAAGAACTTGATGTGGATATGCAAAAAAACAATGATTTTTTTTTGTCAATGTACTCGAACAATTCCTGAAAAAGAACAATGATTAGATTTGCTATATAAGTAGAAGCAAGGTTAGTAAATTTGTTTTATTTTCTTACGATATATTGATCGTTTTGCGCTGTGATAAGATAAAAAACAAAATAAAACTATTTTATTCGCACTGTTATATATACTACAACAGTATGCAATTCTATTATAGAAAGCACGCCGACCAAAAAAGTTGTTGAAAGGTCCTTTTCATAATTTATTATTCTTATTACCTGTTAGAAAAGGTAAAATTTCTTTGTATAGCAACGGTTTATTTTTAAAAAATGTTGAATTTATGATAAAAACTGAATAATCTTTCGCTTACATGCGATAAAAATATAAAAATAATTGTTTAAAAAACGTAAATATCTAGATAGTATAACCAATATTTTTGTGAAACGAGTTGTTGTTAAATTGATTATATAGATCAATTTATATAAAAAAGACAGCAAATTAATATATATATATATATATATATATATATATATATTTATATATATATATATATATATATATATAAATATATATAATAACATTGAATATTATTGTGAATTTTATTCAATCACATTGCCTTTGCCTATCGATTAGTATTAGATAATGCCACTTCATTTCTTTACTAATATCTTTAAATAACCTCACATTATTATTTCTACCCCATTATTTTAGCTGGATTATTTAATTAATAGGTTAATTATAAATATTCCCTTTAAATAAGAATAACCTTAGAATAATATCAAATTTTATGTTAGAATAAAATCAAATTGTATCTTTTAAAATATGGTTAAAAATATACAGTCCTATTAATAGTTTATCCTAAGATAGAATTGCATGATATAAAAATTAAAACACAGCATTTAAAAAGCAAAACATAGAAACATGTTTTTTTAATACAGGAAGTATTAATAAAAATTAGAAACAAAATAAGTAAAAAAATTCTTTAATTATATATCCCCTTGTAATAATAATACAAGTATGAATAATAATAATCACAATTACAATTATTGTTATAATACAAAATATTTACATTATCATTTAATTTTTTATCCTTTTTAAAGGCACTTTCTTATATGGATATAATAATTCCACAAACTAATAAAAATGATTTTAAAAATCTTAAAAAATACAAAGTTAGTTTAATCTACGTGTCAAAATATTAATGTAAATAAACAATTTAATCATTAAATATAAATTATATGACATGCTGTAAAAAATTTCTTATACAACAATAAAGATAATACAAACAATTTTATCCATGTTACAAGTTGAAAACATATTAAACTGTTTAACTAAAATAATGAAAAAGTGAGTGTCACTAAGTATATAAGTTTGAATCATACCTATACTTTACTTGGTGGTTACTTGGTTGCCTTAACAGAGCTTGGAATATTCTCGCAGTTACAAGATAATCCATAAATCAACTGCACACAAAAAACACTAGCAAGGTTGACTGCATTTCTTCATTATATTTATAGCTTCTTCAGAACTGTCCAATTTTTTATGCTATCCTTTGCAGCATTTTATGTTAAGATGATCAGTAATGCTGATGCCTCCAGAATTGACTTAAAAAATCAATAAGTATTTTTCAACATCGCACAAAAATCAAAATTTTATTATCAAACAATTAATAGCAAGCATTCATGTACCATAATATCTTTTCTCATAATATACCAGTATTTAATAGTATGCAGAGATAATTTATTTTTAAATATAATCACTGTAAGGCCCCTGAAGACCAAAGTGTCAGAAATACACATGCCCACTGGTGCAATTAATGCAAATGTTTCTACTCGTAAAGAAATGTATTAGGATATATTTTTTCTTTTAATTAAACAGTTAACTTCATTGAACAATAATAAAGAAACTTGTTCTTCTTACATAGAGTAATTAGGTTTATGAAAACTTTGCTGCTGCGGAGGATTACAGTATATACTGGGCACCCCTCTTGCCCTAAAAAAAGGATCCCTCAATTCCTATTAGAAGGGGCCAGCAATAGCAAATTAACATTTTCCCAATTAATGAATGCATACAGAACCATCGATTCATAAAATGATATGAATGCACCAGAGAGAGAGGGAGAGCGAGAGAGACAGACAGAGAGAGAGAGAGAGAAAGAGAGAGAGAGAGACAGAGAGAGAGAGAGAGAGAGAGAACTTGTTCTTTATACATAGAATAATTGGAAAAATGAAAAATTTGCTACTGCGGAAGAATACAATACAAACTTGGCACCCCTTTTGCCCTAAAATAGGGTCCCTCAATTCCCATTAGATGGGGTCAGCAATAGCAAATTAATATTTTTTCAATTATTAAATGCATACAAAATCATCGATTCATAAAATTATATAAATGCACTAGAGAGTGAGGGAGAGAGAGAGAGCGAGAGAGAAAGAGAACTTGTTCCGCAGCAAAAAGCCTATATTTTTTCCGAGCGTTATGTAGATGGCTTTCACTGACAAAAAACGAGATAGGTCTTTTGCTGACCCTGACATAATACGAGATAGGTGTTTTTTGTACAACAAGATCGATATGCTTTAAAATGTATAGGCCTCCATAAACTCCTTAGGATATACTGAACAAGTTCATTTAATTCAGCATTTGATAATATGCAGTCTTTTATAAAAATATTAAAACAACGTCATTAATTACATCAATAATAATAGAATATTGGTAATAACAAAATGTATATACAAGTGGTTTTCACTGCAAAATTGAGCAAATGTAACTATGCCATGAAATAATATATATCATAGAAATAAGATTGTACACTCATGAGCAATAAACTGTCAGGGTAGCTCCATTGCTGGTAGGCAACTTTTTCAGCACCTAATATATGCAATTTTAACAAGAGCATTTTTCTTTTGCTCAGCCACAGACTTTAACCTTGACTGAGTTGGTATGCATTGCATTGATGATATCGGTGATAACATCATCTTACCTCGACAAACACAACACTATATAAACCTTCTTACTTTTCTATACCAAAAATGTTATAACACAGCTATGTGCTCCCACTGATGTTTTTATGATTGGTGGGCCATCGTGTGTGCAACTGATTCGTGTTGCAATGTGATAATGCTGCACACGTCTTTTATCGTTTCCCTCACACGTAAAATGCAGCTTTTCTAAAAAAAAAATGCAGACAGAACTAATTTTTTATACAAACTTGCTTATTATATTTTCAATTTCATGGCAAAAATATGTTTGTGGAGTTGTCTGTGCAAACCAATGTGTGAGGTATAAAAATGTGTGAATGTTATACATTTTCTTTAAAAAAATTAAAATTTTTATGTCTTTGATTCCTTAGCAATAATTAATTATATGTTTCATATATAAAAAATATATTAAAAATAGTAATAATTACAAAATAATTGTTATCCAAATTTTTGCATCTTAAGTTATTCTACCTTCGTTTCAATAATGTGTTCAATATTATTATATTATGTATATTAATAACAATTTAGAAATTAGGAAGACTTCTATATGATATTCCTTTTTTTCATCTCCTTTCAATAGTGAAATAATAACTTCATTCAGTAAAAACATATTATTTTTAAGTTAATATTGGCCGTGATAGTAATAATTTATAATTTGTCAATTAAATTTATTTTCACCTTTAATTAGCTGATTCTCCTATTTTAAACTAAATTTACTCACTAAAAAATCAACTTAAATATATGATATATTATTTGCTGTATTTTTAATATTTGTATTGTAAAAACAAGAAAACATGGAACAAATATTATTTTAAAAAATGTAAATTATCATTTTGGCAATGTTTATATATTACATTGCATTGTGCATTAAAAAAAATTCGTTAAGATTGTTCATTCGCGTTTACATTTATATCCTTTTCTGGTCTCATTTTGCCTCAAAAATCTTATTCAGCTTTCACATGCCATCAATTTTTTGTTGTATTCTTAATTAGTTTTTTAATTTCTCACAAGGTTTTGACGTTCAGTGCAAAATTTAAGTTTATTAATAATGAATGATAAACATTTCTACATAAATAGCAAGTACCAGTTGTAAGAAAGTTTCTTGCAAAAAGAAACAAAGAACTGTGAACTTCTTGAAATCAATGCCTATTTTGTTTTCGATTTTATTCTACGATTTTGATTTTTATCAAGAATAGAATAGGTCAGATACTTTCGTGACGGTAAAGAAATGGACAAATGTGAATACGAGCCAACGGCATATTACAAAGCTCAAATCTAATTTATGTCGTCGGATTTTAAGGAAGTAAAAAAAATCATCAACGATGCCCAATATTTAGTAAAGAGATTTGTGTACCCAAAAATTAGAGACAAGTAGACCGGATGATCTTCTAAAGAAATAATGCCAACACGTACCTACAGCATAACAACGGTTTCTTCCGCACCTGTCGTTAGAAATTAGAGATATGCTTAGTACCGTATTTACCCCCCCCCCCTCCAGATTCCTTCCCTGAGGCTATGTCAAGAATAATATCTTTAAAACACCAGTGAATGACAAGCCAGAGCTGAAGCAGAGAATCACAACCTTCATCCAGTCCTTCACACCGCAAATGCACCATAATGTGTAACGCGAGCTAGAAGTCAGTCTGGACATCTTTTACGCAGCCAACGGTGCCTACGTATAGATACATTAATGTGAAATTAAAAAAAATATATATATGAAAAAGTTTAAAAAGTTAAAAAAAATCGACAAAAAGTCACTTCTTGCTTTTTCTACTCTAGGAAAAATAATAATTACTTGATTTAAAAAATGTTTAAATTTTGAAAATTGTAGAAATCTATGGTTTAATTTGATGCATAAAAAATTAATTTTATGTAAAAGCTTGTGTGTTTTCTTAACGTCTAATCATCCTTGAAGACTTGATTGACACATTTTATATCCTGCTTCATTCCAGAATAATAAATATTATTTAAAGCATACTTTCCTAAAAAATGTTAAGTATAAAATTGATAGTATAAAGAATATAATTACAAATTTTCATATATTTTTGTTACACGATAATAATATAAAAATATACACAAGAACAAGAAAAGGCTTTTATACCTGTTGTAGGAAAAGCCTAAAATCAATTATTTATTGCTCTAAGAACAACAATAAAATTATAAAAAAAAATAATGCAAATTCTCAATTAAAAATTTTAAATCATATAATGAAACATCAATAATTAATAACACAATTGACATTGTAGAGCACCAAGAACATATTCAAGAAATTACTACTCAGAATTGAAGTAGGGAAGTCTTGACCAATCAGCACAGATTTGATTGACTTTTTTTCATCTTGAAGTTGAGGTTACTAGCCTTTACAGCTATCTGTTAACTCTGATAACATTAAAAACAATTTAAGACAATTTTAAATGACACAATCTGCAGATACAAAATGCATCGAACTTATTGAAAGCAGGTACTGTACACCCATATTTTTACTTCCACTACTTATTTGCAGATGATGTTGCATATTAATAATCAAATAATATCTTCCTTGAATTTAATTTACTCAAAAAATAACCCAAATTTAGAGCCATTTTATGAAAATTTGTAACACCATGCATTATTTCATATGTAATAAAAATTTAATTTACAAATAAATTTATCATCTTACAATGAACAATATAAAATATAAAAAGGTTTCAATATACCAATCATGATATCATGCAACCATAGCTTAGGGCTGATTTAAGATTATATTTATTTTGCTATTTCAAAATCCAAACAATTGTGTTCATTCCTTAGTGCTAAGGACATTAGTAATTACAAAAATAAACAAACAACTTGGTGTTCATTACACACTTTTTTCTATAAATACATAAAAAATCATGCATATATGCATTCTTTAAATCAAGTCAAACCTAAATTCAAGAATTATGTACTTTTACTATAATTTATAATATTACTCCAAATTTTATAAAAATAAATTACTGTACAGTTTCAGTCAAATGATTTGTTACCATTTAAATTCAATATTTTTTACAGCGTTTAATTTTGCAACCTTGTTTATGACATAGAGTATAATATATATAATCTCTTTGGTTTATGATTATTCATTGAACTCTATATATTGTAATAGTTGACATAGACACCACAAGAAGTCACCTGTGATTCACTCAGGTAGACAATCCGTCTCGTAAATATTTTGCTTGCTTGCTTGCTCATTCTCTCTCTCTCTCTCTCTCTCGCTTCTGAGAAATGCTTACAAATATTTGTTTGATAATAAGTTACGAACTAACTATTTTCTCACCAAATTTCTGTCATTACAAACCATATTGACATATATGATGATAAAAATATAGCTCCCTTAATTTTTACTATAAAAAATTGAAAATGTTTTATTATAAATTATTTGAAATAATGTATTTCTTCTTCTTTATTTATTTATTTAATTATTTATTTATGTTTTCTTCCTTTTCTCTCTCTTTGAATAAAGATATGCATATTTCTAGCATGTGATTACCAGTGTGCTTGTAATATGCAGCAGGTATTTCGTTGACAGTAACTCAGATATTCAAGTTAGAGTAAATAAAATCACAATATATATTTGTTCTACATATAGGTGAGGTTTACAGGTGCCTTCATCAGCTAAAATAAAAATATAACTATGATTTTTTTTATTATGCTCACAAGACTTACTGTTAGTAGTAACAATTTTTTTTCCTCTTACATTATTTTGTGTGCTTGTTGTTATGGAATTCTTGGACGATGAAGCAAAATATTTACCAGATGGATTGTCTATATACCCGAGTGCATCACAGGTGACTTCTTGTGGTGTCTATGTCAACTATTACAATATATAGAGTTCAATGAATAATCCTAAACCAAAAGGATTATATTATTATACTCTATGTCATAAACAAGGTTGCAAAATTTAACGAGGTAAAAAATATTGAGTTTAAATGGTAACAAATCATTTTACGGAAACTGTACATTACTTTATAATAATCAAGACAAGCATATAATACAATTTTATGCAATTTTAAAATTAACGAAAAATCTATAATTTTAGCTGGAACATATACAGAAAACCGTAAATATTTCATGCTACCACAGGATAATAACTGTAGAAATGAATATAATAAATCTAAAAATTATAAAATTCCTAACGTTGTTCTGATATTTTCCAACATGATAAAACAAATACACAAAAAATAAGAAATACTAACATATCTTCTAATTATTAGTGAGAACATTCAAGCCTTTAATTTTCAAAATAATAAAATTTCAAAGCAGTTACCACAACCTAATTTGTTATTCTATATCATCGAACAGCAAATGCAAATATATTATTATTATTTCAAAACAATCATTTAAATATTAATTTTTATTTAAGTTTTTTATTATTTTCATACTTTCATAGTCGTATTTCATAGTTGCAAAATATTAGCAAATTGTTTTCACATTTTTTTTTTACATAAATTAAACTAAAATATTATAGAAATTTTCATACAATTTTTCATTTAAAGTCACCTTCATCCAAAATTTTCTTACCCACTGTAAGATATAAACGTAGATAACGTAGGTAGCCATGGTCACGTGAAGAATGCTATATATAGGCGTTCGAGACGTTTAGTCATAAGCACCACTATGTTGATAAGGATGACTACCACAGGCAACACAATCATTTTGCACATAATTCTGCAAACAACACAGGCCATCTAAAGCATTCAAGCAGCATTTGTTAAAGGAAGAATTACAACTGGGTACCAGCAATGTACTCCTGCATCATCTTCACGCCTTAATTGGCACCAAATTTATAGCCCTGGATTGAATTAGCAAAACAGTAAGATGAATCAGACGTGAGCCTTAGAACGATCAACAGAGTGACAAAGAAACTCACCATCCAACTTTCCTGGCTTCCGACCAAAAGCAACAGGAGCCTCAGCAGTATCATCAAGATTTTTGACGCATAGTTTACCAGCGAACAATATGACATTTTTGTTTACCTCCACATCACCAGCAACAAAAACTTGCAGATCCACATCAAGATCCATGTTTAGCATCTTTTGGTTCAATGGCACAGCATTATTAGCAACTTTAAGATCACTTATTGGACTGTTATAAAAGTCTTTGTGTCACAGGTTTACCACCTCAAAACCTCCGACTATAACTGTTACGTTACTGAGTAAAAAGATATTTGGTATCAGTGGATATGGGATTCCAACATTTGAAATCTGCTATTTTTGTTTATCTATATTAATAACCACTTTCCACTTATGATCAGCAACGAGAAAATCGTCCTTTACGACAAAAATCTCATATTCATAGACATACAACACATCGACATTGCCTTCATAGCTGAATAAGTTGGCAAAGAGGCTGACTTGATCAATACAATATTACAAATACAAATCTTGAGGCCACTAGTAAAGTACCGATCCATGTTTGCGGAATAAAATCCTTCTTTTTTCAAGAACCCCCTATAGCAGTCACACAAATGTTTCCATGTTCAAATTTAATAAATAATTGATTTAATAACATGAAATAAATTTTCATGTATTTTTATTATCAACAATTGCCAGTATACGTCAAAAGAAAACTTCCGCGTTGTTTCTTGTTCAAGGATGAGAACTTTCTTTACGTTCACAAAATGTTCAGTTTTTGTGTGTTTTATTTAAACAAGATAATGTTATTTTAATTATTTAAATAATAAATAAATCTAATAATAATAATAATAAATATTCTAATTTATTCATGATTATTGAATTGCAGATTATTACCCAAATACAGTCAACATTCAATTAAATTCCCAATTGAGTCTTCCTCTCGTCAATATCATGAAATTTCGTTTAGTTTGAAATTTACACAACGTTGCCGTTGTGAAAAAGATACATAGTTGTCAAGTCCATTTTTCATATTCTGATAATAATTAAAGTTTTATGTTTTTAATATTAATTTATGTATATAACATCATTATGCATATTACAAGTTTGATTTTGTCTTAATTTTTTTTATTATCAATATTGTTATTTATTAGCAATTTTATATTTCATTTCAAAAAAGTTTTAATAGCAGCTACTTTACATTAGCTTAACAGATGGCGTAACATATCACGTAAGTTTAAAATTTAATTTTTCTTTAAAAGAAGATGTCACCATTAAACACGCGGAAAATACTATTTCATTCAAATATTCTAAAGTTATGTCATAAGAGCTCTATGTAATTCACTATAATGTAGAAGGAGGTTATGTTTAGACAAAAATATCGTAATTTTGTAAAATTGCGTAAAATAGTATAATTTCATTTAAGAGAGAAGAAGCAAGCAATAAAGTCAAAATAAACTCAGACTAACATGTACCTATGACTCATGCAAGACTTATTCTATAAATCAAAGCTTGAGTCATAGTATGAAATATTGTTAACCCTCAGGACACCGGAAAAAAAATTTGCGCGGAAGGCTGAGCCTAGTCAAGCAGGCCCTATTTTCTTAGTTAAATTTTACAAAAGGTATCCTTTGACCGAAGCTCATTTTTCTATAGACAACCCAAATTTAATTAAACTATAGAGGAAAATAATTAAAACATTGTTATCGCAATTATGGTATACCTAACTTTATATTTTTTTGTAAAAAATGGTCCCCTCTTTATTTTTTGTAACTTTGAGGAAAATAAAATTTACACTTTATTGTGATCGACTACACAAAGGGTGACCTTTTATATATTTTATGTAGAGCAGGTATGCAGATGTTAAAGGCCCTGTACGGCTATCCACGCAAAATCAAAACTTTAAGAACTCTAATATATGCAATCATAAATGCGTGCTCATCTTGTTTAAAAATAAGTAAGTCACCACTTTTTAGGAAATAACAAAATTTCATAATTTTTAAGCATTTACCAAAAAATTAAATTTAAAAAAACTTACTCCAAAATGACACAGAACCTGTCCTTGCACTAGAGTTTAATGAATCATGATATGAATTATCTTTTATTTTATTATGAATCATCGTTTTTTCTGTTTTGACTTTTAAAATTGCACAATATATGCAATTGGTGCATGATATTGTGTAGTATAAATGACAGTTATAGCTCTGCTTTACGAGAAAAACTGACATATCTATGATGTTAGTTATTTTCGTATATTTAATAAGATCGTTATTTTTTCGGATTGCTATATATAGTTCGGCCCAAAATTTCAAAAGATAGGCGATTTTGATTTGTCATTGTTTGACAACGAATTAGTTTCAATTCTTTGAGCTTCTGTCTGCACCAGCCGTATAGACCAAGTATAGCATTATTCTGTAAATGCTATTTTTATTCAATATTTATTAAAGTGTAATATTTGTTCTTTCATTCTCAGTCTTCAAACACTACTCCCTTATTTTGCATAGAGTTGCATACTTTTATAAAATAACTTCTTTTATTACTATAACATAATTTATGTTGGTAAAAATTTAAAATAATTTTGTTATTTATTTGTCTTATTCACTAATTTTATGTATTCTAATATTTATAATTTTGAAAATTAAAAGATATATATGTGAATCATTATATAATAATTTTTTTAAAATTGGAATATTTCCTTATATGAAAATTCCGTGCAATTTTATGTTAAGTTGTTATATGTTACGAACATGATAACTAAACATGAATATGAACATAAATTACTGGATGCATTATTTTTGTAATGTTTATTATACGTTGGTCAAAATAAAGTAAAATTTTTAATAGAATAAAAATTTTAATTGGGTATTTGTTAGAAAAATAAAAATCTGAGAACGAATTTTCTACGAATTAAATGTTTTATATTATGATAAATTTTATTCTGTGCTCGAAACAATTCTCTTTTGAATACATTGAAAAAGTGAAAATACTTATTATAAATAGCTATTCTTATCTTTAGATTAAATAAGATCTCTCTATCTACGATCTAAAATATTTGAATTTTAGAATAACTGTATATAATGAATAAATTTTTTTTTGGTTAATTATTACTACCGCTTCTTTTACTCAAGTACTGATTGCCCGAGGGAGGAAGGGAGGGAGGGAGGGAGGGAGGGAGGGAGGGAGGGAGGGAGGGAGGGAGGGAGGGAGGGAGGGAGGGAGGGAAGGAGGGAGGGAGGGAGGGAGGGAGGGAGGGAGGGAGGGAGGGAGGGAGGGAGGGAGGGAGGGAGGGAGGGAGGAAGGGAGGGAGGGAGGGAGGGAGGGAGGGAGGGAGGGAGGGAGGGAGGGAGGGAGGGAGGGAGGGAGGGAGGGAGGGAGGGAGGGAGGGAGGGAGGGAGGGAGGGAGGGAGGGAGGGAGGGAGGGAGGGAGGGAGGGAGGGAGGGAGGGAGGGAGGGAGGGAGGGAGGGAGGGAGGGAGGGAGGGAGGGAGGGAGGGAGGGAGGGAGGGAGGGAGGGAGGGAGGGAGGGAGGGAGGGAGGGAGGGAGGGAGGGAGGGAGGGAGGGAGGGAGGGAGGGAGGGAGGGAAAGAGGGAGGGAGGGACTGATGGATAAATTTGTTTATATTTGTAAACATTATTGGAAAAAATGGCAAAATTTTACTGATATTTTGGGTGTTCTTGTAATAGAGGGAGGGCACAGGGTAGAAGAGAAAAGGGAGAAATAATTTATGGAGAGGATATTAAAAGTGAAAAACTACTGTAACATATTGATTAGGATGAGAAATGATAAATTGGTTCAAGTTTTATGAAATATAATACTGAAAAATAAAAATCTTAGTTAAAATAGTAAAATAAGGGAGAAGAGAACAGAGGAAGGGGTATAAGGGATACAAGTTTTCTGTAAGTGTTTACGATTAGTAAAGAGATAATATACTAAATAATTGTTACAAATTTGGAGACATGAGGTTAAAAAACGTTGTTATAATGGTCTGGGAAATTTCATATCCCATGAAAGTATTCAAGTTACTTAAAAAGGTGCCATTAACGGAAGTATATTAGGGTATTTTTATTTATTACATGTAAAAAAGAATACAACTCTAAAAATAACTTGTTTTTGTTCAATGTATACTTGAAAATAATTTAGCTGTAACATAGATTTTAGTGCTGCTGCAAAACCTGCTTCTAAGTAAGAATAAATTACAAATACAAGTTCTAAGAAAATAAAAACTTTGTTAAGTTCGTAAATATCTTAGTTGAAGTGATACATTACAAAATATATTGTAGCAAGTAATAGCATGATCTGAAATGAAGAAGCCTTATTACCATGTTATGTAATTTTAGTCATAAACAAAGTGGGGATTTGAAGTCACAGGGAGAAACGATACGACGTATGCAACTACTAACACGAACTTGGTCTGGTTGCAAGACCTGAGTAAAATATTACCTTATTTTAAGATAATAAATATATTTTATTTTTTCTTGTTATATTTTTTTATGGAAATACATCAATCCCAATCGAGACATTGTTATTTTGACAGCTATGGACAAATAAAATACAAATTATTTTATATAATGTGTTTTTGCACCTAAACTTGTGACTTTTTAAAATATTCTCCCTCTATTAAAAGTAATTACGTAAATACATAACTAAATGCTTCAATTTTTATAGAAAATCAAACAGCTGAGTAAGTAAGGTATTTTATTAGTTTTTTTTTTCAATATAGTACATTAATGTATAATTTTTATGTTTAATATAATATCAAGGCTGATTAATTACATATAGTAAATATTAATAAAATGAAAAATTTTATCATGGCAAAGACTTCGAACTATTAAATAGTTCCAATATAGCAGTGTCATTAAAATTGTTTCGACGTAAAAGTGATACAACGTCAGCTCGAATTCCAAACAAAGGAAATAATGTAGATGAGGAACTGGTCATGGCCATGGAAATGGTTGTATTAATTTCATTATTTTGTAGCATCTGCATATTTTCTGTTACATTCAGTACACTGGTAGTAGTGATAATTGAAGAACTATTTATTGTTGCAAATATTTCAAAAATTTCATTGGAACTATTTGTGTTTTTAAAATGTGGTAATGTTGATACTGTCAAAGCATCGTCAATAGGAATAATAGTTGTTGCATTTAAAATGAAATTCTGAGCTTTAATAGGGAAGCGTGTCGTTGTGGTAGGATCTCCCTAAAAATATAAAGTTATTATTTTATAAGTCAGATGGGTCAATAGGTTCATAAATAAGTTTGCATAATTCATATTTTTTTTTCTGCTATGAAAATGATGTAATATACAACACTAATTTTAAAACATTTTTATGTTAACTAATGAATGATCAATTTAAGTAAATATATTTGCAATCCTAAAAAAGTGTAAAACTTGAAAGATAAATTTAAATTTAAATAAAAAACAATTAATTAAACAGTGCTACCTTCAAGCCACAAAAAAAATTAATAAAAGGTAAAAATATTAATTATTTTATTAGAATTTTGTTAAAATGAATTCTTATATAACAATATATAATATTATAATTTTTTCTAAAACATTTTTTTATACTCTCAACTTTTAGCATTATATAAACCAACTGATTTTTAATGTATAAACTTTGAAAAAATTAAATTAACTTAAATTACTTGAAAATTTATGCTTGTTAAAACTAAAGAGACAAAAAATTTAACTGTTTTGGTTGTATTGATGTTAAATATTTTACAATCAGTTATATAATTATTAATTTATATTGTGTAATAGTAACTATGTTTCTATTTACTTCACATATAACAGAAAATTCTTCATCACACGGACAGTCAAATAACTTGACTGTCTCTCCGTCAAAGTGTTCAAACTGGTAACAGCCACAGTACTCTCTGTTGTTTGCATTATTAGGCTGTTGAAATTTCCAGATGTAGCTCTTTGTAGAGAAAATTTCGCCGGTTGCACAGTATTGCCAATACCCTTCACAGCCAGGCCAGCTACGTGCAGAACTCCACGAGCTAAAGTTGTCATTGGACATGAAGATGTCAGCTGAAATTTTTAGTTCAATGCTAGAAAGAGTAATGTCATGTATATCTCAAGTCCTTATAAACGTAAATGATGTCATGTAAATATATCAATGCATAATAATGCCTGTATTCACATGAAAAATTATTATAATTGTAAATGCAAATTCTTAGAATGTGTGTATCAGTATGAATATTTAGGCGTAATAGTAGACAAATATTTTAAATTTGATGTTCATATTGATATGTTAGTGGCTAGATTGAGATTTGCTTTAAAAAAATTTTATTTACTTAAAAAATTCATGTCCTCAAAAAATATAAATAGTACTTATTTTGCATTGGTACACTCAATATTGTTATATGGCATTAAAGCATGGGGCTTAAGCTCTTCAGCGTCAATGACTAGATTGCAAAAACTACAGATAAGAATTCTAAAATTATTAAAGTTTGGAATTAAATATGATGATGATGTTAAATATTTTAAGCATTTCAATATAGTTCCACTAAATAATCTCGCAGAATCTGTTATTTTAGTTGATGAGTTTAATACTATTGTAAATTTTGAAAAAAGTCTCATTCTCATAATACGAGACAACAGCTTTTAGAGCCGGTTTTCCTACCTAAATTTAACAATAGATACGGAGAGCGGACAATGAGTGTTCAACTACCGCTCGTTTGTAATGCCCTACCTAAATATATCAAGGATTGGAAGGGTAAAAAGAAATAAAAGAAAAAGTTAAAAGATGGTATAAATGTAATTAGGTTATAATTGCTTTGTTTTGGTTTTTCTAATTGATAAAAAAATATTTAAATAATAATAAAAATATACATAATAAAAAAAAAGAAAAAAAAAGAAAAAAAAATTGAAATGTGCTGATTTTGTTTTTATGTACTGTTGTAATATGGTTTATGCTTACTAAATTTTTTTTTAATTATGTTGATTAAACACCCACCGATAAGACTTCATTGTCTTGGTGGGACTTATGTATGTACTCTTATTTTTTATTAATAAAAAAAATTAGAGGCATTGCTATAATACTTAAAAAATTAAGACACTTAATATATAGTTATTATTAACGAAAAGGAAATAAGCCTTGACAAATAATTATTTACTTTATAAATAAAAAGTGCATCATAATTTTAACGCATTATGCTTGTCTCAAAATGCAGAAAATAAAAAATACTGAATATGCAAATATTTAAGTTTTACTTTTAGGATTAACATCTTTATCAATATATTACATTACAAAATATCATTATGTAAGTGGATAAATGATTTTATTTGTGAACTTTCGTACAAAACCACAAAAACGCAGCAAATTCAACTGCCACGTGTAGGAAATTTTAGCAAAAAATGTTAAATATACGGATAAGTCATAGCTGAGTTAATAGTAAAAGAAGTGTAATTGTATATATTTTATTTTAAATAAATACTTTTCAATAGAAATATAGGGTAGTTAAAAAAAATATAACAGTTGCACACGTAATATTATAATAAGACAAATCCTATACATTTTGAAATATGTTTTTTTTAATTCTATGTTTTTAAATCTTATTTATGTTTTTTTATATTCTGTGAATTAAATGTTTTTAATATAAGTTACAAAGTAAGTATTATTTTATTATTGTTATTTAAAATAATGAAATCAGCGAGTGTAAAGTCCAGTTATTTTACAGAATGTAAGACAATATTTTATATCACCAAAAAAATTGTCATCATATATATATACAGGGTCTTCCATCATAAATGGCACAAATTTAAAATTCACTTTTTTGCACAAAATAAGTGCGATCTTTTAACTGTTACGCTCATTAAATAGCTGAGACATTGCAGAATTAAGATATTTCAATTAAATACTGAAATATTTAAGTTTAAATTTTTAAATATTATTGACGAAAATTTTAAAAAAATTTCGCCGCGCTGGAAAGTTGTTAAGATTCATGCCCAGGGCCCAGAAAATAGATCAAAACTAGGGTTCTAGCTACCCAACGCACTTAACCAGGGTTGTTAGCAAGCCATCTAAAATAATTGAGGATGACTAAGACGTTCTAGTAGAAAGTTGTGTCACACGAAAACAAAATGAATTTTTGAATTTTTTTGGCACAAATCAGCAGTGAATGTTGCAGCTTTAAATATTTTTCACTATTGCATCAATTGAGCAGCGTCTGTGAACTTTTTTTTGTATAAAGCATGGTTAATGGGAATTTATTCTTCAACTTAAGTCACATCGACTGAAATTGGCTTTAAAATTGACCCTTAATATGGCAGCGCAAAAATTTGTTCCTTTAATTGGGCTATTAAAATGGATTCACGGGTCCTAAAGGCACATTTTCTTACATGATGTATATATTCAAAGGTACTTGGCCTTTGTTTTAATCTCCCAGTCTCAGAAAATTGTGATTAAATCATGCTTACACATAAATTGTGTTAACGACAGAACTTTAAAATCTCGGCCACTGAATTTCGAACGCGGCATTTTTTTTTTCAAAATTTTCGTCAATGATATTAAATACTTTAAACTTAAAATTTTCAGTATTTCATGGACACATCTTTATTTTGCATTGCATAAGCTATTTAATGAGCGTATATATATATATATATATATATATATATATATATATATATATACACGTCATCCATTAAGTCTCTGGAGTTGGTTAGACGTCAATAAAACACATAAGAGTTAACGTAAAATAAACTTTTTATGCATCAAATTAAAGCTTTAATAATGATAATTGAATGATTTAAAGATAAATTTAATTTAATGATAAATTAATACATAAATGCATTATTATGCTATTTTCAAAACCTCAAAAAACGAGAAAATTGACGTCCGAATTGCACCTTTTAACGCTTGCTTCATCCGAAAAAATGCATACAGATTCAAAATGTTAAGGTCACACTCGAGTTTTCTCAAACACTAACTCAAGGCCTCATTATATGCTCTCTATTGATAGCTCGACACACGTCGAGTCAAACCTTTAGCTGACGCGACACTTTTCGGAGAGTCTGCAGAATGATGGCATGGATAGCGGCAATGATACGATGCTTCAACTTACGCATGTCATGCATTTTCTTTTTGAAAACCCGGTTCCTGACGCGGCCCAAGACATGATATTCGGGTGGTGTAAGATGAGAAGACCTGGAAGCTCAGGCTATAAGTCCACCACGACGTAGCCATTTGCCTAGAAACAACTAATCCCTCTTGTCTCTGACAACGTGCGTCCCAAATTGGAGCTTGCCGTCCCACTGGCAGATAAGCTCGCATTCCCACTCAATTTGGGCCTGCAGGATTTAAGGGATGGCATAATTCTCAAGAATGTTCAGGTTGACAGTTGATTTGTGGAAGATGAACAAGCCGATCACATAATCGTACAGGACTGTGCAGCAAATATTTACCTTGCGACTGTCACGTTTGAACGTACAAGCTATGTTTGGACGTTCAATGCCCCAGAAACACACGTCCTGTCACTTTATTTACCACAAAAAACACGCAATGCACTTGTTTCCTGATCTCACGCCAACCAACTTTTATCTTTGGTAATTAGGTAAAATTAGGACACTTTAATGATTTATACTTATTTAGAATTTAAAGTTCTATTAATATGTAATTTTAAACCTTATAGTTTGCAGGAAATTATTAAATTATAATAATACCATAATAAATAAAATAAAAAATGTACCAATTGAGTCAGCTTCAACTTCTGTCTCTAAAGTTAATAATTTAAGACCTAAATGACAACAAAGATCTTCTGCCTTTTCGTATGTAGTCTAAATAGAAAAATTATAATTAAGATTACAATTTATAGTAATTATAATAATATTATATAAATAAATGGAAGTTGCAGTGAACACAGGACTTGTACTTTGGTCAGTTGTACAAATTTTAAAAGTGGAATTTTTTTCAAAAATTATCATTTTGTATATTTGTTAAATTCTGTGTACATTTTTCAAATTGTTCATTTTTAAGAAATTACTTATAATTTTGAACAAAAAACTTTGATTTTTCAAAGTTAATAAAAAATTTAAAGCTAGTTGCTGTAATATATTTTTTGTGAAACCATCTGTTCAGAACATATAATTTTTAAAGCAAATGCATTATCAGGTCTTCCAGATAAAAATAATACAATTTTTTTTGTGATGCAACCTTGAATATTACCTTTTCTCTTCATACAGCTCATAATCGCATGGCAATAAAACTCTTATACTACATTTCTAATTGGAAGAACTGATAAGTAAAATAGGAATAATTGTTGCCTCAAATGGCTAGCAATTTACATCCACAATTTTTAACAGGGTGTTTATAGATTTTTCACCGTTTTAAATAAGCTATTACGACCTATTCTAATGGAGAAAATTTATAGTTCGATATACTATTTTCTAACTTAAAACGATAAATTTTTAAAAATCTAATTGACAAAATTTTCTTATCATATGCCCATTTATTATTCGTTGGAGTTTCAAGGTATCTTTGTTGCCAAAAATTCACTCACAAGGCAGTGAAAATATATAATTGTTTAATGTAAGAATTAAAGAAATTTAGTAGAAATAAAAAAAATTTGGTAGTCATTTTATATCTATTATAAATAATAAAGAAGAGTATATTTTTAAAAAATGAGTAGATATTTAGTTTTTAATTTATGAGTTTCTTTAAAAACTTTAACTAAGTAAAAAAAAATTAAATAATTAATGAGCAGATATTTTATGTTCGCAAGTAGTGAAATGTTACCATCGGTAACTTAAATAACTTAATAAGTAATTATAAATAATTTATTAAAAATACTAATTTACTGAAATATAACCAACATGAATCACTAAAAAATAACGATATTTGAAACTAAATCACGTTAGATTTTGTTAACAGAGGTTTAATTAAAAGTTTGACTTTTAAGCATAGCTTTGTCTACAAATGTTAATATATATATAAATATAGTAACGGTTCTATGGTTTAAGGGCCTAGGAATCGAAATATAAAGTGGCCCCCCATAGCCCCCCGAAACTTAAAAAGCTCGCTGTATGTGCGATTTTTTTGCCACCTGACTATTTTTAGGCAAATTAATGTAGTCAGTAAAAATAGCTTTAAAAGAAAAAAAAGTGTTTTTATAATTCAAGATGAATTTAAAAATAGAAGTGAAAAATGCTAAATTTTATTTTGAATAAAAAAAAATAAAAAAAAAATAAAAAATTTTGCAGCGTTGCGATTGGAGAAACAGGTACAAAAATCTAATAGAATTCATGATTTTTTTGGAAACTGATATATGTTGCTAAGAGGGTTAAAAAATGATACAGTGTAAGTTTTAGCATCATGCAATTTTAACTCGACTTTTAAGAGCGCCAATTTTAAACTGCAAAATGGTCATAATAAATTTAATGTTAAAAATTTAAAAGAGTTATTTAGCAGGCTAATATAAATTTTTAAAGAACCTATATTCTTTCCCATTACTAGTTCGGGACATTAAAATCGATTTTTCAATAATGGACTTCTTTTAAAAAATCGATTTCTTTTTCCGAAAATTTTTATTTATTTACACACAAAGTAAGAATGAGCTCCTAAAAAAATATGGTTTTATTTCTGATTCATTTTTCAAATATAGTTGAAATTAAATACCAACCTAAAACAATTATTACAGATTTTTAGCTGTGCGAGGAAACGAAAGCGGAACCTTCAAAAATATGTTTCTAAAGACTATATTAAAAATGGAAATTTTTTACCCTTATTTATAAAAAAGGGGAATGCTTTAATTTTTTTTATTTTTCGAAATACTTCCCAAGACCATCTCGTATGACTAAAAACATGTTTCAGCTTGCAAAACACAAAAAAATATATATATTAATTTTTCAAAATCTTAAAACTTGAAGAAAAAAGAACATGGATTTTTCAGTTTTAATTTTAATATTCTTGTTTCAAATAAACAAAATTATTATTTGTCTTTAGATAATTGATACATACGACAACATACAGATTATTCTACATTTAAACCTCCCTTTAATATTTATTGATAGTAATTTTTATTATTCATTTAAATGAATTTTATTTAGTGTTTTAAGGGTCGTGAAAGGGTAGAATATCGCTATGTAGTCGTAATTATCAATAATCCAAAGAAAAATAATAATTGAAAATGAAAAATCAAAGTTACTTTTTCTTCCAATTTTAAAATTTGAAAAAATATAAAAAAACCTTTTGTATCCTGCAAGTTGAAACTTGTTTTTAGTGAAAGGTGAAGATCTTGGCTAGTTTTTGTGAAATAGAATAAATATTAAATTATCCTCCTTTTTTAAATAACATTAAAAATAACCATTTTTGAGATTTTTAAATTTTTTCCGCCTTCGTTTCCTCGTAGAGCTAAAAGTCTCGACTAATTATTTTAGGTAACAGGTTTGCTCAGCTACTTTTGAGGAAGAAATCAATAATAAAATCGTATTAGTTTAAGAGCACAGTCTTAGAGTCAATAAATAAAAATTTTGGGAAAATGTTATCGATTTGTCAACAGAAGTCGCTTGTCAAAAAATATATTTAAATGTGCTGAACCAGTAATACGAAATGCTATCGGTTCTTTAAAAAATTAATTTAGCCTGCAAAATAAATTTTAATGTGTTTTTTTTTTTACATTTAATTCACTTTAACTGCTAAAACTTATACTTTAATATTACATAACTCTCCCAAGCAACAAATATTAGTTTCATAAAATTAATGAATCTATGTTATTTTTTTGACTTAAACGACTCCATATATATAATTATATATATATATTATATATATATATATATATATATATATATATATATATATATATATATATATATATATATATATATATATATATCGTTGCTTCCGAGTCAAAAAGATTATATGCACTTTCCATTAGTGCAGCGAATGGAGGATATGAACTTTCCGCCATGGAGCATCTGTAATGTTAAGTACATGGCCGTTAGACCATGCATCGGGATGCGTGGAAAGTGCTGATCCTCCACTCGCCGCGCTGATGGAAAGTGCAAATACTCTTTTTTGACGTGGAAGCATCGATATATATATATATATGTATATAAAGGGTGTCCATAAAGTCTCTGAGGGTGTTTAGACGTTAATAAAACACAAAAGACTCAACGTAAATTAAACTTTTATACATGAATTTAAAACATGGATTATGACAATTTTGAAAATCTAAACATAAATGCAATTAGATGATTATTAATGTTGCTGCATCAAAAACCGCAAGAAAAGAGAAAATATACGTCAGATTTGCACCTTTTAACGTTTGTATCATCTGAAAAAACACATACAGATTCAAAATTTGTAAGGTCTCACTCGAGTTTTTTGAAACATTACCTCAAGGCCTCTCCACATGCGGTTCCATTGGTAGCACGACACACGTCGAGACGAACTTCTAGATCGAGCGACACGTTGCGGAGAGTCTGCGGAGTGATGGCCTCAATAGCGGCAGTGATACGCTGCTTCAACTTACGCATGTCACGCACATTCGTCTTAAAGACCTGGTCCTTGACGTAGTCCCAGAGATATAAGTCGAGTGGCAAGAGATCAGAAGACTGGGAGCTTACGCCATGGGTCCACCACGACGTAGTCATCTGCCTAGAAACATCTAATCTAGCTCGTCACTGTCAACGTGCGCCCAATGTGGGAGCGCTCCGTCCTGCTGGAAAATGAGCTCGTAAACCCACTAAGTCTGAGCCTGCAGCAGCTTAGGGATGGCATATTTCTCAAGCATTTAAAGGTAGTTGTTTCAGTGGCTTGTAAAAGAAGAACGGGCCGATCACGCAATCGTACATGAGAGTGTAACGTTCGAACGTACGAGCTGTGCCTGGGCGTTAAGTGCCCCAGAAACACACGTTCTGTCAGTTTTTACTTTACAACACATACACGCAATGCACTCGTCTCCTGATCGCACGCCACCTGACTTGTATCTCTGGGATTACGTCAAGGACCAGGTCTTTAAGACGAAAGTGCGTGACATGCGTGAGTTGATGCAGCGTATCACCGCCGCTATCGAGGCCATCACTCCGCAGACTCTCCGCAACGTGTCGTTCGAGCTAGAGGTTCGTCTCGACGTGTGTCGTGCTATCAATTAGGCGCATGTGGAGAGGCCTTGAGGTAATGTTTCAGATAACTCGAGTAAGACATTACAAATTTTTAATCTGTATGTGTTTTTTCAGATGATGCAAGCGTTAAAAAGTGCAAATTGGACGTCAATTTTCTCTTTTCTTGCGGTTTTTCATGCAGCAAGATTAATAATCATATGATTGTATTTATGTTTTGATTTTCAAAATTGTAATAATTCAAGCTTTTATTTCATGTATAAAAAGTTTAATTTACGTTGAGTCTTATGTGTTTTATTAACGTCTAAACATCCTCAGAGACATTATGGACACCCTGTTTATATATGTATATATATATATACAGATTGTTTATTTAAATTTTTACTTTTAAAGAAGCGTTTTTGAAGAAAAAGTTTATTGACAAATTTTACTTATGATACATAAATTTTAAGCCTAACTTTGGAAGTTTTCTTTTCTGTTTTCAAAAATGTGCTTGTCGATTTTTCTTTTGATTATATGCATAGATGCAAAACATTACAAATAGTGATTTTTTCGAAAAAAAGAAGCTAGCAAACAGCGTTTTTCTAAAAAATTAAAAAAAAAATTTCACTTTTTTTCTTCGTTAAAAGTGATAATAAGCAAATCACATTATTTTTATTTTATTTTATTTTGGAAACATTTGTAGCCGGGCATTTATCAAGTCTAAATTGCAATTCAAGCCACTTGCGTTCCGTAGCATCTAAACCGTGATGGACGCGATAGAATCATATAATATATGCGTCACTTTAACTCTGGGATATCTTACACTGGAGTCTTAAAAACTTGGACTTTGAAGTCCCAAAAGAAAAAATCAGGTGAGGTTGGGTATGGTGATCTCGATATCCAAGCTTTGGGTCCATCTGAGCCAATCTAACCTTTGTTTACATAAAAATCTGGCAATCTATTTTCTTTAAAATTGAACTCTTACGCCAATTTAGTATTAAAAAAAACTTAAAATAATAATTTTTTTATGGGAACATTTTAAAAAGTTTCAAAATTTGCGCTTTTATTTGATTTATAAGTAGTTGCAATTGTAAGAAAATTTCATAGTGAAATCAGCCTCTAAAATAGTAAGAATTAAAAAAAAAACTGGATATATATATAAATTTATATAAATATATATATATATATATATCGACAAAATCAAATAGTAACATCGTATCCTAGATTATGATGTTTTCAAGTTTACAGTGGCCTTGTAGCTCTAGAAAAAAAATACAACAAACTAACTTTAATTATATCCTAAGGTCCATGTATATCAAATTACTTCAGCTCAGTTTCAAACTTTTCCAGCTGATGTTGTCTTAGTAATTTACTAATTAAATACAAAAAATGTTTATTTGTGTGTAATTTTGAAAACAATGATATTTAATGTCCCTTAGGATAAAATAAAAGTTTTTTTTTAATTTTTTCTAAACTACAGTGCTACTGTAAACTTGAAAACATCAATTTCTGCGATTCGAGGTGACTTTATATTATATATATATATATAATATAAATATGAGCGATTTCAAAAATTGCTGACCACCTGCGATAAAAAAAAATAAAGATGATGTCTCACCGAGCTGAAATTTTTAATAAAGGTGCCCATTGGGAAGATGTAATACGTGATAAATTTTTCTAAATTATTTAGGGAGCCAGACTATTTTCAAAATGGCCGGCTTTGTGCAAAAACTAGAATTAAGGGGTTACTTTGGGAACGTCCGTTTACGTTCTAATAAGTTGATATTCAAAATTCTTTTTTTGTTAGAATCTTCAAGTTGTGTAGAGTGTATAAAACACTTAAATTTTATTTTGCAAAAATAATTAAATTTTTTATGAATTTTTTAAAAAAGGCGAAAAAGTTGACATTTGAAAAAGTTCCATCCGATATTTTCCAATGTTAAAAACGTTGTATATCAATGTCGTTTTCCAATTTGATACTCTTACTATCATCGTATTATAAAATAAATAAATCGAAATAAATCGACTAATCGAATCTGCAGAATCGACTCTCCAAAAGTCACAAATCAGCCAAATTGAATGTTTTCACCCTTAATTTTGCCCATGTTACCAATTATTTTTTGAAAAATTTAAAGTGATGTTTTGAAAGCTTGTTATATGGTTAACAACTATCAAAAATAAAAAAAAAGTGCATATCAAGCGGCTTTTGTGTATAAAAGCGCACCGCGTAGAACCTCCATTTATACAGGTGATTGGGTACATTTTCACATCCTCTAAGCATATTTGAAAAACCAAAATAACATAAGTTTGATTTTTTTAGTCCAACTAAAGAGATTATTAAGTAATTTGCAATAGTTTTTCAATATTTTTAATTTTTCATTTTTATATCAAAGTACAAAAAAATATTGGTGTATTTTCTTTTATTTTGTTTTCTTTTTTATTTATAACAACTGCAACTTAGATTTATTGCATAATTTATTTTAAAGTACTATAATTTTTTTATTTTTAAACGTTAATTGATCAAAATTTTTGCATATTTATAATTAATACATTGTTTCTACAGTACCGTTGCATTTCTCATAGGGTACTCCAGACAAAATCTAAATTATACAGGGTGTTTATAAATAAACGCACGATTTAATTCTTAAATTTAGACATGAAGGTAACTGAGAAAAATAATGTTTTATACATCAAATAAAAGCCTTAGTTTTGTTATTTTTAAAAATGTGCACAGTTTTATTTTTCGTCAAATCGTTTATTTTGTATTCGCAAAATGGCGCAAAATGCCAAATTGTCAAAACTCCCGCATTTTTTCTTGCATTTTTAAGCGTGTTTTTTCTCAGTAAGCGAATACATAAAATGTTTACTGATCAACACAAGGATCAGTGTGTTCTTTGGTATGAAAATTCAATGTCTCCTACGTCAGTTCAAAGGACATATCGTGTTACAAATCAAGTGGATTACCAATATTTTTTCGTACTTTTTTCAAAATATTCAAAAATTAAAAATATGAAAAATTCTTGCAAATTACTTCATATTATGTTTTGGTGGACTAAAACAATCAAAATTATGTAATTTTGGTTTTCCAAATATGCTTAGGGGATGTGAAAATGTACCCTATCACCTGTATAAATGGAGGTTCTACGCGGTGCACTTTTTCACACAAAAGCCGCTCGATATACACTTTTTTTATTTTTGATAGTTGTTAACCATATAACAAGCTTTCAAAACATATCTTTATATTTTTCAAAAATAATTGGTAACGTAGGCAAAATTACGGTTGAAAACAGTCAATTTGGCTGATTTGTGACTTTTGGACATTCGATTCTGCAGATTCGTTTTGTCGATTTTTTTCGGTTTATTCATTTTTTAATACGATGATAGAAGGAGTATCAAATTGCAAAACGACATATATATACAACGTTTTTAATATTGGAAAAAATCGGATGGAACTTTTTACAAATGTCAACTTTTTAGACTTTTATAAAAATTACATAAAACATTTAATTATTTTTTTCAAAATAAAATTTAAATATTTCATACAGTCTACACAACTTGTAGATACTAACAAAAAAAGAATTTTGAAATTCAACTTATTAGAACGGAAACGAGACGTTGCCAAAATAACCCCTTAATTCTAGATTTTGAACAAAGTCAACCATTTTGAAAATGGTCTGTCTCCCTTAATAATTAGATTTTTCCAAAAAAATTTATCACGTATTACATCTTCCCAATGGGCACCTTAAGTAAACATTTCAGCTCGGTGAGACAACATTAATTTTTTTTATCGCAGTAGGTCAGCAATTTTTAAAATCCGTCATATATATATCTCGATATATATATACCGATATTTATATATATATAAAATATTTAAAATATGTTTTTACATGTTTACCTTGTTGTACACTGCTGTTAATTTTACATATGTGCGGTTGTTACCACCAGTGATGTTTACGTAAGTATAGTTTGAAGGAAGCTCTAAAGTTAGAAGTATAGAAATTTTTAAAGGTGTTTGTCTAAAAACAATACCAATTTATCTTATAAGTAATATATAAATTAAATTAAATTTATTTGTTTTCGAAATAAAAATTTTAGGAACGCTTAAAACAAGCTTCAAATTATAGAACAAGCTAACGGTTAAAGGTATGTTAATTTTAAACAAAATTTATAAATAATACTTTTGTTAAAATTTAAGTTATTATGATTTTTTAATAGAAAAATATATAAATGGATTTTGAATGACAGCAACTAATAAGTTTTCGTTTCTTGGATTTATTTCAGTCTTTTGGAAATTTGGTTGTTTAACTTACCGTTTGTAATCGTAAATCTTAAATATTCATCTGTCTGCATTATACAATACGCAAATTAAAAAAAAATATAACATTGCAAAGATCTTTTAGGTAGATAAAACTTTCAGCAGAAGAACTCTGCTGTCTCTTAAGATAAATAATTTATGATTTTATAAAAAAAGCAGATTCCTTTTGATATGGTATTTTAAATTTAGTGACTTTTACAGTTTCAGACAAATAAAACTAAATTTCTAAACAAGATTTCATAGTTTTCATTGACACCACACGAAGTTATCTGTATTAAAAACACGTAGAAAATCCATCTAGTAAATATGTTGCTTGCTAGCTTGCTCTTTCTTTCTGCCTCTCTCTCTCTCTCTGTCTTTCTCTGTCTCTCTGTCTCTCTCTCTCCCTCTCTCTCTCCCTCTCTCTCTGTCTCTCTCTCTCTCTGTCTCTCTCTCTCTGCTTTTCTCTCTTTCTCTCTCTTTATCTTTCTCTCTGTGTCTATCTTTCTCTCTCTTTCTATGTCTGTTTCTCTGACTCTCACTCACTTCTTAGAAATGCCTTATAAGTATTTTTTTCATATATTGTTTCGAAAAATGTTTGCTTCCTGAATTTTCCTTGTATCAAATTATATTGAATTAAAGATGTTAATGTTAAGATGATTGAATTAAAGAGTTACCGGTAACAGATGTTACCGTTTAAACATATATTAAATAAATATTTGTTATTTTTGCAATGATATAATTTTATAAAAATGGGACAAAAAAATAACTTAAAAAAACTAAAACCTTCTTTCAAATAACTCACAAACCCATTTAACTAAGGTTATATCATATAAATTTATATGGTTTTTTGTGAGGACAGTTACGTAGGAAAACATATATATCAAAACAATATCAATAAAAATAAGTTTAATAGGCAATTTCCAGAAGCGATTGCGAGAGAAAAGGAGAAACAGCGAGAATGAGCAACAGAGGAAGAAAAATATTTACTAGACGGACTATCTTTCTTCGTGCATCACAGTTGACTTGCTGTGGTGTCTATTTAAACTATTACAATAAAGAGAGTTCAACGGTTTAGTATCAACAATGTTGACCTTAAAAGGCGGCAGGTAATATCTAGTTTACATGGTAACCTAACATTTGTATAAAATTCTAAAAACAATATGAATTATAAGTGTCAGGTGAAATGTTTGAAAATTTTGGAACATATATCGTCTCTATCGCTTCAAAAACTTTCAAGTGTAATTATCACAAGCAAACCAAACGTTCCATCTACATAGGGTTTACATTGTCAGATGGAACGTTTGGCACTCTCGTGATAATTTCACTTGAAACATTTTGACGCAATAGAGACGATATGCTTTTGTGGTATTGGAAAAATGAATTGTTAACTGGAAATGGGTGATCGAAATAATATTCATCGTATTTCAAGGGGTTCTTAAAATTTAAATTTAATACGCTGATTTATATTTAAAATATTACATACTTATTTTGGAAAGTGCAAAAATTTAAAACAATTAGAATAACTTACAATCGCAATGTTTGCAATTTTGTTAAGCTCTGTTAAAAATAATTTGCATTTTTTAAATATATTCTCTTAATTACCTTGCAGTAAAAATAATTATAGGTAATAATTTGGAAAATTAAGTTAGCTAAACAAAATATGTGCTTCCTTAAGTTACGTTACTAATAATGAAAATGCCTTAACTATGAAGATAAATATATATAATAAATATTTTTTATGTAACAATTAATAAATTTTTACACAGTACATCTTTTTTAACTGAGCTCTTACTTGTTTATAAAATTTTGTTTCAGAGCAAACACTTCGATAGCAAGTAGGAGTAGGTAACGTGGTACTTTTCTGTAAACAATGATATAAAATTACTAGAGCTGTAAAAAACTCGAAACATTTTTAGCCCGGGCTGTAATTTTTTAGCCCGGTTTGACTTGAAACCCGGGTTTAGCTTGAAATCGAGCTTAAACTCGAAAAACGAGCCTAAGCTTGGAAAGCTCGACATTTGAGCCAAATTTTAAAAATGAGCTTTCGAGCCTATGAAGAAAAAAGCTCGATTGAAACGAAAAAATTGTTTTTGAAGGATAACAGTCATAAATAAAATAAAATAATTTTTAAAAATATTTTAAACAGCTTATTTTGCATGATAGAATATTAAAAATGCAATTTTAAACAAAAATTACAAAAAAAAATTCTTTGCTTTCTTCAAAAACTGTACTTTAGCTCGATTTATTTTCAAAAGCTCGTTATTTTCACGAGTCATTTACGAGCTCAACTCGAAAAAGCTCGTTTTCGAGCTAAAAGCTCGAAACCCAGGTTTACCATTTTCAAAAAAACGAGTACCCAAAGATTTTGGCCCGGGCGGGTGCTCGAACCGGTTTAAATTTACAGCTCTAAAAATTACAAATTACAATTAACACGATTTTGATTGAAAAATATTCAACTCATAAAACCTCAGTTGATTAAATCGGTCATGCTTAAAGTATCGCCCATTGTCACATTTAAGGAGAACGGGGGCGGCTGGGCGATACCGTCAAAGGTCGAACGGCACGTGACTCAGATTTATTGAGTTAAATATAAATGAAGCAGCATGAAAAATATTTTATTCGTTAAACATAGTTTTTTTTATCAATATTAATTATTATCAATAAGTACTGACTTACCTCACAGGCAAATCCTTTAACTTCTACAGCGAGGTCATTGCTAAGTAGCAAGTTAGCTGTTTTTTCAGGCACCGGCTTGCTCATTGAGAAGTGTAAGTGTGACAAACTGTCTTCAATTGTGGATATGTTTACTTGAAGCCAAGAGTCACGCATGTTAGTATGGCTACCACACCTACATTCAATTATAGTAATTAGCTTATAATCATGAGCAAAAATATTTTTACCATTTTAGTATATCTTCATCTTGGCAATTTTTTGATTTAATGTGACCACTGCTCCATATATTCAGGCTTTCACTTGGAGTTTTATTATTAGCTACAAAAAAATAACCTTTTAAAATACTTTAAAAAATTTACAAATTAAATTAGTATAAATTTTTTTGACCTCAACAAATTAAAATTTTTTAAAATATCTACAAATATTAAATATTCAGTCTTAATGTGGCTAAAAACAAAGATATTTGAATTAAAATATTAAAAAAAATTAACATAGTGAGCATTTCAGTTGAAATTGAATAAAAATATGTTCATTTACTACAAGAATTTATTTAAAAAAAACAAATAATAATCAAGCTTATTTAAAATACTTTTATCCACATGTATGTTTTTATTTCTGTAGGATGTTAAGATTTTTTTACGAAGGATGAATTTCACAAAATATAAAATTCTTGAGTTGTTATATTCGTTATGTACCTCGCATGCAACAAAAATGCTTCAATTTAAAAAGAAAAAAGAAAAAATTTAATATTTAAAAAGTATTTACTGTAAATTTTATCAGAAGTCGTGGTAGAAAAAAGAATATTAAAAAAAAGCAAATTTCAGCATTTAAGTATTAGGTTTTCATTTCTCTGTAGAAATCTGATACTTTTTATAAATTTATATCTTTCTATATAATCTTAAGAATTGTGTTAAATTTGTTTTACAAATTTTAATTTAAAAAATCTCTTCCCAAAAATTATTTCCTCTTTTTTATAATCTTTTTAAGTAATTTAATAAAAATCACTTACTTGCATACGCTTTAAGAAAACATTTATATTTTTCCAGCGTTTCAAAACTTACGAGCTGCATGTTTTTTACACAACATATTAACATTGCATCAGCTCTTGCAATCTGTTTTTTAGGAAGGTATATATCACAGATTAATAATAAAGAATTAATTTTTTACTTATAAAGTAGTACGTACTTCTACAGATTGAGAAAAAAATTCAAATTCATTTCCACAAGCATTCAAAGTTACGACAGTTCCAGAAAACACTTTACAAAAGAGTTATATTAATATTATGAAACATAAAAAAATATTATTTATTTTTAAAATTTTTTTCTTTGTACCTGTTGGTTCTGTCATAGTTGCTATATAAGAATCTTGCTAAAAATATTTAATTTTCATTTATTATTATTTTTTTAAATTAATTGATAGTTTTAAAATAAAATTAATTAAATAAAGCTTTTTATGTATCATTTACCAGTTGCTCATAAACAAAATTTTACATAACTAAAGAAAATGATTTTACATTTTTATATTTTTAATATGTCCTCAATCCAACAGTTAAATATTAAATTAGCATTGTGATATATAAATCAATACTTTTTAATCAATAAGTGCGTGGAATTTAATAAAAATTATCACTTTTTAAATGTTTTTTAAATATATATTATTTGCTCTATTATTGCAAAATTTTGATGACTTACAAAAGAGCACTCTTCATCACAATAATTAAAGCAGTCACTAGTTGTTGGGTCTGCAGTAGTAGTGAAGGACAAAGGGCCCTGAATATTGTTAAAATTTAATAATGCTAAAACAAAACCATAGCGGAAAATAATCACAGGCATCACCTGACAAATAAACTGATAAGATTCACCACATGCAATATCTTTCATTGCCCTAAGTTGGGTTGACTTCTCAGGTTCAATGTTAGGTTTATTTTTTCTCACATCTCGCAGTGCTTCAATATCATACACGACGCAGCGCTCATGTTTGCCCACCGCTAACTTATTCAAATTCCAATATACACTGCTTTCAAAGTTTTGATAATCCTTTCCGCACCTTTTCATGCAATTAAAAAACACTATAAGTATTAATTTTTATATATATATATATATAAATATAAATATATATATATATATATATATATATATATATATAATATATATATATATATATATATATATATATATATATATATATATATATATATATATATATATATATATATATATATATATATATATATATATATATATATATATATATATTATATATATATATATATATATATATATATATATATATATATATATATATATATATATATATATATATATATATATATATATATATATATATATATATATATATATATATATATATATATAACGCTATTATACACAAATATTACCATGCAAATTGACGTGGTTTAGAGTCTTCACAATTTTTGTCTGTGCCACCAGTCCACACTAATCTTGAGTCATTAAAAAATTTTCCTGCACAAATTAATGGCTATTTAATATTACTTATTAATTAGAATTTAACAGTAACTATACTTATATCATTGGGTAAAAGAATTATTTTTACTTAAATTGAACGATGAGTTTATGATAAAAGATAATCATGAGTCAGATTAAAAACTGCGATATACAACGTTTTTATCTCAAATAGATCAAAAGACATTTTTTAACCATTATTTAATATCTCTGAACATAAGGTCCATTGGTAATACGAGCTCCAATGGTATTAAAAGTTCATTCAGGAGAATCTCCAGCTCTCAAATAACATTGCGCAGCATCTGCTGAATGATGGACTTAATACCGTTAATTATCTGTTGTCTGCATACTCACACGTCTTGAACAATAGTTCTAAAGTCCTTGTACTTGACTTGTTTTCAAAGATTGAATTTAAGAGGAGTTAAATTCCAAACAACTAAAAGCTATCACAATAGATTTATCAAGAACTAACCACATTTCTGAGAGCACCTAAAAGCTAGAGGCTTATTTGGACTTGTGTCTTGCTACTAATGTAGCTCATGTTGAGGGACCTTGGATACATGTTATAAAGAGTATTGTCAGTACTAAGACAGATTAAATCTTTATGTGATTTTAAGATGGTGTAGGTAAATTAAAATTCTTTGCTCTTTTCTTATCTTCTAATTTAGCAAAATTAATATTTATTTCAGTATTTGTTAAATTTTTTAAATTGTAAAATATTCAGATTTAATATAATGTAAAAAAGGTATATTTGAAGTTAAATATTTTTGTGTTTTTAAAGCGTATAAACATCTTCTGCAACTTAATATTAGCAACTTATTTCACATACCAGGCAAATTTTGAATAAGACATTTCAAACTCTGCGTTGTTACCCTCCACAGGCTCATTTCTAACAAACAGCATCGCACGTGAGCTTCTTCAAATGTCAACTTAAACAGGAGGTAAAATGTATTAATGTTACCTAATAATTTCAAAAAAAATTATTAATTCAATGTTTTTATTTAGGTATATAATTTAAACATACTACGCCAGCGAATAAAACCAACGGTTTGCAAATTTATGGAAACACTTGAGCACCGCTAAAAACGAATGCTAGTATGCAGAAATAAATATGCCTGACAAGTTTGACTTTTAAGATGCCTTTCAAAATATATTGCGTGAAAAGCTGGATGAGTTTATTAGACTCTAATTTTATAGTGAAATATTACTAATGTTATTCCTTGTAAAATGCTTTTTTAAGAGTCCAAAACTTTTTAAGCTCTATAAAATATAATAGAAACATTTGTATCACAACTATTGTAATTTATTAGTAAATAATTTTATCTAAAATAACTTAAGTCTAAAAGAAATACATTAAACATAATTTACAATTATTAATCATTTTAGACATAATAGAATTTGTGTGTCTAAGTTAGTGAAAAGTAGAGCAAGGGATAAACGTTAAAGGGTAAAAAAAATTAAGTTTAAATGATGAAAGGGATTGCACTAAATTTTACTTTTATAAAAGGACATAAATTACAAAATCTATAAAATAAAAAAAAAGATTATTTCTTTTCTTATCTGTTATATATATGTTATTCACTAACAAATAAAAATATTTGTTTAAAAATTTAAACAGAAATGAAGTGTTTTAAATATTTTCTACAGCACCACTACTTACAAGAACGAGAACAGATCTAATAAAATCTTTTTTCATTAATTAATATTTAAAATCAGACTCAATTCAATAATTGTATGTTACAGCTCTTAAATTTTTTTATAAGGTAGATATTTGCATTCAATATACAGCTTATTACACTAAAGAGAATATATTTTACACTAGATTATACAAATTTTTATTTTTTGGTTGGAATTGTGTTTCCTTTCCTTTTCCCTTTTTTATAGTGTACTTCTCACTACACCACACTCCTACTTTCTTACACTTTCTTAACCTTCCGTAACTCGCGCCTATAAATGTAACGCGAGAACTCACGTGGGGTGTAAAATATCCCAGGCCTTTTTTTTCAGTGGTTTTAAACCCCAGGACCCCAAATTTGTAACAATTTTGAAATATGGTGTCTGTTCTTTAATTTTGAATTCTAAAATTAAATTTCCTCTCCCTCCCTCCCTCCTTATCCCTCCTTTTTCTAACTTAATTTCGATTTTTATGTTTTTGGTATTATCTTTGATATTTCCCGTTTAAAATTGTTAATTTCTCATTCTAATTTTTAACTAACAGTAATATTCCATCGTTTATATCATCTCAATAAATTATCCCTCCCTTATCCCTCCCTCCTAGCGCCCTCCCATTTTTACATGAACACCTCAAATTGCAGTAGAATTTTGCCATATTTTCCTATAATGGATACACATATAACCTATTATAACTATTATATCCCCTCGCCTCCCTCCTCCCTCCCTCCCTCCCTCCCTCCCCTCCCTCCCTCCCTCCCTTCCCTCCCTCCCTCCCTCCCTCCCTCCCTCCCTCCCTCCCCCTCCCTCCCTCCCTCCCTCCCTCCCTCCCTCCCTCCCCTCCCTCCCTCCCTCCCTCCCTCCCTCCCTCCCTCCCTCCCTCCCTCCCCTCCCTCCCTCCCTCCCCTCCCTCCCTCCCTCCCTCCCTCCCTCCCTCCCTCCCCTCCCTCCCTCCCTCCCTCCCTCCCTCCCTCCCCTCCCTCCCTCCCAGACCTCCCTCCCTCCCTCCCTCTATACATAACTTGCCAAGTTTTTTTATGAAATATTGAAAAAAATGAAATAACGATAAAACAAATTGAAGCATTACAATGACTTGATTTGTTGAAAAAACATTATTTTTTTTATAATATTATGTTGTGTACATCAAATAAAAAATAATGGTAGAATATATTATATTGAGATTTTGAAAAAATCGCAATAACAATATCTTGAGCTGTCGTTTTTTTTATTTTGCATTTTGAGTTTATAAAATACTGATGTAATCAATGATAGGAATTATGAATAATGTTTATTCAGTATCTGAGTTTGAGCTACTCGCAATAATGTCATTGGTACATTTTGTACAAAATATTTTACGGGAATTCTGGCATAACAAGATTTCACACTTGCAACACTGGTACTTTTTTTTCTTTTTTTTTTCTTACATTCTTGGACAAACATTACAACGTGACTGTTTCAATTTTTTTTACGGACTGTTTATTGGGTTGCGAAGTACATAAGTACAATTACAGCATGCATCTCCTGACGATCAGGTCTCAAAGCATCACGTTCTCTTTGATAGTTGAAGCAACACTGCGTATTTTTATATTTGTATAGTGTAAATTTTTATCAATAATTGTGATTGATATCATACAAAAAAAAATATTTCAAAGGATTTCCATGTTCTATCAGAGCAGCTGTTCATTTTATTTGGTTGCCTTCAGAGCCAATATTGTAAGCTCGCTTTCGCCCAGAAGATTGTACAGAGGTTTTAGCCACTTGATGTTGTTATCCCTTGTCAGGTAAAAATTTCAAAAACTCAAGTATAATTTATGCTACAATTATTATATATTAGATGTACACATAATATCATATAATAAAAATAAATGTTTTTCAACAAATCAAGTCATTGTAATGCTTCAATTTGTTTTTATCATTATTGCATTTTTTCAATATTTAATAAAAAAAGTCTTAGCAAGGGAGGGAGGGAGGGAGGGAGGGAGGGAGGGGAGGGAGGGAGGGAGGGAGGGAGGGAGGGAGGGAGGGAGGGAGGGAGGGAGGAGGGAGGGAGGGAGGGAGAGGAGGGAGGGAGGGAGGGAGGGAGGGGAGGGAGGGAGGGGAGGGAGGGAGGGAGGGAGGGAGGGAGGGAGGGAGGGAGGGAGGGAGGGAGGGAGGGAGGGGAGGGAGGGAGGGGAGGGAGGGAGGGAGGGAGGGAGGGAGGGAGGGAGGGAGGGAGGGAGGGAGGGAGGGAGGGAGGGAGGGGAGGGAGGGAGGGAGGGAGGGAGGGAGGGAGGGAGGGAGGGGAGGGAGGGAGGGAGGGAGGGAGGGGAGGGAGGGAGGGAGGGAGGGAGGGTTTATAAATAGTGTTTCAAGTAAAAACTTATAAATTTTAGTTACCTAAAAATATTACGCGGTGACTCGCGTGGGATAAAAATCACCCCCACATAGTCAAAATGACGTCACTGCAATAAAACTGTGGTCATTTTGCAAAAACAAACTTCACCATATTGTAGTCTCACTATATTTAGGCAAGTAGATGAAAGAAGAAGTCACTACATGACATATTTGTAATATTTTTTTTACATTTAATATCGACTGGGGTTGAATTTATCCCACGCGAGTCCCGGAAGGTTAATATATTTTTATTATTGGTATATAATATTAGGACAATGCAAGAAATAAATATAGCTTTATAACTTTTTTATTTGTATCTTATTCCTTCCTTAATTTATCTTTGCAAAAAATAGGTGAACTCTTAATTTTTGTAGCCTTTCATAGTTTTAAAATTTGCACTGCTCAATAATTCGACTACACAAAGGGTAACCTTTTATATGTTTTTATATAGAGAAAGTTTGTAGATGTCCTAGACCCTATAAGTCTTTCTACGCTAAATCAGAACTTTATTTAAGGGCTGCAATTATTGCATTCATATTTGTGTGCTTAACTTTTTGATAGTATGTAAGTTAACTTTTTTATATAACCTAAAAATTCATAATTTAGAAGAATTACAAAAAAATTACATTAAAAAAAACCACATATTACATATTAAAATTAAAAAGCTACTAATTATATGTCAAAAGTCAAACAGACTCTAGGCATTTGAGGGTTAAGTATCTGTGCTATCGTTTACCTGTGACGTACTTTCATAAGCCTAACGTGGACTTCATAATATTTAATTTTTTGAACAAAGACTACAATCTACGAACTTCATTTATTCGGACTCCACCTTTTCACTTACTTAATTTCTGTTTTTACCACTATTTTCATACTGTAAAATATGTATATGAATTATATTGTATGCTTTTAAAAGCTAAAATTTTAAATTTGTATATTCGTTTTTATAAATAAAATAAATAAAGTTTTAATACATAAAAATCAGTTAAAGTCATAGAACACGTTGAAAAAAAAAAGTTGCGTGATATTCATAACAAACCTGAAAAATAAACATTTATTTAGCTGGAGTAATTTATTATATTATATTTTTCATACACACAATGCCAATGGCGGTCACTGACGTCACAGCTTGTTTGTATTAAGCGCCCGTAAGCAAGTCTAGATGGGACGTCAGTCACCGACAGTGCTATTATGTTAATGAAGTAAATTAATCCTGCCAAATCAACGGTGATTTCAGGTTTTTAGAATATTAAACAACTTTTTTGTTCAAAGTGTTCTACGCCTTTAAGAAAAATGAGTCATTAACAGAGATATAAAGCAAAAGGAAGACATTGAGTTTGGCAGCAAATATCATGTTTGGCATGCTATGGCTAGCTATTTCTATTCTTCTTTGTCATTTTTCATCTTTTTTTCAGGTCTTTAATATAATTCTCTATTTTTTATTTACGTAAGCGAAATTTCTTGTTTACGCATACAATTTTGAGGCATACAAATATTGATTAAATTTTACTGTTTAGGTTTAATTATTCAGGCACTTATTTTCAAACGTAAATTTTGACTATTAACTTTGTTATGAATGCATTTAAATTTATTTGTTTATTTAAGTTTTGTAACTTACATGCTGTAAAGAAATAACGTAGAATCCGCAAGACGTATTGAAAGCTCGCCCAAATTTATGATCTGAAATGATGGTTAAAAATTACAACCAAATAAGGCTTTTTTCAAGTGAATTGTGCCATGATATTTCAAAGTTGTATTATAGCAAATCAATAGCTCCGCGGAAAACTGAACTATCTATAGTCCTCCGGACGCCTCAAATTTTGAACATCATCGCCCTTTGCCTGTCCTAAAATTGAAGCATCTTTAATGGATTGCTGGTAAGAGATGCTTCAAAGTCGGGAGTGGCAGAGAGCCTACGATTCCAAATTTGAGGTGCGCAGATAGTTTAGTTTTC
>OX439127.1:1049616-1064060 GCA_949318235.1 Ecdyonurus torrentis | reverse complement strand
AGGCCTTTTAGAAGAAAAAATTCGGATAGTTTTGAATTTTTCAGAATACGTAGAGGAAGTCATCTTATAACTCCTGTAGAAAATTGCAAAGTTTTCTCTTGGAGCTTTAGCTGCCAGGAGAAAAAATTGAAGTTTCAGGAGAAAATTTATTCCTGGAAAATAATTAACACTAGAGATAATTTTAAAAAGAAAAATGTAGCTTATATATTAGGGCATTAAAAAAAATACTAATTACACTTTAACTTACTTTAATTCTTTTTAATCGGCAATTATCTCAACGAGTAGCAAAAAAAAAAACAATGTTTTCGCCAGGAAAAGTAATTTTGCAATATGAAATAACATTTTTACACACAAATGTTTCAAGTAAAAGTTTTTACCAATCTACTTGCCAATATAAAACTATTTTTAGTTTTATTTCACTACAAAAATAAAGAAAGTTAAAGCGGTTTAAAGAGCGTGAGGTATGGTCAAATAGTAACGCATACGGCGTATACTGCTATACCATGCAGGTAGTGCGAGCTGTTATTGTCAATTTTTGTCATCTCGTTCAAATAATTCTAGAGTATTTAAACTTTGTACACATATACTTAAGACCCCAATGGTTATTTTAAGCCTCGATACCTTATTTTTATCCCACCCCTTCCGACCCTAAGGAACCCTTAAAAGTCTAAATGAAGGGTTTTAATGCTATAACTGGTTCAAATATTGTAAGTTAACAATGCAACAAAATTTAAATTGTTGATATTATATATACTTACTAGTTTATAGCCAAAACAACGTCATTAAAATTAAAATAGTAAATAATTTTCTTTAAAAAAAACTTAAATTTTCACTTACTGCATTATGTTATTTCATAATAATATGTTAGCATGGTCAAATGATTTTATGTCAAATCTAGAAGAATAAAAGATATGAATAAGATTAAAATTTATCCAAATGCATTTCTTAGGTTCTCTGGCATGACTTGAGAGTAGTGCATATAGCTAGGGTCAACCCTTGCACCCCTGGCATCACTTTAAATAACAGAAATTTTAATGAAAATGGAACTTTATTTAATTAACAAAAAATTATACATAAAAAATTATAATATATAAAAAAAATATATAATAAAAATTACCTATATTAAACAGAAAGTTGTTAATAATTAAAATGAAGCCCTTAAACCCATGAGATCCTTGCAAGGACTATTTAGGCAAAAAATTGTAGTTCAAAATATGCTGCACTTCGTGTTGTATGATAATTGTCCATACGATTGGCTATATATGCATAAGAATTAAATTCTGTATTGTGAGTTTTAACAATTTCAGGGTCTCCATATCATGAGTAACCCTTGCAAGGGTCTCAGGGTTTTAAGTGTTAATTTTTTAATTATAAACAACCTTCTGTTCAATATTGGCAAGTGTATATTTAAAAACATATTATAAATTGTAGGCATAGTATGTGACTATTTATATTCTAAAACATTTTCAACTTTGCTTTCTTTAAAAGTCACCATGGTCTTAAGCTTAAGGAATGGCCCTTGCAATGGGGTCCAAAAATTACATGATTTCGAAAGACCTAAAAAATGCTGGCACGTAATTATTGGTAAAAACGAAGAAAATTTTTAAATATAATTTTTTTTAAGTAAATAAAAATCGATTTTCATTAAAATTTCTGTCATTTAAAGTGATGCCAGGGGTGCAAGGGTTTACCCTAGCTATAGGCACCACTCACAAATCATGCCAGAGGACCTAAGAAATTCATTTGGATAAATTTTAATCTCATTCATATATTTTATTCTTCTAGATTTGACATAAAATCATTTTACCATGCTAGCATATTATTATGGTAAAACATAATGCACTAAGTGAAAATTTTGTTTGTTTTTTTGGAAAATTTATTACTATTTTAATTTTAATGACGTTGTTTTGGCTATAAACTAGTAAGTATAATATAATATCAACAATTTAAATTTTTTGCCTTGTTAATTTACAATATTTGAGCCAGTTATAGCATTAAAACCCTTCATTTAGACTTTTAAGGGTCCCTTAGGGTCAAAAAATGGGTGGGTTAAAAATTAGGTTCCGAGGCTCAAAATGACCATTGGGGTCTAAAGTATATGTGTACAAAGTTAAAAAACTCTAGAATTATTAGCACGAGATGACAAAAATTGTCAATAACAGCTCGCACTACCTGCATGGTATAGCAGTATACGCCGTATGCGTTACGATTTGACTATACCTCGCGCTCTTTAAACCGCTATAACTTTCTTAATTTTTGTAGTGAAATAAAACTAAAAACAGTTTTATAATGGCAAGTAGATTGGTAAAAACTTTTATTTGAAACATTTTTGTGTAAAAATGTTATTTCATATTGCAAAATTACTTTTCCTGGCGGAAAAATTGTGTTTTTTTGCTACTTGTTGAGATAGTTGCTGATTAAAAAGAGTTAAAGTAAGTATTTTTTTTTCTAATGCCCTAATATATAAGCTACATTTTTCTTTTTTAAAATTAACTTTATTGTACAGGAATACATTTTCTCCTAAAATTTAAAATTTTTCTCCTGGCAGCTAAAGCTCTAAGAGAAAACTTTGGAATTGTTTACAGGAGTTATAAGATGACTTCCTCTACGTATTCTGAAAAATCCAGGACTATGCGAATTTTTTCCTATGAAATTTTTCGTTGACTACACTCCTAAACATAAAATTATTTATAATTATATAAGCTATATTACAAAAATAATAAAATCAATTGTAATAACTTTTAATTTTAATAAAAGTATAAGTGTTGTAATAATTGTAAAAAATATTTAAATGAGTCTACAGTACATTGGCTGTAAGAGCAAAGACAACAGAGTGAGCGAGTGAGTATTGCACTCGCAAGTCATCCCTCACCTGCCGCTTCACCTTCACTCGCGCTCGTTATATCTCTGTATCTTTGTTAATTTTTGTACTAGACAAAAAATAAAATTTATTTAAAAATTACACTTAAATTGTACACAACGTTTAAAAAAATTATTTCTAATACAAAAATGCCTATTCCTGGCAAAAAAGTTCCTATATTTTTCTTTAACCGTCGATTAAGAGCTAAATAATTTATTTAATCTACGATTTAAATTGTTTTCCTAACAGTTAAATATATCAGCAGCACAAAAACGTTTATTTAAAAGTTCTAGCTTAATTAGGGTTCCCGTGATAATTTTTTTCCTGAACCCTCTTTTTCACTCATTTTTTTCTCCTGGCGGCTGAAGCTCCAGGAGGAAACTTCGGAATTTTTTGTGCGAGGCTAAAAATATTTTTCCGTATTTTTCCGTACCAGATATCAAAAATTCAGCACTATCCGAATTTTTTCCTCTTAAAATTTTCGTTGACTACACTACAACGCACAAAGCGGCCTCTAGTAATCTTTTAACAAGGATATTTGGTCACGGTAGACACGGGATTGCATATTTCACCCTTCACATTTTATACCGCGCAAAAATGGGCCAAATTAAAATGGTAATTTTTTATAAAATGTACACTGTTCTCTGTTCAAAGAATTCAAAACATTATAAAAATCATTTTTGTCTAAAAGTAAAGTTACTCGTTTTGCTTCGCGTGATAAAAAATGAGGCAGTCATTTTAATGCGGGTGACAAAATACGAATTACACATTTTGATTAGCGTAAAAAAAGTCTTAAAGATTTTGCTTCGCCTGACAAAATACGAGTTACATATTTTTTTCGCAAGAACGTCGTTATATATATATATATATATATATATATATATATATATATATATATATATATATATATATATATATATATATATATATATATATATATATATATTAATTTATTAAGTTTAAATTTTTTGCCTTAAATTTGTTTTAATAAAAAGCATTACCAAAAGCTTTCTGGAACACTAAACTATCAATAGTTGCCTCTTACGTATTAAATTGAGTAATATATTTGCACTCCGGTTAAGGAAATATTTATATAAAAACATTTAAAACAAATATATTATAATTTACAGAGTGCTTCTTTTTTTAAACAAATTTTTATCAAAGTAAATTATCATGATTATTTGAAAAGTAATTTTTAAGATGTCAAAGAAAGCCTGAAATTCGTTTATTATTAAAAATTGTAATTAAACATTATTATTTAACTTAGTTTGATAAAATTTTAATTTTTTTGGTGATTCTATATTAAATTGACATACGAGGACACTATCTTTTTACAGTGAAAAATAATAAATGAGACTTCAGATCAAAATTTGACTAAAATGTGTCAAAGATATTGCACAATAGAAAATTTATATATAAACCAAATTAACAAACACCTAAAAATACTATAAGTAATTGAAAAAAAAATTGATTTCGTAATTTTTTCACGCAAACAAAGTAACCAATGTCAAATTCTTGGTTTTCACTTAATAATAACTTAACACCTAATATTCAAAAAGCCCGAAGCAATGATCAGAAAATTCGATTTATGCAACTCGCTCAATATTTTATACAATTTTTTTTATATTTTTTTCATCATAAACATTATTATCACGTAAATTGCATACTTTACAAATTTTACAATATCTTTCTAGGATAACATTAACATTGTGATAAAAATTGTCATCAGTTTTGGAATGCCATTTCGTATTTATTTATTAATATCACAAGTATGATTTAAAAGGGTTAAAAGATTTTATGGACACCTGGATATAATAATCTGTAGTTTACATATTACTTTTATTACCTTTCAATTAAATAACACAAAAAATGTCCATTTAAATTTTATAAAATCTTAAATAAAGAATTATTTAAAATTGCCATAATATGCAAATTATACTTTAAAATATTCTGTTTTATAACAAAGTAACAGCCAAATGCAGAAAATTTAGTGTGTAATCTTAAAAGGCTTAAAACATTTCATGTCTTTTCTCAAAATGAAAGAAGAATATAAACCCATTAAAACTTACGCTACAACTTCATAACGTATATCTGGCGTAAATTAAAACAGTGGCCACCAGAAAGTCTATAACTATGTTAGAGATATATCTTATAATAATGTTGAAAAGAAAATTAAAAAAATGTTATTTTCTACACTAGAGACTGAATAGGTGAAAATTGCATCAACAATCAATTTAACCTAATATGCATCACCCTAAATACAGATATATGCACTTATTTATAAAGCAAATTATAAATTGAAACAATGTAATTCTTTTCTTACTTTGACTTTATTTGTCTTGCAACGTCTTCGGCCACAACAAGTGCTGATCATCTTGCGCCTTTGTGGTGTGTTTCTAATCAAACCTTGCTCTAGTTCTCATAATTTAAAAAGATTTAATTGTTTAAAATCTTTATAAGTGTAATTTTTAGACACCGGATTTAATGTTGATTCTTTTGACAAAAATGTAAAAAAAAACTGATTTTTGGAGCCAAAAATGTTGGTTAAATTTTTGAAACTGTTGAATTTTAGGAAAGAAAAAGTTAATAAATGTTGAAAATTATAAAGTTATAAAATAGCACAAAAATTATTTAATTATGCTTCCGCAATGATTACACAAATTTTTACAGTTTTTTTTATGGTTGCTAAAATTTCAGAAAAAATAAATGTTCAAAATATATAAATAATAATAATTGACTTGCAGAATTCCAGGTTTTAAGATATTTTTTTAATGTACTAAAATTTTCAGTTTACAATATTTAGCAACGTTTAGATAAAAAGTACATAATCTCAAATTCAAATTTTTATCCCAAAGATTTTCGTTGTTATTTAATGTATAACAACTACCGAAAATACTACTGAATATTTTCAGAGCTCATGGGTAAAGGATTTTTTTAAAATTACCATTTTGGATATCAATAGTTTAATATAAATTTTTTTTAGTCACTCTTTTTTTAATTTTTAGTTAACATTTTTAGTCATCAAAAATGCGACGTCATCAAAAAAAATAAAAATAATAAAATAATTGGCTTATTAAAATCTCTTAATTTTGTAATTTAAAATATTTAATGGTTTTCTTCCCAGCGCCCTATATTTTGTTTTAATTTTATTATATGATTCTATTAATCAAACAATTAGAATTGTTGTTTGTTAGCTTTTGTCATGCGTTGTCTTATATCGTATCGTGAAAAAAAGTACATAAACTTTGAGTTTAATTCAATGTTTTATTCTTTTTTTTTCAAAGTACAAAAAGAATCAAATTTTAATGGTAAAAGTTAATTCCAATGTTAAGCTTAGTGATGTAGTAATTTAAAATTTCATCCTAAAATTTTGACAAAAAAAAAGACAATGTTTTCCTTTGTCTTTTTTTTTTTTGATGCAATATTATGCAAAAATGTTGAAAACTTTGAAAAATAGTTGCAAATACATAAAAGTTATTACAAATCTTCAAAAATGTTCAAAATTTTGAAAGTAAATTGGTATTAAACGGCTTAAAATTGCGCAATATGCACTCATTTTTTATTAAAAGTGACCTAAATATGACAGAACAAAATGTTAAAAAACTTCAAATCCGGTCTCAAGTAATTAATATTTGAAATATAAAATTAGATAATATATATATATATATATATATATATATATATATATGTATATATATATATATATATATATATATATATATATATATATATATATATATATATGTGTATATATATATATATATATATATATATATGTATATATATATATATATATATATATATATATATATATATATATATATATATATATATATATATATATATATATATATATATATATATATATATATATATATATATATATATATATACACATATATATATATATATATATATATATATATATATACATATATATATATATATATATATATACCCAGACAGCACTAGATGGGATAATACTCGTGTATTTACCAACTATACGGATATTTATGGTGTACACCACTTTTCCACGTTTAATAGATGTATATTTTAGGTGTACACATCAACGTGTATTGCTACACCAAAATACAACGTCTATTATACGTCTAAATTTGGGATACCATTACACGTTTATTGGTATGCATCTTTTACACGTCGAATACTCGTGGAATAGTGTTCGTTGATTATGCGTTTATAAAGCTACGTTTATTACACGTGTATTTGTAAACCAAATTTCCACGTTTACGTATACACCAATTTTATACGTGTAATAAGCGTTGACCTGTCGACGTAGAATACACGATGCCAGATAATCGTTTATTAAACGTGTATTTGTAAACCAAATTTCCACGTTTACGTATACACCAATTTTATACGTGTAATAAACGTTGACCTGTCGACGTAGAATACACGATGCCAGATAATCGTATATTCAACGTGTATTTTTAAACCAAATTTCAACCTTAAAGTTTACACCAATTTTATACGTGTAATAAGCGTTGATCTGTCGACGTAGAATACACGATGCCAGATAATCGTTTATTACACGTGGATTTGTAAACCATAAATCCTACCAATACAATGTACGTATAATATACGTGTAATATGCGGATAATGTAAATAAAGTAGTGGGAGATATCTCGCGAACAAGTCACTACATGTTTGCCTCCTATACCTCCCACTTTTCTACCCTTAACGGTATTTATGCTGGTTTTTGCTTGCTATCCCAGTGTCTCGCTGTTAGTATGCTGCAGGACGGCAGTTAAACACGATCACTTACAGTGTGCTATATGTGATACTAAATTGTTAAAATAATAAAATTGTGCGCAAAACAGCAAAAAAGAACTTCAGAGTATTTTTTTTTTACAATAATAAAATATATAATATTAAATTTCAAATTATTTTGAAGTGTTTATTGTATTTTCCCCTATATATTTCCACCTCATTAGCTACTATTCCTTTTTTTTTTTTTAATTTCCATATTTCACTATTTTGATAGGTAGGATGATAAATATTGTAAATGATAACAAACGTATGAATCTACAGCTTATGAAACTACGGGAAATAAACATGAATTAACGAGGTATGTACAGTATATTTTTAGCTGAACGTGTATACTTTATACGTTTATCATTGGCGTATTTTATATGTTGACCGTTGGACATATAATATACGGCGATGGTAAACGTAGAAAATACGTAAAAGCTGAACATATATTATACGGCGATGGTAATCGTAAAATACACGTCGATGGTAATCGTATAATACACGTTGATGGTAGACGTTTAATACACGTGGAAGGTGAACGTATATTATACGTCGATGGTATACGTTTAATACACGTATATGATAGACGGATATTAAACGACTAGCGTAGATCAAAATTCGACGTATATTATCCGTGTTATAGATATATATTATCCGTAATATAGCGGACATTGAGCTGGCGAATACACCAAATATCCACCATAAATCTACGATACGAAATACACGTGTAATATACGTGTAATATACGTGTAATACCCAATTTATGCTGTCTAGGTATATATATATATATATATATATATATATATATATATATATATATATATATATATACACTGCAAAAATTGTGTCTTTGCAAAAGTCGGAATTAACAACTTTTTTCTTGAAAAGCCGTTTGTAAAGACTTGCACAACGAAAAGACAGTTCTTTAGTCTTCATTTTTAAGACGTTTATGGGACTTAGAGCATTTTTTGAAAATGAAGAAGACGGAAGACGTTTGCAAAAGTGTCTTCCGTCTTCCGTAGGTCACGTGATCATCATTGTGACGTCATGACAAAAGAAGAACGTCAAGCGCAACTTCCTTTCCACGAGGCAAATGACGCATACATTGAAGTACCGCGCTCAAATGTTGCTCCGAAATTTATTCCATTATTATTTTTATATTGATCAATAAAGTGCAGTGTGACAATAAAATATGAAATATAAGTGTTATAGTTATGTGCCAGTGATAACAGATACCACCAAGAAGTTGAAAAAAACCGCAGAATTGGATCACAAAACTATTGCCGTTGACGCCATGCAATAGTTGAAACAGTCCAACTTCTTGGACTTTTTTTTATACCGTCCACATCTAGAGGTATGTATAACAATAAGAGTTCTTGCATTTATGTAAAAAGTAATTTAGAAATTTTAGTGGTTATTATAGTTCCTGATATTTTTTTTGGTATATAATAACTTAAAATCAGTCACAATAATACATGAAACTATCATGATGTTTTTATAACGAAAACTTATGCTTCCATAACGTATATAGGTTAGTATATATAGCTAATATTAGCTATATAGAACAATATATAGGTATATAAACGAATGCAAAACAAATTGTTTTTAGAACACAATATTCTTATGAATGCATTTCTTAAATAGGCGGTTGGCGCCAAGGTTGGCGGGCGCCAGCGTTGGTGTGAGAGATGCACGCATCGCGGTATGGTGACACACGCCGCAGCAGCTGGAGCACGGTCATGTGTCAAGGTCAGTCATATATGTCCTCCTCTCTCTATCTCTCTCACTCAAGCATATTTCTTTAAAATATTAGAATAAAATTAATTATTTTCACATAGATCGAGTTTAAATTATATATATATAAGATATTATTAAAAATAATCAGTTAATGGAACATGGGACATTACTCGCTCTCTCTCTCTTTCTCTCTCTCTCTCCCTCATTCTCTTTATTTTATTTACAAGTTAAAATTTGCATAAAAATGAATGGTTAATTACTTAATTCCAAAATATTGAAACTAATTTAGCTATATTTTTTTATATAAACATTTATAATATATTTGTTTTCTATATAAGTTTTATAAATTTACATTTAATTATTGGTTTTTACACGCAATAATTAAGATAAAAATAACATTGCAATTGCGCTGCAGAACATTCTATTATATTGCGTCTTTTTTTTTTTTTTTTTTTTTTTTTTTTTCTTATTCTTAAATTTGCCTCTAGTAGTGTTTTATTATTTCACATCTTTTTATATTATTGTTTTGAAAGCAGAACTTTTTAGTTTTTTTTCTTTTTATTATAGACTTATTCAAAAGTATGTATTTCTTGTATATAGCGCAACAGTGTGAGCGATAAAAGTGCATCTTATCATGAGCCGATTACACATTGATGAGGAACAGCTGCCTGGTTTTCGAAGACAGAGTAAGTTCTTTATCAAGTATCTTTCTCTCTCTCTCTCTCTCTCTCTCTCTCTCTCTCTCTCTCTCTCTCTCTCTCTCTCTCTCTCTCTCTCTCTTATTATCCTCTTTCAGTATTAAATAATTATTTTGTTTTCTTTCAAAATTTATATAGAACAGCAGTTATTTTATAATATATTCATTTAAAATATCAGAAAAGGTCACAGCTTTTATTATTTTTCTTGTTTATAAATTTTATAGTCGTTTTAATACAGAATTCACAGTTTAATCTTAATTTGTTTAATATTTTTTATATTTATCTAACAAACAAATGCCAATGAAATGCATGTTTAAATTTCTTTTATCCATCTTCTTCTTCTTTTTTTTTTTTACTTACTTTTAGGGAGTTTTCTATTTTGATATGCATTTATTTCCCCTATTTATCTATTTGTAATTTTTTTCCTGTTATATTTTCTCTCTCTCTCTCTCTTTTTTTTTTGTATTTTAAAGAAGGGGTATAAAGTTCTTTAAATGCTGAATCTGTGTCAATATTTATTTTATATCATTACTAAATTTGAATAGCATAAATTTTTAAGCATAATTATGTTTATGCTTAGTAGCATAGTTTTATGCAGTTTATATCAGGAATTAAGTCGTATTTAATATAATACTTTATGATGCCTTAACAAATATATATATATATATATATATATATATATATATATATATATATATATATATATATATATATATATATATATATATATATATATATATATATATATATATATTATATATAATATCAGTATATTGTTTATTTATTATTATTTTTATTTAAAAAAAGTAATACGGGACCATTTTTAAGTCTTATTTAAATCATTAATTTGGTAATAATAATAATAATAATACTAAAATAAAACTATTTTTTTAGGGACTGAATTTGTTATAGTCACAGTGATGTGGTCTGCGCTCTCTCTACACCATGGTGCTCTACTCTACACCAAGCACATGCTGGGCCTTTGCGCGTGATTCCGAGTGTCAAAGGTGACCCTGAATAAAGGACAATCTTATGTTATGAACTGAGGATCTCGTAACAAATCCGCATGACTTTTTATTGTTTCTTTTTTTTTATTCTTTTTTTTTTATTAAGGTTTTTTTTTCTTGCTATTTTTTAAATTAAAACATTCGTTTTTCATATCTATATAAAATGTTGTAGAAGATGTGAAATGACGTAAAATAAATTTAAATCAAATTAAATCTACGTGTGACTTATGTTTGTTTTTTCTAATAATAATTATGATAATCCTGTACCATAAATAATATTTTTTTTTACATTTGTATAGCATATTTCTATATTTAATTGATTTATAACAGCATAAAATTATATGACTTTAGTATAGTATAATCAATAACTCCTTTCAATTTTTATTCAGTGTCAATGAATTATAATCTGGTCTTAAGGGAACGTAATTAGTTAATATTATTATAAAATTTTAATAAATTTGATTTTGTTTCAGTTTAACTTCAGATCAAGGTAAACTTACTCAGGTCGACATTTTAGAGGTCTATCAGGTAGCATGATAGGTAATGTAATAGGTTTGGTAGTATATTGTAGGGTCAGGTTAGGTAGGGTTGGTTAATTTGAAGACGTTTTAATCGTCTCTGCAAGGCTAGGGGTAGTGTCTCAGATAAAGACGGTTTTAGGGTCTTTCAAAGGAAGACACTGAAAAAGACAGTTCAACTGCCTCAAATAAGGCTGACTCGTTTTGAGACTTCAGAAATGTCTTTTTACAAGACTTCTCTGTTTGCAGTGTATATATAATATATATATATATATATATATATATATATATATATATATATATATATATATATATATATATATATATATATATATATATATATATATATATATATATATATATATATATATATATATATATATATATATATATATATATATATATATATATATATATATATATATATCGTGTTAGTCGTTTCGTATGGAAGGGTTGTCTGCCATCACATTTTCTGATTTCGCTATAATTTGGTACAAATATCAAGTTTAGGGTTTAGAGAAAAGTTTTTTTTTTTTGAAAAATTTAACAATTCCCGGAAAAAAATCCGCATTATGTAATTTCCATACCTGCCGACTTTGCTTTGGGAAATCAATAATTGCTCTTAAATGAATTGCAAAAGACAAAACAAAGTAGGTGGATGTTATGGCCATTGACCAAACCTTATTTTGTGATGGGTTTTCCTTGACCTTGAACTCGTGTCAAGGTCAATGTACTGAGTTCAAAGTGGAAACTTGCAAAAATCTCCTCTTATTGTAATTTTTTAGCCTATTTTTTTCATCATTTTATAGGCCATAATGTCCTTAAGACGTGTGCAAAAATATATATATATATATATATAAATATATATATATATATATATACACACTTGGTAAAATTATTCAATATAGCAATACGAAACTCGAATGTAGTGGGTGCCTGATAATTGCTTTTCTGAACCTTCTTGCAGCTTGCCTTGCGTTACAACCAAAATGCATGTGTGTGTTGTAAATGTGGGGTTACACATTTATTCTTTTTTTCCTTCCTATTAACGTGTCGCATGTCTGTATCGTTCCCGTAATCTCCCTTACACACAGCCATACACTACCTTTGTTATCGTTTCCTGTACAACAAAAAAATCATTGCATGTTAAAGAGCACAAAGAGAGAAATACGTAGTTAAGTTGGAGGTGTCTTAACAACTGAACACATTCTCACATGCATTTAGTTTTTACGCACAGCAAGCTATAAAAAGGCGGAGAAATGCAATTACCGAGCAGCCACAACATTAGAGCGGCTAATTGTTGTGTGTCTATTGTGTGAATTGTTGTGTCTTTATATATATATATATATATATTTGTTTATCCGTTGAAGTAAGATACTATAGAATTCATTATAAATCAGTCTTTGTTAGTTTTAGAAGCTATAAAAGTTAATATTACATTATGTATACAAATAATTTTCTTATTATCTGGAAACGTTTAAAATATGTACCATTGGGAAAACCGTATTATATTGAATAAAAAATAATTATAATAAATTTAATTCCCTACCTGGTACCATGTGCGAGTCTTCATCAATTCGTGCAGAAAGCTGTTTTTTATTTTTTTTTTAAATAAAATAAATTTAAATTTTAAACAAATAAAATAAGCTGAAACATTCAAATATAATAAACAATTAAATTTTTTTTATTCATTATAGCAAAAGTAACCCCAAAAAACAATAATGATGTAAGTAATATATATACTTAAAAATAACTTCAATATTAAGGTTGTTGACTAAAAATATTTACTTAAATTATTACTTTTTACATAAATTACAAATTTTTACCTTACATTAAAAGCCCAGTCGTTACAATTTAATCGTGCCATATTATAATTGCGTAAAGAATACTTAAGTTAGAATACGAGATTCTCACGTTCTACTACATATTTATAAAAAAAATCTCTAAAAGCAACTTTAATAGATTAGTTATAGCGTTTTCTATCAGGTAAGCTCCCTGACTACTTAGCTAAAAAATTTAAACAATTCTTGTGACACACGTGTACGCACCCCGCACCCCTACAGCATGTTCTATCCGCCGTTGTGGCAATAACCGAATGCAAAAAAATTGAGTGCATAAAAAAGTGCAGGGTGTCCATAAAGTCTCTGAGGGTGTTTAGACGTTAAAAAAACACATAAGACTCAACGTAGATGAATTTTTATACAATAACTTAAAGCTTCAAATATGACAATTTTGATAATCAAAACATAAAAATAATCAGATTATTATTATACTTGCTGCATCAAAAACTGCAAAAGAAAAATTGACGCCTAATTTGCACCTTTACACGCTTGCATCATCTAAAAAAAAAACACATACAGATTCAAAATTTGTTAGGTCCCACTCAAGTTTTCTGAAACATTAGCTCCAGGCCTATACAATGTGCCTCATTGGTAGCACGTCACACGTCGAGACTAACCTCTAGCTCGCACGAAAGGTTACGGAGAGTCTGCGGAGTGATGGCCTCGATAGCGGTGGTGATACGCTGTTTGAACTCGAGCATGTCACGCACTTTCTTCTTGAAGACCTGGTCCTTGACTTAGCCCCGGAGATAAAAGTCAGGTGATGTTAGATCAGAAGACGAGTGCATTGCATGTTTGTGTGGTAAAGTAAAAACTGACAGAAAGTGTGTTTCTGGGGCACTGAATGTCCAGACGCAGCTCGTACGTCAAATGTGACAGTCCCAACGTATTTATTTGGGGCCCAGTCCTGTGTGATTGTGTGATCGGCTTGTTCTTTTTCCACGAGCCCACTGTCCCTTGACACAACTTCCGTATCATGCTTGAGAATTATACGCCATCCCTCAGCAGCTGCA
>OX439127.1:839616-1047116 GCA_949318235.1 Ecdyonurus torrentis | reverse complement strand
TACATACATACATACATACATACATACATACATACATACATACATACATACATACATACATACATACATACATACATACATACATACATACATATATAATAAAATATATAAAAATGAAAGTTTTAAAGTGATGATAAAAATTTATTTAATTAAATTTTCTTAATTTTTATACCATAAGTATCAGTAAAAAACTTTAACTTACACTAAAATAAATAATTTGTAAATAAAAACACAAAATATTTCAACTGTTCTGTTAGCATTTTTGCAACATTTAAAACAATAGGTAAATTTAACAAATATATTCAATTTTAAAGTATAAATTATAAACTTTATAAATAATTACAATAACTTTAAATTTTATCATAATTTTAGAACAGAAATCATAAAATCTACATTGCCAATTAAAAATTGATTTTTTTTAATTAGTTGTATTTCAAAAAATACTATAAATTATTAAACAACTCAGTAAAATTTAGCTTTTTTCTCAGGTAGATGCTTTAAATTACTTACTTTATACGGTTGTTGTAAAAGTATGAAAACCTATTTATTTCCGATTGTGTCAATCGTGAATAATCTACAGTTGAGGTTTTAACTAATAAATATATTTTAAAATTTAAAGTAAACAAAGGACAACCTTGTTTGCTTTCCCCCTTTGTAATATGCAGGATATCAATTTCCTTAATAGCATATATAAAAAAGGGAAATAATACAACAATTAAATTTATAAATTTCTTTTTTATTAAAAAGAATTTTAAAACTTATTTAACATTTCGTATTCTACAATATTTCAGCTCATAGGTTTGAATATAATATTTAATATAATATTTTAGAATGTTATTACTTCTTTTATCTATAAATTTTTTTTAAAACTTATTATTCTAATTTTCTAATTATGTCCTTATTATTGTAAAGCAATGAGTTTGAAATAAGAAATATATTGTTAATATTTGAGTTTATATGTTAATATATGAATAATTTATTTTCCCATTTTATTTTCTTTCTGTGGTGGCAGTGTTGGCAGGGATAGTAAATTGTTGTTAATTACATATTTAACGCTCAGGATGTTTAGGAAGTATACGAGAAATAGGGTTTATCGCAAAATTTTAAGTTTTTAATGTTTTATCGCAGTAACAAAATGATTGAAAATTATTTTATGCCTATCATCTAAAGTCCTGTTTAGTTGGCAATGTATTAGCGTAGTATCAGAATTTTCATGATAGTATTAAGCTCGTAAAAAATAATTAGTAACTGAGAAATCCGTTTAATCTCGGAAGTTTCAGAGAAATAAAAATAACATATCTACGTTATCCATTATAAAAAAATTGAACTTATTTTTTATTATGTATAAACATCTCTAGTACACGCTTATTTTTATAAATTATAAAAATTGGATTTCAGGAAAATTAAAAATACTAAAATTTAAAAGATCAGGTTAAAATGGTGTTAAAAGAATATTTTTGGTCTTGTTTAAATTTATAACTAAAACATTTTGTTCTTATTTTTAATTTAATGATGGAAGCTGAAAATATTTGCATTAAATGTCCTGTATAATAATAGTAATAATTCCAATATTTTTGTTTTTTAATATGAATACTAATATTTATTTTAGTATGTCAATTAAATAAAGTTTGTATGTGTATTAAAATGTAAAAAAAATGATTATATAAATAATTGAACTAACCAAAAAGACCTAAGCCTTTGTTACATTTCTGTATATAATTGATATATATAATAAAAAAATAAATATATATATAGAAATGTGAAACAAACAATAATATAATTTCAATTTTAATCATAGTTTCGATTTTTAGAAAATTAGCATAACTTATATATAGTTATAACTTATATTTAAAAAGTAAAATATAAATAGTAAATGCTTAAAGTAAATAAAGATACTAGCAAGTTTAGCGACGGATAATTATTTATAGAATAAAAAATGTAGAGAGAGAGAGAGAAGGAGAGAGAGAGAGAAAGAGAGAGAAAATCTAAAGTGGATCGACTCAAAGAGAAAATAGATTATGAGCTATCCTAATAAATTGACATAATAATTTGTTCAATAGTTTATATATATATTATTTAAACTGTGAAACTAAAATAACAAAAATTATATAATTTAAAATTTTTATTTTAATAAAATTAAATAAAAGAAAATAATGACGATTATAAAAATTATATATCAATAATAATACTGTAGCAAAAGAAGAATATAAAATGATAATTTAGCAATGCAAGTTACTGTATTACCTATTTAAATCCGAGGGACAATACTTTCTTCTTAATATGTTGATGTTATACATAATTTTTTAGGAAAAAATATATGACGTCAGTCATATTCACTACATTTTTTATTAATTTGTTTAGAACAGTAAATAAATAATGGTAATGAATTTACTGAAAAAAAATGCTTCGTTTAAAAAAATTACAAAAAACTTTGAAACAATGAAATAAAAAGAAAAAAATAGTAAAAAATCGGAATAACCTTTTTTTCTCATTCCAACTGTTGCTCAATTTATATATGTTGCTCATATATATATATATATATGTAGAATCAGCTACAATTCGTGAAATGAAAGGCTTTTGCTGGAGTTTAAAACACTTCAAATATTATTTGTATGGTCAACCACATTTTACAGTAGTCGTAGATAACGCTCCATTAAAATATCTATTAACTATGACAAATCCAAACTATATGAATAGATTATTAGTGATCGATAAGGACGAGACCGGCGGCAGAGCTAAGTGACTGCGGCGAAGCGGCTCCAAGACGGTGACTTCAAGGGAGGTTTGTCTTGTTAAAGCTATTCACCTTTAAGGCGCAACATTGCAAATGGTGTCAGAAGTGGGATCATTTGAATCTATGTGACTATAAGTGAATAATTTCGAACTTCCATTGAACACTTTCATTGAACTTTGAGTTTGTGCTACCTACTTTTTCACACTTCCTTGGGCAAAGATAGAGAAGGAACGGACGGAACGCTATGCAGTTTTTGCCTCATCATGGAGATTTCTCTATACAGTGGACATACACAATACGCTCATTCCTTTTTACAATTTTAACATAACATTGCACGACTAATGATAAACTTGGTAGCAATATATCTAGTTAAAAATGGCTTTCTTTACGCATAATGGTAAAGAATACTCTCTCATTAATTTAGTATTAAAATTTGAAGAATTAGAAAATAAAAATAAATCACATGAAGATAAAATTTCTGAACTAAAATCTTTGAATAAAAATCAAAAAGAAAAAATAGAGGAAATAGAAACTGCAACTATTGCTGAATAAAAAACAAGATTAACAGTTATGCAAAAAATTTTTAAATAGCTATTTCTTCAGACAGTTCAAGTACACTTATTCTCATGAAAACTATACCTAAATTTTCGGGAAAAGTTCAGGAAAATATTCATAATTTCTTCCAAAAAGTGGAACAAGCTCAAGAATTAGGGGGATGAGATGTAAATAAAAATCTTTTAATAGCAAAGCAAATTCTTGATGGAGAAGCGCTGACTTTCGTGAGCAGCGACGTGAAAGCCAAAGAAGTAAAATGTTATAATGAATTTAAAAACATTATGATTAATCGCTTCAAATGTAAAAATACAACACGTTATTTTAGAGAAATATTGTCTGTAATTACTATTCAATCGGAGGAATCAATTGAACAATTTGCCAATAGAATTAAATCAGTAAATGTAAATACTTATAATTTGACTGATAATAATGATAGAAATGAGGCAGGAAAGTTCGAAGCTGATCAGCGTGCGCTAGATAGTTTATTGCATGGTCTAGGAGGAACAGTTTTCGGTGACCGTGTGCGTGGAGCATGTCCAGAGTCATATGATAAGGCTGTGTTGACGGCAATTGCATTCAATAAAGCAACAAGACGCGCAAAAATTGAAAATCATCAATCTACAAATACTCAATATCTGCCAAATTCAAATTTACCCCCTCCACTCAATCAATTTGAAACTAATTAACGTTCAAATACTACATTCAATAGTAATTTCTCACCTTACTACAATGATAATCAGTATCAAAAATTTATCGAAAGTAAATAACGATCAGATTTTGCTGAAATTCAAAATCCTGAAATAAATAATCATTAATATTTCACTGAAACTTCTAATCGCAAGAAACGACTATATTATCAAAATTCAGATAATAATTATTAATTACTATAACTTCAAATCTCAAAATTCAAGCAATAATATCAATAATAATCAATCAGCTCGTTATTATGACTTCGATCAACATCAGTTCAATAGCTTTGATCAGTATAGGGAAATTGTGCAAGATTTTAACCCTTGCAAGAAACCATGTGATTTACAACCCCCTGAATATTGTTGTGAAAATTTACAACAAGAATATTATTTCGAAAATTCGCAACAAGAAATTTCTCATACATTAAATCCCAGCGATTCGCAACAAGAAATCACTCGCTTGCAAGACGTGGAGCCACATTTTCTCCAGGGCGCCCCACACGGCCATCGGTTGCGCCAACCGCCCAAATTAGAACAAAAATTTGTTCCAATTAGTAATAAAAACGTATATAACGTAAATAATCAATGCAATTTAATTTTAGAATGTAAAATAAATAATAATAATATGCGATTTTTAATCGATACAGCAGCTGAAACTTCGGTAATATGGAATACTGTAGATACTAGTAACTTAATGAAAAATAAATTTTCAATATTTGGTTTGGGGAACCAAAAAGTAAATTCATATGGCTGCAAGAACGTGAAGATGAACATTGATTATTATAATTTTAAAATTGAGATGCACGTTGTTAAGCATGAGTGTTACAGTTATGATGGTTTGTTAGAAATTGATTTTTTTGCGTAAATACAGGGGCTAGATTAACATCGGTAAAAATGAGACAACACTACATGGACACACATTTCCATTAGTATCAAGTTACACCGATGATTCAAATTATGCTGAGGTTAAGCATTTGGGACGCCAATTGCCTACTCCACCTCGGTATACTCCACTTATAACTACAGCACCCCTTAAAATTTCTCCAGTGAATGCAAAAATAAATTTCTTTCAAGTTTCTCATAAACAAGCATTAGAATTTAGAAATAATTTTTTTGTAGTAGTGCCACTTGAAGTTAATCAGCCTCTCGATGAAAAAAGAATTTATGATGCACGTACTATATCACAAAAAATTAAACAAAAATGTAATTCACATTATTGTACGAAAAATTGCCCTTGCAAATATCTAATTTCAATACTTCTGATATAACAATAATCAAAGGTACGCTTATTGCTCGTATAATCGCAGTAACTCAAGATGATATTATGACTGCGGAATATCGCACGGGCGAGAGCAATACGGAGAATGCAACTCAACACGTTCATACCATACTTTCAGAAAATATAGACTACGAAGAAGAGTTAGAAAATAATGAAGAAATATTAAATAAAAAATTACAACATTTACCACCTGAATTTAGAGAAGAGTTTAAAGCTATGATATTAAATGATTTTTCTGACATTTTTAAAGAAAAGAAAATTAGGGAAGGTACTCATTTAGTAGAACATAATATTCGTTTAACTGAAGATAAGATAGTTAGAACAAAACCATATAAATTAACTATGGCACTGCAAGATTATGCCAATATTTCTCTAGGCGCTCAATTAGATTCAAGAACTATAAGAAAATCAACTAGTCCATATAATAGTGGCATACTTTTAGTCAAGAAAAATACACCTGATGGTACTATTCAATATAGGGTAACTTTGGGCCTTAGAAAAATCAATCCCTTAACTGAAGCTGAGCCCTATGCATTCCTAAATATTCAAGATTCATTATCTAATTTATCAAAATGTAAATATTTTACAACTCTTGAGCTTAAAGATTCCTTCTACAATATCCCACTTCTGATACCATTTGTAACGTTGCGCCTTAATGGTAAATAGCTTTAACAAACGTCCCTTGAATTCACCCTCTTGGAGCCGCTCCGCCGCAGTCACTTAGCTCTGCCGCCGGTCTCGTCCTTCTGGATCACTAATAATGTATTCATATAGTTTGGAGATATTCACTTTTAATTAAAAGGATATACTATTTTTTACTTATATTTTATTAATTAGAATTGTAATAAATTGTGACAACAAAAAACATGTGAAGCGTGAAGTGTCGGCGTAACACCTCAAGCCACTCTCAGATCGAGAATCCTCCCTTCCCGTCGCCTCGCACGCACCACACGAAATTAATGCAATACTGCACTTTTTGTGCAGTGAAATTATACAGAGGTAGACTTTGTACTCTGTACGCAAATATGAATAAAGGGCTAATCCTACATAATTTATAGAATTATATTATATTTAATTGATCAAATTAATTATTATGACGCGCGGGTTACAGTACTCAAGTAAACATTTGGCGGCCAGGCTATACGCCGCATGTCGCAAGTGCAGCAAGGATTTTTCAAGCCTAATTGACTTTTTGCATTAATTACTATTAAATTACACAATATGCGGCCCTTTTAATGCTTCATGCATTTCCTAATAATATATACCACTAAAATAAATTATCATACACAAGGTGTAAAAAAATACGCGAGTGAAGTGTGGATAGAAAAAAAGGGAAGGATAGGAAAACAAACACAAGTCTCAGAAATAATAAAATACAAATTGGTAAAATCCACTAAAAAAATAATTATCTTTAATCTCATATGCAATTTATTATATTCAATGCATTTATCTAGCTCTGAATGAATTTCAAATATCTGTAAGAAAATTTGGAAATTGGGTTTTTTTAAAATATTGTTTTATATTATGTAAATAAAACTGTATGCGTTCTCGTATAAATACTACTAAATAAAAATAGTAGAACTATGAGATTATATTCTTCTATATATTGTTTTAATTTCAACAAAATTTATTTAATTTGTTAGAGTTATACATATATGACAAATAAAACAAGGAATACACTACAGGCAATTTTTTTAAAGATAACTCTTTAAGATGTTTTTTTCATACGCAGTATATTGATAAATTTCACTTTTTATTCATCAAAGTAAAGCTTAAGTTTTGACACTTTCTTTTCAGTTTTTAAAAATGTGATTTATCGATTTTTCCTTTGACTAGATGCAAAACAATAGAAAAACCTTTTTTTTTTTTTAAAAAAACAGACGTTAGCTAAAAGAGTTTTCCTAAAAAATAAAAAAAGTTAATAATAATTTATTTCTTAGATAACAGTGATGATAAGCAAATGACATTAGGTTTATCCATGTAAGAACCATTTCCAGCCCGGCAGTTGTCAAGCTAAAACTGCAGTACGAGCCATACGCATTGTAAAGCGTCTAAGCCGTAATGGACTCGATAGAATCAGCAATCCTGATGGCGTCGCTTCAACTCTGGGATATCTTGCACTGGATTCTTAAACTCTTTATCTTATACGTCCAACAAGAAAAAAAAGGTAGTGTAAGGTCTGGTGACTACGGTTTTCATGCTGTGGGTCTATCTCGGCTAATTTATACTTTGTTTACATCAGAATCTAGCACAATGAATAGTTTTTTTTAACAAATTAGCTCTTATGACATTTACTGATTAAAATAAAAATTAATTGACTTTTTTTTTGGCAAACATTTTTTAAAATTTCAAAATTTGTGCTTAAATTTAATATATAACAAGTTGCAATTGTAAAAAGCTTCATAGTGAAATCAACTTCTAATTAAGTAAAAGTTTAAAGAAACACCATGTATGTTAATTTTTATTCTTTAGATTTTGAAGTAGTATTTTCTTATAAAAGTAAAATTTGCTTCAAACCCTTCGCTTCATAAAAATTTTGTTTTCCTTTTTTCTACCTCTCTATAATCACGCATCCCTTGCTTTATTTTTTCTTATCTTATATAAACACACGTACTCTCTTATACCTACATGTTTGAAATTTGTAAATCGCATTTAATGAATTTCTTATGGACAGAAGTAATCTTAGTTATTAATTTTTCATGGTAACAATAATTGCTTTAAATATGTTTAAATTAATTTCCTTTATAGATTAATAATTTTGGATCAGCTGTTAAACAAATGAGCTTTTTACATTAGATACATTTAGTAATATCTAACATTTACATAGTTTCTGCTTGACCAGGCACGGCATTCCGCGCAAAAAGTTTTGACGGCGTCTTGAGGGTAATGATTAAAAAATTCTAGGACAATTTAAAAAATATATTTATTTAATTAAAAAGAAGTGTAAAAAAACTTATAAAAGGAATCAAATTCAGCAAATTATTTAAATACTTGTTAAATATAAAAATATATATGAAAAAAAATAAAAAAACACCTTTAAATTATATATATATATATATATATATATATATATATATATATATATATATATATATATATATATACATATACATATATATATATATATATATATATATATATATATATATATATATATATATATATATATATATATATATATATATATATATATATATATATATATATATATATATATATATATATATATATCCGAGGCCTTGGCGCAGTGGTAGCGTGTTTGCTTCGTGTGCGAAGGGTCACTGGTTCGACTCATAGGCTGTGCGGCTTTTACAAGGCCGTGTATGCTGGCGGAGTGCACTTGTGATCTTTGCATATGAGGTTGATGCGTGTGCTATTGTGTCATGAGTCATCGGTAGGAGAGGTGTGTATGCCTGTGTGTATGCATGTCTCCGATCGTCCTGATGTAGGCAGTAGTGACCCTACATCACGCAATAGAGAGAATCTCGGGACGGTTCACCATTTCACTCATATTTCCTGCCTATCCATTCATCATCACCTATAACCAAATTTGCTGTAGACTAGGTAAATATAAGAGCCCTAGATAACACAAGAACAATTTGCAACCAAGGTTGACTGGACACAAAATGTGTATGGATTCTCAGAGTCTTTTCCAGTAACCTCATGGGGTATTAGCTTATCTTTTGTATAGCCCATGAAAGATTGTACAATTACAATCACAATATTAATATATATATATATATATATATATATATATATATATATATATATATATATATATATATATATATATATATATATATATATATAATATTGTATAAATATACAGGGTGTTGCAAAAGTACTAAAAAAATTAAATTTAATATTTCCGTGAATTTTTGGGCTATTTGGATATAATCACCACCAACTGATAGGTAAAATGTGCATCATTTTTGCCATTCCTATATAATTAGCAACCCTTATATTTTTCACCCCTTTAGGGGCTGAAACCAAAAATTCAGTTGTCAATATTTCCTTGTCAATGCTATTTCTCAAAAAAGAAAGTTTTAAAAAAAATCTCTCTGGTTGCTTGTTAAAGTCACTTAGCCTCCAATAATAAAAAAATGCAAAAATTGAATTTAAAAACCCACAACTTTTGGAATTAGGGTGTAAAAACGATTTTTGACTTTCCGAAAATTACGAAAATGCAAAAGGCACCAAAAATTTTTAAATGCTACAAAAATTTATTTCCTGGACCTATATTATTAGGTTTCTAGCGTTTTAGTCGTATCCTATGCTCTGGAGGTTGTTGGGTGTGGTTTTTTTTACCCCATTATGATTACAAAAACTTAAGCAAAAATTGTCGTGTAAGATAATGTTCTAGACTAATTGAACCATGCTGACCTCAAATCTGTTGTCAAATTTTTAATTAGTGCCACCCCTAACGCACTAGGGGTAGTTTTTAAACCCCAAATGAGGGAAGTCATTGGAAATTAAAGTCATCTTAAATTTCAATAAAAACATTATTTTCTAGGTTCTAACATGGAACCTATACATATTCGGGTTTAATTACCTTAAGGGGATAGGTAGGGTGCCATTTTCAGCACTTTTTTTATTTTTTAAAATTCGGTGATTGGTGAAAAATTAGGTATTGTTATAGACGAAATTGATATCGCTGAACCCAAAATAGTTGTCAGATTTTCAATAAGTGCCAGCTCTGTCGCGCTAAGTTTTTTTGATAAAATTTAAGAAAATTAAGTCAATTTATATATCAATAAAACACACTATATTCAATTTTCTCTAGGCACAGTGCAATGCCTGGTTATGTTTTAATACGGACAATAGGCATTTCTAGTCTTAATTACCATACTAGGAGTGATTATTTAAAATTACATGATTCATGTCGAATGAGGTAGTGCTCTAGGTTAAATCGACAATGCTGATGTAAAATCTGTTGTCAGATTTTTAATGCTATGAGAAATACCATTAAAAAGGATATATTGAAAACCAAATTTTTGGTTTTCACCCGCTAAAGTGGTAAAAAATATAGGGGTTGCTAATTGAATATGCAGGGCAAAAATGCTGCACAATTTTCCTATCGGTGAATAATAGATTCATCCATAAAGCCATAAAATAAACAAAGATATTCAATTTTAGTTTATTTCAGTACATTTAGGACACTCTGTATATTGTATATCGGGTCTTCCGGATAGAGAAGTCATCTTAGGATTTTGATTAAATTTTGAAAGTGTAAGTTTGCATGCTTGAAACGTTTCGGTAAATCATGCTAAAATATTTATTAAATAATCTTTAGAATCGTCATTTTATTGGCTTTAAGATGGTGTTTTTAAAATATTTTTAGCTTTTACAGTAATTAAGCAGGACGAAATTCTTTACGAAATAACACGATTTTTTGCATCTACGTCCGCAAATATCAACTTTGCACTTCTCTCATTGCTACAGGAATGAACCAAAAAATTATTGTTTTTTACATAAGTTGCAAAAAACTATCTAATTTTCAAATGCATTTTTTAAAAATCAATGCTATGCAAAAAAATGCGAAATTTTTGCAATTTTAACAAAGATTTAATAACCTTTAATATCTCCGACGAAAATTAATATATTTGGATGCTGCTTTAACAAATATTTAGGAAAGTTTTTTATGTAATTTATTTTTTATATTTGAATAAAATATTCCATGTAAAAGTAATTAAAATAATGGCATAAAGAAAAGGCATTATTTTAGAGATGGAAAAGGTAGAAGAGAAAAAAAGAGAGAGCAACGCGGCAACATTGTAGAGAAGTGATGTCACCGCGGCTCATCGCCTGGATGGCCTGCCTACCTGTCTGTCGTTTGCTATAGGATCTATTCATTCATGTTAAAGTCGACGCCATGCTGGATAGGTCAATAACACGGGTGGCATAGGAAAATAACTCATTTTGCCAGTTTAAAACCACTGTGCAATATTTTTGAGAGCATTGATACTGTAAATATATTGAATTAGTATATCAAGTATGTGAGAAAAATAACAACAGAAATTGAACAGATTTTTAAAAGAAAATTATCTAAATCAAAGTTTGTCTATTGCTCAGCAATATTATTCACTACTCCAGTATCGCTTCCAAGCGCATTAAATATGACGTCATCTGCATACACCCTAAAAATAAACCGAACTGTGATTTTATTCTTCGTCCCTCTCGTCTCCCGTTTTCTTCAAAAAAAAAGTATAAAAACAATAATAACTTTTAAATGACTATAATAAAATGCTACACTCATAATTAGAGACCGGATTTAATGTTGATTTTTTTGACAAAAATGTCACAAAAAAAGGTGATTTTTTGAGCCAAAAATGTTGGCAAAATGTTGAAAAATGTTGAATTTTTGGAAAAAATGTTGAAAAATGTTGAAAATGTTAAAAATCATAAAATAGCACAAAAATTGTTTATTTATGCTTCCGCAATGATTACACAAACTTTTACAAGTTTTTTTTATGGTTGCTAAAATTTTAGAAATATCAATGTTAAAAATACATTAAATAATAATAATTGACTTGTAGAAATCCAGGTTTTAAGATATTTTTCTATATCTACTAAAATTTTTAGTTTACAATATTTTTCAACGTTTAGATAAAAAGTCCATATCTCTCAAATTCAAATTTTTATCCCAAAGATTTTCGTTGTTATTCAATGTATAACAACTACCGAAAATACTACTGAATATTTTCAGAGCTCATCGTAGTTGTCAGATGAGGGATTTTTTTTTAATTACCATATAGGGTATCATGAGTTTAAATTTTTTTTTTTTTTTTTATTCACTCTGTTTTTAATTTTGAGTTAACATTATTACATGCCACGTCATCAAAATAAAAAGAAAAAAAATAATAATAATTGGCTGATTAAAATCTCAAAATTTCGTAATTCAAAATATTTAATGCTCTTCCCCCCCCCCCTATATTTTGTATTAATTTTATTCTACGATTTCATTTATAAAACAATTAAAATTGTTGTTTGTTAGCTTTTGTCATGTATGGTTAAAAAAAAAAGGACATAAACTTTGATTTTAGTTCAAAAAAAAATTTCACCATATAGGACAACGCATGACAAAAGCTAACAAACAACAATTTTAATTGTTTCATTAATGAAATCGTAGAATAAAATTAATACAAAATATAGGGGGGCGGGGGGGGGGGGGAGAACATTAAAAATTTTGAATTACGAAATTTTGAGATTTTAATAAGTTAATTATTTTATTTTTTTTTCTTTCTTCTTCTTTTTTTTTTTTTTGATGACGTCGCATGTAATAATGCATAGACCACATAAAACAAAATTTGCATTTTAATGAATAAACACGAAATGGGATCTTCAAAACTGATGACAATTTTAACCAGAATGTTATAGCAGCCCCACGAGAGAACGTGAAAAAACTGTAAAGTATGCAAATTGCGTGAAAATTCATGTTTATGACGTCAGAAACATGCAAAAATTAGTATGAAAATGTTGTGCGGGTTGCATAGATCGAAATTTCTAATCACTGCTAAGGGGCTCCTTTTGGGTTTTGAGACATACTAATGTTATTTTGTAAATCCCATCAAGTGTTTTGTGATATAAATGCTTATGTTTTTCTCTGGTCTATTCCTTTAACTCAAAATTAAAAACAGAGTGAATAAAAAAAATAATAAACTCATGATACCCTATATATATGGTAATTAAAAAAAATCCCTCGTCTGACAACTACGATGAGCTCTGAAAATATTCAGTAGTATTTTCGGTAGTTGTAGTTGTTATACATTGAAAAACAACGAAAATATTTGGGATAAAAATTTGAATTTGAGAGATATGGACTTTTTATCTAAACGTTGAAAAATATTGTAAACTGAAAATTTTAGTAGATATAGAAAAATATCTTAAAACCTGGATTGCTACAAGTCAATTATTATTATTTAATGTATTTTTAACATTTATTTTTTCTGAAATTTTAGCATCCATACAAAAAAAATCAAATTTAAATGGCACCAACTTATTCCAATGTTAAGCTAAGTTATGTAGTAATGTAAAATTTCCCCCTAAAATTTTGATGTTTTCATTTTTTTTTTTTTTTTTCTCCGTTTTTTCGTTTTTTTTTTTTTTTTTTTTGATGCTATATTATGCAAAAATGTTGAAAAATGTTGAAAAATGTTGAAAAATGTTGCAAAAACATTAAAAATGTTGAAAATGTTGAAAATGTTGAAAATAAATGGGTATTAAACGACTTAAAATTGCGCAATTCGCACTCATTTTTTATGAAAAGTGACCTAAATATGACAGAAAAAAATGTTGAAAAACTTTAAATCCGGTCTCTACTCATAATGATATATTTATAATTACGAATGATTTTAAGTAAATAGTTTTGCAGTTATTTTTTTATTTTAACATTTTAGAAAAATAAAAAATATAATAGCCTTTGTCAAAATCGGAGTATTCAAAATGTATTCTTTTTATATTCATTTACTATCTTTTACCTGAGAAGTGTATTGAAATTGTGTTCATTTACTACCCAGATGTATTTACTCAAAAAAAGGAAATAAAAATTTAGTATTCTTTTTGTATTTATCCAGGAAAAGTATTCATTTTGTATTGATTTTGTCACAAAAGTATACAATATGAATATTTGGTAGTAGAGCTGTGGATTTAATCCGGTTTATTTTGAAAACCGGTTTTATGAAATAAGAAAATCGGTTTCGAGTTATTGCATAAAACCGAAAATCGAAAATTAAAAATCGAATTGCATATTAACGATTTTAAATTCGCAAAAACCTTAATTTAAAAAAAATCGATTAATATTATTTCTTATATATAAAAACCGTCAAAATAATTCGATTTTTTTTTTAAAATACCCATTAAAAAATCGATAATTTTTTTTAGAAAAAATCAAGGATTAAAAGTTATTTTAGCTCAATAATTTAACAATATTAAGTTATTGTGTGAGTGTATGTGTGTATATATATATGTAATATATATATATATATATATATATATATATATATATATATATATATATATATATATATATATATATATATATATATATATATATATATATATATATATATATATATATATATATATATATATATATATATATATATATATATATATATATATATATATATATATATATATATATATATATATGATATTGTTATGTTGTCAAATATCTGTTGTTAATCTGTTATGTAAAAATGTATTGTTCTGGTCAAGGTTCATATAATACGGTTGAAAAAGCCGTGTATGCGCCTTAAATAAAGTTATTCTATTATTATTATTATTATTATTATTATTATGTATATATATATATAATTAATTATATATATATAAATAAATAAATAAATAAATAAATAAATAAATAAATAAATAAATAAATAAATAAATAAATAAATAAATAATCGTCTTTATTCAAAAATCATGCAGAAAAATACATATATATATATATATAATTATATTTTTCATTCATATTATAATTTATTAACACGCAGCTTATATTTTCCCATACAAATTTTAAAATCTTAGTTATCAATTATCATGTTTTTTCGCTCAATGACAATTTTTTTATGGAAGTTGACTTTAGATTTAGACTCCTCTTATCGGGCAGTGCAAGACTGCAGGTGCAAAAATATTTTGACAAGATTCTGGACATATACCTGATGTTAATTTTTTTCTCTGTTCTTTATACCATTGACGATCCCTCGGGTGTCAACTAGCCCGTCTATTATTTTCACAACTATACGGTAAATAGATTCTGAAGATTTTGTTTTAAGTATATTATAATTTGATTTTAAAGGACCCTAATTTATTGCTATTTTAATAATACATTATTTTTCAATGTTTTTCTAAATTTATTATTAATTTTGCATTTATATTATTATATATGTACTATAATATTTAACTTAAAAGCTATATATAAGCGTATCACTAAAAAAAAAAAAAAAAAAAAAAAAAAAAAAAAAACATAAAAAGTAACTTGGTATTTTGATTTTGTATCGGTGGGTGCAAATGAAAACTTATTTTAGCAAACAAAAAGCTGAAAAAGCGTATGATTAATGATTATCTGATCATACGACTGAAAGCTTTAATATCTTCAATTAGTAGGAAAAGTTAAAATGATTAAAAATGCATGCAGTTTTTTTTTTCTTTTTTTAATACACGCATACACCTTTATTTTTTGTCGTTCTATAGCGTCTTTTTCAACAAGAAAAAAGACAAGCAAAATAATTCACAATTATTTTTATTAAATATTTAAAATTAAGCTAGAACGACGATAAAAAAAGATATATATTTGTATTTTCATTAAGAAAACAACTGTGGTAATTATAATTCACTGTAATTGTTTCTTTGAGTGCTCAATATTAATTCATGCATAAAGTAATGAGGGTCTTCTGGTCAGGTAGCAAATGATCCCTCACCTAAAATAAAACGCAAATGTATGAGTAGAGGTAGTGTACAATACTGCATCTACTTTTACATTGACAATCTCTGAAAGAATGCATCAGGTATATGAGGTATTGGGGAGAAGGTAGAGAGGGAAAAAACAATATAACATTCTAACACTTTAAAATACCAATTTATTTTATTCTTCTGTTACGTAAAAGAATCGTAATAAAATACTGTTTATATACAAAATATGTTTTTACAATTTGCATATAAAAGGCCCGCGCAGCCGTTTTATTTTATTTAATATTAAATTAATTAAAATAATAAGTCGCTGTGATTGGCTGAGAGTCGACTCTCCGCCAATCACAGTGACCTATTTTCTTAAATTAATTTAATATTAAATAAAATAAGACGGCTGCGCGGGCCTAAAGAATGCATTTTTTATGTTCTTTAGAATACTCTCAAAACGAGATTACCTAAATAAATTAGCTTGCCTAGAATATGATCATAAAATTTGATAGTAAGATTTCTTCAAACACAATAAAAAATGAATTTCTGACTTACATTTTAGTCTCAACAAATTTTTATTTTGATATTCATGTACAGCAGTATGTTCTACTACATATTGAATACAAAATGATGTATGCATTATTAAATTAGATTTAAGAACGACTATTTTGCATACATGCAAAAATAGGTATTTTCCGTGTTTCATACGAATTGCAGTAAAATTTAACCAATATATTTGACATCAGCATAAAATTTGCATTTAGGAATAATTTTTTACGATTTAAATTTTTAAAATCGAGGAACGCCCCTTTTTAATAATTGATGAATTTCTAAAAAACTATACGTTGCATCAAAAACTTTTAATGACAAGAAATGTGTAGAATTATATAAGACAATCTGTGTATAAATTTTAGGCCATTCAAAATGTTTTTGACAATTTGCCAACGCTTTGAAAGTTTTCAAACAGAAATTTTAAAAGTGAAGTAAAACATCATAATAAAAACATTGCACTTTTAAAATTTCTCTGTTTAAAACTTTTCAAAGCGTTGGCAAATTGTCAATAACATTTCAAATAGCCTGAAATTTATACTCAAAGTGTATTATATAATTCTACACATTCCTTGTCATTAAAAGTTTTTGATGCAACGTATAGTTTTTTAGAAATTCATTAATTATTAAAAAGGGGCGTTCCTTGATTTTAAAATATTGAATCTTGAAAATTTATTCCGAAATGCAAATTTTATGCTGATGTCAAATATATTGGTTAAATTTTACTGCAATTTGTATGAAATACGGAAAATACCCATTTTTGCATGTATGCAAAATAGTTGTTCTTAAATCTAATTCAATAATGCATACATCATTTTGTATTCAATATGTAGAAGAAAATACTGCTGTACATGAATATCAAAATAAAAATTTGTTAAGACAAAAATGTAAGTCAGAAATTTAATTTTTTATTGTATTTTAACAAATCTTACTATCAAGTTTAACGTTCGTGTTCTAGGCAATTAAGCTAATTTATTAAGGTTACTTTATTTAAAAATATTTTAAGAAGAATAAAAAATGCAGTCTTATATAATCTGCAAATTTTAAACTGATATATTTATGTATATTTGCTTACAATTAGTAGTTTAGTATTATTTTTTTAATTATGAAAAAAAAATCAATTGTTTAAAAGTTTTAAAAAGTTTAAAATCATACCATTTCTAATCAAAGAAAGGTAATAATGATAAAAATTTGAATTTGAGGAGCAAAAATCATAGTTTTAAAATTCTACCTCCAAAAAAATAAGAGAGAGAAAAAAAAGGAATATGTTTTGCACCATGATGTGTTTTGCACCTTTCTTCAGAACGCAAAACACAACCAGCTGGACACCTGAGGGCATGTAACTCCCTTTCAACCCCACGGCCGTTTATATACCTTATAATTTTTTTTTACCTCCGTATATCAATTGTAAGCCTGACGTTTCTTAGACAAAAAAAAATTATATATTATAAATTATACCCTGTTTGCAAAATGATTTTAGTTTAATATGAATATTATAGTTAACTATATATTTCATACAAAAATTTAAGCAATACATTTTTAGGTTTTATCATATAATTTTTATATACTAATATTTTTTAAATGATGTCTTTAATATCCGCGGAAAAATTAAAAAAACGGAATAAATGAATGAGAGAGAGAAAGAGAGAAAGAAAATAAGTTTTTCATTCATTCATTCATTCATTCATTCATTCAATCATTCATTCATTCATTCATTCATTCATTCATTCATTCATTCATTCATTCATTCATTCATTCATTCATTCATTCATTCATTCATTCATTCATTCATTCATTCATTCATTCATTCATTCATTCATTCATTCATTCATTCATTCATTCATTCATTCATTCATTCATTCATTCATTCATTCATTCATTCATTCATTCATTCATTCATTCATTCATTCATTCATTCATTCATTCATTCATTCATTCATTCATTCATTCATTATATATAGTTATAATAGATAGATAACGATATAGAAAAAATGTAATAATGTTTTTTATGCAACTTTATATTACATCCTTGTTTAATTTGCTGCTAATAAATTGATAGTAAGAGCGATTTTGTTAATTTTTCTTTCCAAAACTTAAAACAAACTTTAATTGCTTTCTTTCTTTCTTTTATATTAAATTATTATTTCTTTTTTCACTTATGTAAAGAAAAAGAAAAAAAAAAAAAAAAGAGGAAGAAGAGTATAAAGAACATTCTATGATCATGCAGCTTTTAGTGCTTTTACTGACCAACCACTTCTTCATTTTTTTTACCTACCTGTACTCCAATACTTTTTAAACGGTACTCCATGAAAAGTACAATAGCCTGGCTTTCCTTTCTTTCTATACCTAATATAAGTCCATAATATATACAGAGTTTAATACGCATTTTTAAGATCTTCATTTTGCACAGGTGACTAATTTGATTGATATACATTTTAAATAAAACATATAATATAATATAGTTGCAAAAAACTAAACAAGAATTATTTTAAAAATAATGGAATATAAAATATTGTGTGAATCATAAGAGCTATTTCAAAATATAAAATTGGTTTCAAATATAATTTAAGAAAAAAAGTGTTATTATTCAATTTTTTTTTGGACCGCTGTTTAAATATAAAACTGAATATCATTAAAGAAACTTAAAAATCGTATTAAAGATTTGCAAATCTAAGGATTCCAAGTAAATAATAATAAATAAAAAAAAATCGATTTTTAATTTTGTTATTCGGTTTATCATAAAAAAATATTCGATTTTTTATAACAAATGACCTTTACGATTCGATTTTTTATTTTTAGATGGTAAAAATTGAATTTTGTAAACCGAATTTTAAAGTCAAAATCATAATAATGACTGAAAAAACCGACAAAATCGAAAACCGAATCGTTCTGTTTTTAATCGATTTAATCGAACCGATAAAAAATAAAAACGATTATCCGGTTTCGCAATTTTTAGCGGTTTCCACAGCTCTATTTGGTAGTATTCTTTTTGTATTTTTTGCCTGGATATGAATACCTTTTGAATACTCCACATTTTTGTCTGAGAGTGCAAGAAACATTTTTTTTAATTGTAAAAATAGCATCAATTGGTCTATCATGTGTCCTCTGTATAATTATTACAAAGACTCATGCGATTTATGCGTTATATATCAGGGTCTATGCTTTTATGTTAAAGTTGGCGCCATGTTGGATGACTCAATAACATGGGTAACATAGGAATAGATCTCATTTTGCTAGTTTAGAAACACTACGCAATAGTTTTTATACTTCACAAAAATTGTTAAAAGTTAAAGCTCATCGTATTGCTCAATATAATTTTCTCCCTCATAGCTGACAATCACGATATGTTTTGAAATAAATTTCATATTTTGAGTATTCCTAATATTATTGATAAAAATTTAATAATATTGAAAAATTAGCATGTTTTTTTTTAAATTGGGAGATATGCGGGCTTTCATTACCAAAATTTTTTTTTTTTTTTACTTTTTATATATAACAGTGTCAAATTTATTTTGAACCCTGATTTCTACAGTCAATTAATTTTTTTTATTGTATTTTTAGGCATTTAATTTTTCACTAAAATATAACTCAAACTTTTGAATGAGTTTTTGTAATTATTACAGATGATAATAGATAAACAAAGATGCTATTTTTACAATTAAAAAAAAAAAAAAAAAAAAGTTTCTTGCACTATAATATTTTTTCTTTTTCTAATCTTAAAAAAAATAACTGTAAAATTATTTACTTAAAAGCATTCGTAATTAAATATATCATTATGAGTGTAGAATGTTATTATAGCCATTTAAAAGTTATTATTGTTTTTATACTTTTTTTTAAAGAAAACGGGAGATGAGAGGGACGAAGAATAAAATCACGGTTCGGTTTATTTTTAGGGTGTATGCAGATGACGTCATATTTAATGCGCTTGGAAGCGATACTGGAGTAGTGAATAATATTGCTGAGCAATAGACAAACTTCGATTCAGATAATTTTCTTTTTAAAATCTGTTCAATTTCTGTTGTTATTTTTCTCACATACTTGAGATACTAATTCAATATATTTACAGTATCAATGCTCTCAAAAATATTGCACAGTGGTTTTAAACTGGCAAAATGAGTTATTTTCCTATGCCACCCGTGTTATTGACCTATCCAGCATGGCGTCGACTTTAACATGAATGAATAGATCCTATAGCAAACGACGACAGGTAGGCAGGCCATCCAGGCGATGAGCCGCAGCTACATCACTTCTCTACAATGTTGCCGCGTTGCTCTCTCTTTTTTTCTCTTCTACCTTTTCCAGCTCTAAAATAATGCCTTTTCTTTATGCCATTATTTTAATTACTTTTACATGGAATATTTTATTCAAATATAAAAAATAAATTACATAAAAAACTTTCCTAAATATTTGTTAAAGCAGCATCCAAATATATTAATTTTCGTCGGAGATATTAAATGATATTAAATCTTTGTTAAAATTGCAAAAATTTCGCATTTTTTTGCATAGCATTGATTTTTAAAAAATGCATTTGAAAATTAGATAGTTTTTTGCAACTTATGTAAAAAACAATAATTTTTTTGGTTCATTCCTGTGGCAATGAGAGAAGTGCAAAGTTGATATTTGCGGACGTAGATGCAAAAAATCGTGTTATTTCGTAAAGAATTTCGTCCTGCTTAATTACTGTAAAAGCTAAAAATTTTTTTAAAACACCATCTGAAAGCCAATAAAATGACAATTCCAAAGATTATTTTATAAATATTTTAGCATGATTTACCGAAACGTTTCAAGCATGCAAACTTGAACTTTCAAAATTTAATCAAAATCCTAAGATGACTTCTCTATCCGGAAGACCCGATATATATGTTTTCCTAAATATTATATAAGTGAATTTATGCACAAATGTAACAGCAATAAATAATATCCCTAAAGATATACCTAAACCATAAAGTTATCATCTAATTACACTTAATTTTAAGAAAATTTTACGAAATGCAAAGTAAATAAAAGTCATTTTAACATATTTATGAAAACATTGCGTAAAATAAATTTAAAGTTTTAGTTTGGCTCCTCTTTACAAGTTTCTAAACATAATTGATTTTTTTAACAGCAAAATGTAATAATATTTAAATTTTCACAAAATATAAAAAATACTGATAAAAAAAAAGTTATTACAAGCTATAACTTTTTGTTTTCAAGATCTTCCATTTATATATATTTATACCATGATTTTTAGTAAATATGTGTGTGATTGTTTGTGTGTGTGTGTGTTAGTGTGTGTGTCTGAGTGTGTGCGTGTGTGTGTGTGTATGTGTGTGTGTGTGTGTGTGTGTGTGTGTGTGTGTGTGTGTGTGTGTGTGTGTGTGTGTGTGTGTGTGTGTGTGTGTGTGACGACAAGCACTTAGAAAGTAAACAAAAACCTCAATGTTTAATACAGGCTTTATTTCTCTGGCTTGTTGTTTATCTGCAAAACAATGCTTCCACCTAATCCTACATACATTTGGTTTGTTGGTTTAATAGCAGTGTTTTTCAGAAAGAAAAAAAATTCTAAATACAATCAGTGACAGTTATGTCGAAAAAAAAACATATGATTAATTTTTTTAATTGTCATTTTATTGTTCCATAAATGGAAGTGTTCAGATAATTATTTGCTAAACCATCTAGAAATATTTAATGCATAACAAAAATATATTTTATTTTAATATAAAGATATTAAGATTAAGATTTTAAGATAACCAGATGCTCGAAGAAATGTGGTCCATTAAAATTAAATCGAAAATTGACTCGTGCACAGATCAGGAACTGGCTTGATTAAAATCTCGTTACACCATGAACTGAAACTTGAAGAGTTGTTTTAGCGTTTCAAGATGTTCATTAAAAAATTTAGATTTCTGCATGACATTTCTTTCTTCTTTTAAAACGGATGCAGTATAAGGTTGTGCAGTTAAGTTAATTGACAGTAATTGGGTTTCTGGCAGTGAAAATATAGACAGCCCAATTTTGGTAGCGTACTACCGCCACAATCTTGCTATCACTTAAAAACTCTTATAATCGTGTGGTACAAGCTTGATGTTCGTCTCACAGTAAAATGCGCTGTTAATTGTGCAAATATGGAATGGCCTTGAGGCAATGTTACTGAAAACTCCTGTGACAGCTAACATATTTTAAATCTAAATACAAGCGTTAAAATTTCCAAAATGGACGTTATAGTTTCATTTTTTCTGGCTTTTCATGCAACACAATATATGTTTATTTGTTTGAATTTATTTTCTTAATTTTAAAAGTATCGTATTTCCAACTTTTATTTCTTGTATAACAATATTATGTTACACTTAGACTTGTGTATTTTATTAATGTCTAAACGTCGTCACAGACTTTGTATACAACCGGTTAAAAAAAGTTGTTACGTAACCTACTTTCACTTTTTTACAAATTAAAGGTAAGTTATGTATCAAACAATAAGAAAGATTAGCAAAACCTTAGGTCTAGCATCTACAAAATAAATGATTAAGATCATTGTTAATCTCTCTTTTTTATGCGTGCTGTACATGTTAAAATCTATTAAATTGTTCTATTTGATTTTGTATATTTTTTGGCTGTTTTTAAAACAAGACATTCTTTTCAATACTAAGCGCAAACTGAAATCTTTAAAGTTATTAAAAATTTTACAAGTGTGGATCGATGAGGCTAAACTAATGGACGTATGTGCAATTGGCCAGTTTGCAAACAAGAGCGTATGTGCATTTGGCCAAAATACAGCTAAGACATATTTGCATGATTCATAAACTTACGGGAGAGACAAAAAACTGTTTAAAACCTTAAAACAACGAGAAGAAGGAAATGAATGCTTCAGTTAAGTCCATTTTTTGTCAATTTATATTTTTATAATAATGTTTTATATGAATTTATAAATTTAGCTGTTAAAATAGCAAACTATGATGTTTTTTAAAATAATACGTACGGCGGCGGAATTTTTTTGAAGTACAAAATGTTTTATTTTTACTGTTTATTATAATTTTAAAAAAATTATTAAGTTGTTATTGCGTTATATATAATATTATTATAATTCATCTTTGAATTCTTTTTATCATAATTACTTAAAAAACAATGAGATTGAAATGCAGGTGAAGGCAAATTACGCGAAGATCTCAAGATAGCACTGCATATTACGATCACGTAATAGCAAAAGTTGACTGTATCGTGGCATGTTATTTTTGCCTAATTGAACTAGTGAGCTGAAACCGACGCCAAATTTTTGTTTTGGAAAATATTTAGAATGTGCACTAGGTTTGCTTATATCTAAAGATTAAGTTGTCTATAGAGTAAATTTGTTAGTATCAGAAACTTTAAGAAAATAATAAGACAAAAAAAAGTAAAAATTAATAACTAAAAGTATTTTGCATATTACAATAATTAATTCTGAATTAAAAAATTATTTTATCACTTGAAATTTAAATTTTAATTTTCTATTTCCATAAACAGCATAAATTTAAAAATATAAAATTAAATAAATTACATTTTAATCAAATTATGAACCTTTTCACCATATTTTTAAAAAATAATATTAACATAAATCGTTTCCTGACGTCTTAAAGTTAATAATAGGCAACGACAGCAAAAAATATTAACAAAACTAGGAGCCATATTTATTTGCTGCAACCTTTTTATGTTTTGTTTTAAAAAATGCAAATGAATATCAAAATAAATCAAATATAAACAAGTTCTTCAATTAGTAGTGATATTATAAATATGGTAGCCCTGCTGCTGCATATACGCCTTTTTAAACTCTAGCTAAACCGTTTTTCTTTAAAATAGTGTAATATATTTCGTTTATATATTTTAAAAAAGTAGCCAAAACTTTTAAAAATTTCAGGGATCATGTACAGCTCTGGCCAAATTTTTGAGAACGATTTGAAATGCAACCCGCAATACAAATTGTGTGAACAGGCAAATTTCCTTTTCTTGACTATATCACCGAAGCGATTACGAATATTTATCACGGCAACAAGTAAGCAGATGGCATTTTTCTTGCTTGCTTGCTGCATACGGCTGCATATACCTTTCTAGCTTTTCAATATTTCTGAGGATTCCAAGATATTTTAGTTTTGTTATGCATGCCTGCTATTTGATATTGTATAAATTTTTGTTTCTTAGTTTTTTGTAATTAAAGTTTTTTTATTATAATATAATATCAACCTGTGTAAAAATATTATAATATATAGATAGGCCTATATTTATATTTTTATTTTATAATTATTATTATTTTTTTGGGTATAATTTGAAACTTTTTATTTTATTTTTAATCAATTAATAATTTCAACAAATAATCGCATTCATATATATATTTGTGTCATTAAATAGTTTTCTATAATTTATTAATTAATTATTTATATGAAACAACATTATTTCTATAAATAAAAACGGAAAGAGAGAATTGTTTGTGCGGGGGAATATAACAACAACAGGTGATAATTGAAATAGACCTAAATGAAACAACTTTTATAGTATATAATTAAAATGACGTCAATAAAGGGATGATTGTTCATGCGGGAAAAAAAAGAACGGAAGATAAAATTAGATATGAAATCAAATTATTTAATAATTAAATATAATAATAAACAAATAAGTTAATAAAAAATTTAAAATAATAAAATCCTTTCTTATTGTATCCATTAGATTTAAAGTGGCATAAACATCGTCAACTGTAATCATATAATTATTGAATATTTATAAAAAGTATTTATAAAAAAAAATAAAAAAAATTGTTTCATGGAAGAAATATATAAAAATAAAACTCAAGAAGACAATATCTTGTGAGTTTGATAGGTAAAAATAGAAATCACTACATTCTGTGTGATTGTTAGATTTGTGATTGTTTAACAAAACTAGACACGACAGATAGGCAAACTCAAAGGAGGAGGTGAGAAAAAAGATATATATAATATCGATACAGTCAGGAAAAAGAGAACCTGCATTGATGATTCATCTGTTTTGCCCGATCATATCGTTTTTAAACTTTTTGCCAGAGCTGTACATTGATACCCAGTATAACAAAATGGAATAATATCGTTTTGTTCATCTTACCAAATTTGCACATACCTTCATTGTTCAACTGACCAAAAAGGCACATGCATATTTTTTTTAAGTGACCTTTAAACGTACATTAGCCCTATGGCCAAAGCTACATTGATATGAGTGTCTATCGTAATTAAGTGTACAAAACTAGTAATTAATGCAAATTGATATTTCTGTTTATGACATAAAAAACAAACAAAGGTTAGAAAAAAGTTACTGGCAGAATTATTATTTTTCTTTTAACTCTAAAAGCTTTATTGTTGATTTTTCCGTTTGTTTCTGTCATTGCGAATGTTTAAAAAGATAGCTGATAAAATTATTTTTTGATTCTGGTTTTTCCAAAGATATATAATATATCACTGTCACTGTAACCATTCTGTTGCAATAACGTAACGACATTTGATGGAAGGCCAATAAATAGTGATATCGTAGTAGTTAGTGTTGAAGGTGTAGTGGTAAAGATTGTGGTAGTTGTTGATACACCTTCAGCCATTTTTAATATTTCGGTCATACTATATCCATTATTTAACAAAATTTGAACTAGTTCCAGTGGAAAATTGTTTAGAAAAGGCATTTTTGTTATTGTACTGGGGCTATTTGTCGTAGTTATAGTGGTAGTTATTGTAGAAGAAGAAAATTCTGCAAGTTTTAAAATTGCATTCCAATTGAAACCGTTATTTAACAACATTTGAATCAACTCCGGAGAAAGTTTGCCAATATTGGATTGTGTCGTTAAAACAACAGGAACATTTATTGTGGTATTAGAATTTGTTACCAATGCTAGAGGTATTGTCGTCGCAACGAAAGTTCTACTACTTATTTTAATAGTAGTAGTTTCAGTAGGTATAAGAGAAAATGTAGTAAACATAGGGATAGTTGTCGTTCTAATAAAGGAAGTTGTCGCCAGGGCAGTGGCTTCAGACAGTTTTAAAATATCAATCCAACTATACCCGTTGTATAACAACAATTGAATCAACTCCGCAGATAGATTGTTAATTGCAGGAACTGTTGACATTTGTACTGCTGTTAAAGTTATGGTGCTAAATATTGCAGCAGACGAGATAGTTGTCATATCAGCAGAAGAAATTGTAATAAAAGGAGTTGTTGTTGTTAAGTTAGGGTTAGTTGTCTTTGAGATTAGAGTGAATGACGTGGTAAAAGGAGTAGGTATTGTAGAGATAGAGTAAGTTGTCAAAGAGATAGTTGTAGTTAACATAGTGATTACGGTTGTTATTGAAATAGTATTCATTTCTTTAATTAGCAACATTATTTCATTCCAACTATATCCATTATTTAACAACATTTGTATTAAGTCAGGAGAAATAATGTCTACAGCTGACGTAGATTTAATTGTAGATGTACTTTCAATCGAACTTATATTAGATAAATATTTTGTATTCATGTCTGATATATTAATTACTGATAAAGTGTCAAGTGGTGCAGATAAGGTTGGTATTGTAACATTAGGTAAAATTATTGTACTAGTCGTAAAAGGCATATACAGCGTTGTAAGTACGTGTCTGAAGCTTTCCGACATTGACGGATGTTGGACTTTACCACTTGATATATCAGAAAGTAAATCAGTTGAAGGTGCCAAAGTAGTTGTGCCTGGTCCCTAAAAATCAAACAAAGATAAAATAAAAATATTTAAAATGCTGTATAACTTCTACTTTATAAATATTACATTCATAATTTTGTAATTTATTTGTTTGTTATATATATAAGTATTTTATTTTTTAGTAATAAAAATTAAAAAAAAAATTAAAAAAAAATTAAAAAAACATTTTTAGAAGCATAAAACATAAGAATGCATCTACCAGTTTGCATTATCGTGTAATTGTCCTGAAATTGTGTATTTTTCTACCTAACAAATCCAGAAAAGGGAATTGAAAGTAGGAACAGACATTTCCGAGAAAAATTTAATTTTAGAATTTATATGGAAAAATCATTTAAATTTGCAAGTATAAGGAGTTGGTTTCTTCTTCCTAACTATCTACTAAAAGATGAGAGAAGAAATCTTAGTAACCAAAAAACAACGTAGAAGCACTAGAAAAACAGTGTGTCGATTGTGTTGCGAACAATATGTGTAACTCCTATTTTGTCAGGCGAAGCAAAATGTTTAAGTCATTTTTTGTCACGCTAAGGATTATTTATTTCTTGTTTTTTTGTCAAGCTAAGCTAAATAAGTAAATCGTTCCCGAACGACTTTGAGATGGCATTTGACTTAAATATATTGCTAAGCGTGACATAAAACGACTTACACATTGTGCTTCGCCTGACAAAATACGAGTTAAACATATTGTTCGCAACATAATCGGTGTATAGCACGGCTGCGTGATGATATTTATCATAATCTCCAATCACAACAATTCACTACGCAACAAAGTCTACAGTCTTTACTCAATATCAACTCGTTTAAGCTTGGTTTCTGCATTTAAAAAGACATTTAATTATAAAATTAACTCTGGTGTTCAACTCTACAACTTTAATATTACTATTTTAACTTGTTTTTTTTCTTTTGGTTTATTTAATTTTTTGAATTTATATTTTTTTTTTGTTTCATTTGCAGTTAAATATAAATAACAAAGGATTTATAAATACAAACAATTTTATAGAATATAGACTCTGCTGCGAAAGGCATTTTTATAATGCAAGGTAATGATCAGGCTACTTAGGTTCGGTATTATGAAACTGTCCTAAAAAAATTCCCTGTATGACGTAGTTTAAATTTTGTCCGCAGCAATCAGCATGTAAAAAGTAACAAGCACTCCAATCTAAGGGAAATTTCAAACTTTTGTTTCATTGTTTTTAAAAATTTTGTTACTTTTATATTTAATTTTGTATTTTGAATAACACCATTTCAAGAAACTCTTATTAACAATAGATTCTTATCTTGTTTATCTATCTCTGATTAGGAACTATTTTGCTAAGCCTAGTTAAACAGCCGTGCCTTCAATGCTTCCTTTCTTGTGTTAGCAAATCAATCAGGTTAGAATAAAACGGTACAACACGCTCATTGGTCAATTAAACAAGTAGCTGCTTGGTGAGTACGCTTTCTATACTCCTTTTTAGGTTAGTAGTGGAATGGAGCCTCCTACCACCTACTCTCTCTGTTTATATTGTTTTTTCATACACACGGTGCAAGTAAAATTTTCTTTTGTATTTGTCTTCATATGGCTAATATAAAAATGATATCGGAAGGATTTACTTGATCCCTGATTTAAAAGGTCGTTTAGTCGTAGTTTTGTCTTTGATTGTATGCCAAATTTTTTTGCTTTTAAGAATTATTTTGCAAATGAAAAATACCACTTTAAAAAACCTAATATAGTAATATGAATTTTAATTAAAAACAAGTGTAAATATAAATAATCTTAAATATAAGCGGTCTAACCTCACAAATGATGAACATCTTGTTACTGCACTTGCAATCCATCAAATTTCCGTCACTGTTATTGTATACTGTAGCAAGATCATAGCAGCCACAGTACTCATTATTGTTAATGTTATTAGGTTCCCCTTTAAGCCAAATGTTACTTGACAGTGATAATGAGTTTTTACTGCCACAATCTTGCCAAATATTTTCACACCCAGCTAAACTTTTTGCAGAACTCCAAAACTTCGAGTTCAAAGCGTAACTAACGTTAAGTGTTGAGGCTAAAAAATAAAAACTTTTTTTAGTAAATATATTTAGAGTATTTATACTTAATTTTATTTTTATTGCTTTCTAAGAAAATAATTTATAATTTTATAAAAACTTCTACTGTTTTAAATTTTCATGTTTTACATTAAAATCTTAATGGAATCTATGTGATTGCATAGCCAAATTCTGTCCCACTTTTTGGTATGTTTAATGATTTAAACAGTTAATTTATCACAACAAGATAAAACCTAAGCAATAGACTGAGAAAAGCAGCAAAAAACATTTTCGTATTGTAAATGACCATTGGTATTGTTAATTCTTTAGGTTCGTAATTCTTTGTTATTCAAGTATGGAAAAAAGATTGAATGCAAAATATTAATTTTTTTTCTTTAATAATACTATATTGAATAGTATATTTAACATAAAATTACTTAATTCGTTCCAGAATCTACAGATAATAAGATCAATAGAAAACGGTTATTTGATACCGAAACATTTAAATTATCTAAATCAAATAAAGTTGGAAATTATTTAGAAAATTTAAAAACTTTTACGTCATTATCCAGAAAATATTAACTAAAGCAATCTTTGTGTACTGTTACTTATTAATTAGCTAACTCCACAAGTTTTTACTATGTACGACTCTTCTTACTATTAATTCTACAAAAAAATGTATAAACTTAGCCCCGATTTTTATTTATTTTTAAGATTGTGATTAAAGCCTTAACTACTGATAAAAAGACAGGAATTTTCAGTTATCAAAACCAACAAAAAAGAAAAAAAAATTTTCGACATTGTTGTTTTTAAAAAATTGATTTCATACTACAAAAAAACAGATGCAACATGCCAATAAATCAATGCGCAGATAAAACAAACTTTTATAATGATTTGAAATGACAATTTAATGACTTGTAATGATAGAAATTTTTTTTCAAATCTCAAAATTAAACAAAAGCTGAATTTCAAATAAATTGTCTTGCAAAAAAAAAATATATATATCATTTTTCTTAGTAAGTGATTACCAGCAAAATAAATATAAGAAGCATACAAAAAAAATATTAACGTTGTGAAGTAAAATTATGATAGTAATGATATCACTTAAAGCATTGATATTTTGTTATAATACCAAACTTCTACAATAAATACTGATGATATTTGCACTCATTTATCTGTCGTTAAGGCAGAGTATATAATTTTGAATCGTAAAAATAGTTTTCTTATTGTGTAATTTCTGATCTCCTCATATATCTTTTTTAGAAACAATAGTTAATAAACTTTAAACAAATTATTTACTTAGATTACAACTAATAACCTACAACAATATTTATTAAAGAAGTTTTTCTAAATTTCTTATATTGACTGCATAGACAATATTATTATATAAATTATAATTATTTAGAAAAATTTTACGAATGTGTTAGTAGTATTTACTTAAATAAATATTTACGACATATTTAATATTTTATTTTGTTGCGTGCACATTGTACTACATTGTACTACATAGAACTACATTACCTAAAACCAAGTTACATTACAAGTATGTATATTTTATGACATAAAAAACAGTACAACATATTAAGACGCGCAAAAAGCGTAAAGATGATTCGTAGAAACTATTTACCTAGAGATAAAATTTCTTCTTTAGTTTCCACAAATAATAGGTTCAGACCCATTCGGCAACAAGTTTCTTCAGCTTCTTTGTATTTTTGCTAAAATATGACAATTTTTAAAAATTTACTTGATAGAATAATTAAAACAATGGGGCTTTCCAGTCAAAATTGGCAACGTCGCAAAAGTGACCTTGGAAATGTTGCAACAGGGTTTCTGAGGGTAAGAAAGCATTGTAACGTCGCGCCTTAATGGTGAATAGCTGTGACGAACGTCCTTTAAATTCACCGTCTTAGAGCCGCTCCGCCGCAGTCACTTAACTCTGCCGCCGGTCTCGTCCTTCTCGATCACTACCAAACTATTCATATAGTATTGGAGATATTCACTTTTAAATAAAAGGATATACTATTTTTCACTTATATTTTATTAATTGAAATTGGAATAAATCGTGATTATAAAACACATGTGAGGCGTGAGGTGTCGGCGTGACACCTCAAGCCGCTCCTAGATCGAGAATCCTTTCCTTCCCGTCGCCTCGCACGCACCACACACAATTAATGCAATACTGCACTTTTTGTGCAGTGAAATTATACAGAGGTACACTTTGTACTCTGTACGAATATGTATAGAGGTCTAATTCTACATAATTTATAGAATTATTTTATATTTAATTGATCAAATTGATTATTATGACGCGCGGGTTACATCACCCCCTTCTCGGAAAATTCTTGCCCCCAAGAATGATTACTAAGCAGGCGAGTTATTATGCATCTGTGCAATATAAAATGTGGTGTTGTGTTGCGTGGAAGCGAAGAAAAGCAAAGTCTGACATGACATAATACATACATTTTAAAAATTTATGAGAATTTACTCGTTAGCAAAATTATAGGAAAGTTACATCCGTTTATGTAGCTTATTTAGCATATGACAATTTACTGAGAATTTTTCTTTTCTTACTTTTTATTATGTAGAACTTTTTATACATGAGAAATTCAGTAAATAAAATTTAATGAATTTTATAATTATTGCTATTTTAGGTAAAATTATTATTCAAAATTAATATTTTTATGAATTATTTTTAAATCATAATCATTGAATATTATTATTGATATTACATGACAGAATAAAAATGTTGTTAAATAAGTAATACAAAATATTGCATATTACTCATTTGTTTTTTAAAAAACGTTAATTATTGCTATTTAAATTACTGGAAAATTACAGATATATTATTTAAACATAAACATTAGAAATTGAATTAAACTGTAAAATTTTAAAAGAAAAATAGATTTAATTTTTTTTTTATACTTAGAAATTTGTTAATTTTCATTGGTTTTATTAATTTTTAGCAAATTGCAGGATAAACTAGAAATATTGAATGAATATTATATATTTATTATAAGATTTAAAACTTTTTTTTATTTATTATATTGTTTTATTATTATTATTATTATTATTGATATTATTGATTAGCAATAATGCAATAATAAGCTTGGCATGATAATTTTCATTCAGTATTTCAACATATGACATAACATTAAATTGAATTTTATTTAGCGAATAAAATTTGTTGTATATAAGAAAATGAAATATTGCACTTATATGGTTTATGTGTAAATTTTTTCATAAATTTTTATGATTTTACATTTAGTAATATTACATAAATAGAAATTATTGTAAATTTTTCGTTTATTAATTAATATTTCATGCAAATTAAACTTTATTTCGTGCATTTTTTTTATTGCAATTATGATTTAGAATTAAATAGTTAATTATTTTTTACATACAATTTTTTGCATATATCTTGATGTTAAGAAAATTATGTATATATATATATATATATTTTATTTTTTAGATTTAAAACGATTATTATTTAAGTAATTATTTTTATGAGATATTATTTTACTGAATCATAACTTTTTTAGTGAATATAATATACAATTTTAAGCATATATGAAATTGAAAACAAAATGCAGATTTTTATTTAATATTTTTTTAAACATTTTGTTTTAAAGTTATTGTTATTTATAGATAAACTTAAATCTTTTTTTTTTTTTTTTTTTTTTTTACTATAATATTATTGTAAATATTATTTTTACACTTTGCATTTTTTCAGTGTAAAATCTTTTTTTTTGTGTAATTAAATTATTGCAGTTTTAAGTTAAAATATGATATTTAAGATATGGTATTTAAAAATACAAGTTATTTCTGTAGATTAAGTATACTAACTTTTACTTATTGAAACTTTAAATGTTACTTCTTTTTATAGTTTTAACGCAAATTAGGTGTTTAATTTTAAATTAAAGTATTGTGTTAATGTTTTATATAATTTTTAGTTTTTATATATAGTTTATGTGATGATAATTATTACTATTTTATTTTTATATTTATAATTTGTAAGTAATTATAGTTTTAACGGTATATAATATTTTTTAATATTTTATTTCTAACTGATGATTTAGTTAATATTTTAGTTATCTTTTGCAATAAAATTTATTTTCTATAGAAAAATGATAACTTTTAGTTTGAAATTATATAATTAATTGTGTTTTGATTTTCAATTCTGTAAATCACGAAATTACATGAATTTACTATAGAAACCTTGCACTGTCCGTCCTCGTGTGGCTCTCACACCGGGTCTTAGGGTTAGTTCTTCCTCACTTACAACACTGTTATTGTCATTTCCTCGTGCTTAGACTCATCCGAACGTGGGGTGTCACGTGTCACTAGATGACGTGGGGTATCTTGCTTGCTTGTCGATGGTTGTGGGTCGTTCTTGCATCATCGTGCGGTTCATCTGATGCTGGAACCTGTGAACAAGAGACAGACACGGCAGTAGTGGCTCTTTTTTTAAACAACTTCAACCTATTATTATGCACGGCTACTAATCTATTTGGCAACTGTATTTCTGAGTTTACAGGCGACAAAATTCTTGTTATAGGAAATGGTCCTTTGAATTTAGCAGCGAGTTTTGGAGATTCTCTTTTCTTCACTGAGTCGTCGTGCAGCCATACCACGTCATCCACTTTAAAAGTTACCTCTCTACTTTTTTTATTATGAGCTTTAGCATATTTCAGGAAAGATTTATGATTATTGTCATAAATTTCTTGACATATTAATTTTAGTTTCTCGGCTAGATTTTGAAACATCTTCATTATTAATTTCAGGCAGTTTATCTTGAATTAAGCTTAATGGAGTACGCATTTTCGTACCATAGACAACTTCATATGGGGAATATTTGTCTAAACTATGATGCGGTTTTGTATTATGTACACAAACAACATATTGCAAAAATTCAGGTCGCTTCTTTTGATGTTTATTTACATAATGTGATAGCATTTTTTTAATGTCTTTATAAACAACTTCAGTTTTTCCATTAGAAGCTGGGTGTTTAGGGGTGGTTCTGAGTTTTGTAATATCAAGTAATTGACACATTTCAGAGAATAATTCACTTTCAAACTGTCTGCCTAAGTCTGAATAAAGATATTTAGGACAATTATATACAAGAGCAAAATGTTTCACGAAATTACGTGCTACTTTGTGCAGTTTGGTCTGGCATGGGTATCATGACAAGGAAACGACTGAAAAAATCAACAATTGTTTAAATATATTCAAATTCACTAGTAGCTGGTAGTTGAGTAATATCGATACCTACAAATTCAAATGCTTCACAAGGTTGTGGCATTTCAATGAGTTTTATTTTTGTTTTGTCAGTTTCACGACGTGCTACGCATGATGCACATGTCATACAATAAAAATCTACGTCTCTTCTTCTATTGGGCCAATAATATTGAGATGCTATTTTCTTGTGTGTAACTTGTTTACCACAGTGTGCAGACAAATTTGAGTCATGTTCTTGCTGTAATACTATGTTACGCAATGATTTTAGAAGTACAGCTCTGGGACCATTACTTGACTGGTAAAATAATATGCCATCATGTTTAAAAAAATTTGGTTTTTTACTCAACATTTTACATTCTTGATCACGTTGTTGATGACGTTGCAATTCATCCAAATCAAATACTTTTACTACATTTACAACTCTACTTAATGAATCGGCATTACCATGTGATAATCCTGCACGATGTACTACACTGAAATATTAATCTGAAATTTCAAGTGCCATACGTAATAATTTACTGTTTGGATTTCTCATAGTTAATAGATATTTTAATGCAGCATTATCTACGACTACTGTAAAATGTGGTTGTCCATACAAATAATATTTGAAGTGTTTTAAACTCCAGCAAAAGCCTATCATTTAACGAATTGCAGCTTTTTCAGCTTGTTCTCTAGGAGCAAGTTTGCGGGATGCATAAGCACAAGGATGATAAATTCCATCTTCACCGAGCTGTTCTAGGACTGCGCCGCTGGCCCAGCCACTCGTATCAACACAAAGTCGAAATTCTTTTCTAGGATCTGGTATAGCTAGTACAGGTGATGACGTCATAATCTTTTTAATTTTTAAAAATGCATCTATGCGTTCTTGAGTGAAATTTACTTTTTTCTTCAAATTATTTTTATGATTTTTTAATAAATCTGATATTGGTCTATTTATTTCAGCATAATCTTTAATTTATATTCTATAATAACCTGAAAGTCCATTCCAAGACATTACATCACGAATATCGTGTGGTATTTGGAAATCTGGAATTTTTTGTACAAGTCTAGGATCTGCTGATATTGTATTATTTTCTATTGTGTAGCCTAGGAAAATAATTTTTTGCACTGCAAATTGACATTTTTTCAAGTTTACTGTGACTTTGCCATATTGTAGTCGTTCTAAAACTTGACGAATTCTAGCAATATTTTCTTCTATTGTATTAGAAAATACACATGGGTCATCTATGTAACATAGCACTATTAGAGGCGATAGATTATGAAGTAATCCATCTAAAAATCGCTGCATACTAGCTTAGGCATTTTTTAAACCTTGCGGCATAAAATTATACTCGTATGTACCTGCATATTTACCTGAAGGTACAGTAAAAACAGTGTATTTTTTACTATTTTAAGCAAGTGGAATATTGTAAAACGAGTCTTTTAAATCTAGAGTTGTAAAGTATTTACATTTTGATAGATTAAATAATGAAACTTGAATATTTAAGAATGCATAGGGCTCAGCTTCAGTTAAGGTATTGATTTTTCTCAGGTCAAAAGTTACTCTATATTGAATAGTACCATCAGGTGTTTTCTTCCTGACTAAAACTATGCCACTATTATATGGACTAGTTTATTTTCTTATAGTTCTTGAATCTAGTTGAGCGCCTAGAGAAATATCGGCATAATCTGCAGTGCCATTCTTATTTTATATGGTTTTGTTCTAACTATCTTATCTTCAGTTAAACGAATATTATGTTCTACTAGATGAGTACCTTCCCTAATTTTCTTTTCTATGAATATGTCACGAAAATCATCTAATATCATAGCTTTAAATTCTTCTCTAAATTTAGATGGTAAATGTTGTAATTTTTTATTTAATATTTCTTCATTAATTTCTAACTCTTCTTCGTAGTCTACATTTTCTGAGTGTATGTTATGAACGTGTCGAGTTGCATTCTCCGTATTGCTCTCGGCTGTGAGACAATCCGCACTCATAATATCATCTTGAGTTACTGCGATTATACGAGCAATAAGCGTACCTTTGACTATTGTTATATCAGAAGTATTGAAATTAGAAATTTGCACGGGCACAAAATATTTGCATTGTATGCAATTTTTTGTACAATGATGTGAATTACATTCTTGTTTAATTAATTGAGATATAGTACGTGCAACATAAATTCTTTTTTCATCGAGAGGCTGATTAACTTCAAGTGGCTCTACGACAAAGAAATTATTTCTAATGCTTCTAATGCTTGTTTATGAGAAACTTGAAAGAAATTTATTTTTGCGTTCCCTGGAGAAATTTTAAGGGGTGCTGTAGTTTTAAGCGGAGTATACCGAGGTGGAGTGGGCAATTGGCGTCCCAAATGCTTAAACTCAGCATAATTTAAATCATCGGTGTAACTTGATACTAATGGAAATGTGTGTCCATGTAGTGTAATCTCATTTTTACCGATGTTAATCACGCCCCTGTATTTACGCAAAAAATCAATTCCTAACAAACCATCATAATTGTAACACTCATGCTTAACAACGTGCATCTCAATTTTATAATTATGATGGTCCATGTTCATTTTCACGTTCTTGCAGCCATATGAATTTACTTTTTGGTTCCCCAAACCAAATATTTGAAATTTATTTTTCATTAAGTTACTAGTATCTACAATATTCCATATTACAGAAGTTTCAGCTGCTGTATCGATTAAAAATCGCATATTATTATTATTTATTTTACATTCTAAAATTAAATTGCATTGATTATTTACATTATATACGTTTAAATTACTAATTAGAACAAATTTTTGTTCTAATTTAGGGGGTGGCGCCACCCATGGCCGTGTGGGGCGCCCTGGAGCAAAAATACAAAGAAGCTGAAGAAACTTGTTGCCGACTGGGTCTGAACCTATTATTTGTGGAAACTAAAGAAGAAATTTTATGGCTCCACGTCTTGCAAGCGAGAGAATTCTTGTTGCGAATCGCTCGGATTTAATGCGTGAGAAATTTCTTGTTGCGAATTTTTGCAATAATATTCTTGTTGTGAATTTTCACAATAATATTCAGGGGGTTGTAAATCCCGTGGTTTCTTGCAAGGGGTGAAATCTTGCACATTTTTCCTATACTGATCAAAGCTATTGAACTAATGTTGATCGAAGTCACAATAACCAGCTGATTGATTATTACCGATATTATTGCATGAATTTTGAGATTTGATGTTATAGTAATTATTATCTGAAATTTGATGATATCGACGTTTCTTGCGATTAGAAGTTTCAGTGAAATATTGATGATTGATTATTTCAGGATTTTGAATTTCAGCATAATCTGATCGATATTGATTTTCAATAAATTTTTGATAATGATAATCATTGTAGTAAGGTGAGAAATTACGATTGAATGACGTATTTGAACGTAGAGTTGTTTCAAATTGTAAGTGGAGGGGGTAATATTGAATGTGGCAAATATTGATTATTTGTAGATTGATGATTTTCAATTTTTGCGCGTCTTGTTGCTTCATTAAATGCAATGGTAGTCGATACTGCCTTATCAAATGACTCAGGACATGCTCCACGCACGCGGTCGCCTAGAACTGTTCCTCCTAGACCATGCAGGAAACTATCTAGCGCACGCTGATCAGCTTCGAACTTCACTGCCTCATTTCTATTATTATTATCAGTCAATTCATAAGTATTTACATTTACTGATTTAATTCTATCGGCAAATTGTTCAATTGATTCCTCCGATTGAATCGTAATTACAGGTAATAATTCTCTATAATAACGTTTTGTATTTCTACATTTGAAGCGATTAATCATAATGTTTTTGAATTCATTATAACATTTTACTTCTTTGGCTTTCACGTCGCTGCTCACGAAAGTCAGCGCTTCTCCATCAAGAATTTGCTTTGCAATTAAGAGAGTTTTATTTACATCCCATCCCCCTAATTCTTGAGCTTGTTCTACTTTTTGGAAGAAATTCTGAATATTTTCCTGAACTTTTCCTGAAAACTTAGGTATAGTATTCATAAGAATAAGTGTACTTGAACTATCTGAATTTTTAGCTGTTTGTAAATTTTCTTGCAGAACTGTTACTCTTGTTTTTAATTCAGCTATAGTTGTTGTTTTTAATTCAGTTAATTCTTCTTTCTGATTTTTGTTTAAATTTTCTAAATCTTCTATTTTTTCGTCATAATTTTTTTTTTAATTCTTCAATTTTTAATACTAAATCAATGAGAGAATATTCTTTACCATTATGTGCAAAGAATGCCATTTTTAACTAGATATATTTGCTACCAAATTTATTATTAGCCGTGCAATTTTATGTTAAAATTGTAAAAAGAAAGGAGCTTACCGTGTATGTCCACTGTGTAGAGAAATTTCCATGATAAGGAAAAACTGCATAGCGTTCCGTCCGTTTCTTCTCTCTCTTTTCCCAAGGTAGTGTGGATAAGAAGGTAGCACAAACTCAAAGTTTATTGAAAGTGTTCATTGGACGTTCGAAATTATTCACTTAAAGTCACATAGATTCGATTAACCAGCTTCTGACACCATTTGTAACGTTGCGCCTTAATGGTGAATAGCTGTGACGAACGTCCTTTGAATTCACCGTCTTGGAGCCGCTCCACCGCAGTCACTTAACTCTGCCGCCGGTCTCGTCCTTCTCGAACACTACTAAACTATTTATATAGTATTGGAGATATTCACTTTTAAATAAAAGGATATACTATTTTTCACTTATATTTTATTTATTGAAATTGGAATAAATCGTGATTATAAAACACATGTGAGGCGTGAGGTGTCGGCGTGACACCTCAAGCCGCTCCTATATCGAGAATCCCTTCCTTCCCGTCTCCTCGCACGCACCACATACAATTAATGCAATACTACACTTTTTGTGCAGTGAAATTATACAGAGGTACACTTTGTACTCTGTAAGAATATGTATACAGGTCTAATTCTACATAATTTATAGAATTATTTTATATTTAATTGATCAAATTGATTATTATCACGCGCGGGTGACAGCATTTTATAGGACTGCAGCTTAAGAAATATATGAAAATCAGACGGCAATAACAGAGCAACCAATTATTCTACGCTCTTCATACTCATTAGGAAACACCTCCCCTAACAACTAATTAAGGTTTCAAGTCAATATTCAACCTCTAGCCATCGTTTCAGAGAGATGAAAAGGGCCTTAAAACGGCAAGTGAGTAACCATAGTACCGCATGGAATTTTCTTTTTTAACCTCATAGAGCAGGTGTCAGCCAACTTATTAGTCACAGGTAAGTTAATTAAATATACAAATACCCACCCCACCCCCATTGGGGTGTTTCACCCCCAATAATAAAATTGCTCAATTTTGAAGGAACAAAGGGCGATTCTGGGGTAACTTAACATGTAGATTTCATTGGTGGACCAAGTAACATTAAAACCCTGTAAATACACCCCTTTTTATATCCAGGGATGTTTCACCCCCGAGAATAAAATTATTGATATTGATGGATTTTGACGCAACCAACGACGTTGCCGGGGTTACTTGCCCCGACAAAGACAATGGTGACCACCAGAAATGATGAAATTAACCCATGGAGGATTTAAGGGTACCACCCCTGCAAACAAAAGTTCTCCGATTTTGACGCAACCAATGACGTTACCGGGGTTACTTGCCCCGACAAAGACAATGGTGACCACCAAAAATCATAAAATTGACCCCTGGAGGATTTAAGGGTGCCACCCCTGCAAACAAAAGTTCTCCGATTTTAACGCAACCAATGACGTTACCGGGGTTACTTGCCTCGACAAAGACAATGGTGACCACCAAAAATCATAAAATTGACCCCTGGAGGATTTAAGGGTGCCACCCTTGCAAACAAAAGTCCTCCAATTTCATCGCAATAAATGTTCTCTATGGGGTAACTTGAACCAATTAAGACGATGGTGACCACCAGAAATGATGAAAATGACCCCTGGAGAATTTAAATGTGCCACCCCTGCAAACAAAAGTTCTCCGATTTTGACGCAACCAACGACGTTTTTGGGGTTACTTGCCCCGACAAAGACAATGGTGACCACCAAAAATCATAAAATTGACCCCTGAAGGATTTAAGGTTGCCACCCCTGCAAACAAAAGTTCTCCGATTTTGACGCAACCAATGACGTTACCGGGATTACTTGCCCCGACAAAGACAATGGTGACCACCAAAAATGATGGAATTGACCCCTAGAGGATTTAGGGGTGCCACCCCTGCAAACAAAAGTTCTCCGATTTTGACGCAATCAATGACGTTACCGAGGTTACTTGACCCAAGAAAGAAAATGATGACCACCAAAAATCATTAAATTGACCCCTGGAGGATTTAAGGGTGCCACCCCTGCAAACAAAGTTCTCCGATTTTGACGCAATCAATGACGTTACCGGGGTTACTTGACCCGACAAAGAAAATGGTGCCAAATTCAATGCAAACAATGTTTGTACTGGGGTAAATCCTCCAGGAAAAAGTTTAATCATTTCTAGTGGTCATCATCGTCTTAGTTGGTTCAAGTTACCTCATAACGAACATTGATTGCGATGAAACTGGAGGACTTTTATTTGCAGTGGTGGCACCCTTAAAACCTCCAGGGGTCAATTTTATGATTTTTGGTGGTCACCATTGTCTTTGTCGGGGCAAGTAACCATGGTAACGTCATTAGTTGCGTCAAAATCGGAGAACTTTTGTTTGCAGGGGTGGCTCCCTTAAATCCTTCAGGGGTCAATTTTATGATTTTTATTGGTCACCATTTTCTTTGTCGGGTCAAGTAACCCCGGTAACGTCATTGATTGCGTCAAAATCGGAGAACTTTTGTTTGCAGCCGTGGCACCCTTAAATCCTCCAGGGGTCAATTTTATGATTTCTGGTGGTCACCATTGTCTTTGTCGGGGCAAGTAACCTCGGTAACGTCATTGGTTGCGTCAAAATCGGAGAACTTTTGTTTGCAGGGGTGGTACCCTTAAATCCTCCATGGGTTAATTTCATCATTTCTGGTGGTCACCATTGTCTTTGTCGGGGCAAGTAACCCCGGTAACGTCGTTGGTTGCGTCAAAATCCATCAATATCAATAATTTTATTCTCGGGGGTGAAACATCCCTGGATATAAAAAGAGGGTGTATTTACAGGGTTTTAATGTTACTTGGTCCACCAATGAAATCTACATGTTAAGTTACCCCAGAATCGCCCTTTGTTCCTTCAAAATTGAGCAATTTTATTATTGGGGGTGAAAAACCCCAATGGGGGTGGGGTGGGTATTTGTATATTTAATTAACTTACCTGTGACAAATAAGTTGGCTGACACCTGCTCTATGAGGTTAAAAAAGAAAATTCCATGCGGTACTATGGTTACTCACTTGCCGTTTTAAGGCCCTTTTCATCTCTCTGAAACGATGGCTAGAGGTTGAATATTGACTTGAAACCTTAATTAGTTGTTAGGGGAGGTGTTTCCTAATGAGTATGAAGAGCGTAGAATAATTGGTTGCTCTGTAATTGCCGTTTGATCTTCATATATTTCTTAAGCTGCAGTCCTATAAAATGCTTTCTTGCCCTCAGAAACCCTGTTGCAACATTTCCAAGGTCACTTTTGCAACGTTGCCAATATTGACTGGAGAGCCCCATTTCTATCTATCTGTCTTTCGCAGTTTTTATTTCAACATTGTGTAGATAAAATATCTTCATTATAAAAATTATTATTTCAAATATTTAATTGCTCACTTAAGTATCTGAAAAATATCTTTAAGTTTCCAATCATTTTAAAAAAAATTGCAACATAAAAAGTATTTTGAACTTTTTGAATAGAAGAATAAATGTACATTATAATCATACAAATAAGAGATCTTAATTTAAATTAAAAAGAGATGGAGTATAAATTTAAAATATAAAGCTTGTCATGGACATTTGTAAAAGATAGATTGATCTTGTTGTGATATGCCTAAAACTAGAATTGATTAAAAGATTTAGATTAAAATACAAAACAATGTGGTATGAAAATTTTGCTTTAGTGCAGAAATTAAAAGCAAAAATACTTTTTTTTGAATAAATTAGTTTTTTTGCTCATATTTATATATATATATATATATATATATATATATATATATATATATATATATATATATTTATATATATATATATATATATATATATATATATATATATATATATATATATATATATATATATATATATATATATATATATATATATATTTATATATATATATATATATATATATATATATATATATATATATATATATATATATATATATATATATATATATATTTATATATATATATATATATATATATATATATATATATATATATATATATATATATATATATATATATATATATATATTGCTAACTTATATAATACATATCGCCGCTGTGGAAGCTAAAGTGCCGACCTGAAAATAAACCAAGGTCATCTCTATGTTTTTGTATTGATAAAGAGCATTGTTGATTTTGCAGATCGGCACTTTAGCCACCACAGTGACAATATATTTAGAGTTTTGTTTAAAGTATAAAATATATTGCCAATTTTGTAATATATTTTTAAAAAAAATACCTGTCCGGTTGTAAACATGACATAGGTTCGGTTCACAGGAGCCTTAGGTACCATGTAAATAAAATCATCAGGAACATCTAAATACAAATAAATAGTTCATCTTAATACTCCTCCTATTATTTCTATTTTTATTATTATTAATTTTTTTTTGCATTTCTTACGTAGAAAATACGTACTAGCAGTTTTACTACAACAGCTAAGATTTTATATATGTTTTCACAAAGATTTAGGAAAAGTTATTTTATATTTTCATATCGAAAATCGCAAGTTCTTAAAAAATCCTTTTCTTATAGGGGGAATTATACAATCTTAGATTGTGTAACTGCTGATATTTAAAAATATACTTATTTTTGTAAGAAAAATATATATAAAACTATCTTGCAATTTAGCAGTTGAAATTAGCAATTTAAGCTAAAGTATGGTATATGTGTAAAATCATATTTAAATTATAATTTGAAAACTTTTAATAACAAATTAAATAAAAATGCAAATATTAGGACCTAATTAATATACTAGTGCAATCCAAAAACAGGTATTCATAGCAACCCTAATTAAAATTTAAATGTGGTAAATAAATTACTGGAATCATATTATTATTCTTACTGTATCATTATCACTTGTTTTATTTTTAAATGAATTACAATTAGATTCAAATAACATCATTAAATACAAATATTATATATTTTTTAGGTTTACAATTTCCAAAACACAAACTTACGATTGAAAAAAATATAAAGGAGATACTCGTTAGATATCTAAAACAAAAATAATTTTATTTAAATAGCTTACAAACATGAAGAGAGGCACTTAAAAAGCTGTTGAAGTTGTTTTTTACCTGGGATGAGGACAAAAAGCTAAAGAGGCAGGAATCTATCTAAAGCAGTCACAGCTAGCTCTTCTTGTTTTAGGCTAAAAAATATTTTCCACATTTTTTTTTGTGTTAAATTTTTTACGGTCTAATTAAAGGCCCTTATTACGAATATAAGTCAGTTTTCCTATATTGCAAATATTAATAACAGTGTATCGATTTTATTTTTTCTGATATAAACGCATCTTAAACATAAGATAAAAGAGCAAATAAACTCTTAAATCTGCAAATTCTCTAAAATATATTTGTTTTTACGTTTTTTACATATATATATTACTCTACAACACAAAAATAAATAATTTTTATTTTACATTTGAAAACATGTTATTAGGTTTATAAAAATAGGCAGTGCGCACGTTTACGATTGCAGAGGTGGAATGTGTAAAACTAACACAAATGATACTTGGCCTTGTTAGTATACTTTCAGCAAATATTTATATTAGTTCCAGTTATACATAAAATATAGATATCTATGCATTTTAATTGGTAATGAATTTGAAGTTTTTTGACATTGAATACAAGTTGACCTGAATTCAGACCCTAGACCAAAAAATACAGACAGACAGACAGACAGACAGACAGACAGACAGACAGACAGACAGACAGACAGACAGACAGATTTACATACGGATGGCATGTCGTACAAATGTTACGGTAGCAGCGTGGCACTACTGGTTTCTGGAATAAGACATAAATTAACTTGATCATATTTAAATTTGTACAGGGTGTCCATAAAGTCCTGTCCTTACTTTAGAATTTAATAAAAGACACAAGGTTTAACATAATATATACTTTTTATATACCAAATTAAAGCTTAACATTTTCCAGTTTTGTCAATTCAAAGGAGAATAAAATCGGATACGTGTTTCATTTTTTACACGCTAGATGGCGAAAAGTGTTACATTTCAGAAAAAATTCAAATTTTTTTCATATTTTATGGCTCAAAATGTTTACAGATCAACAGAAAGCACAGTGTGTTATGTTACCAATCTTATGGGTCTGCTTCTGCCGTAAGAAAAAATTATAGAAATTTTTATCACGTTGCAACTCCAGGTGAAAAATCAATCTTACGTTGGGCGTGAAAGTTTAAAGAAACCAAAACACTCAAAGACAAACACCGTAGTGGTCGTCCGTCTGTTTCTAATGTCGATCGAGTTCGAGTCCTTGAAACTTTTAAAAAAAGCATTACACTATCAATAAGAAGAGCCAGTATTTAATTACAAATGCCTCGGACAACTGTGCACAAATTTACACGTAAACAAATCAAGAAATGTCCTTAAAAGATCACCTTGCTCTATCAACTGAAACCTGAAGATGTGCCGAGGAACTAGGTGTTCCCAGGAAGGTGGCTAGGTCGAGATGGACTCATGGGATGGGCTCCCAGGTTCCCCATCCCAGACTTCTTCCTTTGGGGCTACGTCAATGATAAGGTTTTCAGGACGCCAGTGCGAGACGTGCAAGAGCTGAAGCAGCGCATCATTGCCGCTATCCAGTCCATCACTCCACAGATGCTGCGCAACGTGTGGAGTGAACTGGAGGTTCGCCTGGACATGTGTCGTGCTGCTAATGGAGCCCATGTTGAGAGACCTTGAGGTCATGGTTCAAAAAGTCTTGTCACAACTCAGAAAGTTTGATTCTGTATGTGGTTTTTAGATGTGCAGATGTCGCAAAGTGCGAAACAGATTGTGATTCCTCACTTTTGAGTTTTTGCCATGTAAAAAATGAACCACGTAACCGTTTTCATTCTCGTTTTCATTGCTAAATTGGAAAATGTTAAGCTTTACTTTGATATATAAAAAGTCTATATTATGTTAATCCCTGTGTGTTTAATTAACGTCAAAACAAGGGTCAAGACTTTAGGGACACCCTGTATACAGAGTGTCCCAAAAGTACTGAAAGAAACTAAAATTGAATATCTCCGTGAATTTTTGGGCTATTTGGATGAAACCACCACCCACCGATAGGAAAAATGTGCAACATTTCTGCCATGCCTATATAATTAGCAACCCCTATATTTTTCACCCCTTTAGGGGGTGAAAACCAAAAATTCGGTTTTCAATATATCCTTTTCAATGTTATTTCTCAAAAAATTAAGTTTTTAAAAAATTCTTTCTGGTGGCATTTGAAAGTCACTTAGCCCCCTCTAGTAAAAAAATGCAAAAATTAATTTTGAAAAACCACCCCTTTAGAAATTAGGGGGTAAAAACGATTTTTGATTTTCCAAAAATCACGAAAGTGCAAAGTGTACCAAAAAGAAATTTTAAATGCTGTATTCTACGATAATTTATTGCCTAGAACTTTTTTATTACGTTTCTAGCGTTTTAGCCCTATCCAACCCCCTGGGGGGTGTAGTAGGTGGGGTTTTCAACCCCATTATGATTACAAAAACTTAAGCAAAAGTTGTCGTGTAAGATATGGTTCTAGACTAACTCAACCCCGCTGACCGTAAATCCGTTGTCAGATTTTCGATAGGTGCCACTCCTGACGCACTAGGGGTAGTTTTTGAACCCCAAAAGAGGGAAATTATTGGAAAATAAAGTCAATTTAAATTTCAATAAAAAACATTAATTTCGATTTTCTTTTTGCATATTACAGTAGCTGGATATGTTTTAAAATAGACCCTATGCATATCCGGTCTAAATTACCTTAATGGGGGTGGCTAGGGTGCCATTTTCACCCCTTTTTGGATTTTTTAAAATTCTTCGATTGGTGTCGAGTTAGGTATTGCTCTAGACTAAATCGACCCCGCTGAACCCAAATCCGTTGTCAGATTTTTGATATGTGCCACTCCTGACGCGCTAGGGGTGGTTTGTATCCCTAAAAGAGGGAAAAATTTGGAAAATAAAAACAATTTAAATTTCAATACAAAATATTAATTGTGATTGTCTTTTTGCATATTACAGTATCTGGTTAGGTTTTAACACGAACCCTATGCATATCCGGTCTAAATTACCTTAATGGGGGTGGCTAGGGTGCCATTTTTACCCTCTTTTTGACATTTTAAAATTCTATGATTGGTGTCAAGTAAGGTATTGCTCTAGACTAAATCGCCCCGCTGAACCCAAATCCGTTGTCACATTTTCAATAAGTGCCACCCCTGACGCGCTAGGGGTGGTTTTTTATCCCCAAAAGAGGGAAAATTTTAGAAAATTAAGCAAATTTAAATATCAATAAAACACATTATTGTCGATTTTCTTTTTGTATAGTACAGTGCCTGGTATGGTTTTAACACGGACCCTATGCATTTCCGGTCTTAATTACCTTAACAGGGGTGGCTAGGGTGGAGTTTTCACCCCCATTATGATTATTTAATATTACATGATTCATGTCGAGTGAGGTATTGCTCTGGGCTAAATTGACCACGCTGATCTCAAATCCGTTGTCAGAATTTCAATAAGTGCCACCCCTAAGCCGCTAAGGGTGGTTATTTATCCCTGGAATGGGGCATTTTTGAATAAGTTAGGTAGTAACAAAACACACTTAAACAAAATATAGGAAATATCCAATGAATGTTTTCTTGTGCCTGAACAACTTTTAACACGTGTTGTAGGCATTTCCGGTCTAAATCTCTGAATAGGGGTTGTTTAGATTTAAGTTTCACCCCAAATACAAATTTTTAAAATATTGCGATTGGTGTCAAGTTAGGTATCGTTTTTGGGTAAATCGACCCCACTGAGTCCAAATCTGTTGTCAAACAGAGCAATTAAAAAATTTAAATCATTTAAAAATCAACCCCTAACGACTTAAGGGTTGAAGTAAACAAATTTTTGACAACAGAAATACAAAAGGGGGTGAAAATGGCACCCTAGCCACCCCCATTAAGGTTATTTAGACCGGATATGCATAGGGTCCATTTTAAAACATCCAGCTACTGTAATATGCAAAAAGAAAATCGAAATTAATGTTTTTTATTGAAATTTAAATTGACTTTATTTTCCAATAATTTCCCTCTTTTGGGGTTCAAAAACTACCCCTAGTGCGTCAGGGGTGGCACCTATCGAAAATCTGACAACGGATTTAAGGTCAACGGGGTTGAATTAGTCTAGAACCATATCTTACACGACAACTTTTGCTTAAGATTTTGAAATCATAATGGGGTGGAAAACCCCACCCCCTACACCCCCCAGGTGGTTGGATAGGGCTAAAACGCTAGAAACCTAATAAAAAAGGTCCAGGCAATAAATTTTCGTAGAATACAGCATTTAAAATTTCTTTTTGGTACACTTTGCAATTTCGTGATTTTTGGAAAGTCAAAAATCGTTTTTACCCCCTAATTTCTAAAGGGGTTGTTTTTCAAAATAAAATTTTGCATTTTTTTACTAGGGGGGGCTTAGTGACTTTCAAAAGCCACCAGAAAGAATTTTTTTAAAAACTTAATTTTTTGAGAAATAACATTGAAAAGGATATATTGAAAACCGAATTTTTTGTTTTCACCCCCTAAAGGGGTGAAAAATATAGGGGTTGCTAATTATATAGGCATGGCAAAAATGTTGCACATTTTTCCTATCGGTGGGTGGTGGTTTCATCCAAATAGCCCAAAAATTCACGGAGATATTCGATTTTAGTTTCTTTCAGTACTTTTGGGACACTCTGTACACATTGTATTATAAACACTTATTTAACACACAAAAAAAACTTAAAAAATAAGATTTAAAAGGGAAAAACAACTAACATACTAGTAAACTCTAATCCCCGAACACAAGATTGTAACATTTTCTCTGAACTTTACATTAATGCTTACATTTTATGAATTTTAACATTTTGTCAACTTATAGTATGACCCTATGACCCAAGTTTTGGGTTTTCAGACCAATTAATATAATTTCTGTTAGTCCCAATTTGTAATATAATTGCTGTACATGCTTTTCAGCTGTCTATTTTATTACGTTTACAATGATATTAGTCTTTTATCAATTAGTTTAGACAGTAATAATAAGTTATTATAGGCCAAAAATACAAAAAAATACGTGAAACAAATTAAGACAAATCTGAATTTTCCAGGGTTGGAAGAGACCATTACCCCAAAGTAACAACCAAAAGTTATTAAAAATTGCCATTGAGCTTTTCCGGAATAGCATAAAATCTGCTAAATCGTAATTTATGAAGCAACATTAAAAACTCAAACGCTTGCTTGCGGCTCGAAATAAACTACATTCAAAGCACATATTTTCAAAAATTTACGGAATAGTAATGGCGGTGGAATTTCGAAATTCGTCAATTCACCACGTCAGCTATTTTCTTCATATTTTTACATTTTACACACAAACTTAAAATTTTACACCGTAATGATAATCATAGTTTCTTGTAATGAATGTAACTAACAAAATTACATGTAATTTAATAAAATATCTTAATATGTAACGGAGTTATGCCAGGAAAAGCAGGAATATCTACGGGTATAGAACTCTGCGCAAGCCATAGGCGCTTGTGCTTTTCCGGACATAACAGTAGATATATATGGATACAGCAGGTGTGGAGCCTTGTGTGGAGCCTGTGTGGAGCTATGTGGAGCATGTGGATACTCGCGTACGTACACGAGGTTCAAAAACAAATTGGCGGCAATTTTGTGTGGAGCTGTGTGGAGCAGAGTGATTCTCGCGTACGTATACGAGTTTATAAACCAAGATGGCGGCGATATGGGCGTGGCAGGTTCGTATTAGCGTACGTACACGAGGTAAAAACCAAGATGGCGTCCGATTTGTGTCAAGAAATGTATATTTGCGTACGTATACGAGGTTAAATCCAAGATGGTGGCAATGAAGGTATGGCAGGTGTGAATTAGCAAACGTACACGAGGTAAAAACCAAGATGGCAACTTATTTGTGTGGAGTCTGTGTGGAGCATCGTGTACAAATTTTTTAAATCTTTATATGTGCGTGGGCAGAAAAATAAAAGTGACGTCAGAAAAGAAAGTGCGGCAAAATTTAAAATGCTTAAAGCTTACTGGTTGAATATAATAATTTGAGGGGAAATTTTAAAAATTAAGGAGAAATTAACGGAGAACCTTTACTCTGATTGGTTCACGGTTTACCCCCACCATTTTTCAATAGCATAGCCACATAACAAGTCATAAACTCAAGGCATACACAAGTCTTTCTCTGCTGCTCCTGCATCTTGATTCTTTTGTTCCACACAAGACTCCACTGAAAATTAATCATGTCTTTCGTAAGTATTAAATTTTAATTTATTTTTTCTTTTAACATCAAATTTTGAAATAAGAAGTTTTAAAATTTTTATAAAGTAAGCCAACAGTATTATGAATTTATTATGTTCTATAGGTAAAAGAAGCTAAACTCCTCCAGGCTTTGGGCCACGTACAACCTGCATTATCCTGCTAGACTCTGACTGCTGGAAAATCATACCTCATCGAGAGTATAGAAAAAATCAACTCTAACTACGCAGACGAGCAAGTACTGATTGCAGTATTAAATGCCCTGGACCATTTAAAATTCATCCGTGTGTTCCTGCCATCCAGAATTCCAGCATCAAGGTTAAGTGATGAATTCATGGCGGAATACAACTCATGTCCAGAATGTAAGAAGATGGTTCTCGTCTACAACGGCATGGTTAAAAGATGCATCGATGTTGAATTTTCCACCAATTCCAGCAAGTAAATATTCATTGTAATGATGGAATGAATAAATAAAATCTCAACTTGCCTTGGAACCCTTAGTGATTTTTATTGAATACTAAAAACCTTTTCTCTTAGAATATGGCTCTTAAAGTTTATAGTTTGTAAGTTTAAATAAAATATCATTGCATGTAATTTATAAATTTAAAAAAAAAAGTTAAAATAAAAAACCATTGAATAAAAACTTAGAATATTTTTCATGAAGTCGCTCTATGTTTAAAATGTTTATGAGTAGAAAGGATAATTTTATAAGCAATGAAAACACTTTCATCTACATGTTCAGACAAAATTTTATTTTAAACAATTTTGCATACGAAATTTCAAACAATTTTTTTTTACTTTAAGAAACAAAGATAGTGATAAATATACAACTTGATACAGGATTAAAAGTCAATGCCAGTGAATGATGGGGTATAGTTAAACATGACACAATATTTGTTCAATTTTCTATGCTTGTCGAGTGGGTTATCCAGCTGGGCCCAGTTGCATACTTGGAGCCCGCAGTAAATGCACTCTGTCATCTCAGGAAAACCCTCCGTCGGCTTGTGGAAAAATCCTGCTGCAACTAGATCGTAGACATGCACACTTTCTTCAGGCCAGTCTTTGAAGGTTTTCGCTCTCACATCATGGTTCAGCACATTGATTTTTGACTTATTGTTCAAACACCAATGTGCCAAGCGGTAGGCGTCAGCATGGGGACATACACAGGCTTCGTCACGGTGCAAGTGATACAGACACTCTGTACCTATGTTGGTTGGAAGATCTTTTAATTTCACTAGATGCACCTCTAGCAGATCAAATATTGTGGAACGTTTCAACAGTTTCTTTAACATATCATAGTCTTTTTGACCGTGACAATATAAAGCCTTGTAAGATTCTGTTGCTTTCTTGAGTACTGCACCCACTTGTTCGTAGGCGACATCACCAGAGTAGTAAGGGTCTTGTATAAATCTCGTGTAATCAAGATATTTATACTCACTGGTAGGGTTTGCAACTCTCCACTGCTGGCTGGCAAACGTACTCACGTCGACAACTACAATTTCTTTGATGACCTCGTTGTGGGTTCCAAAGTACGGCGTTTACTCACTCGAGAACAAGACTTTAACAACTGCTGAGGCCATGGTTGATTTAATGACTCCACACTGACTTATAAAAGAAGCACTTTAAATATGTCTGCGGACAATATTGGTGAGAGGAGTGTACTCGACGACTCGATCGTGAACAATGAGGCAGTAAGCTACTGTGGATGCAGAAAATACGTTTCTCGATTCGATTTCAATTCGCACGTCGACTGAGCTAGTTTTGATTGACTCGTTCTGCTTAGAACAATCCACAACGAATATGCCACCAAGTTCTAAGAGCTGTGCACAAGAAAGCAGTGGCTTGCCTTCCTGCCTATAGTAGGATTTTTGAAATGATGTATAAGCATTGTACAACATAGCACATTGCTGCTTCGTCATGTCCAAGTTGAAATCGACATAAGGATAACATTTTTAATTGATGTAGACTTTTACATTGCGGATGTCGCAGTTATCAAAGGAGTTGATGTCAGCTTGAACTAGGTTGCGCTTGTTGGTTTGAAAAGCAAGCAGGACGTAGCGAGGTCTCTCCAGTGACGTCATGGCTTGAAGCGTCCATTCATCTTTGTTTGTAGTAGATGACATTGGCTTCTCTGCAACGAACCATGATCTAAAGCCGAGCGTGATGGGTTTATCAGCTTGCAGTGTGTTGAGCAACTTCAGCTTGGTCTCATCATCTACCTCGACATGTGGCATCTTCCACTTGAACTTTGTTATCACGATTTTATTATTTTCATAGGTGTCATTGTCAGTAGTCGTGATGACTGCGTTGGCATCGTTTTGTGAACGTAATATGACAAGTTCTTGCTTACAGTTGATGAGAATCTTTTGATGGTCTTCAAAGAATCCAATGAGAGTGCTCAATGGCAATGCAGCACTAAACGAGGCATCGTTTGCATGTACCAACGTGTTTGTGCTTTCTTTGCACCAACCGCTGTTACAGAGCGAGCAAAGTTTTTCTGGTGTGAAAGAGACAAGACCCTTTAGCGTGCTTCCTACACCAGTATGCCTTGTTTGATCGATCTCTATGTCGTTGATTTTATAGCGGATCTCACTGATCATGTGTGATAAAAAATTCTTCACTAATTTCGTGTTTGTCGTAACCGCATTGCCCGCAGTCTTGAGCAACTTGCCCTCGACATACAACAGACTTTCACAGGGCAATGTATATATGTCTTGATTCTTTGCTTCAATCCTGATTTCGTCAGTATTATCATATCTAGTCCCTGCATAGGCCTCATAGTCGTGGAGCTCGATGCTGGTGATGTTGGAATTGAATTCCAATTCTGAATGAATGTTGAGAATATCCATTATTTTATTTTTAAGCCGATTTTACGGAGGAAGGCAATGTTTTTAGCTGTGAGCTTCTTGCAACCTCGAACGTTACTGACGTTCTCTTTCACAGTTGTTTTCCTTTATGTACTTTGAATAACGAGTCCCATTTTATAGAGCTCTGCGAATGTGCAGCCTTATCGTTATCGTTTCTCCTCTGAAATTGACAAGTCTACCGTTCTGATCACATATTTTAAGTGCAAGCCTATCTACAACAGTGCCTCTACAGGCAGATAAATAACATTGTGTGGAGTCTCCACAATCTTGAATCCCGGTGCGACTTTAGGTGCAAACGTATGAAGAGAATGCGATGGCACGCCGTTGATGTATGCTCCACTTGAAATGTTGCTCTGTATGTCTAAGGTGTTCACTTTTATTATATCTACAATATTATCTGCAAAGTGACTTTCGTTTGCTTTTAAAACTCGACGTTCGAAGCCAAGTAACATACCAATCGTGTGGCTAAGAGTAAAGTCTATTTGTACAGAGCACTTTATCAATACCTGGAGAGTGTTGTTGTTTGCATAGATGCTAAAAAATATATTTTCCTTCTTAAGTTCAGTTTTTAAGTATCCTGCTATGTCGTTGAGTTCGTAACTTCCAACTGGTAGCTCGATGACTTTGCCTTCACCGTAGTGTAACTTGTTGTTTCCTTCATCCACATTAGGTACGGAGTAGTAAGCATTAAAGCTTAGTAATCCCACTTCATATTTTGCACCATCGTTGTGTGGAAGCGGTGTAAATATATCACATGTTAGGACACTGGAGGGTTGTGAAACCGTCAGAGTGAAAGACATGACTGACGTATAAATCAATTTATTTCATTTATATACATAAGAATAACAAACACAAGTGGCCACATATAACAGAGCCATAGGTCTGATAGTTATCTCTATTATAATTTATATTACAATTTTTCATATAATGTAAAAATTCTCGAGGTGGTAGCAGATTACCAAAACTGTCAAACTAGGTCACATGATCATCATTCTTGACGTAGCACACCCAGTGCGTTCCATCTCCATTGCTGCCATCTAGATTAACAATTCCTCTCCCGTTTCTCCAAGGTCTTGCAGGAAGATTGTCTCTCATAAATACATTTCTAAAATTTTTAATTTTCAACACTTTGACGAATTTCTTTATTTCTAAGTCACTCAGTGCATGAGACAGCAGCATCACATTTAGTTTTTTGACTTTACCACTAAACCATAGCCTTTCTTGTAGGGTCTCAAGTAAAAGCCTGCACCATTTTTGTTAGATTTTGTGGAGCCAATGGCAATAGCTTTTATTTTTTCATTATGTCTTTTTGATTCATTCAAACGCTTGCAAGCTTGCTTTGCCTCGTTCACGGCTCTAGCTACTGCTGTCGCACCACCAGCCAGAGCCCCTGTAGCACTCAATCCTGCAAACAGTGGAAGCAAAAATGGTAATACTCCACCGGTTTTGGGAATTGGGATGATTCTTGGTTTCCTCTTAGTGATTTTCATTCCCTTCATTGACTTCTTAGCCACTGCGCAGGCAATCTTTGAAGCTTCTATTATGTTCTTAACAACTGATTTCTTGACCCCTTTTTTCACATTTTTCACAACGTCTGAAAAGCTGTTTGTCTTCTTCTTGAGTTTAAGTGAGCCACCAAGCTTTACTTTTGCTTTCACGGTTCCAGTCACCAACATTGCTGCTAATTTCTCTCCAAGCTTTGCGTCTGACGATTTCACTCTCTTCCAAGCTTTATCTGCAAGAATATTGTCAGCGATGTGTCGATCACTAGTGGTACTAGTTTGAGAATAAACTATGTCGTGTTCCTTGCAAGCTTCGTCAAGAGGATTAACTCCAACGTCTTCTCTTGCTACCCTCTTTTTGAGTTTCGTGTTCGGACCACAAAAGTTATAGCCTGGAATATGAAGTTCTGATGGTATTTTATCAAGAGCGTCGGTCATCCAACCACTGCCAACAACTGCTTTAGGCATACTGAATGATTTGACAATATGTTGATTGCTAAATATCAACGACGAATGAGTTAATCGTCAGTTGAAATAATGAAATTGGCGGCGCAAAACCTACGTCTCCCAGTGACAAACATCAAAATTGGTGAGGGAGTTGGTGATCGCACAAAACATAGTTCATTATTTCCAAACAGTATAAGACCTGTGATATGTGGACCTTTTGCCTGTGGTAAAACAAACCTCATGATGCATCTGCTCACAAGTCCCAGTGGATTAAAGTTTGAAAATCTCTATGTTTACAGCAGGAGCTTGTATCAGCCAAAGTACGAGTATCTCTCCAACATAATGCAAAAGACACCAGAAATTACATACGAGACGTTTTCTAATACAAATGAAGTAACGCCACCTTAAGATGCAAAAGAAAACTCTATCTTTATATTCGATGATGTCATGTGTGACAAGCAAGAAAACATGAAAAACTACTTTAGTATGGGCAGGCATAAAAATGTGGATTGCTTTTACTTGGTTCATGTTGGTTACCAAAACACTTGATAAGAGACAATGCTAATGTCATACTACTCTTCAAACAAGACGAACTGAACTTGAAGCACATCTTCTCAGATCACATAAGTCCGGACATCACGTTTCAACAATTTCTCAGTATGTGTAATAAAATATGGAATGAGAGCTTTACTTTCGTCATGATTGATAAAGAGAGTAAGCTAAACGAAGGGCGTTATCGCAAAGAATTCGACCACTTCGTTGATATATCTACACTGTAAATTAATCACAGTCATCATTTATCTATAAAACCATCAGACTGTGAAGTTGTGTTCTTTATTTCTTAATACCAAAGCTTTAATACTGGAAATAGCGTTTAAAACATATTTAAAAGTGTAAAGTAAAGAACGGGTACTAAACGGGTGAAGAACAGGTACAGAACGGGTAAAGAACAGGAACAGAACGGGTACTGAACGGGTGTAGAACGGGTGTGTAGAAAAATACATTCAATGATGAAGCGATCAACCACCGAGAGTGATGCACTCACATTGGATATTATCTCCAGTGCAAACGCCATACGTCAGAAGTAAAAGAAATTAAAACTTTCAAAACTCAAAGACGATGACACGATCTCTGCTTTATTGAAACCGCTCTCAGGGCCCTTGAACTTATTAATAGACATGAAAAAAGAAGCAAAAACGATTGAAAAATCATCTACTTAACAGCTTGAACAAGAATCAGGGGAGATGATATCCCCTACATTGCTTTACATATGCAACCTCAAGACAAGAAATATCTTGATATCACATATGGCATAAGACACGAAGATGGAAATTGGTATCTTGGCGACTCTTCAAACACATTTCATGAGAATAAAATCATCATTGACGACGAAAAGATGGAAGGAACTACTGATGTCTTTAAACTTATGTTTATGAAAGCACCGAGAAGAACTCTGTTTACACAGGAAGATTTTAATACGTACAAAGCACTTGTATTAAAAACCAATGCTCACAAGCAAGGATATAAAGTGCACGGACAACTCAACTCCAACAGAGGATACAAGTACCTTAACATAATCAAGCCGATGTTAATCGTTACAAAAACTGGCTCCGGCATGCTTGTGGATATGCCAAGATATGAATATTGGGACGATCCGAATGAGATAGTCAACAGACTTCACTTATTTCTATCTTCACAGTCGGCAGGAAACAACATGCATCATAATGTAGTTCTCTCTATCGTAGAAGAATTACGTGAAGCTGGTTTAATAGAATAAAAAGAAAGAAGTGATTGAAAATACATCAGTGTAAAAATGAGCGTTGACAAGTTTGGACGTCAATCGTTTCATCTTCAGCAGAAACATGGTTTCTTCGAGGTTTCTCACGAGGAAGAGGAATTTATCAATGCAAAGAAGAGAAGAATCATAAACGTAGATCAACCCATTGATAAAACAGATGCCACTAATAAGTTGTACGTGGACGAAAATTTTTCAGAAGTAAGCCTGGTCGCTTACAACGCAGCGGATCTTTATTCAATAAAAAACGTGGACCAAGTAACAGCTGCACAACTGTACACTGCCATCGTAAGAGAATCACTTAGAAGTTATCTTACGCAAGATAAACTGAAGCTTAATTATCTAATATAAGCACATATAAGCAGCTTCAGTAAAGAAGAAGAAGCAGACGAGCAAGGTGTTTCAAACCCACATGACCAGGGGCAAATAAATTATCTTAATACATTAAGAAAGCTTGTGCTACAATGGTCAAAGATGGAGTAAAATAAATATTGGTGAACGAGCTCCATTAGCCGGCACGTAAAAACTATCAGAGACGTAAGATGCATATGAAAGGAGTAGATGACCTGTGGCAAATCGACTTGGTAGAGATAAATCAGTTTTCTAAAGAAAACAGAGGCTTCAACTACATTCTCACGATCATCTGTGTCTTCTCCAAGTTTGCTTGGGCTGTACCTGTTAAAAACAAGACAGTCCCTGCCGTCACCGCTGCTCTCGCCAGTGTCTTCAAGAACGGTCGAGTTCCCAAAAACATACAAAGTAATAAAGGAAAAGAATTTTATAACTCTAATTTTCTCGCACTGATGAAAGATCGTGACATCAATCACTACAGTTCTTTTACTCACATGAAGGCTTTTATTTGTGAACGTTTTAATAGAACTCTAAAAAGTATGATGTGGAAGGCATTCAGCCTGCAAGGAAATTACCAATGGCTTATATTGCTACCGCAGCTCTTAAAAACTTACAATAATAATATTCACAGAACAATTCAAACGAGAAAAAATTGTTGGAAACTGTATATGCTGTAAAATATATCACACCTTAGCCTCCTAAATTTAAAGTGAATGATAGAGTAAGAATTTCTAAAGTTAAATCTGATTTTGGTAAAGGCTACACTCCAAATTGGTCAAACGAGATCTTTAAAATTGTAAAAATTCAGAAAACTATCCCAACAACTTATCTCTTGCTCGACTACTTAGATCAGCCAGTACTGGGTGGGTTTAACGAGCAAGAGTTGCAGAAAACTTCTGTCGACGAAGTGTATATGATTGAAAAAGTCTTGAAGAGATCTAAAGACAAGTTGTTTGTAAAATTTCTTGGATTTGATAGTTCACACAACTGTTGGGTGAGTAAAAGTGATGTTTAAAAATAAATATTGTGTGTTAATTATATGTATTACTATTGTATAGTCAGTAAGATGTTTTAAATAAAATATGTATTTACAAGAAAGTATTAATTTTTTTATTTAAATGCAAAATAACATATATACAAACATAAAATAAGAGCATGCCTCTAATCTAAACAAATACAAAATAAAATGCTAAGGTTTGTTACTAGTCCACGTCAACTTGCATATCCACTCGGACATTTATGTCGACATTCATGTCCACATCGACTTCCAAATCTTGTGCGTCCTTATGGCCGCATGGCAGTGTATTGATTCTATCCCCGAGAATTATACGTTTGTTATCGTAGAAAGATAGAGCTACCTTAGTACAATCAAAAGTAGAAACGTTATGTTTCTTTGAAATGATGTTTCTAAAGGAGACAAGATATGGTTCTTTCGTATGAAGGCATTTCAGATAGTCAGCTATAAAAATTTTATTCTTAACGGCGTATGATTTTACTCCCTTGATTTTCTTCACGTTATGACCGTCAAATTCAATGAAGTACATTTTAGGACGTAAGCCACAGAACTGACTTATCGGCTTACTATTCGTCTCGTCCTTCAATTTACATAGCACTTTCATATTCTCAAGAGAGTAACACACATGTGTCTTGGGATATCCAGAGAAGTCAAAGTGCTGCTTCATTTCTAAGCAATCCTTGTATATATCAGCTGTTTTTACCATTTATATCCACGCATCAGTATCTCCATACAAAAGCTTCAATTTTTCACCGTACCTTGCCTTCAATACATCATAATAAAACTCGTACATGGTTATTTTTGATACATCAAGAATTGCTTGGCCGATGTAAACAGGCTTATTCATCACGATGCTTTCTTTGGCCAAGTGTACAGCTACGAAATTCTCGGCAAATATAGTTCTGTCTAAGAAGTTACATTTATTGATGAGTTTCTGAAGCAGTGCTTCAGTGGTGACAAGACGATTATTCATGCAATTTCTTACTTGCTCCATGGTCTTACCGAATACTGCATTGTTCATTAACTTGAAAAAATCTCTTTCAAACTGATTCAGAGCTGCTTGTCTAAGTTTTGCGTTAAGATTTATATATGAAGCTAACCAAGCAGATTGTTTGAATTTAACGGCTCTGTGAATTTTAGTTATGACGAGACCGTGAGCGATGGCCTGTTTAAGAAATCTGTAATGTGCCACATACTTTTCCTTTTTATGCAATGTGCTAACTAGCTTGGGATATTTTTAACCTGCAGGCACAGACTTGTGTGGCAAGAACGGCAAGTCGGAATGAACGTCATGCAAGTGATCCGGGTATGCTACATCTACTTCAAATATGTACCCCTCGTCGGCATCGTCTTTTATATCTTTGATTGGCTTTATTGAATCTACATCGGCCCATTCAAACCCTCCATAAGGCAGGTGGGTTATCATGGCTCCACCATATAAATTATTACTGTCTCCGTAAAATATATATTGTGTCGGTTTACTAGGATCAAAATTTTCCAAGTACGGATTGTTGGCAACGGCGTGACGAGTGACACAAGTGGTGAAGCCACCTCGTATGCCCTCCTCGATCATGAGCAACATATCATAATCCTGCAAGAGTTCAAGTGTGACTTTAGTTTTTTTCAATGCAGCATTCCACGCAAGACCTGGAGCTGTGAAGTAGTAGCATGGATCAAGCTCATAATTTTTCAAACATAAAACGCGAAAGTGTTCAAACACATCAGCAAGGATCAAAACATCAGTTCTAAGATACAAGTCACTATATTCGCCGAGGGTTTTTATATCGAATTGATCCCAAACACTCTGAGCATGAAGATAATCTTCATCACTTATGTCTGACTCTGGGAGTAAGCTTCTAAACTTTTCTTTAGAGGGCAGAGAAGTTTCTTTTAACTTATCGAGGGAATCTGTATAGTCATAGCAATAAACGCCCTTGCGAAGTAAGAGCTGCAACTGCTCCTTTAATACGTTGCTATGTTTAGCTGTTTCCATGAAAGCATCGCGAGGTAGATTCTTTGCCAGAGTGGACAAACCAGACGACAAGAATCTGAGACTGTCGAGAAATCTACATTTTATGTTTCCAATTTTTTTAGTGAAACTTATATACTTCTCCTCGGTGTTTGGGATCACTTCGACATCGCCCGGTACAGCATTCAATTTCTTAACAATGAAATGTGAATCGTAATTAGAGAGACCATGAAAGAATATGGGCAGTACTCTTGGCTTTCTTTTATTCAAGTTACAAATTCTATGACAGGCACCCCTATAAGCCCCCACGATATGATCAGGGTCTCTCACTTTGTAATTACAAGAAGCAAAGACATTATTGCACAAGTAACATTCTTTAGCAGCGGCATACGAAGATCTTTCAACCTCCGTGAGTGGATTCATAGGATCTTGCTTGGCATAGATCTCTTTTACAATGTTTGCTATCTTTTTTATATATTTTACAAAGTGAGCTCCAATATCATCACCTTCACTCATTTTTCTATACGTTAAAGGTTCTTTTGGCAGATATTTCTTTTCTGCTTCATTTAAGCCTTATGTTTTTATATAAACACAATAACTCATAAGTTCATGCACCTGAGTAGAAGTGGTGCTAGAATTATTTGGATTTGGCATGCAAGTGTTAACCTTCTTTAAAAGACTCTCGAAGTCTGCATAAAAAACTATTGGTAAGAGAAGAGAATGTTCAAGTTTTTTAATATTTATTTCTGAATGCTCTTGATCGGGCATTAAAATTCTAGCAACCTTTCCCTTGTTACATAACTCTTTATGCTTTTTCAAGTTCTCTTCACCATTTCTATCCTGGTAATAAAATGTAAAACATCTCTTACAAATACATTTTCTATTACGTCTCTTACTAAGCTGAGATGATACGAGTTTTTCAAAGTCTGAAATATAGCAGAAGTGTGTTGAACCATATTTGTCAGTTAAAAATAATAAGTCTCGGTGATCTTCTAATTCGTTCTCACAAATTTTTAAAGGAAATACTTTCGCATTATCATCTAAATCAAAAAAATTAATGCTAAGATTGTTAACTTTTTCAAACTTTGGAATCTCACTTAACTTAGTAGGAGCACTTATACACGCAAAGTTATACTTGTTTGACAATTTAGAATAATCGTAGCTCTCTGGTCGAGATTCTGTTACTAACTTTGCTAACACTGAATACCTAAAGCAATGTGAGTCATTGTTTTGTATATTTACAACTGCATTACGTTTTCGCAAGCTTTCAGGCAAAGAAATGTTGCCGTTACCTTTAAGGGGATTGAACTTATTTAATCGAATTTCTATGCCTTGCACTTTTGAAACCGTCCAACCGCTGCCTTTTCCTTGGAACTCACTTAATTCACGCTGCAACCTATCATAGGTTCTAGCAACATAGTCACTTAAATCACTTTCTCTATAAATTACAACGTTCGTTGTTTTGAAGTTTTTTTCTTGAGTTTCACCACGTAAGTTTTCATGCTCTACTTCGAATCTAACATTTACTTTCAAACACTGGTTGTTAAGCAAACCTTTCTGTATGATATTCTTTATCGCACCTGACTTTAAATTTAAATACTTTAAAGGATCGTGTTCTCCACTTCTATTTTCAATTTTATATGTGCAGATTCTACTTTGAAATGCTGATTCTAAACTCAATATTTCTTTTGTGTCTAACAGATTTTGGAACTCAACATTCACGTCACTCGAATTATTTTTATCACTGGCCTGTGAAGCAATACCTTCTAGAGTAGCTTCTGTCTCCTCCTGGTTAGAGAGAACGTCGATGTTTTCCTTATTTTGAGAATGTGAAGCATTTGTACTTGCAGTTGTGTCTGCTACTCCCTGCGTCTCCTGACTTGCTTGTGGAAGTTAAACGTTTTGAGTCTCTGCATCAACAATAATACTTTCAGCTCCGGTGGAAGTTGTAGCAGCAGGCTCAGCATTTTCGTTAGTTGAACTATTGGCAGTAATAACATTAAAAGTTGTTTCTCTAAACATGTTTCTTCCACCTTGTAATTTACAATACTTTGCTGTATGTCTTTTGAGTGCATCAGTTCTACTAAACGTCACATTACAATTTTTACAAGCTATTTTATTCGTCTCTGCAGCCTCTGCTTCAGCAATATCATTTTCCTCTCTTCTCATTCTCTTAGCTTGTGTTTCACTGTGAAGCTTGCAACTAGTGGTTTGATGTCTCTTTCTGTTTCATAAGTTAGAGAAAAACTCACCACAATGCTTACAGGGAAAAATCTTTTTTCCATGCTTGTAGAAACTATGGAGTTGAACGTCTTTTTCTTCTTTAAATAATTGTTCGCAGTGATCACACTTGATGCTAACTGTTCGACATTGTCGAGGCTTCAAATGGAACAAAATAAAAGATAAGTCAATACATGTCACCAAGAAAAGAGGGAAAGAATGCTTACTTAACGGCAGCTCAAACACATCTAACGGACTTTTTTTAATGTATAATGTTATATTCCCTAAATTAAAAGAGTGGGGGGGAGGGGGGAAAAGAGGGAGGGGGAAGCTTCTGGCGTTTTTTTAAAAATACTTTATATACGTTTTTATTTTCAACTTCATTCGCTTCTATTTAGATTTCAAATTTTAACAAATTAAACTGTTAAATATTTAAAAAATTACTTCATCTTATTTAAATTACTTATAAAGATGAAAGTATTTACGAAAGAAAATTTTTATATTATAACATAATGTTACTTAAAAGAATATATACATTTGCTTGTCTTTATTTAATCTGATTAATTTATTGCAAGTTTTAATTTTATGTTTAGTTTCTTCATCTTTTTTATTTTTACTCAAAACTAATTTATTTATAGGCGTTCAAGAAATAAAATTTTATTCATCGTTATAGCATATGAAGTGTTTTAAAAATTCTAGATTTACTTATAGTTTTTTAAATGTAAATCTTTTATTATAATTTTTTTTTTTGCAAAGTTATGATTAACATTTTAAACTTCTACGCAAAAAGAGAACTATGCTTGCATTTTTATGTTTCTTTTTATAAAATTTTACACGGCTTTATTAAGCAAAAATTTTAACAAGTATATTTTTATTTTACCACTCATGTGCGGTATAGAAAACTTGTTTGAGAAAATATGCAAGTTACTTTTATTTTTCTCAAGTTCTATCTTATAATCTTGCTTCAACTTTTCTCTTTCACACTTAGAGTTATAAAGTATTTCCAACAGTTTTTATTTTTATTTTTACTCTTTAAGAATTTTTCTAAGTCTTGAAGAAAATTTATATTCAAAGTTTTATAAATGTAAATCAGAATTTAAAAGACTTTATTTTACTTCTCTTACTCTCAGTTAGAAAAATTATTGTTAATAAAATTTTATAAATTTGTGTTTATGATAAAATTTTAATTTTTTTTATTCAAGTATTATTTTTTTAATGTATATGAAGTGTAAAGTAGAAAATGTGTTATTTTACTTAAAATATTTTAACAAGAAAAAAGTATACAAATACAAATATAATAAATATAGAAGTAATTAATAATTTTTGTACGTTGAAAAATATTTTACAACTTAAAATTTAAAAAATATCTAAATCATACTCAGTTAAAAGTCGAACTCGTGTCACCTCAGGAGCAGCTCATTTGGGAGAACCTTGATCATCCGCTGCCGCCCTCTTTCTGAACAAGCGGTACATTGCCATGCTGCCTATACCTCTGCAGTAAGCGGTACATATGGCAAGAGGTGGGTGGGGCAATTTTTATAAACAGAATATTCTGGTAGGCATCAGTCATACCTACCACCCGGTATATTATTTTTTACCGTCCGATACACCTTTGATTAGTTATTGGCTCTCAAAGTTCGACAAAATTGAAGCTGGGTGCCAGGAGATCATAACTTCGAAGAAGTAGTAGTCTGTAACAGTGTGGGCGGGTCCCTGCACGTGTGATATGTATATCTTCTCTCACGAAGGAATATTTATAATAACTTGTTCATATTTCAAAGATCAAATATAAACAGAGGAATGTATATGCAAACAAGAAGAAACATGTGCAAACAAGACGAAAAATATTTATAAAATAAATAATTTATTAAAATTATTTTACAAATTCGATTTTAGGAGTTTGACATATTTCACAGAAAATCTAAAACCGGATGTTGATAGAGCCTTGAAAATAATCCGGGGAGTTTGTAAAAAAAATTGGGCCACTCCCAAAACTACACTGAAAAAAATTAGTTTTTTTAGAAATAAGCAACTTGTAAACAATCTGTCTGATGTACCTTATAGACAAGTCAATCAATGTCACAAAACGATCAAAAAAGTACACTGTCAAAACGACACTGCAAAAAATTTTTTTGGTAATATGCTAAAATTCAAATTTTTTTGAAATTTTTTCAGGTACATGTACATATAGTGACTTAGGCCATACAGTGCTTTGCACAAAGAGGCGCCATTTTGTTTTTTATTGTACTTAACCCCGTGTACGTGCGCTACCAATCAACGATTTGATACAATTTTGTCGCCATCTTGTTTGTAACCTTGTACTCGTACGTAATTTTTCATTTTTTTGTCACAAATAAGACGCCATCTTGGTTTTTACCTCGTGTACGTACGCTAATACGAACCTGCCATGCGCATATCGCCGCCATCTTGGTTTATAACCTCGTATACGTACGCGAGAGTCACTCTGCTCCGCACAGCTCCACACAAAATTGCCGCCATTTTGTTTTTGAACCTCGTGTACGTACGCGAATATGCACATGCTCCACACAGCTCCACACAAGGCTCCACACCTGCTGTATCCATATATATCTACTCATAACTGCGTTAAAATCAAGATTTTGTATTAAGCCTTATCTCATTTTGTTTGTTTTATTCTTTACAAGAAACTTTGTTAATCATTACGGTGTTAAATTTTAAATTTTTGTACAAAATGTGAAAATATGAGAAAATAGCTGACGTGGTAAAGTGACGAAATTGGACAGTTCCACCGCCATTACTGTTGCCATAAATTGGTAAATTATGTGTTTCCAATGTAGTTTCAACCAAGGAACAAGAACCCATTTAAATTATTAATATGTCTTCATTAGTAACGATTTAGCAGATTTTTCGCTTTCCCGGAAATGATCAGGGGCAATTTTTAGTAACTTTTGGTAGTAAACTATGGGAAATGGTCTATACCATCCCTAACAAATTCAGACATGTCCTAATTTTTTTACACTTTTATGGGATTTGAGTTTACTTTCATGGCCTATTAATAAATTTGATATCTGTAAAGTTTAAATACAAATTAAAATTGTTATGCTAATAAGCAGGTCAATTTTTAATAAACGTTTTTCATGAGATTATGTAGCTAATTACATTTTTAATACATCAAAATGTGTGTTTTTAGTTTATGTCTTAATACAAGTACACGTGTGAAAATTATAAACCTTAAATCAAAAAGAATGACGCTTTGTATTAAAAAAGGCTAATAATTAAGGTAAATTAGTGCTGTGTTGTCAGCTCGTGAAACAATAGCTCATCGTTTGTTCTTTAAAATACACAGAAAATTGAGCCAGTACTCAGAACTTTTTCCTTTGTTATTAACACATGATCACGACGTCACTGCAAATTCGAGATGTGAATTTTACTAGCGATTTATTTAAAAAATTAAATGTTTTAATTTTTTTTAAATAATAATAATTATTTTCATAATTTTCTTCATACGAAATAGTATGAAATATGCTTAATTTCAGAAACCTTTTATGTATTTTTCTTCTTAATAAATTTAAAAGGCGCCTTATGTCATACGGACACTCGCACCAGGCATGTAATGAGCTACAAGACGAGCCGTCTCACCTTTCGAGCATTTGCGCTGGAAGGCAAGTTTTAATACAAGCATAAAAAGTGACTGTTTCTTGAATCATACATTTTTGGTACATTTTTACTCATTGAAAAAGAATTTTTATAATAATCATTTAAGAAAATGCATGAAACAAAATATGTTTCTGAAAGAAATCGTAAGTATAAATCAAATACACGTCTTGAATATGCAGTGACGATGTAATCATATGTTATTAACAAAGGAAATAGTTCAGAGCACTGGATCAATTTTGTGTGTAGTTTATACAACAAAATGTTGTATTGTTTTATTTTGCTAAAACTTTAATTTTCTGCCAAATGTTTTGCAGGATTTTCGCGAACTGACATTGCAGCACTTATCTACAACTTTAGCCTTTTTCAATTCGGAGTGGCATCCCATTTGCTGGTAGATTTATAATTTCCGCAAGTGTGCGTACAAAAAAAACATTTTTTTTCTGATACATGAACTTGTCGTTACTGAACCTACTTAGTAACCTTTTTTAACTATTTAATGTTAAATTTATATATTTTTTATTTTCTTTCTTTCATTATTTTTTATACAAAAATGTATTTAACTAACCTGACAAAAGTATCCTGAAACCAACGATCCATTTCCATCTTGAAGGTGCATATAATTTTTGTTTACTTCAAATTTGTCAAAATGGTCAAATGTTACGTAAAGAGCCGCTGGATTGCTGTTGTTAGATGCGTCAAGTGTAATCCAAGATTCGTTAACTTCTCCGTTAATGCCACACCTGAAAATAGAAAACTCAGCAAGAACATAAAATACTGTCACAGAAACTTAAACGAGACATCTAATAATCGCACATAACTGCTTACAATACTTTGAGTGCATTTTTGTAGAACAAAAGTATTTAAAATTCTCAACTGCCATTTAAAACTAAAAGATTTGAGGTTTTTACTACATTTTAAATGGTTAATGTTAGTAGAACTAAATGTTTGACGTCACAAAACGTTAACAATAAAATGATGCCGTCGTTTAAGACGTCATAAGTGTTAAAATTTTATATATAATTTTTACCTTGTTCCATTTTTTAGTATAGTTTCATAAATTTGTGATTTCATTAACAGTTTTATCATAAAAATATTAACGTTAAGTGTCGCATAACCTTTTGGTTCACATAGCTTAAATGAATAATAATTTGTGTGATGCTTTAAAAAAGTTACGAGTAGTAGCATGTAGAATATTTTTTAAACATAAAGTCAATGTAAATTTCTACGTGATTCTTTTGAATTGCAATTCGTCTAAGATCTTTAATTTTTAATGTAATATACTGTACAGGACATCTACTATCAATATTTTTAACTTTTAAATGGTGTTACACATTCATGAATATATCAGGAAAATGTATAAAATATTTATAAACCTAATTAGTTTTTTTGACAATATAATATACAGTATGAAACACAAAAATGTTAAAGATATATTATTAAAATACGAAATAACAATAGCAAAGTGTTTCTTGTGCAGCAGTCTTCCGCCTTCTTAGGCTTGTTTTCATTGCAACGGCTAGCTTCATAAATAGAAGCACACATCATTGACTATGCTAGCCTTCTTTCTCTCTTTCCTTCTCTCTCTCTCTCTCTCTCTCTCTCTCTCTCTCTTTCTCTTTCTTTCTCTCTCTTTCTGTCTCCCTTTCTATCTTTTTCGCTTTCTCTTTCTATCTCTTATTCTTTCTATCTCTCATTCTTTCTATATCTCTCTCTCTTAGTCTCAGAACCAGAGTATTATGATTGCTTGTCTTCCGATAGTCCACTTGGTGCACAACATATTTTCTCTCTCTCACTCTCTCTCTCTCTGTCTCTTGCACAACTAAAATTTAAAACAGGCCAGCTTAAACAAAAAAAATTGTATAAACATGTTTGTTTTGCATGTGATATTGTTCTTTTTAAAATTTTAAATTATTATAGTCAGAAAAAAAGATAAAAAGACAGAAAGAGAAGACGTGCACCAAGTGCATAATCAAGGAGGTGTGCGTATAATTGTGTCAATAGTCAATGCAATGACAACTAGCATGAGAAGACGGGCGACTGCTGCAATAAACTCACTTTGCCACTGTAGTTTTGTGAACTAATAGTTTTTTCTGCTTTATAGTTTACAAGTTCAACTTATTTACATTTGTTGCTTAATTTGAATTTTAAAATAAATACCATTTTAAAATATTGTTTGGAGAATCTGATTGGCAATCTTGTGTCTGGTACATTCCTGCCGTCCAAAATCTCCCCACAATACCAAAATCTGTTCAATTTTCATAGGTTCATAGTTCATAGGACAATTATTTTATGTAACTCAACATGAATAGTTTCTTAAGGCTTAAACACAATTCTCCTTTTAAAGGATATTTTGTATGCATATACATAAAAGAAAGAGCAAGAAAAATATTAATGCGTAACCTGCAACTAATACCATTATAATTATTATTAAGAAGTATTAAATATCATAAAAAAATGTATATGCTGCGTCTTATGAAAAAAATGGGTTTTATAAACAAGGTAAAACAATTTATATTAAAATAACGTTAAGAAATTAAATATGAAATTAAATTCTCAAAAAACACATTCTTATTATAATTTATTTTAATTTTATTTTTAAATACATATATTATATAGACTCGTCCACGTCAAAAAAAACAGTAGTTCATTTCAAAAAATAGATTTGGCTTAAATTAATATATTTTGTTAAGAGTCATCATAAATTCTAAATTCCAGGGTCATGGAATCAAAATTTGAATTTTTAGTACGCGAAATTCAAACGCTTTAGGGGTTTCAAAGTAATGCAATGAAAAATAGTGATTATAATTTTTGGGAGGTTTTACATTTTTTGTCACTAGTATAACATCTAATAAGTTCGACCATTACAAAAAAATCGATTTTTAAATAATCGATTGTGGTGAAATAATTTGCTAATATTGCCCATTTATGCATTTTTTTCACTTTTTCTGACAGCTGTCACACCCAAACCACTATGAATTTTCAAACAATTTTCTATAGCGACTTAGTTTACATATATGTTAACTCTTATATAAAGTCAATTAAAATTTATGATAAAAATAAAATTTTTGCGGGAATTTTTAAAATCGAAAAAAATTCATTCGTGGCATTTTGAAAATCGATTTTCTCAAAAAGTAAGTTGTTTTTTTTCGATATTTTTTTTATATTCATACAAAAAGTTGTCTTCTACTAGGTCTATTAGATTTTCGAGGGATTTTTTTATTTTGAAGATTTAAAGGTTTTTGAACATGGAAAAAAATCGTTTTTTATCTCTCTTTTGTTCATTAAAATTTAAGGTAATTTTAATTTAAAATATTTTTAGGGTCAGTAATGACTTGTATTTCCTATTTGAATACAATTCTACATTTTCATCGTTTCTAGTTGAATTTGGCGGGAAAATTAAAAATCACAATTTTTAAATGTTGCCAGTTTCAAACACAATTTTTTCACTTCCATGTCTCGCCATACGTTCTCCAACATGTCCAGGAAATACGACGCGGATAGCTGCAGTAATGCATTGCTTGAGAAAATCTGATAGATCACACTTATGTTTTATGTTATGAACACGACATTTTCCACGTATCCCTACGGGAAAAAGTCAGATGGTGTAAGATCAGATGACCGTAGAGTCTATGCTGTCGGTCTATAACGACCCATTTACCTGCATGTGAACACTTGATTGATATACTGTCTAACATCTCTTGCCCAGTGCGGTGGAGCACCATCTTGCTGGCCCATGATTTCAAATACCCATTCTTCCTGAGCTTGTAGTAACTGAGGCACAAAGTAATTTTTGTCTTATGTTCAGATAGTGGTCCCAGAAACTTTAACCTCGTTTCCTGATCTCAAAACACCCGACTTCTTCCTGTGGGGATACATGAATGATGTCATGTTCAAAACTTAAGCTCTTTTTATCAGATTTTTCTCACGCAGTGAATCACTGCAACTATCCGCCCCATGAATCCTGGACATGCTGGAGAACGTATGCGGAGATGTGAAAGTGCATCTGGACCATTGCCGAGCACAAATTACGCTTACGTTTTATTTTTTATTTTTAAATTGCCAAAATATATACTTTAATTTGATGTATAAAACGTTTTATTTTTCGTTATTACTCATATTGTAATTTGCGTTTAAAAACAGGCAAATTTTTTTAAACAACCTGATATTTACTTTCTAACGTTACTACGTCTATTGCAATTGATGGTTTTCACATATCTACGTTTTTAAAAACTCATATCTGTATAAAACTAAACTGTATATGAAAACGTTTACTTAAACTGTATATGAAAATATAGCATATCGATGGCTCCGCGGAAAACTGAACTATTTATAGTCTCCGCGCACCTCAAATTAGGAACATCTGCGTTCTCCGCCTCTCCCGAATTTGAAGCATCTCTTACCAGCGCTCCATTACAAATGCTTCAAATTCGGGAGTGGCGGAGAGCGCAGATGTTCCAATGTTGAGGCGCGTGGAGACTATAGATAGTTCAGTTTTCCGCGGAGCCATCGATATTACCTTAAGCTACTTTTAAAAATGTGATATAATGTGATTGATTTATTCGTATAATAAATAAAAATTACGAAATACATTTACAAACGACGTAAAATATATTATATCATGAAAAAAATATTAAATTTGTTTAGAAAAGCATAAAAAATTATGCATAAGAACATAAAAACTGAGAATAAATATGAAATTTGCTGGTTTTAAGTATAATAAATGGTGGTGGTAATTTTATAGATTTTTATTATTTAATTAAATATCACTTATAAACATAAAAAATACTTTTGATTTTTAAAATACATAGTAAAAAAATAAAAAACACATTTTAGTATTTGAATAGCTATATTTTTGAAAACTTAAGCACAGATAACTAAATATCACTAAAAGAATAAACTTCAAACTTCTACGTGAAGTAAAAATAAAAGATGACTTAAAAAATTTTATACAGAAACACACAATTTTAAACATATAAAAAAAGTTTAAACTAAATAACGTGAAAAAGCAAATAATTCATAGTTAACGAACTGTGAACATAATTTGCTGCAATTAATAAAGATACACGTTTTAAGGGATGTTGAAATAAACTCTTTTGTGTAAAAATAAGCTAATATTATAATGCTTGGTCCGTAATTTAGCCGAAACAGCATCGATGTATGAATAATTATATATATATATATATATATATATATATATATATATATATATATATATATATATATATATATATATAATAAAAAATTAAACTAAATTCAAAGCTTGTGAATATTTTGAAATAAAGGAGGACAAATTTATGATAGATATACACTTTTTAGCTTTTTAAAGTTAAATGTATAAGTACTTAATGTTTGTGGTTTGCTTCTACGCGTAAGTTAAGCTGATTAAGTAAGCAGTTGCATTCAGTGTAATTTTTTTTATTTATTCCTTTAAAAACATAAATTTTTTTATTCATACAAAATTGATATGTAGATATTCTTTTAAAAACTCCAATATGATTGCTTTTTTTAATGAATATAAATTTTAAAGATTCAGTGCTGATTGTTATTTTCTTCGTTAATTCATGGTGATCGAAAAAACCCTTTTTTTTTAAATAAGAAGAAAAGTTCTATATTTTGTTATATATATATATATATATATATATATATATATATATATATGTGTGTGTGTGTGTGTGTTTTTCAAATACACTTCAATTATGCATTAATTACAAATAACTTACCAGACATTGCACTACTGATACATTTGTATTTTTCTAAGTTTTCAAATGTTACAAGTGTCATATTGTTTTGGCAGCATTGATTAACAGCATCACTTTTAGAAATCTACAATGATATATAAAATTACGTTACTGCACGTTCTAAGTTAAATTTAATTTTTTTGTTTTTGTTTTTGTAAACAGTTTTACCTGCTTTTAGTTTTATGGATTTAATGTTACAAATTCTTAGTTTACAATTTAAACACGAAACATATTAGTGACGTCACAACCTTTAAATAAAAAAAATGATACTTTTTTAGGATAGGTTTATTGTTAATGACATTATGATCCTTACGTATGTTAAGTCATTTACGGCTTTATTGCTACATGTTTTGATTATTTATATCAAAATAGTAGTTTACAAAGTACTTCGGGCAGTGTTTACGGTTTTTTAATATTGTTATGGTAATGGGTGTGTAAAAAAAGCGCACTAACTGTTTAAATTATAAAATGTTTAAGCAAAAAAAAATCATAGCTCCACAAAGTAATAATAAAAAAGTGTGTTCTGTGCTGCAAATTTTTTAATTTATATGCGCTGGTTTTTATGCAACGACCAAAGACTTGAGACTAGAGATCAAATACAAACATCTTTCTGAATTGCTGGTGCACAAATTTTCTAAAACTATTACTTTCAGAGCATAGAAGCATTGACGGGGTTAGAAAGACAGTGAGGAAGGATAATACAGGTAACAGAAATAATCTATGATCTGTAGGGTGACTAATATTTGTCATTTTTCGTTGTTTCGTAACATTACAGGGCAGCAGGAGGTAAGAGCGTGTGCTCAGTATTGTGTGAGCGTGCGCTACTTTGCCGCTCCTGTGCAACTCTTTTTGATCTACAAAAGTTAATTATAAAGTGCACAGACTTTTAAAGATGTGAAAATGATCCTGAAATACTTCTCTACAATATGTTTGTGTTGCAATTTCATCCTAGACCAAAGCGGTTTTTTTAAATTGCAGGTAAGTTTTTTTTTACCATTGGTGACCTTAAAAATTGACCTCGGTCAAAGCATAAGCCAGATCTTTTGTTGCCAACAATTTTACTTATAATATGGCACTTGAAAATTATTTAATCTTAATTATATTTCTTGCTACAGATAATCAAATTAGGGTTTTATCTACGAAATACGAAAATTGAATTTACAAATTTTGCTGGGAAAATTGTGATTTCCAAAAAATACTGGTGCATTAAATGTACCTTGTATGGGACTACAACATATGTGAAATTCAGGAAAATCTAAAAAATTTACTAGCATGCCTTATCGTGATAGCTTGGACGCTGCGATGTATAAACAGGTAACGAAAGAGACAAACAAAGAAAGAGAAATAAGTTAGAAAGAAAGAATTAAAGAAAGAAAGAAAAAAAAAAGAAAGAAAGAGGGGGAGAGAGAGTGAGAGAGAGAGAGAGAGCGAAAGAATATTCAAAGATGCACAGTTGATTGTAAAGAAATGCAGTATCAGACAAACCTTGCTATATTTATTATTTGAAGTAAAGTTTTCTTCTTACATTTTTTTTGCTTTCAACAGTGCACAAATTTTATGTTATTTTAACTTAAACTGTGTTGTCCATACAAAAATACAAACATAACAAATAAATTTTAAGTTACCTTGAATCAAAACTGAGTTCTTCATACAATAAATCCATACATTCAGGTAAGTTTTATTAAGATATACGTCTATACTGTGTTGTCTGTACATATATTGTCAAAACAAATGATAACATTTAGAGATAACCTACCCAAGAATTGTGTCGTCCATATATGTAATCCATACCACAAGTTTTGAAATGCACGGAAATTATATCTGTAAGATTTTTAAATTTAATGATAAAAAGTAAAAAATTATACTATTTTAATAAAAAATACTAAAACAAAATTTAAAGTTTTAAAAATGCAGAATACAAAAAAATGCAGTATTTTTTTAACACATTCTAAAATAAAAAAAAATTCTGAGTCGATTTTAAAATACATTTTTGTAATTGAAGGGTTCATAGTAAATTAAAAAATTAAATTAAAAAGATTAGAATTACTGTTTGCAGATCATTTATATGCCATCTTTTCTCAAAATTTAATACTAAATAACATTACATTCCAAAAATTAATATTAGCAAATTGAGTTGAAAGACAGTGTGGTTTTTTAAGAAAGTAAAGAACTGCCAATCTATTTTTTAAGCGATTTGTATTTTATAGTATTCTTTAAGTTTTTATTTTTATATAAAACAAAAAAATTAAAGAAGGCATAAAAGAGCTTTTAATTTTATTTCAAATCAAAAGTTTGCAATGTTAAATATGCTAGATTTTAATTTCAAGCACTCCAAACTTAACTCCTAACTTCTTCCTAGTGTATTGACGCTGTTTGTGTAAAATAGACTCTTGGTTTTTTCATGTATATACTTATATTATTCCTAGTTACATTTCAAATTTCTGATATTGTAAAGTTTATTATTTGTATCAAAGGATTTACAGTGATGTAATAGATAATTTTATTTTAACATCCCGTAAAAAGCGTAAAAGAAAATTCAGGGTTTTGAAACTTCTAGGATTAAAGGATGAATAAAATCTTTTAACTGTAATGTAAGATTGGCTGAAAACCATGAATACTAAGGGAGCAGGATTGGTTCAAATAGTGTAGCTCTGTTTGTTTGGGGTGTCTTCTGCGAGTACAGCTATGAGTTTATAATAACGTTCCCCGTTATTCCACCAGCTAAAGAAAATGTGATTTTCCAGGTAATCAGGCATAAGAATTTTAGTCCCAATGAACTTTTTGTAAGACAGCCAAGGCTTTTTTATAAAACATGATGTTATGTACATATCAGATAATGTAAAAAAAACTTTTTTATATCCTAACAAACATATCTTAAAATCAGTACTTTAAGTTCCATTTATTTCTAATCTTAAAAACACTCACGCATAGAAAAATGTCACATCTTGTTATGGAAAAATGCTCATTAAAAAACAAACTTTGACGTTCTTTTCTGCATTCTAGTTTTTGTGTAGGGACTTTATATTAAAGTTAAAAGTTTTTATCAAAACCACGTATAAATTTTTGTAGATTTAATTGCTTATATTTATATGTGCTTATATATTTGTATACAGTTTAACAATTTCTAATGGGTAATGCTTAATCCAAAGGTTTTATCTTATTTTATACCATTTCTATTTATGATTTATCTATATATGTATATTAAATAATAAAAATTATGGCTTTTAAATTAATTGCACTTAATTTAATGCAACTAGAAAGTGTTAAAACATAAACGAACAAATTTACATATTTATCATTATTTATATCATTTATATATCTTAACATATTTGTTAGTATGTTCATAACTGAAAATTACACAATTTTTATTTTTTTTTTATCATTTTAATGATAAATTTTTGTATTTATGCTAGGATATTTAAAAGTTGCATTTTTATCAAAAATTTAGAAAAACGCTTTGCCAACCTTTGGTGTCCAGTGAAGGTATGTATGTTTTGGTCTAAAATTTAAAGATTGTCTAATAAAAAGCATATATAATCATGCTTAAATATTTTATAATGATGATTTAATTTTGATGATAATGTATAAAACTTAAATCATCATTTAAATCATTTTAGCCAAGCTTAAGTTTTATGCACAATATTAATTTAACACTCAAGTATTTACAATCAATTGTTTACTTGAAAAAGAATAAAATCTAAATTTAAAAACTTTTAGTTTTAAAATTGACCGTTGTTTTAGTAATCAGTGCTCATTAACTTTAAATACGGTTGGTAATTGCACTAGTCCATTACACAAATAACTGCTGTTGGAGTGGAGCTTTAAAACTACAATTACATTAAAAAAACCTTTTTACTGTTTTTTTGGGGGTGGATTCATCATAAAATTAAGTTTCAAATAAATACTGTAGAGGCAACATTTTATCTGGTTTATTTCTTTCAGTGGTTATATTTAAAATACGTTTGATTTTTAAAAGTTCAGCATTAAATATTAAAATTGACAATTGTGAATTTAACACATCATTTTTCTTACATAAGGACATCCGCATTCTGTAGAGCTTTCAGTTATATTCTTTACAGGTTCCTTCTTTTCAGGAAACTAAAGTTGAAATTCAGTTATGAGTTAAATACATAGTTTATGTCTTTAAAAAGAAATTTAATTATTGTAAAATAATGATATCTAAAAATATGTGTAGAAAAAAACATAGGTTAACAAATAATAAATATTTTTTATTGCTTAAATACTTTAAGGTATATAATATCCTAGAATTGCAATGCAGTGAAATCGTTAACAGGAAATACTAATAAGTTAAGTGTACACACCCTATACAATATCTTACTTGGCAAATAAATTGATACAAATTGTTACAATTATTATCTATCATTCCTTGTTTTAGTATTTGCGCTGATTGATTTATTTTTCTTTGGAACACCAAATCACGAAGAAAAAATATTTCATAAGCTATGCAGGTTCCCTTTGAAAGTTCTTTTGATTGATCACTGGTCATGCCCCAGTAATCACTAACTTCAAAATTCTCCGTTTTATTGCTACACCTGAAAAAAAAATAAGTGTTCAATATAAACCTTTTTTGTTGCATTAAATTATGTGCACCTAATATAAAAATGCTATGTTTATAATATTGTAAAATGTCAAAATTTTATAAGGCTTTTATTTTTTTATATTTTCATTTTTGAAGTTCTTACCCATTTTACAACATAATTGTCAATTCATATTGCAATATTCAATATCAATAGTTAATTAAATATTTTAATTTTTTAAAGCTCCGTTTTCATTAAAATTTATTAACATTCGGTTTGCCAAAAAGGTTTTTAAAATATTATTAAATAATAGTTATGAAGTTAGTAATCATTGATAATTTAATATTATTAAACTTATAATTGCAAAACATTTACAATTATTATAAAACTAACTTTTAAATGCAAATAAGCTTTTTTTTAGTAACGCTTCTACATTGACGCTCATGTAGTTAATAGTATTTTATACATTAAACTAAAAACATATAAAATATTATGATATATTTATAATTTTATAAAATTTAAATATGTATTAAAACATGTAAGAAAGTTTAGTTTTCTTAAAAATATGTTAGGGTTTGTTTATATAATAGAGTGATCGTCATTTGGCCTACGTGCATTCTTCTTATTGCAAATATCCTGCGAAAAGACTGTCTTGTGTGACTTCATTCAAGAAAAGCAAGCATTTGAGATGTAAAAAATTTGCATTTATAACGGCATTCAGAAATTGTTGTTAATTTAATTGTGTTTAATGCATAAAATATATAATATGCATTAAGGACTATCTCAAAAAATTGAATTTCAATATCTTATGTGAATTTTGTAATTTATCGATGCAAAAACAAATAAATCACAAGTAAATGGTAAAGACAGAAGTGAAAAAGGAACAAAACTAAAATTATCTGGTATGGGAGAATAAGGTATATTTTCCGAATTTCTTTGATGATTAGAAAAGATTGGTGACAAATTGAAGTTTGTAAGTTCACTATGTCTCATGTTTAAACCTCAAATTCTCATATTAGAACGCAATAGAAGCAGCAATTCGGATAACCTAACACGTCAAAGACAATAAAATGTCACAGTGACAAGTAAAATGTGATAATTACGTCCTTTAAAGGAGTAGTTGTATATTACGTCTAAAACTCAAGATTCGTTTTGGACAGCACCAGCCACGAAGAGTTGATTATTTTGACATGCCTAAATCAATAGTCATAAAGATAACCGTTTAAAAGATGTTATTTTCCCCTTGATTAAATTAGTATGAATTTAACGATTTTTATTATTTTTTCAGAAAAAAAATACCGAATTTAGCTTTTTTATTGACAGTAAAAAAACAATTGTAACAATAAGAAAGTTGCAATTTAAAACACTTTTTGCTTAAAGTTTTTATATCCAATATCAAAATCTGTGCATGCATGTCAAGCTACCCAGATCTCTATGTCTGTTGCATTTAAGTACAAGAAATGATTTCTAAATTAAACAACATGTAAAATCATGTGGGGCTAAATTCATAATGATACTTGTTATCATTTTCCTTGATATTTAAAGTTACACAGATTCTAATATTTGTAGCTTCGGAATAAATATAGAATGTGCTGAAAAGTTGTCTACCAGCAAAGGATCTATCGTAGCAAATTTATTGCTCATGAGTGTACATGCGTAGCTTAAAAATGTACACTTTGAATTTACAACACTTTTTGTATTTTAAACGGCCGACAATTTGATTATAAGACTGGAAATGACAATAATTTGTCCATATAGAAAAAAAAATCAGGACAAGTAATAAAAGTTTTTAATTTTTATCTCTATATATGTAAAATTATGGCACTTAAATCTTAAGGTATAATTCAAATATTATAAAGTGCAATATTACCCGGCAAAATTGTTTCTCTGCCAAAATATTGTAAGTACTTACTTAGGTCACCTAATTATTAATTTATAAAGAAATTTAAAAAAAAAACGTAACTTCAACTTTTTAAAGTGTTGTTTTTTAATCAATTGAGTATTTTAATTATTAAATTATGACGCGTCAACATTGAAAACATTGAGAATTTAAATTTTAAGAGTTCACTAACCCCTAAGGCCTTAAGGGGTGAGCCTAATAAATGTTAGTAGTTACACTTTTTCGTGTGAGGTCAATTTATCCCAGTAAAGACTAAATTTGTATGCCAATCGGGGCACTAATATTATAAATATTAACTCAAACACAAAAAACTTATTCTTACTCTCTCCAAGTTTAAAGTTCTATAGAAATAAAATCATTGTTTTATTCTTAAAATTAGGTTAATTTTGTATAACCGTCAGAAAATATTAATTAAATACATCGATAAAATTTTAATTTTTTTTAAAGTGCATCGAGAACGAACTCGGCATCATAGTAGGTGTTATGAATATTTTCGCATTGTCGTCTCGGGAACGAAAAACTCGTCACAAAAAAGCCGTTACGAAACTTTACCGAACACCTTTGTTAATTTTCTTCTCTAGAAAACTCGTAAGCAACTTACCCGATTTCGGTACCTAGTTTCACGTGAAGACATACTGCTACCCCCTACCCCATATAATTCTGGTTTAATTCCTAACTCACTCCTTTCTCAACAGATTACTCCCGAATTTTTTGTGTTTGCAAACGAAAAAACTATCAATTAACATTAGATAATTAAAATTTACTACTTCAATGCAAATTACGTATATGCTTTGTAGAACACACACATACTGACAGCGATGCGTAAAAACCTTTTGTACAACAAAACTGCTTCATTGCAATATCTTGCTAGTCTATAGTGACGTCCCACGGTACAGTCTTTACGGAAGATATACGCAACAAGTAGAACCGCCACGGATTAAATGACCACTTTTCAACTTAGGTCGTTCTATCTATGTTTTTATGAACACTTTTTTTGTTTCTATTGTGAACTGGGGCTTTAAAGCAATGTATAAATGTAAAAAAACTATTTCTTTTATGTATAGTTGACATGTTTTCAAAATGTTAAATGCTCACCAACGAAATTCTGTTTTAGTAGAGTTTAAGCATGATTGATCCATGCCTCCAGTCCACACGAACCGCATTAAGTCAACTGTATCTGTTTTATAAGAGTGAGTATTTAAATAATAGTTTTATGCACAGTTCATCATTTGACGTCAATGTATTGCTTAGCATATATAATACGTTATTTTGTTTAGACGTGCTTCCAGCGATGTATAATTTACCATAGTAAAATGTAACAAAAAGTCTCAAAAGATGCCTTAGTTATTTTATACTGACAGAAAAGTCATTTCCTTTTCTATTCTATGTTATTGAGTTATACTAAGTTATTGAATTAAACTTGGTTTAATGTTGACATTAAAAAATGCACACAAAAACAATTAAAGTTAAAGTTAAATTTAATAATTCTATTTTAAGAATTTGTAAATATGTTAAACATTTAGAGTTATATAGAACACACTGTTAGAACATGGGACACGTTTATTTTATGCTATTATATTAAAATATTAACGGTACTTTGAATTAAAATCTACTTTATTTTCTAAAATTTTATTTTAAAAAATAAGGATGTGGGGTCGTGACAGCTCCAATGTTTAAGTACACTTAAATTAGCATGCTTTGATTTCATTATTTCCTAGCTTTCTTTTTTAGCTTTTTTTTAAATAACTGTTTGAATTCTGGTATTATATTACAATATATTACAGGTTATTTTACATTTACCATAGAGATTTCTAGCGAGATGTCGATTGGTTTCAAATTTAACCTTGAGCAAAGTATGGCAAATGTGTCGTGGGGACCAGATTAAAATAAAAGCAATTTAGAGCATAGGAGAGCGTTTTGATTTTGAATTAATTTTTAGTAGAATGACCAAAAAATATTGAAATTAGAACATTGATACCTAACCGTAAATTTAGGGTGATAAAAGGGTAGTTTATCCCTTAAAATTTAACTTAACTTAGTGGCAAACTATTAAAGTTGTTTTTTGAGTAAAGTAACCAAAGAAAACTGTGATTGTGATTTTTCTTTATTTCCACTTTTAACCGACCTTAATTTTTAGCTTTATCACCAAATGGTGTTATTTTGAATTAATTGTTGATTTTGGCTCTTCTGAACCAGATAAAAGCAATGTTGCATTTTCATTAACATTCAGCCCCTACCGCGCAAAAGTTAGTTACATCCGTAATTTTCAAATAAACCATAATAATTATTACTTTAAAATTTTTTCACCGTTTAATGGTATTTAGGAGATAAGATAAAAAATATAGTATTGATAAATCTTTACACAAATATTCATGGATGTAGTTTATTTAAAATTCAAAGGCAAACATTTTGTAGTCAGCACTTACTAAACATCAATTTAATTTATAAAATAATAACATTTTATAATATATTAAAAAAAAAACTCTTTTATAAAAGCGCATTCAAGTAAGTACAATATTTACTTTTTAGTATTTTAATGCACAAAAAGTGCAATATTGCATAAAATGTGAGTAGCGCATGCGAGGCAACGGGAAAAAAGTTTTTTTTAATCTGAGAGTGGCTTGAGGTGTCACGCCGACACCTCACGCTACACGTTTGTTTCGTTATCACATATTATTTCAATTTTAATCAATAAAATATAAGAGTAAAAAAGGCTAAACAAACTATAAATACATTATTAGAGATCGAAAAGGATGAGACCAGCGCCTAAGCTAAGTAACAGCGGCTGAATGGGGTAGTATAAGGAGGTGCACCGGCGTTCAATCTTACATTGACAGTCTAAAGATTACACTTTTCTAAATCCACACTAATCATTATATTTTTTATTTACCTGTTGAAAAAGTAAAACAAAATATTTTGCAGTGGGAATCATATAAATCGAAAGCAAAGGTGTTATGACTTCACATCACGATAAAATAACGCAGCTTTACTCCTTTTTCTATATTAAATGTTGCAAAATAAATACACTCTATTATGCTCTGATTTGAAATTTGACCCTACGACTTTGTTTTGGTAATTCACTAGAGATTAAATTTGGAACTAACCTATATTTTAGTTTCCATTTTAAATTATATAGTAGAGGCATTTTAGAAGTTTTTTCTTAATAAACAAATTTTATTGGTCAACGTACTTTTAATGCAGTTAAATAAAAAATTTAGATAAAAATTTAGTTAAAAATATGTTGTAATAGTTATTAATTGCTTGTGCCTTTATATTTATAAAATAATAAATGCGAATACCTGATAAGCTTTCTGCCAAGCACTGTAAAGTTTTTGCAAAACTGTCCACAAACTCATACCCAGTAAACAACATCGCACGTGGGCATCTTCAAAGTTCATCTGCACGTAAACAGTAAAATATGCATTTCTGTTGCAAAAGTGTCACTTTGTCTTAATTAGAAAGTTTCCTAAAATTTAAGATCCTGATTTTTGTTTATTTTAAGATTAGGTTAACGACAAGTAGATTCTATTTTATTTATAAAATTTCAGTAAAAATTTCACACTTGAAAACGTTTACACGCATCCTGGAAACCTTTTTTGTTTTATATTTGTAGTTGCTTTCTGCTGATTTGCATAGTTCATTTGAAGCAGAAACCAAAACTGAAGACTGTGTCTTCTGGAGTAACATGGTGGAAAATTATAAGATAGGTATTATTTACTCAAATTTAGTTCACAAAGGTAAATACTTAATTAACTAGATTCTACTAGATATACTATCTCTTAAATGATATCAAAACCAGTTCTCATCTTCATCATAGCTTCCTTATATAAATATAGAGGTATTAATAACACATATGCATAACACAAAAGAAATGTTTTGCAGCGATTTTGCTTTTTGCAATAAATGTATCTTACAAGAAGCTGTGTATGTGTAAGTCATTAACAAACATATTGTAAATAACTAATGCCAAATATTGCTTACCGTAACAAAAAAAACATGTTTTTGATATTTTAATATAACAAATAAGATACACTAATTAAGATCTTTTTGTGGCAAAAACACGTGGAACACATATTTTACTTCTTTCTTTGATTATTTAGTTAGTTTATGATTAGAAAAAGCAATTATTTTTTTCTAAAATGACATAAACAACAAATATATACAATTTCACTTTTTATTTAAGAATTCACATTTCTATTTTCCGATCAAAATAAAGTAAATATCTTTATTTTTTTTAATAGTTAAAAAATTTGTTCGCATATTAAATCTTTGCCTTATTTTTACATGTTTAACTTGTAGTTCTGTTTCGTATATAATTAAAAAAAATTGCACGTTTCGCTAAAACAATTATAATTTCCAAATTATTACAAAATTTAAGTATAATAGATAATTATTGTTAATTATTGATATTGTCTAAAAGCAAAAAATGTCATCATACTTTGCTAAAATTATGTTTTGAGATGAACTAGTAATTTAATTTTAGATGTTATATATAAAACAAAATTAATAGTATTATTTTTCAATTGTTTACTTACTGGTAGAGAAGAAAAAACAAACCAGCCACATGAGGTAAAAACCACTTTGCCAAACTCATTATCTAAAAATACATAAAAAAAATCGTAACCTAGTTTGTTATTGTTCTCTATCTCTGCAAAATAACATAAAAATTAATTTTTAATGTTTTGTATTACTTAAAGTATTGTGTATTTGATTTCTTTAGTTTCCTAAATGTATACAATCTATCAATAAGTGTATAATAGTTATGAATTTACAATTCATAAGTTCTTGTACAAAAAAGATACAGCTGACATTATGACACAAATTTAGATATATTTCGTCGTCTGCTATCAAGTTCCATATCGTCAGTCGGATATGCAAAGCTCGGATTAGGAATTTGAGTGTTTCTGAAGTTTGAATCGTCATAATTCAAAAATAAAAAGTCACCAAAAATTTTAATTATATTTGTCGTGCGGCTTATATATCTGACAATATATTGTATTAATTTTATATTTTTATTTGAAATAGTTCGCTCACAATTCATCAATTAGTAAACTAAAACACCCTGTTTTAGCACTCTGTGCAAAAAAGTGAAACTAAAATTATTATTCCCATGCAACAGTTAGGAATAAAGATTTCAAATTAACATCATAGAGTCAATAAATGTTGCTTATTCTTAATATACAGTTGAAATTTTTTTTGCAAGCGACCCCTTTGCCAAAATTTGCAAAAAACGGATCTCGCGTTCTTTTAATGTTTTGAAGCTCAAAATTATTTTTGGGGTGCAATTTTGAATCTATTAAATAGTCTTTTGCTAATAATGTAAATATCTTATTTCCATGATATTAAATGAATTTTTAAAAATTTAATGTACACTCCTCCAAGAAAAATCTGTCCGCTCGATTTTGTGACGCCGTGAAATATAGGCAAACTGCCGAACATGTGATGAGATTTGACAACAATGCATGGTATTGTTATATTATCTGTAGCCTCAGGCAATATGATAACGAAAAATATTTTTAAAGGAGCCAAGTAATAAGCAAGTAGCTTCTTAAACGAAAAACTATTACTTTCTGGTCTTAATATTTATATAATATATTTAAAAGGTATACTTTTTATTGTAAGATTTTTGAATCATAAATTAGAACTTAAAAAATGTAAATAACAAGATAATATACATTTTAATTAGTATTCAATTAAATTAATTAATTACATATTTTTAATTAAAATGCAATTAGAAATGAGTTAAAAATGAATGTAAGTGCATTATTATATATAAGTATTATATTATATATATTATATTAGTATTATATATTATTAATATATATTTAGTGCTATAGGGGAAAAAAGGATTTATTAAGCAGTATATAATATATCAGATTATCATAAGTATTCAAATAATATTGGAAAACTTATTATAATAGTTAACTAAAAAGTAACTCATATTTTGCAATTAGTGAGCATACACTACTTTTCCTTTTTTAAAGATCTGCAAGTAAAAAAAATGCATTGATCGAATGGTTAGTGAGCTGAGAGTAACTCCGCTTCACTCCCCGATTTTTTTGAAAATTATTGCAATGTCGTAAACGTGAACCACGTTTTTATACGGCTCTCAGAACGACAAAAATTTAATTCTTTCGTCAAAAAAGGTTTCTGGCTTTTGCGGACCCGCTACCTCCTGTTTTGGCGTTATAAAAATCACGTTAATTGAAAGGCATTTTGTGGTCCACTTTTTTATTTTTTTTCTCAATATTTGCGATGTTTTACTATTTTTTTTTGCATCATTTGATATTCACTGTATTGTATACTGGGACTAAAGAGATACTATTTTGTTTTAATATATTATACAAATAAAAAATTGATTTGGAAAAATAAACTAGAAATAATTGGATTAAAAACACATTTTAAAAATATGTATATAATACATTTATATTTATTTCTGACGTATCGGAAGAGAGAGAGAGAGAGAGTCGAGTTTAGGAAAGAAAATTTAAATATTTTGTTTAACTTTAATTAACTTCTGTTACATTTTACTATTACTGATATATTGTTATTATTATTAGGATATTTTGAATTCTATTGAACGAAATGTTCTTTGATTATAACTCTTATTCCTGTCAAAAATGGTCATACTTGAAAACAAAATTTTATAATCCTAACGTTGTCTAGAGTAATTAATCCAGGTAACTTATTTTGCATTAATAATGAACTTAAAAAAACGCTCTGTTGTCCTGAAATATTTCTCTCTCTCTTTCTCTCTCTCTCTCTCTCTCTCTCTCTCTCTCTCTCTCTCTCTCACACACACACACACACAAACACACACAAACACACACACACACACACACACACACACACACACACACACACTTAAGGTGTAAGAGAGAATACAAAATATAAATGTTCCAAAAATCTGCTGCACTACGCAAAAATGTGACTTTAATTTTGACTAATAATATTTCTAATTTTTTTTGAACTAACAACATTTTTTTTAACTTATTGATGTATTAAAAATAACTTGCGAATAAATTTATAGTATGTTTAGAAATGTCTTAGTATGTCGTCCAATAAAGTATTAGAATACTTATGATAATCTAAGGGTAATTTAATGTGAAGTTCTTTAAAATACTGTTTTGTCAGATTTCTATATAAGAAAAAAATAGTAACTTTAAAAGCTAAACTTTATAAATAAAACTTGTAGATTATATTATTTCTATCATTTTCACATGGCAAGAAAAAGAGAAAGAGAGAAGACAAAAACTTCACAAGAAAAATGCAACGAAAATATGCAAGTTTTATCTCACATAACTCAATGCATAGAGATATTGGCTTAACATGTATACTGCTACTTTATCAAACGTTAAGAATTTGGCTTGTAAATATTTTTACAATTTTATTTATATATGCATGCAAAGCAGTATGCAAAAATATTTTATTCAGTTGAGTTCAAGATGGCACAACAGATAGGTGCATTAAATCCTCATGCTTTAATGAAAGTGAAACATCGTGCCATGGGACAAATTGGCTTTTTACCTAAGTGGCAGATAGCAGAAGAAGCCGGAGTATCAGTTAAGACTTCACGTGGAAAGAGTGAGAGATCCAGGAAGTGGCCGTCCTCGAATTTCAACTCCAGATGAAAATGAGGCACTAGTGGCTTGCGTTCGTAATGATCCTTGGATCAGTATCCCACATGCAGTAGAACAGACCAATTTCCCAGGTAAATATTATTAATAAATACTTTTTTTAATATTTATTATAACACAGGAATTTTATATATATATATATATATATATATATATATATATATATATATATATATATATATATATATATATATATATATATATATATATATATATATATATATATATATATATATTCAATCAATTATTTGTAAAAGAATTTTTAAGTAATATGGAATTATAAATTACATATGTTATTCAGGGTGTGTGGAGACAGCTAGAAAAAGACTAATAGACGCAGGTTTACATAACTACATTGCTGCACAAACTGAGAAACTAAATGTAAGACAAATGGAACAACGAGTTGCGTGGTGCCAACAACATCAAGGTATACCAGAGCACCAGTGTTACCAAGGTAACACAGATTTCTCCCTCAAGTTAAAGATAGATTTCCGGATGGTGTAATCGATTTTATACAGGTCAGTTGTGATTTGTTTTTTAAGTGTATGTATGCATGTGTTTGTATATATATATATTATAGCTACTAAATTTTGATCATTTTCTTGTTGTTGCAGGATAATAATCCATGCCACACTAGTTTGTATACCAGAAATTGGTTTGACCTACACCAACATGTTATAAATGTATGGCCGTGGCCCCCAAATAGCCCGGATTTAAATTATATTGAAAACATCTTCGGCCTTATTGAAAGGCGCCGTGTGCTGTTAAATCTGCCTATTCCCCAGACCCCTGAAATCTTAATTGCCCAGTTTATTGAACTTTGGGAGAGAGTCGAACCCGACTATGTTATGAATATGGCCATGTCAATAACTGAAAGAATCACATACTGCCTTGCAATTGATGGAACACGTCTGCCATACTGAGTTGAGCGTTAAAATAATATTATGTGTTTTGTTTTTCTGTGATATGACAAATTAGTCATCTTGTTACAATTTTGGTTATGTTTTGAAGTCAATAAAAAATAATGATGCTCTCAAATCTGTATTTTTTTAATGAATATGTATAATACATTTCTTTAAGTTATATATGTGATTTTGAAATATATATAGCAAAATTGTTAAACATGTTTTGAGAAAAATATTGATATAAAGCCAGCTTCTTAACGTTTCGTAATGTAAAACATGAATGTAAAATCTCACTTTTTGCATAGAGATTACTCGCATTGAACATTCCACTGTTCCATCTCTCTTGAAGAGTATGTCATACTTACAAACACAGTGCAGAATAAATATGAAATTTTAATTTGATAGTATAAATTTTAATGCTACATTTTCATATCAGTAATTTATATAATAGAAATTAAAAACAAAGAAAGATATTTTTAAAAAAATACAATCACAATAAAAAATAATATTAAAACAGTTTAAAATATATATAACTAAATTTTTAAGTTGCATTAAAGTAAATAAAGGCAAGCAGTAATAAAATTATAAATATTTTATGTAATAAATTATATAATATAATATTATTATATAAAATTATATATATAATATAAATATTATTATCATAAATTTATAGTGTCGATAAATAAAATAACTTATAAAGTAAAAAATATAATAATTTTTTAAATTTTCAAATTAGGTATACTACAATACATTGATTTTTAACTTCAATGGTGAAAGCAAATAATAAATTATTTGTATAACTTTTATATGACATTTTATAAAAAAAAAACAAGTAGAGAAAGAAAGGAGAGAGAGAGAGAGAGAAGGTAAACATGTTTAAATTTTTTAAGAAAACTATATAATACAAAAATCAACAAAATAGAAAATTTTTTTAGTTTGCATGTTTTTTTTTATACATTTGTAATGCAACATAAGTAACCTCGGTCAATCATGATTCTCTTATCCCTGATACAACATAGAACGTATCTTCTGTCTCTCTTTCTGTCTCTGTTTCTCTTCCAAACTTAATTTTAAAAATAATGTGTCAAGTTTATTTCTTATATATTATACACTCTAAAAATTTGTGCGTTACTTAAGTTACGAATCCTAACATATTTAAGATATACACTTTTTAGTTATTATAAGTAGCTAAAATAATGCATTTTAGCATATTATTAAAAATAGCTAATTTAACTTGAAATAGCTTTAAAAAAAACTTTAAAAAACTTGAAAGAACTAAAATTAGCTATTTTTAACAACTCACTAAAATGCATTATTTTAGCTACTCATAATAACTCAAAATTGTATATCATAAATAAGTTAGGATTCGTAACTATAGTATTACACCATTTTTTAGAGTGTATATTAATTTTTTATGTTACTTTTTCCTTTTTTCTTAGTTTGGTATAAAAAAAGGGTTTAGAAAAACCTAATTGGCACTATAACTTTAAAATTAGAACAGAAGTAACCGGTTATAAAAATAATCACACAACACACACACACACACACACACATATATATATATATATATATATATATAATTATTATAATATAATAATAACATATCCTATATAATGTATACTGTATGTAGAAAATTATAATTGTATGCATTTCACTAAAGTATTATAAACAATTATAATTCACTACATATAATTTTTTATTCTAGTCAGAATATGATATAGTAAGTAAAGAATCTACTTACTTGATATTTGGCTTTCAGAATATTTTTTCTTATCGCATTGCCTTAGGCTAAAGATAGTGTAACAAAGCAATGCAGCGTTGCCCGTTCTAATAACATGTTCGGCAGTTTGCCTATATTGCACGGAGTCTACTCAGCAAGCGGACAGATTTTTCTTGGAGGAGTGTACTGCTGGTTGCGGTCATCAGGCATTTTATGTACTGCTTTCTGCGTAACTACAGGGGCTATAAGTTAATTAATTCATAAATTTTAGTTAATTTCAAAATAACTTTGTATATTGCAAAGAAATCTTTTAAGAATACAAAATTGCGCCCCTTAAATAATTTTGAGCTTCAAAACATTAAAAGAACGCGAGATCCGTTTTTTGCAAATTTTGGTAAAAGGGTCGGTTGCAAAAATATTTCAACTGTACATTAAGAATAAACAACATTTCTTGACTGTATGATATTAATTTGAAATTTTTATTGCTTACTGTTGCAAGGGAATAATAATTTTAAGTTCACTTTTTTGAACAGAGTGCAAAAACAGGGTGTTTTAGTTTACTAATTGATGAATTGTGAGCGAACTATTTGAAATAAAAATACGAAATTAATACAATGTATTGTCAGATATATAAGCCGCACGACAAAAATAATTGCAATTTTTTGTGACATTTTATTTTTAAATTATGACGATTCTAATTTCAGAAACACTCAAATTCCTAATCCGAACTTTGCATATCCGACTGACGATATGTAAAAGGTAACTTGCTGAGAAGGAAATTTAAGGCAGAGTCACGCAGCTTTAATTTCTATGAAAAATTGTTAAGAATAAATAATTTTTTGCTTTCGAGAAAATTAAAAAAATACGAATGCACTAAGTGCTCAATCAATTTTATAGTCTATATATCAAGTCACGTAATTTAGTAGTAAAGTAACTTGTTTGTGCTGCATTTTATTTATCTATCCGTTCCTCTACTGTACATATATATATATTTATATATATATATATATATATATATATATATATATATATATATATATATATATATATATATATATATATATATATATATATATATATATATATATATATACAGGTTGTTTATAAAGACACACACGGTCTAAATCTTAAATTTAGACATGAAGGTTAGTGAAAAAATAATGTTTTATACATCACATAAATGCCTCAATTTTGACATTTTTAAAAATGTGCACACTTTTATTTTTCATTGAATCGTTTTTTTTTATTCGTCAAATGGCGCAAAAAGCCAAATTTCCAAAACGGCCTTTTTTTTATTGCATTTTTAAGCGTGTTTTTTCACAGTAAAAGAAAACATAAAATGTTTACTGATCAACAAAAGGCACAGTGCGTTCTTTGGTATGAAAATATAAAGTATCCTACGGCAGCTCAAAGTACATATGGTGTTACATGTCAAGTGGATTATCTCAACGTACCTTCTCGCAAAACGAGAGACCTGATTTTACTCGCCCTTATGATAGATATAGCCCGAAGGTGAATGTTTGGTGCTGTGTTCTCTTTGATCTCATTTTGGACCGATCTTCTTCCACGAGGCTACAATATGGTGGAATACCAACTTGACATGTTACAAAACTAATCTGTACCTCAGCTGCTTCAAGCTCAGAAGGAATGGGGCTTTGACTTGAAATTCCAGCAAGACGGTGCTCCACCGCACTGGGCACTAGCTTCTCAGACAAATGGCTGGGTCGTGATGGACCAACAGCTTGGGCTCCAAAGTCTCCTGACCTAACACCACCTAACTTCTGCCTCTGGGGATACGTGAAAGATGCTGTAATTTAAACTCCAGTGCAAAATATCAGCAACCTAAAGCTACTCATTAATGCAGCTATCCATTCAGTGACACCAGCCATGTTGGAGAACGTATAGCGTGAGCTGGAAGTGCGTTTGGACCAGTACCGAGCTACAAATGGTGCCCACGTAGAGAAGCCTTAGGGTAATGTTTGCGTCAAAACTTTTAATTAATCGATATTTTTAATAAACGTGTTTTATTGCAGGTCTATACTGTGAATTTCAATTAAAAACGTCAATTTCCCATTTTTCGTTGTTTCTGGTCTCAAGAGAAGACAAATTATTGTACAGAAATAAAATTTTTATTTTTAAAAATGTCAAAACTGAGGCTTTTATTTGATGTATAAAACATTATTTTCTCTTTTACCTTCATGTCTTAATTTAAGATTTAAATCGTTCGTTTTTTTTTATAAAACCTCTATATATATATATATATATATATATAAATATATATATATATATATATATATATATATATATATATATATATATATATATATATACAGGGTGTCTACAAAGTCCTTGAGGGTGTTAAGCCTTAATAAAAGACATAAGGCCGAACATAAAATAAACTTTTTATACATGAAATTAAAGATCCGTTTTTTACAATTATGAAAATCAAAACAATTTTAAATTCGGAAAATTAGTAAATTTGCCACACGAAAAAATGCAAAAAATGAGGTTTTGAGGAATCGCCACATGTTGACACGTCTGCATCGTCTCAAGAAAACCAAACTAATTCAAAATTTTGGACTTCTGACAAAAGTTTCTCAAAATTTAAGCCAGCTCCTTTTGGGATTTATTAGTAGCACGAAACGTGTCGACACGAACCTTTAGCTCGCACCACACGTTGCAGAGCATTTGCGGCGCGATGATTTGGAAGGCGGCAGTGATCTTCTGCTTCAGTTCGTGCACGTCATGCACTGGTGTTTTGAAGACCTTGTCCCTGATGTACTCCCAGAGGAAAAATTCCGGGGGAGGGGGGTAAAATCTTGAGACCTTGAAGCCCATGCCATGGGTCCACCACGTCCAAGCCATCTTCTTATGTTATGTAGAAAAGTGAACAGACAGAACGTGTGTTTCTGGGGTACTGGACGTCCAGATTCAATTTGTACGATCGAGCTTGACAGTCCCAAAGTGATTGTTTGGTGCGCAGTCCTGTACAATTAGATGATCGGCCCATACTTCTTTTACGAGCCGACAATCAAGTGGGGTAATTACTTGGATATGCGGGAGCAGTATGCGATCCCTGCTGCTTCAAGCGCAAGAAGAATGGGCTCAAAATCTCATCTTTCAGCAAGACGGGGCTCCACCACATCTGGCCCAGAACGTTAGAGTCACGCTGAATCAGACGTTACGAGGAAGATGGCTTGGACGTGGTTGACCCATGGCATGAGCTGCAAGTCTCCAGATTTAACCCCACCCCCCTTCGGACTTCTTCTTCTGGGGTTCATCAAGGACAAAGTCTGCAAAACACCAGTGCATGACGTGCGCGAACTGAAGCAGAGGATCACTGCCGCCATCCAGTCCATCACGCAGCAAATCCTTTGCAACGTGGCGCGAGCTAGAGGTTCGTATCGACACGTGTCGTGCTACTAATGTATCCCACGTGAAGCTGCATTAAGGTAAATTTGTAAAAAAAAAATTTTTAGAAGTAAAAAATTTGAATTTGTTTGGTTCATTTCAGACGATGCAGCGATTATTGAAAAGCTCATTTTTTGCATTTTTCGTGTAGCAACGTTACTTATATTCCGATTTTAAAACTGTCTTGATTTTCCTAATTTTAAAAAACGGAGCTTTAATTTCATGTATGAAAAGTTTATTTTATGTTCCGCTATACATCTTTTATTAAAGCCTAAACAAACCTTAAGGACTTTATAGACACCCTGTATATTTATGTATATATATATATATATATATATATATATATATATATATATATATATGTATATATCAATATATAAATATTTAAAAATATTTATCTTGCACTATTACACCATCTGAAACGAATCATATAAATGCAAATAAAGCCAATCAAGTTAAAAGGAAGTCAGCGGCCGGAATCGAACCGACAACCTTTGAATTTGCGCTCCACTGCTCTGACCATTGAGCTACGCGGCCAACCAATTCAACCATGATTCTCTACTTGCATTTACACAAATTCTATGACGACAAACTGTCGCCTATTCGCTGCCCGAGAGGCACCTTTTTCTTTAAACCAGCCTCTATTTAAACAGCTGGTCCCCTCTTACGAAGGGTCCCCTCTTGCGAGGGGAAATTTACCCGTGCGGCGGGATTTATGTGTTTCAAACTTCAAATGATATAGTTTTTTCTTACTACACATAAGTGTAGTTCGGATACTCCACGAGATGGCGATATATGTATATATCAATATATAAATATTTGAAAATATTTATCTTGCACTATTACACCATCTGAAACGAATCATATAAATGCAAATAAAGCCAATCAGTTAAAAGGAAGTCAGCGGCCGGAATCGAACCGACAACCTTTGGATTTGCGCTCCACTGCTCTGACCATTGAGCTACGCGGCCAACTAATTCAACCATGATTCTCTACTTGCATTTACACAAATTCTATGACGACAAACTGTCGCCTATTCGCTGCCCGAGAGGCACCTGTTTCTTTAAACCAGCCTGTCTTTAAACAGCTGGTCCCCTCTTACGAGGGGTCCCCTCTTGCGAGGGGAAATTTACCCGTGCGGCGGGATTTATGTGTTTCAAACTTCAAATGATATAGTTTTTCCTTACTGCACATAAGTGTAGTTCTGATACTCCACGAGATGGCGATATATGTATATATCAATATATAAATATTTGAAAATATTTATCTGGCACTATTACACCATCTGAAACGAATCATATAAATGCAAATAAAGCCAATCAGTTAAAAGGAAGTCAGCGGCCGGAATCGAACCGACAACCTTTGGATTTGCGCTCCACTGCTCTGACCATTGAGCTACGCGGCCATCCAATTCAACCATGATTCTCTACTTGCATTTACACAAATTCTATGACGACAAACTGTCGCCTATTCGCTGCCCGAGAGGCACCTGTTTCTTTAAACCAGCCTCTCTTTAAACAGCTGGTCCCCTCTTACGAGGGGTCCTTTCTTGCGATGGGAAATTTACCCGTGCGGCGGGATTTATGTGTTTCAAACTTCAAATGATATAGTTTTTCCTTACTACACATAAGTGTAGTTCTGATACTCCACGAGATGGCGATATATGTATATATCAATATATAAATATTTGAAAATATTTATCTGGCACTATTACACCATCTGAAACGAATCATATAAATGTAAATAAAGCCAATCAGTTAGACGGCCGCTGACTTCCTTTTAACTGATTGGCTTTATTTGCATTTATATAGTTCGTTTCAGATGGTGTAATAGTGTAAGATAGATATTTTCAAATATTTATATATTGATATATACATATATCGCCATCTCGTGGAGTATCCGAACTACACTTATGTGTAGTAAGGAAAAACTATATCATTTGAAGTTTGAAACATATATATATATATATATATATATATATATATATATATATATATATATATATATATATATATATATATATATATATATATATGTTGTAACAATTGAATTTCGAGCGAGGTAACATGATGATTGAAGAAATGTTGGTCTTACCTTTTTAAGACCCTGGGCTTTTTACTCGCTGAAGTTTGTCTTGAATTTTAACAAATTAAAATTACTTCACAATACAATGTACATTTTAAAAACTCAATTCACTATAGTCTTTAAAATTCACATAGCTATGTTAAAATTACACTACGCAAACATGAACGTTTTCGGAAAACTGCATATATAAAAATATATGTGTGTCCGTTTTCCTTACTCCTATGTCACTGAACTATGAAATGTTGGTTCGTTTCTCTATGCGAGCCGACCGTCGCAGAGGGAGGGGAAGTTTGTTGTTATTTTGCACGTGATTCTTCACCTTATCTATACGGTCAGGTTGTATAGCTTTCTTATATGGGGGTAAGAGTGATGTCCAAATGGGGGGTAAATCATAACTTGGTTGACTTATCGTGTCATACTGCCTTCTCACCATATCTATTGGTTCTAATATTTTCCTCTTTTTATAATGACTCTCCCTGCCAATTACCTTAGCCTCATCCCACTTAATCTGATGTTTGTTTTCTAATGCATGGTCTACTAATTCTGAATAACCAGCGTCTTCTTTTTCTATCTTTTGTCTGTGTTCTTTCACTCTTATATCAAGTGGGCGGCTTGTTTCTCCAATATATTCTTTTTCACACATGCATGGTATTGAATATACTACATTTTTGTTAATATTTTTATTTGCTTCTGGTTTGGTTCTAACTAAATTTGATTAAACTGTATCTTTTGAAGTACAAACAGCACGTAAATTAAAGTGTCTACTCAGCCGTTGTATTACTTCACTTAACCCTTGGACATAAGGAATACAAATTGTGGCTTCCGGTTTTTCGTTTTGGTAATTGGCAGGGAGAGTCATTTTAAAAAAAGGAAAATATTAGAAGCAATAGAGATGGTGAGAAGGCAGAATGACACGATAAGTCAACCAAGTTATGATTTACCCCCCATTTGGACATCACTCTTACCCCCATACAAGAAAGCTATACAACCTGACCGTATAGATAAGGAGAAGAATCACGTGCAAAATAACAACAAACTTCCCCTCCCTCTGCGACGGTCGGCTAGCATAGAGAAACGAACCAACATTTCATAGTTCAGTGACATAGGAGTAAGGAAAACCGACACACATATATTTTTATATATGCAGTTTTCCGAAAACGTTCATGTTTGTGTAGTGTAATTTTTAACATAGCTATGTAAATTTTAAAGACTATAGTTAATTGAGTTTTTAATATGTACATTGTATTGTGACGTAATTTAAATTTGTTAAAATTCAAGACAAACTTCAGCGAGTGAAAAGCCCAGGGTCTTAAAAAGGTAACACCAACATTTCTTCAATCATATATATATATATATATATATATATATATATATATATATATATATATATATATATATATATATATATATATATATAGATCGATAGATAGATAGATAGATAGATAGATAGATAGATAGATAGATAGATAGATAGATAGATAGATAGATAGATAGATAGATAGATAGATAGATAGATAGATAGATAGATAGATAGATAGATAGATAGATAGATAGATAGATAGATAGATAGATAGATAGATAGATAGATAGATAGATAGATAGATAGATAGATAGATAGATAGATAGATAGATAGATAGATAGATAGATAGATAGATAGATAGATAGATAGATAGATAGATAGATAGATAGATAGATAGATAGATAGATAGATAGATAGATAGATAGATAGATAGATAGATAGATAGATAGATAGATAGATAGATAGATAGATAGATAGATAGATAGATAGATAGATAGATAGATAGATAGATAGATAGATAGATAGATAGATTTATATTATAAATATATAAATACATAAAAAAAAATACATACATATCGATGCTTACCCGTCGAAGTGAACGTACCACACTTTACAAATTTGGGGAAAAATGAACGTTCTACACTTTACAAATTCCAAGTTCCCCATCTAGTTCTCATGTTAAAACGCGTAGAAGAGCCAAACGTAGATCGTTCATTTTGAGTGAAATTTGTAAAGTGTAGTACGTTCACTTCGACGGGTAAACATCGATATATATATATATATATATATATAAATATATATATATATATATATATATATATATATATATATATATATATATATATATATATATATTATATATATATATATATATATATATATATATATATATATATATATATATATATATATATATATATATCGTCCTGGTCGCGGCAAACCACCGTATCTCCATTGACCAAAATTTTCATAGAACGCGTATCTCCAGTGATCAAGATATTGATAAAACGCATATCTCCAGTGATCAGAAATTTGAAAAAGCGCGTATCTCCAGTGATCAAAATATTAAAAAATAACGTATCTCCAGTGATCGAAGTTTTTAATTTTTGAGCGTATCTCCAGTGATCAGCTTTGTTTAGCGCGTATCTACAATGTTCAACTATTTTATTTTAGAGCGTATCTCCATTTATCAACATTTGAATTGACTTTGAATTTGACATTGAATTTGACTTTTCAACATTTAAATGTTTTAACTCGTTTTAATTAATTTTTTAAAGATATTTCGACGGCTTAATAACTAAATATCGAAATAAATATTGCAAAGTATAAGATTATTTTATTTACGGCTGACTGCGCTATCTCGCGATCTAATATGGTCGTACTAGTTCTATAAATTCATTTAATAATTTATATTTTAAAGCGGCGCCAATATTCGTCATTGGCGATTTTTGGCAATCTGACTGCTAAAATTGACTTACACACGTATTATTTGATATATCTGTTAGCAAAAACAATTTTTTTCAATTTTTCACCAAAACCATATATTCGACTCGGTTCGACATTAAAGCATAGGTTATCGCCATATTTTGGCAAGTTATTGTGGCAGGTCAACCAAATTTTTATACAAGATAGTACTCTGGGCCTTGTAAATGTCCATGTTAAAAAATTAACGATCTTCAATGATTTTCTAATTTTTAGCGCCCCTTGAAATGATTCGGCGTTTTCGAAAGTAACTCGGCGCCGATTCAACATAAAGTCGATCTAATTGTTGGAAATTGACGGCAATATTAATATCTATCAATGTTACAAGGTGTTTTGAATTTCAAATAACGCAAACGTAAGTTACTAGCAAAACATCGATCTATTTTAGAAAAATGGCCCGATAAAAACCCCATGGTTTTTGTTTCATGAAAATACTTTTTGTCCGATATATGTGATGTTAATGCCTACATTGATTAAATAGGACTTGCTAATTATGAAAATGGAATCGCGGGGCTTCAGATTTCATTATCATCTAACCTAAGACCCTTAAACCAGCATTTTTCTTACTTTTTTGATGAAAAGCCGTATGTTAGAGCTATTTAGGGGTGGATGAGGGTGACTTTAAACTTATAATATAAACACCAAGCAAGGCTATATATTGTGCGCCAAAATATCTTGGATCCATATTCCTCAGATAGATACCCATATAACCCCTATTTTAAATTATGAAAAATCGCTCAAAAATGTTGCCTCGCGTTGTTTGAAAACTATAATAGATTTTAGCTTAAAATTATAGACTATATAAAACAACATGTGCTTTTTAATGAATAAACACGAAATAGGACATTTAATATTGTTGACAATTTTTAAAAGTTAATGTGGCCCTACGAAAGAGCGTGAAAAAACTGTAAAGTATGCAGTTTAAGTAACAACTCATGTTTTTGAAGCCACAAACATACAAAAATTAGTATGAAAATATTGTGCGGGTTGCATAAATCGGCTTTAAGACAAACACTAAAGTTAATAAAATGTGAGTTAGTGTTATGAGATATAAATGCTTATGATTTTCTCTGGTCTATTCCTTTAAGTTATTGCGCAAAGATGTTTGTGTTTAAAGTCTCCCTCATCCACCCATAAATAGCTCTAACATACGGCTCATCATCGAAAAAGTAAGAAAAATGCTGGTTATAAAGTCTTAGGTTGGCTGATAATAAAAACTGAAGTCCCGCAATTCCATTTTCGTAATTAGCAAGTCCTATTAAATCAATGTAGGCAATAACATTACAAATATCGGACAAAAAGTATTTTCATGAATAGATCGATGTTTTGCTAGTATCTTACGTTTGCGATATTAATAATGCCGTCCATTTCCAACAATAAGATCTACTTTATGTTGATTCGGCGCCGAGTTACTGCAGAAAACGCCGAAACATTTCAAGGGGCGCTAAAAATTAGAAAATCATTGAAAATCGTGAATTTTCCAACGTGTACACTTACAAAGCCCAGAGTACTATCTTGTATAAAAATTTCATTGACCTGCCAAAAAAACTTGCCAAAATATGGCGATAACCTATGCTTCAATGTCGCACCGTTTCGAATAGATGGATTTGGTGAAAAATTAAAAATAAAAGCTTTCGCTCACAGATATATCAAAGAATACGTGTGTAAGTCGATTTTAGCAGTCACATTGCCAAAAATCGCCATGACGAATATTGGCGCCGCTTTAAAATAAAAATTATTAAATGATTTTAAAACTTGTACGACCATATTAGATCGCGAGATAGCGCAGTCAGCTGTAAATTAGAATAATCTTCTATTTTGCAATATGTATTTCATTATTTAGTTATTTAGCCGTCAAAATATCTTTAAAAAATTAATTAAAACGAGTTAAAACAATTAAATGTTGAAAAGTTCATATATTATAATGATGAATGGAGATACGCTCTAAAATAAAATAGTTGATCACTGGAGATACACGTTTTATGAAAATTTTGATCACTGGAGATACGGTGGTTTGCCGCGACTAGGACGATATATATATAAATATAAATATAAATATATATATATATATATATATATATATATATATTTATATATATATATATATATATATATATATATTTATATATATATATATATATATATATATATATATATATATATATATAAAGGGTGTTTTTTTAAAAGCGCGCATTTCAAAACAAAAAATAAAATATGAAGAAATAAAATAAAATAAACTTTTCATATACCATTTTGTAGCCAAGGGTTAGACATTTTTAAAATTGTTCTTAGAAATAAAATTGAGTGACCGGTTTTCTTGCACCGAGCGCCAACGTAAAAATGTGCAAAAAATTTTTGCAGACGTCTTTTTTTCTGCAAAAATGATCAGAAATTTGCTTTTTTAACTATCTGTTATTGACAAATAATGGAATCTGTTGACGTAAAGAAGATACCTATAGCACTCTAAACATGTTCTGTGATAAAAATGGAAGAATGGGGCCACATTGGTATCAGGGTTAAGGTGAAAACTTTTGCGTTGAACATTGCTAAATTTGAGTTAAAAAATTCTCTTCAATTTTTTTTTTTACCGTTTTTGTATGAATTTTAAATTTCATAACATTTTTTGTAACTTTAATTTTCTGTCAATTCTTACAAACTGTTTGGGTTGATAATTAAAACATTAGGTATTTCATTTTAAAAATGGAAATTTTAATTTGCATATCTTTCTTTAAAAGTTGGTCCATATGCAAATCCACACATTTCATTTGTTTTTTTCTGAATTTATTAATCCTTTACATCTTGAATTTATTGAAGCCTTCATATTGATTTCTTTTACAATTAAACCAAACATTACTTAGATATTTGAAAGAAAACTGTGAGTGCAAAGCCATTATAATGAAATTAAAAATGTCATCGTTAAATCATTAAGAAAAATTCTCGAATTAGAGAAAATGTTGGCAAATTTAGCAATGTTTAACGCAAAAGTTTTCACCTTAAACCTGATATCAATGTGGCCCTATCCTTCCATTTTTATCACAGAACATGTTTAGAGTGCTATAGGTATCATCTTTACGTCAACAGACTCCATTAATTGATAATAAAAGATAGTTAAAAAAGCAAATTTCTGATCATTTTTGCAGAAAAAAGGACGTCTGGAAATTTTTTTTGCACATTTTTACGTTGACGCTCGGTGCAAGAAAACTGGTCACTCAAATTTATTTCTAAGAACAGTTTTAAAAATGTACAACCCTTGGCTACAGAATGATGTATATAAAGTTTATTTTATTTTATTTATTTATATTTTATTTTGCGTTTAAAATGCGCGCTTTTAAAAAAACACCCTATACATATATATATATATATATATATATATATATATATATATATATATATATATATATATATATATATATATATATATATTAAGAAAAGTGTACCACGTGACCGTACAGGTGAAAATGTAAATAATAATAAACCACCTGACGAGAACGAGCCACACCCCCCATTGCGGAGGTCGGCTTGCCTCGTGAGCAAGAGTCAGTAAGCTGATGAAGAGAGGCAGACAAGTATATAGTTTTATATACGCCCTCGAAAACGTTACAATTGTGTGTGAATATAACATAGCTATGTATATAGATTTTTAAAAACTGTGAATTGAGTATTTTATTAATTTATATAGTGACAAGTTTTGGTGTTGTGTGTTATTTTTATCATCAAATTAAGCAGCGAGTGAAAGCCCAGTTGTTTTACAGAAGGTAAGACAAAAATGAAATTTTTATCATCATGTCACCTCGCTCGATATTCAAATTTTCAAACATATATATATATATATATATATATATATATATATATATATATATATATATATATATATGTATATATATATATATATATATATATATATATATATATATATATATATACATATATATATATATATCGTCGTTGTTACGCTATATTGGCCGATGTCCACTTGGTTCATATTTTTCTAATGGCCGATGCACACTTGGTTCATAATTTCCTAATGGCCGATGTTCACTTGGTTTATATTTCTCTAAGGCCGATGTCCACTTAGTTCATATTTCTCTAATGGCCGATGTCCACTTGGTTCATATTTTCCTATTGGCCAATTTCCACTTTTTTAAAAATGAACTATTGGCCAATGTCCATTTTGTATCCAAAATATTTTTTTTAGTTAAAGGATTCTAAATTCTATTTTACATATGCGTGGTAAATTATGTATCGCAATTTAAAAAATCGATTTATAGTTGCAATAAAGCAATGTGTACAACAGTAAAAAGCTGCTACATGGCAAGCCACTCTGACCAAGCCGCCTGCAGTATTATCGTGCAACAACTTGCAGAATTGTCAAAAAATCGGACTTAACACCTTTGTATAATTAAAAAATCAAAACTACTAACCAGAAATTCAAGAAATTTGAGAATTTAAGAGTTACAACCTATGATAAGATATGAATATCTGATATGATATGATCTGATATGAAATATCAGATGTTTTACAATCATTTTTGCCATACACAACAAATTAACATTTTTTACTACTTCATTGTGTATCTTATTTACTATTATTAATAATTAAGAAAAAAAAATAAAGTAACTAATTGTAGTCAATTAAAAAAAAAAGTTTTATTGGTGCAAATTATATTGGTTTTAATTTTATTGCCGCTAACTATGGAGACCACTCTTATACACTTATATTAATTATACTTTTTTTATTTTATATTCAGTAAAACCATGTTATAACAAATTCCAGAGACCTCGGAAATCGCTACTACTTTATAACGAAATTATATAAAAAAGTACGTGTCGTAAATACAAACATGCCTAATTTATAAAAGACGTTATATTACGTCAAAAATTGGTATTTTCTTCACGAAAGCATATTAGTTTAAGTATTTTATAAGTTGTTTTAAAGAAAATAGACCCAATACAGTACTAAAAAAAAGCCAAATAAATACAGTCCTAGAAAATTACCGCGCGGTGGGAAAAAAATACTGCGCTTGTAAAGTGTGCAACTTTGCAACGCTACGCAATAAAGACCTTAAAGCAAAAATTGCTATTAAAGCATGAGAACTATTGTGCTATTACACCTCAAAAGTAACAATACCTACCCTTTAGCCTCACGAAAAAATTGTATTTATTAAAATGTTTCTGTTATTTCATAAGGTGAAACGTTATTTTATAAAGATTGCATTAAAATGGGTCGCAATTATGTAAATAATTAACAGAGATAATAATATTTTGTCACACCTGAAAAGTGAGAAAAGTGGACATCGGCCATTAAGAAAATATGAACCAAGTGGACATCAGCCAATAGAAAAATATGAACCAAGTTGAGATCGGCTATTAGAGAAATATGAACCAAATAAGCATTGGCCATTAGAGAAATATGAACCACGTGGACATCGGCCAATATGGCGGAACAACAACGATTTATATATATATATATATATATATATATATATATATATATATATATATATATATATATATATATATGAAGAAAACAAAATTTTGCATCTCAAACAGAAAACTACAAATTAATATTATCTTTGTATAAACTTTTTATTTCAAACCAATAATGTAATTGAAAAAACGTTATTTAATATTTTGTAATCTTAACTGCTTTAGCAATAAATACAATGCTATCTCATTACGTCTTATAATAAATTCTTTCTACTTACAAGTGTTAATAATTTGTTTAAAAAATTTTATGGCAATTAACTCTAGTTACTTTATCAGTGCACGGTAATCAATCCATGTGTACCTTGTATTTCATGACGAGCAACAAATTTTGTCATTTATTTCTTAATACATACAAATAGATATGGATCTTGCTCTTAATTCGAGGTAACCAGAACCAATTTTTTTAATTAATTGGATGTTAAACACGAAAAATATAAATGAAAAAAACTCAATGATTTGTTTATATATATATTTATTATTTAATACTAACCTGATAACTCTATTTTGGTCAGAGTGTCATCACCAACACTTTGTTCATCGATGGCATCTAAACCGTCACTTTCTGCTTTCTTCCATACTGAGGCCTGTTTAATGCAGAGATAATCAAGAAATTTTTTAAAATGCCATGACTAAGCAATTATTTCAAATATTCTATCTAGTTCTCTTTAAAAGTAGCAACAAAAGTGAATGTGATGGTTAAGAAAATTACATAATAGTTAAAGTTGGACCATATTTATTACCAAAAGTAAGTAATGCCAAGAAAGTCTTAAACTTTTCGCATTTCATAGATACATTTTTGCAAGTTCCTTTATTAAATTTAAAGATTTAACATAATAGCATATTTATTGCTAGTATTTGATTTAAATATCAATATTTTATTATATATATTGATTGTTATATATGTTTTGTTATATGTAAATAAAAATATATATTAAGTTGTTAGAGTTCATATTAAAGTGTTTATAAAATATTTATAACACATTTCTGATAAACAAAATATTCAGAGCAGCATATTTTTTCTTTGTTTTAATCAAATATTGCTGCATATTTTGTTTTTGGTTTATTTAATATATAATTTAATTCGGGGGTACGTACCCGGACGCAGTTTCGGCCCCAAAATGTTTCAAACCCAAGATTTTAAACGGGTTTTTTGGGCCCTGGTCCGCGGACCAATTAAAAGACAGGGATACTAAAATTTTGAGGTTAGTTTTTATTTCATATTCTGATGGAGGATAAAAAGCTCTATCCTAGGATATACGCTTCTGGACCTGATGAAATTTCATTTATATTAATTAAACATGTACGTATTCTGTTTTCAAAATTTTTATCTTTGATTAAATCAATCGATCTTGGAAGGTCTGTTTCCCAATGAATTAAAATTGTCAGCAATATTACCGCTATATAGTAAAAATTCCGATAATGATTTCAATAGTTTACGTTCAATCGCTAAACAATCAATTTTTGCTAAAATCTTTGAAAAATTTATTCAACCACAATTATATACACAAAGGTCTGACAAAAATTATTCTGTGAAGCCCAACATGGATTTGTAAAAAATAGATCCATTACGACTGCAAAATTTAAATTTTTAACCCCCATTTCTTATTATTCTTATTATTATTCTTGATATTTTTTGACATTAAGAAAGCTTTTGACTCATTGAAATGATTTTAGTTACAACCGAATAAAATAAAATAGGCTTTAAAGTCAATAGTTTAAAACTATTTAAATCATATCTTACAGACAGAAAACAATATGTTGAAATAAATTTTGCTTAAAATACAAATAATGTAATTGTAAAATCTAATATTTTAAATAATAGGCTAGGCGTCCCTCAAGGTACAAATCTTTCTTCTATAATATAAGATATAGCAACCACTGATTTAATTAAATACATATCTGACGGAACCGTTGTTACCTATGCTGATGACACTAATGCTATCGTCACTAGTAAAAACATGCAGGAAGTGCAGGAAAAAGCAAATAAAACAGCTAGTTATTTTGATTTTTGTTGCTATTATAAAAGATAAATAACTAATTCAAAACAATCAGTATTTTTGGAATTTCATACTCCTCTTTCAGCCTTTGATTCAAGTTATTAATTAAATCTTCATTTTTCTCACTGGAATGTGTCAATTATACAACATTTTTATGTTTTATAATACGAATAAAATATCATGCGGTCGAGAATTTGCAAATCTCTCTCAAAAACTAAATTCTGCTAACTTCGCATTATTTTCAATTAAAAATTTCACATCACAATTTACATTGATGATGGTTAATTATGCATATTTTTATTCACATGTTAATTTGAATATTATGTTTTGGGGAACGGAAGACAAAAACTTAGAAATAGTTTTTAAATTACAGAAAAAAGCTATTAGAACTATAACAGGTTTACGAGACCTAGACTCTTGCCGTGGCCATTTTTATTAATTAAAGCTCTAACAATTACATTCCTTTTTATTTTTTTTGTGCTATATTTAAACGCAATAACCCTAGTTAATATGTGAGTAACAATAATATACATAATTACAATACTCGACATCAAAGTAAAATTTCTGTCCCAAAACACAAATCTAAATTATTAAAGCCTGTTATATATTACATAAAAGATATATGAAAGTTTACCGTCCATAATTATTAACCTTAACAATAACACTTTGTTTCGAAACCTTCTGAAAAAAATATATAAGTATTTATATAGTATATAATATATAGTATTTATATAAGGAATATTACACTTTAGCTTAAATTTTTGATCCTTATTCAAAAATTAATGATATTGATGTTCTTATGCATACTACACATACAAATCTACAATTTTAAACTGACTAGACTGCAATTATTTACTTATTGTACCGTTTAAATTCTAAAGTTTAATATTTTATTTCCATTTGTTAATCAGTTCCCTTGACATATAATGTATTTTGCTTTGTTTGTATGTTTTCTTTATTATTATTATTTTTTTATACTTGTTTTTTTAACATTTTATGAAAGTAATTTTATATAATTATATATATTTAAATAAAATTTATTGTAAATACTTCTTTGACAAGACCAATGTTTATTGTAACACATGTTACTATGAACTGGCTGAGTCAATAACAATATTGTATTCTTATCTTATTCTAATTGTGATCTCTGGTTAAAATTTAAAAATTTTGGATGAAAACCTAAATTTTAATTTATGATTTCAAGAGCTGACACGAATCTTACGTCGCGCATTCATTTTTTTAAATATTATAGAAAGTGAATGTTCCTGAATAAGTGAAAAAAATTGACATTCAATATCTCCGTTCATAATTAGGCTATTAAAATAATACTGCCACCCATAAACTACCCCTAAATTCATGAGAGGGTGAAATACGAAATTTAAAATTGTCATCATTTCATTTGAAATTCCTAGTTGTCCTGGTTTCCTTATTCATTGTGTCCTGATACGTAAACTTGAATTTCAGGGGTATACTACCCCTAAAATCGTGAGAGGGTGGATAAGTAGATTCCATCAATGCTCCAACCCTAAGCTGTTATACTCTCTCACAGCTGAGGGCTCTTTTCACTTTCGATATTTGCGCGTTCGCATATATCTACACCCGTGCACGGCTTCAGGTAGTCGGATGGTCTATATGACCGCCGAGTGCGGTGCCCTACCGCCGATTACCTCTCAGTCGGATTCAAAAATAGACCCGCAGGCGTAGAGGGTTTATTGCAGTAACAAAGAGATGCAAAAATGTCACTTAACTTTAAAAGTAAAATGTACAGAAAAAACAAAAGATCATGAAATAAAGATAAACTTGTCATAAAGTGAAATATACAATAATATCAACATATACAAGGTGTCCATAAAGTGTCTGTGGGTGTTTAGACGTTAAAAAAACACATAAGACTCAACGTAAATAATTCTTTTTATACATCAAATTTAAGCTTGAATTATGACAATTTCAAAAAATTAAAACAAAAATGCAATCAATTGATTAATAATCTTGCTGCAACAAATTCTGCCAGAAAAGAGAAAATTGACGTCCGATTTGCACCATTTAACGCTTGCATCATATGAAAAATCACATACAGATTCAAAATTTGTTAGGTCTCACTCGAGTTTTCTGAAACATTACCTCAAGGTCTCTCCACATTATCTCCATTCGTAGCACGAAACACATCGAGACGAACCTGTAGCTCGCGGGATAAGTTGCGGAGTACTGGCCTCGACAGCGGCGTTGATACGCTGCATAAACTCACGTATGTCACGCACTTTCGTCTTGAAGACCTGGTCCTTGCCCAAGAGATAAAAGTTGAGTGGCGTGAGATCAGAAGACGAGTGCATTGCGTGTTTGTGTGGTAAAGTAAAAACTGACAGAACGTGTGTTTATGGGGCACTTAACTTCTAGACACAGCTCGTACGTTCGAACGTCACAGTCCCGTACGTCACATTCCGGATGCGCAGTCCCGTACGATTGTGTGATCAGCCCGTTGTTCTTCCACGAGCCACTGGAACAACTACCTGAAAATGCTTGAAAATTACGCCGTCCCTCAGCTGCTGCAGGCCCAGAAGGAGTGTGATTACGAGCTCATCTTCCAGCAGGACAGAGCGCTATCACATTGGAAGCACGTTGTTAGAGACGATCTGGATTAAATGTTTCACGGCAGATGGCTACGTCGTTGTAAACCCATGGCGTGAGCTCCAAGGTCTTTTGATCTCACGCCACCCGAATTTTTTTGGGGTACGTCAAGGACCAGGTCTTTAAGACGAAAGTGCGTGATATGGGAGAGTTGAAGCAGCGTATTACTGCCGCTATCGAGGCCATCACTCCGCAGACTCTCCGCAACGTGTCGCGCGAGCTAAAGGTTTGTCTCGACGTGTGTCGTGCTACCAATGGGAAGCACGTGGAGAGGCCTTGAGGTAATGTTTCAGAAAACTCGAGCAAAACCTTACAAATTTTTAATCTGTATGTGTTTTTTCAGATGATGCGAGTGTAAAAGTTGCAAATGGGACGTCAATTTTCTATTTTTTTTTTGTGGTTTTTGATGCAGCAAGATTAATTATCATCTGATTGCATTTATATTTTGATTTTCATAATTGTCATAGTTCAAACTTTAATTTGATGTATAAAAAGTTTAATTATGTTGAGTCTTATGTGTTTTATTAAGGTCTAAACACCCTCAGAGACTTTATGGACACCCTGTCCAATATGGACAATATGTCGCGTCTGCAGGTGGCAAGACAACAAGTTTGTCCGCCATATGTGTATATTACTAAAACAGCGAAACAGGAGAAATTTTCCCACAATGTAATTTATATAATATATGTTCAATTATATTGATACGTGCATATAATTATAAAATATAAATTTAATATGAAATTGTGATACGCAATTTAGTTTGCATATTATTAAAATAGTTAAATAATATCGGTTAGCTCCAAAATGCCCCTAAATAAAATTATTACGTGTTTTTTGCAAAACAACTGATAAACTTATTTAATTTTTTATGTTGTAATCGATTAAAACTGTTATTTAACATGAATATTATACAATTTTGGTCACAATATCATGATACACACAATTACTAAATGAAGAGACATTTTTAATTAAATTTTAATAGTAATTAAAATATTTATGGATCCTTTTTTTTATTATTAAAAATATTATTAAAACCATGGAAAAATATATACATATTAAACTCCCGGCATTTGCCTTAAGTGAATTGGGAATTATGGAAACCATTCACAGGAGATATCAATGTTTCACAATAGTTTTACATAATATTATTACTTTTTTAGTAATTTAATGCAATTCATGTTACATTTTATTAGAAATCATTAGAGACCGGATTTAGTGGTACATTTTATTTGAAAAATGGTAACAAAAATGGTAACATTTTGGGCCTAAAAATTATACTAAAATGGTAAAAAATTAAATTTAATAAGCTGTTTAAAAAAAAGAAGCGCTACAATAATAAAAAGTTACATAGATTATTAGTATAAAAAAAATGTGGACCTAAATTTTTGATAGATACGTAAATTTTGGCCGACAAGATGAAAATGTGTTGAAATACTATATAAATATGAGGAGTTGAATACGTTTTTTTTCAATTGAATTGACTTTGCTAAAGTTTTTTGTTTACGTCGAAAACAATCTCGTATTCATAAACAAATGAGAACAAAAATAATTTAAAAATTTCTTTGCAGTTTGCACAGTAATAGAAACTTAAATTTTTGGCAGTATTGAAACTTGTAATTACAACAAAACTTCGCGTAATTTTAGCTACTTGATCAAGATAGCATTTACTTATTTAAATTTTTTTATTATTTTCTTTCAATTTTTTCGCACGCGTTTCTAAAAGATTTTCCGTAAGAGAAGACGCAATAAATCGACGAAAATTTGGATTCATTGCCAATTTTTGGCAGATAATTTATTATTTTTTGACTTCGCTTTAACAATAGTCCGTTATAACGAGTTTTATTTATGCTTTTATACTTGTAAATTGTAGCAGGACTGGTAAAATTACTTCGCTTTAATAAAATTTCGCTATTTCGAGGTATTACTGTTGTAGGAGTTTTTTTTAAAAAATCAATAAGAAAAGTAAACCCGAAGAATTAAAAACTATACGCGAATTGTTTATTATATATATATATATATATATATATATATATAGATATATTTTTTTTAAACCCCTAATTACGTACCCTTAATATGTATATATAATGAAATATGTACAGGGTGTCTATAAAGTCCTTGAGGGTGTTCAGGCGTAATAAAAGACATAAGGCTTAAAATAATTTTTTTTTTTATGAAATTAAAGCTCTGTTTTTTACAATTATGAAAATGTAAAGAATCATGTTATGCCGGAATCGCCGCATCTTGACATCTTGACACGTCTGCATCATCTGAAACCATCATTCAGTCCATCACATTGCAGATGCTCCGCAACGTGTGGCGCGAGCTAGAGGTTTGCCTCGACACGAGTCACGCTACTAATGGATCCCACGTGGAGCTGCCTTCAGGTACATATTGAGAAACTTTTGTCATAAGTCCAAAATGTTGAATTTGTTTGGTTCATTTCAGACGATGCCGACGGATCAAGATAGGGCGATTCCGGCAAAAGCTAATTTTTTGCATTTTTTCGTGTAGCAACTTTACTAATTTTCTAATTTTAAAACTGTTTTGATTTTCATAATTGTAAAAAAACGGAGCTTTAATTTCATATATAAAAAGTTTATTTTATGTTAAGCCTAATTTGTTTTATTAACACCTAAACACCCTCAAGGACTTTATAGACACCCTTTACATAGGAGATATACTACAATAGAAGATATTAATAGTGAATTGGAGATTTTTTTTTTTACGAATCATGCTAAAATTATTCAGTATTATATCTTTACCAATTTATTATTTACAAATTTAAAAAAAAATGTGATCAAGTGTAAACGAAATAAAAATCAAAGCAATTAAAACTTCTAATACTTTGTTTCGTTTTTAGGTTGTTTTTGTTAGCTTTTTAATGTTATTTGAAAAAAAAAGGTATAAGAATTTTGAATTTTTCCTGTAAAATGGTAAAAATGGTGAAAATGTTGAAAATTGGTAACGATTAAACGACTTCAAATTGTCCAATACGTACTCATTTTTGGTTAAAAGTTACCTTAAAGTAACAGAACAAAAGTCGAGAGTACAAGCAAATCCAATCTCTAGAAATCATGCATGTTATTAATATATATATTTTTATGTTTTTCTCAAATTTAATGGGATTTTTAATAAAATAATATATTATATTTATTAACCTTTTTCAATTTTAACATATTTTATATTTACAAATGTTAAAACAATTTATTGTTCAATACAGATATTTTATTACCAGATAAGTGAGTTGTACGGTTTAATGTTTCTAATATTTTGAATTAAAAGTTGTAAAGTTTCAGACTAATGAAATATTCCCATTCAAATTTGATATTTTTTTCCGCTATTTAATGGCAACGTTTTACTATAGGCCTATATATTATATTATTATATATGGTTATGACTCATTATTTAACTATATCGATATAGTTTACATAGTGACCACTAGAAGTGCCCTTTAGTGCGCTCAGGTAGAGAATCTGTCGGAAAAATATCTTGCTCGCTTGCTTGTCGCTCGCTCAATCTCTCTCTCTCTCTCTCTTTCTCTCTCTCTCTCTCTCTCTCTCTCACGTAAAGATATGGTTTCCTTGGTCGTTCGCTAAATATTTCTATCTATCGTGTCTCAACCATGCCTTTTAAGCATTTTTGTTATTTATATTTTGATATAAATATTTATTTACGGATTTGGCCTTATAACAAACACTTGAATTACATAATAATAATATAACAAAATTTTTAGAAAAAAAATATAATTATTTGACTATTATATATTTTCAAACCAAATATATTTATTTGTATTAACTTATTATATTTAATTAAATTATTAATTTACATATTATCTTATTGATTTACTTATTTATTTATTTGTTTATTCATTTAATTATATATTTATTTATTTAGTTGTTTATTTATATTTTTGTATGGATATGAATATAATAATATATTGGTTTACTTTTTATATAACATGTTTAACAACATTGAAGATGCATATTTCTACAATATGCTTGCTGGTGTGCTGGTGACACATAAACAAATGTATTTAAGATGTGGATGTTTTGAAAACTAAAATTGTAAATTTTTTTTTTCTAAAAATAGGTGTCGTTTACAGGTGTTTTTAAGAGCTTACATAAAAATATTGCTATGCTTTATTCTTATTGACAACCTTACTTACTTGTTAGTATCCAAACATATTTTTTACACTCAACATCATTGCTTTCGTGTGCTTGTTATGGAATATTTAGACGATGAAAAATTCAACATTGCTGCAGTTAATAGTGAGGAAGTAGGGGTTGTCAGTTCAGAAGACGATGAAGAGGTTAATTATGAACCTTCCCCTAAAAGCAGACTACACCTGACAAGAAAGGAATAGCAGTGCAGAGATTACGCAATGTTGAGCGTGCTTCTATTATTGCAGTGTACCGAAACGTTTCACGTAACTTTATTTACTCTTGGGTCCACCAGTTAGAAGCAAGAGACAGTCTTATGCGAAAGACTGTTAGTGGAAAGGTCAGAAAGACTACGGCGCAACAACACGAGGTACTAATAAATTATGTTCGTGCTAACAAATCATAAACGTCACAAAGATGATAGACAAAATTATATACATCATTTTCTCAATCTTGCTGACGAACAAAAGTCTAAAATAATTTATACAGACCAGAAGAATTTCAAAAATTACTATGATGGTCCGGAGTTTCAATGGAGAGTACGAGGAACGAGGTACGATGAAGAAAATATGGTTTAAGTAAGGCACAGTGGACGATTCAGTGTAAACGTGTGGGGAGCAATTAGTGAGGAGGGGACAATGTGTATGACATTTTTTAAAGGAGGTCTAACTAAGTAAAGTATGTTGATCTTCTGCAACAAACATTCTTACCAGCAGCTACTGCCTCATTTCCTGACAGTGGTGCATTGTTCGCACAGGTATAAATTATTTGTTTTATTTTAATATTTTGTTGCATGCGTATAGGTTTTATTTAATAATTTTTTTTTTAAATAAAACATTTTATATTTTTAAAGTTAAATTTGTAAATGAATAAAAATTTAAACTTTAATTTTAAATTGCCCGATAATTTTTTATCGGCTGAAAAAAAGGAACACTTTAATATTATTGTTATATAAAAATTTACTCCTTAAACCTAATATTACCTCCTCTGCTGTATCATAAAAACTTAATAAATTTAAAAATATGTATTGTTACAGGACAATGCACCAGTGCATACATCGATTTTAGCGAGACAGTGGCTAAGTAGCCACCAAGAAATTTTTGACGTGCTAGGATGGCTACGTTGGCCCGCCTGTAGCCCTGATTTAATTCCAATAGAAAATATCTGGACATGAATGGTGAGGTATCTGCATGACAACCATGTTCCACCCGAAACTACGCAACAACCGATTGCTTACGTCGAAGAGTCTTGGCATGCAATACCTCACCAATTATGCGAAAATGTAGTGAAGTCCATGGACAGACGAGTGAGAGACTGCATTGAAAGGAATGGGGGAATGACACTCTATTAACTATCATGCAACATCCCTAATTATTTTTTTTTAACTAGAATATGTTGTAATAATTTTCTTTTCTTAGGTAACGGATAGTTATCTTTTTTATTTATAATAATGCTGTTTGTAAACCCTGTTCTCTGCACCAAAATGACGATCGCTTTGGGTTATTGAAATGGGATGCGCATTTTTTGGTGAAAGAAAACAGGGTTTACGAACAACGCTAATGCAAATCTAAATTGCGTTTAATTTTTTTAATATTTTCCTAAATAGAAAATAGGGAAATTTATGCAGATTTTTAATATATTTTCTATATAATGGAAAAAATTTAAACAATTATATAATTAAAAAAAAATTAATGACTTTGATCTATATTATTTTTCTCTAATGCACCCACTAGTTCTTTTTTATAAGAGTAAATGGTTTTTCTTTTTTTTTATGACAATAAACATATAGCCTTTAAAATTGCTGGTGTAAAAAGCATATATAAACATCTTAATGCATTAATATAATATGAAAACAAATAAATGACTAAATAAACATAAATAAAATAAATCAAGTAGTCAAACAAATTATAATTATATATATTTCGAATTTTTTAAGTAATTTATTTAGTGTATATTTGATTGTTTCTTGTTAATGGCAATTCAGTAAGCAAAAATTTATTTTGAAACATATATGGGCTCGGATTTTTACGCAAAATATTTAGTCCGGCATCTTGAGGGTTAAATAATTTAGATAAAAGATATTTTGAAATGATATTTTTTATAGGATTTTTTTTACCTGCTATATTGTGTTTTCGTTCTATACACTAATCCCAGTGCCAGTCAATGCATTGTCATATCGACAGGTAAAACTTTCCAATTAATGGAAAAGCACACACGGGCCGGCTAGGGCCTACGTAGACAGCCCGGCATTCGCCAACAAATTCGTCAAATAATTTGGTGAATACGTCCAATACTATAAGTACTTAAAAGACACCTCCAAAACTGCAAGGGAGGGGCCCGAACAGGTCTACAGCCAGCTCACCTGGCTCGCTAGGCACATTACTTTGGCACTCCACTCGTTAGCGGCGATTTACATGTATTGCTTTTTGACATATGTTACAACTACCGACACTTTTCCTGACCTTAGACAACATATGAAGGAATACGAAATTTTCATATAGTTTGTAGAATATTTTGTACGTAGCAAAATGAGCAAAATATTTATGCAACCAAAACACGTGCTACACAGGCTTTTCATACATTATCAATTTTCTTAAATAAAACCTATCCATATAATAAGTAATCATTTAATGTATTTTCAAGCCTAGTAGACGTGATTGTTTGATTTTGATTAAGTATGAGATTTCGTATTTCCTTTAGTTTTAGGTCAAGTTCTTGTAATTCATGCAAGACTTTAAGTTCAGGTAGGTCAAGATTATATGTCACTTTAGTTGGAGCGATTGTCACATAACCAATATCATTATATACAAGTGTATATGGTGTGATATTAGCGATATCTATTTAGCATCTCCGTGCACATGGGCGCTCGGCGCAATACCAACATGAGGTGAATTACGAGACAATGCATTACTAAAATAGTTTTCTTTACCTTTAATATACTCTATTTCAAAATTATAATCTTGGTGTGCGAGAATCCAGCGAGTTAGACGCGCGTTGAAAAGACGACATTTTTACATAAATGACAACGCTCTGTGGTCTGTTTTTATTGTTAGCGGTAAATTATTACTAAAGTAACGAAATTTACATAATGACCATTGTATTGCTAATAATTCTAATTCACTAATACTGTTATTTTTCTTTGCGGATTTTAAGCTGCGGAAGGCGCACCTTATTAAAAATTTTCACCCGAGTCATTGAATTGATAAAAGAATGAACCTAGACCGCATAAACTTGCGTCTGACTCGAGATAAAATCAATTGCCACGCATTGAGTGGAATAGCATGGCTACTTCTTCATATACATTTTAATTGAAATAAAGGATTTTCGTGCATGTTACTCCACTCCCAGCTTTTATATTTTTTAAGTAGTTCATATAATGGTTATATGATTTGTGAATACAGCGGAGTGATACGCTGCAAATAACTGCATGCAACGATACATTTTTGTAATGATTTTGTGTCTGATTGACGCACAAAATCAGATATACCTTTATCGGGGAATACTTCGTTTGGTGTGAGCACCGTACCGAGTAACGGCATCTCATTACGGCATACTTGCATTTCAAATAATTTTAAGCACCAGAACTCTTTCAAAATAAAATATCGATATTTTTACACTGATACCAATGTGATAATTAGTTTTGCTAAATTCGCAGCCAAAAAATTTAAATAAATTATAAACTGTTTCAAAATATCAGTAAGATTGATTATGTTACATAATCTACTCATAGCAAGGTTAAGCAGCATGTAAGAGCTCTCCTTAGTGGCAACGTTTTTATTTAAATCAACCAATAATTGTGCAATGTCCTCAGGATTTCTTTTGGAGCGGGATTTCTTTTAAAAGTTATTTAATTTTGGACATACAAATGCACGCGCGCTTCTATTGCACTAGATATATTATATCACGTTAATATTATGTAAGTTTTGCTTGCTTTTTTATTATTATCGTTAATATGTATTTACCAGGTAACATATTAACGTAAAATCCTTCATGTTTACTTTCATAAAATATAATATTACACTTCAATTTGCTAATGATTATTGAATTTAAAAATAAAATTTAAGATAATACTATACACTATTATCATTTTTTAATTAATATTAATATTTGTTTATATTATTATATTTTTATGAAATAAAGGTTATGTGTAAGAACCTTGGAATATATTAACGATTACGAATAGAGTGTGATGCTCGCGTATATTCTTACAGCGACTATAAGCAGCACAAAGTGCAGGGAAGTGGCCATCGTTACCTCTCTCTCTCTCTCTCTCTCTCTCTCTCTCTCTCTCTCTCTCTCTCTCTCTCTCTCTGTGTGTCTGTCTCTCTCTCGCTCCATTTGATTCCCTCTCTCTCCCGCTCTCTCTCGGCTTTTTGATTTTAAAGTAAAGTTTAAATGGTATGGATTTATTATTAAAGTTATTGAACAAATTCGTTTTTATTTAAATTTTTTTTAATTTGTACTAATTTTATACACTTTTAATAAATGAACGCGACTTCATTTTCTTTACACATAAATTATAAAAATAAATAAAAGAAAAAAGTTGCAAGCATAATATTATATATAAATATATAATATTTTTATATAATGTCAATACAAAAAATGATAGTATATCATAAAAAAATGTCGATTGGTTTTACTTTGTATTTATTATAAAAAATGCATAGCAGAAGAGAAACACAATTTCTTAATGTTATTATTATATAAAAAAAATTGACAATATACAGCATGTGTATTCATAAATCCTAAATCATTCTTGCGTATTAACATTTCTTAGCTTCAAATTCTTCATTACTCCTTTTTTTAATTGGATCTATATTTTTGGGTAAAGGAAAAGGAAACAAAAGTTTATGTATTTCAGGATTCAAAGGAAAAAGGTTGGGAATTTCTGCTAAATCAATTATTCTATGCAATAAATCTTCTCTTTATTTATGTGATTTTTCTTTATAGATGGTACGTAAAATATTTGTTTTTGATATTTTTGAGTATTTTTGGTGCTCGCAAATTTTTTCACTATTTACATTATTATTGTGATCTAAAATAGCTAAAATTGAACGAAAGACCATGCCATAGTAAGAATAGTGAATTCTTTTAGGGGTGTACATAAGGCGAGTGCTATGATAAGATTCAAGACTTCCGGTGTGACAAAAATGCCTTGCTTGTTTTAAATCTTTTAGGTACGTTTTATTATTTACTAGCTTTTCAAAAGCCTAAAATTCACTTTTAGTTTTTTTTTATTTAACCATTTTGTTAAATGAGAGACATTTTTTCTATGACTACAACTGGATATTTTACCGTCAGAGGTTTTTTCCCACGTATGAATATTTTTTATATAGTACAAAACAGACTTAAATTTTTCAACAAGCAAGTCACCATTTTCATTACATATTTGTACTGACCTCCAAATGTATTTAACTATACTGCGTTTCCAATCCAGAGAATAGGGTAAGTCTTACATAATCCTGTAAATTTTTGGGTGAAATTCTTGCACATGTGCCAAACGTCATAAGCATGGAAAAATTTAAACTTTGTTCTCACCAGAAGTGCAATACCACGATGTCTATCCGTTAAAAATATATATATTTTTTCTTGCAACCTCGCAACAAGCCAAGAAAGAACTTCTTCACACGCATATTTTTTTAATACCTTTTACCATACCTTTCTGAACAATAACAAAGTCAACAATTAAATTTTAAACAACATCAATAATACTATATATACTGTACTTTGCACTAAATCCCGGTGAATCATGTTGACCGTCACCACCTAAATAAATTTTTGTACCTTTTAACAATTTTTTTAATATAATTTCTCTTTGCTCGTAGCACGTGAATTGTAATGGTCGAGCAACAAATTTTATAATATATTTATTATAATTAGCTTTATTAAAAAATGATAGTTTTAGAAATTTTGCAAATTTTTTAAACACTGCAAAAGAAATGCCAGTTAAAAATATTGCACTAGCAATAGAAATATTACCAATAGGTGGTCGAATATGAACTGGCTGCGAATTCCATGCAATTTTATGATTGCTTTTACATATAGTGTTAATTGTTAATATTGTTCAAACAAAACTTGCATTTCTTTCCACTATTGACGCTCCACAACTTTGACAATAATTAAAAAGTGTTAATAAATTAGCTATGTATACAAACATAATATTATAATTTGTAATAGGTAAAGGAGTTTCCTTCTTAGCACCACTAAAAATTGTGTCATTATTTTCGTCGTTATGGTCCTCGTCACTCTCATTGTATTCTTCATCATCCTCTTCTAACATTGACTCTGACAACGTGAACGTATTATCCATCGGGTCATCGTCCAACAACGCGGAGTCGTCAAGCAAAGGTGCGGCAGGTAGGGGAGAGGAAGGAGGTTTCCCAGCCATGCCAGCGGGCTAAGCTGCTTGTTTTTTTATTTTATTATCAACACTTGTACTGCAGAAAGGAGTTGTATTTTTTTCTTTTTCCACAAGTTTTATGTTTGGGGGATTTTTCGTTTCTGTTATATTATTTGAAACAAGATTTAAATGAGGAACGGCTGATAATAGTAATCTAGCTTGTTATTTGTTTGAATAATTCTGTAAAGCATCAAGTCCAAACTAACGTAGTCACTATCGTCAAAATGTTCATTGCAAATAATCCTGTGTTTCTGTACTGAATCTCCTTTCAAACCAAGAATCTGAAACCATATTTTGCACCTACCAACGAAAGGTATTTTTTAATTTTCAATGTAAAAATGTTATTATTATTATATGACAAGAACGGAACATTAAATGTAATATATTATATTTATATCATAATACAATTTAATATAAAAATGACATAAATATAATAATTATAAATTCAGATTTAAAAATGTTTAGCATATTTTATAAAATTTGCAGTGCATATAATTTTACGTTAACTTAAACAGCATAAACATAATTATAATTTTGAACAACACGTTTAAAATAAAATAACGACTTGATTCAAAAATATATATTTTTTTTTAACTCATATTGTATAAATATTATAGATTTATAAAAATATTTGTAATAATTTTCTTTATCAAAAAAAATATTCTTAGAAACTTTACCTTTCTTCGTCAATACCACTAATACGATGAAAGAATGTTCCTTCTTTTTTATTCTTTCCTTGATAATTCTTACAAGATACAAATAAACACTTAGCCATGATTGTAATTAAATAGAAATTTATTTTTTACAGAAAATTGAAAAGACAATTAGTTTTGTGCTTCTTCGACTGGCACTCAACTAATTGTGAGCTACCTCACTTTGCTAAAGTAAAAGGTGAGAGCATTGTACAGGTGTGGTAGAGGAACAAATTCCGTTACCTTATCCGCGCAGTCCATCTCGCACACATATTGCATTGAGTTAAAATATTATAGAAGACATTTCTAATGATCCCTTGTTGGATGATGAAGAAATAACACAGATGGACAGTGATGACAGTAATAGCAGTGACGAGGAAAATTTGCATGAATTTGATCCTTAATGGTGCGATTGCAAACATTGTGATTTGCTTAGCATTGAGATCAAACGTGTTTGTTGTTGCATGTATGGAAATACCATTGAAAAAAAGGGCGATTTAATTTGTATTACATAACACGATAATTTTTCAAACCTAGTTATGAATAAAGATGCATTGGTAATGTTTAAAGAAGACTTAGTTAAAATAAAAAATTTGACACACAAAAAATGATACCTTTCGCTATTTAACCTATCGTTACTTTATAAAGTATGTAAATTTGGGAAAAGCTATAGGAAAGGGAAATAGAGTAATCATACCATCTTGTGTTGTTAAAAAAATTCATGAGGCATGGCCTGATTTGTCAGGAAAATATACAGGCTATAAACAAGCCTTACAAGATTCATTATAGTTACCTAACTTTCAAGATCCATTTTTAAGTTTTGATTTTTAAAATAGAATTTGTAGTTATAATATTATTTATATAAAAACTAACAAATTAAATTAAAATTAAATAACACATTATATGTAACATTTTTAACCTTTTACATATTTTTTAAAAATATTAAATGTAAAAAATGTTGATGGTTTTTTATTAAAATTGTGTAAGGTTCTATATAAAAAAAATTAATAATTATATAAATAAATTATAAATAATAATAGTTGTGTTCAATAATTTTAATAATAAATCCATATCATTTGAACTATATAGTATAAAATAAAATAGCCGAGAGAGAGAGTCAATCAAATGGAGCGAGAGAGAGAGGTGTGTAACGGTGGCTGCTCTTAGACGCGGTAAGAATATACGAGAGCGTAAGATTCTATAGGGTTCCTGACTTTCTACTCGATATTTATGTCAGCGTTCATATATTCCAAGGTCTTTACACATAACCCTGATTTGATAAAAATATAATAATATAAACAAATATTAATAATAATAAAAAAAATGATAATAGTTTATAGTATTTTTTTAAATTTAAATTTTTAAATTCAATAATCAATAGCAAAATGAAGTGTAAAATTATATTTTATACAAGTAAACATGAAGGATTTTATGTTAATATGTTACCTGGTAAAAACGTAATAATGACAATAATAAAAAAGCAATCAAAACTTACATAATATTAACGTAATATAATATATCTAGTGCAATAGAAGCGCGCGTGCATTTGTATGTCCACAATTAAAAAACTTTCAAAAGAAATCCTGAGGACAATGCACTTTTATTAGTTGATTTAAATAAAAACGTAGCCAATAAGGAGAGCCTTTGCATGCTGCTTAGCCTCTTTATGAGTTGATTATGTAACATACTCAATCTTACTGGTTTTTTGAAACAGTTTTTAATTTATTTAAATTTTTTGGCTGAGAATTCAGCAAAACTAATTATCACATTGGAATCAGTGTAAAAAATACCGACATTTTATTTTGAAAGAATTCTGGTGTTTTAATAGTCATGCCTATTTCCATTATGCGACTTAGCAATTTGTGTAATTGAATGCAATGCTCGCTAAACAACTCGCTAGCACATAATAGGTAATCTACATATGTTGTGGTGAAATCAAGTATTTCAGGTCCTAATTTTTCATTTAAGCAACGGTGTAGGCTTGCTACACTAATTGGTAGACCAAATAGAGTGACATTGAAAACATGTGTTTCACCACCATATATGAAACCAGTATATTTTTTGAATCTTCTGATAATGGCACTTGCCATTACGAACTGTTTAAGTCAAAAGTTGACGAATATTTTTTATTACTAAAATTCTGAAGTATTTCTTCAGGTGAAACAGGACCGTCATAGTGCGGAATAATTAATTTATTACACTGACGCGCGTCCAGACAAAGACGTAGGGTACCATCACTTTTAATAACAGGGACAAGTTGATTTACGTATGGAGTAGAGTATTTTTTTATAATACGTAAAGCTAACATTTTATTAATTTCTGCGTCTGTCGTGGCGTGATACGCTTTGGTATAGGATATTGCATAGCCTTATATGGAATACTTTCATTAACTTTAATTTTTATTCATAATCTTTAACATGACAAGGAGTATTTGAGAATGTTTTAATATTTTTTATAAGAATTCTGGCTACTTTATTTTTTTGATTACGTGTTTAATTTGAATTTTTCTGAATAAATTGACAAATTTGTTATGGCGTAGGTGGCTCTGCGGCTAGTTGCGCGGCTGAATAGGCTTGAATTTTCTCCATATTTACATTCATTACACGACGTATGATAGTAGCATTACTAAGCTTTGTTTGATGTCCGGCTGTATCAGAAAACATTTGTTCTCTGTCATAATGTATACCCACGCCTATGTAATTAACATGGCTGCTATCACTTTCGTCACCGGTCAGAATTTCAATATGGTGAATGCAAGACCCTATGGATACGAGTATTTCTTCACTTGCGAAATCAATTGCAGATAAAGTTTCATCTAGCCAATCTGCCCCTAGCAACATAAGCTTTTGCAAGACATCAAAAACAAGGACACATATTTTTGTTTTTAATTTATTTTTAAAATTTACACAAGGTAGGCTTGAAATTTCATAATAATTGTTTTACTTCTAGTAGCGCCAACTACTATTATACCAGTAACAGGTGAAGTTGGAACTGTGTTATTTACATTTAATGTTTTGAATATATGTATTGAAATGCAACTTAATTTTGCACCAGAATCATCAAATGCCTCAATATTTGATTTATTTACATTTATTTTTACACGTGGACATTTTTTTATGTTTAGAAGTTGAATCTGTGTTTTCATTTACCAAATCTGACCTTCGATCATCAAATATGGAAAATAAGGGAATATTTTCAGTTTGATTGGCGTGTAATTTTGCCCCTAAATCACAGGCTGTACATAGTTATCCATAATTAAGTTACCTTCGGTAGAGCTACAATATTATTGTTAACGTTAATTTTAGTTTCTTTTTTATTTTCAACACTTCAATTTTGATTTTGTGAATTATGGTTTTGATATGACTGGTTGTCCACAATTTTTTTTTAAAGTTCATTAGGATTGAAAATTTAATATAAATTTCTATTAAGAAACGTATTCTTTTTGGGTAACAACTCTTAAAACGCTTGCCCCAATTATTGTGGGGTACAAAATTACTATGACGTTTTAGTGTAATTGACTGAGAGGGAGCGCCTTGCAACATATGTAAGCCCGCGGGTTTACGAGAGAATAACGCGGCGGCTCCGCGCGAGAGGTAGCGGCGTGGACCGCGGCTGTTCTCCAAGCACGGACGATTGCTTCGCATTTGCGCTTTGCGCAACGCTCGTCAAGTCGTGCTAATAGATTTTTGGTCTCGTCAACCTCAGAACAACGAGCGCCAATTAGTACTTTTTCTTCCTCTTTAGGATAGTGCTTAACAATAGCCTTAATTATAGCAGAATCAGACTTAGCAGGACGTAAATGACGAGCACTGTTTAAGGTTTTATTAAAATAATAGTACATAGTGATGCCAGAATCAGGTAAATATTTCCCAAATATCAACTCAGTTTCATATATACATTGTTTATCCTCTTCCAAGTATTCATTATTTAATTTATTTTTAAACAACGCATAATCTTTTATTTCCTTTACTGAGTTACCCCATTCTTTGGCAGCACTCTCTAGCAATTTGTACGTTACAAGCACGCGCGACGCGTCATTACGTCCTCATAATGAGAAGTTATCATCCAAATCACTGATAAAATCCATAACATGTATGTTCTTACCATCAAAGATTGGTTGGGATATCTTCAAAATAGAAGAAATAAATTTCTTACAAGTTAATGATGTTTTATTTGAATCAGTGTCATTGTTAGGAATTGAATTATAATCACCGATAGCGGCATCATTATAGTTAGTTTGCTGTTCGAATTAATGTAGACGCTGTTGCATCTGCGTCATTTTTTGCCGCAATCCTTTAATCTGATTTTCCACAGCTTGCATTTGATCTAATTTTTTAGTTAAATCGTCAAGTGAATTTTGCATATGAGCCATAAATTCAGTCAAAAGACCATTATTTTTATAAGCATTGTGTGAAGTACCAGTACGCTGGTTAACTTCATCTGTGATAACACTATCTTGATCATTATCAGCCATTGTGCTATAATGTTATAAATTCAACTGGCTAATATGATATATACACAGTAAACATAAAATATAATGCATACAGTTGTAATAGGATACATACACACACATATATATATATATATATATATATATATATATATATATATATATATATATATATATATATATATATATATATATATATATATATATATATATATATATATATATATATATATATATATATATATATATATATATATATATATATATATATATATATATATATATATATATATATATATATATATATATATATATATATATATATATATATATATATATATATATATATATATATATATATATATCCTGCATTTTTTCAAAACGCACAAAATAACACCCCCTATGGAATTTCATGAAATTAATATATTTTGTAGCGGGGCCCCTAAATATGATAAATTTCGAGTTTTAGGTTGATCCAATCAAAATTCTAATTTTAGGGCGCGAAATTCAAAATAGAAAAGCTTCATAGGACTAATTTAATAAAAAATAAATATTATAATTTATATAATCAGTTTATTTTTTTTTCATATACTACAATATCAAATGTATCCACTGGCATCAAAAATATCGATTATACTCTAATCGATTGTACAGGAAAAAATCGATTAATATTGCCCAAAATCGCATTTTTTGGCTATAGAAATATAGCTTTTTCTCCTGAACCACTTCGAATTTTGAAATGAAACAAATTTCATAAATACATGACAATATAACTATTTTAAAACCATTAACAAACAATTTTTGTCTGCGTTAACAGAATTACGCGGGAGCTTCAAAGTTAGCCATTTTTGAAAAATGTTTAATTTTGCGATTTTCAAATGCGATTTTTTCAAAAAAAGGTATTTTAATTTTTCTTATTTTTTTATATATATTACTCCAAACTTTGTTCTTTACATTGATATAGGTTTCAGCTTGCAAGATATAAAAATAATTTTTTTACGATTTTTTTAAAAAAGCATTTTTTTCAAAGAGTAATTTTGTGTATATTTCAGTTATATGTTTTTTTGCTGCAAGAAATTATGTTTTTATGATTACTGAATATTATAAAATATAAAAGAGTTCATCCTAGTCACCACCCACCCACCCACTGACCACGCCTTCTTTTTTTTTTTTTTTTTGAAATTTGTGAAAATGTAACATACAAATTAAATTTTAGTGATTTGTGTGAAATTGAGAACCAATGATAAATATACTAACAGCATTATTATATGTAAATAATGTTATAAAAGTATTTGTGTATGAAGGTTAATTCCTATATTTACATTAACTTTATATATTTTATTTTGTATATTAATTACAAATTACAAATTTCTGTCTCCGATCATTACCTTATTTTCCTTTTAACCTATTCCTACCTGACGGGATTTAGCTTTAAATCTCCCCGTGGTTTTCGTTGGACAAGGATTAGTAAAAATATTTCAAATAATAAAAAAAAAATTATGTCGTTCACTATAACAAAAAAAAAAAAAAAAAAGGAGGCGTGGTCAGTGGGTGGGTGGGTGGTGACTAGGATGAACTCTTTTATATTTTATAATATTCAGTAAACATAAAAACATAATTTCTTGCAGCAAAAAATCATATAACTGAAATATACACAAAATCACTCTTTGAAAAAAATGCTTTTTTAAAAAAATCGTAAAAAAATTATTTTTATATCTTGCAAGCTGAAACCTATATCAATGTAAAGAACAAAGTTTGGAGTAATATATATAAAAAAATAAGAAAAATTAAAATACCACTTTTTGAAAAAATCGCATTTGAAAATCGCAAAATTCAAACATTTTTCAAAAATGGCTAACTTTGAAGCTCCCGCGTAATTCTGTTACCGCAGACAAAAAATGTTTGTTAATTGTTTTGAGATAGTTATATTGTCATGTATTTATGAAATTTGTTTCATTTCAAAATTCGAAGTGGTTCAGGAGAAAAAGCTATATTTCTATAGCCAAAAGTTGCGACTTTGGGCCATATTAATCGATTTTTCCTGTACAATCGATTAGAGTGTAATCGATATTTTTGATGCCAGTCGATACATTGAATATTGTAGTATATGAAAAAAATATAAACTGATTATATAAATTATAATATTTATTTTTTATTAAATTAGTCCTATGAAGCTTTTCTATTTTGAATTTCGCGCCCTAAAATTAGAGTTTTGATTGGATCAACCTAAAACTCGAAATTTATCATATTTAGGGGCCCCGCTACAAAATATATTAATTTCATGAAATTCCATAGGGGGGTGTTATTTTGTGCGTTTTGAAAAAATGCAAGCCATATATATATATATATAAACAGTGATTATATTAAAAAACAAAAAGTATGCGAAGTTGGATCATAGTTTGCATTCTTATAAATTTATTGTAAAATTTTTAGTTCATAAAAGCCTTAAGGTTTGTCGCCATCTGAAGCAGTTAGGCTAGCTATTAATTTGCATACAAAAATGTTGATATGCAAATCTTTTTAAAGAAATTATTATAATATTTAAGAAACAATAGTTTCCTTTATTATTGACTGCTGATAGAATTACAGGTACTTTTTATTACGTAGAATGAGTTTATCTTATAATTATCAATATTATTTCATAATAATTATCATAATTATCAATGATTGTAACTATCTAATATTACATTTATGAACTATTACGCAAACATGTGAATAACAATATACCACCTAGTACACAACGGCTTAGAGTGCTTGATTGTCCAAATGTGTATTCGTATAAATTTCATTTGACAATTTATAAGATAGAATAATTGATAAAATTAATTATTATAAAGGATAATAAAAAATAATATTATTATAAATATATTTAAATAATATAACTCACTTTATTAATATAATGCAAAAAGATTAGAGTAAATACTGCTCTAAAGTTCAAGTTCCAACTCACAGCGATTGCTCAGGCTGCCTAGCAAAACTAATCTGTCCCGTCAAAGCCCCAACTCTGAGCTTTTATAAGCTCTCACAGCTGATGGCTGTTTTCACTTTCGATATTTGCGCAATCGCAAATATCTACACCCGCGCACGGCATCGGATAGCAGGCGCTGGGTGCTTCTTGGATGGTCTTTATGACCGCCGAGTGCAGTGCCCTACCGCCGCTGACTGGACCTCCTCTCAGTTGGCATCAAAAGCCAGACCTGCCGGCGCGGAGAGTTTATAGCAGTAACAAAGTGTTATAAAAATTGCACTTTACTTTAAAAGTAAAATGTACAGAAAAACCAAAAGTTCTTGAAATAAAGATAAACTTGTCATAAAGTGAAATATACAATAATGTCAACATATACAATGTGTCGCGTCTGCAGGTGGTAAGACAAAAAGTTTACCGCCACATGTGTATATTACTGAAAAAGCATAAAAGGAGAAATTTTCCACAATGTTATTCATGTAATATACGTTCAATTATAATAATACGTGCAAATAATTATAACATATAATTAAAAAATAAAATTATGATATGCAAATTAGTTTTTATATTATTTAAAATAGTTAAATAAAATCGGTTAGCCCCAAGGGGTAAACTACCACCTTACTTGTGTGGGTGATAAATTATTAACTTTTAACTGTGAGTTTTGACTTTGGCGTGTCAAGTTACTCTACGTTTCAACGTTCGTTGTGTCCTTATACGAGAATTTGAATTTCAGGGGTTACCTACTCCTAAACTCGACTTGGGGTTATTATTTAAATTTTAACTTTCATTTTGTAATTGGGGTTTCCAGTTATCCAGGTCTTCACTTTCGTATTATTCCGATATGGTAACTTGAATTTTAGGGGTAAACTACCCCTTCACTTGTGTGGGGGTGAAATAAATAACTTTTAACTGTAATTTTGTCTATGGCGTGTCAAGTTACCCAAATTTCTACGTTCATTGTGGCCAGGTACGAGAACTTTAATTTCAGTGGCAAACTACTCTAAAACCCGTGAGGGAGTAAAATTAAAACCTTATATTTGCCCCCACTCTCTTTTGCGCTTTCAGTTACTCCGGACAAAATACTTCATTTTTCCAGATTGAATGATTCTATTTTTGTACGCTACTGGCACCCTTATGTTCAGGGGTGGCTCTCTTTAATCTTCAGGGTTCAATTTTTCAATTTTGTTATTTATGTCCCTGTTTGGGTAAGTAACACCTGTAACTTTGTTGGTTGTGTTAAAATCGGAGAACTTATATATATATAAAAAAAAATAACTGAAGAGGTAATGTTGCAGTTGGTGTCTTTACAATTCACCCCTGGAAGGGGTAAAATTTATAAGCGAAGATAAAAATAGTGGTATAGTAGGAACATGTACATTTATTCTATCAACGGGTGGCAGTTTTTTAAAAAGCTTATTCTTATTTATAAACGGAGATATTAAATAATAATTTATTCCGCTAATTCCAAAGTACTCACTATCTAAAATGGCAAATGCAAAAAAGGATCACTACAGCCCTTGATAGAAGGCTGAAAATTGTCGATTAAATTTACAGTTTTCAGTCAAATGTTTTTAAATTATTACCACAAATAGATATTTGTATGCTTTATCAGAATATGTATTTAAAACTACCTTTTAATAATGCTTCCCTTGTCTAATGTAAGGACGGATATAAATATATTGATCTGTTTCGAAAATTAGCGATTAAATTTAAAACTACAAAGTTTTTGAAAGCTCAAAACCTATAGAAATAAAAAGACCGGAAGATTTTTTACCATTAAATTATTAGAAAATTCTATCGAGAAACCTAATGTCATTCAATATTCTTTTCTGCAATCTTCTTGGCATCTTTAATTTTTACTATATTTTATTTTGCGTTTACAGTTATGAGGATAATAATAAATGTATTATTATTATAATTATTTTATCAGCAACTTTTTAACATATAGGAAATATATATAAGAATATAAAATACTCACGTAAGGCGTTGGACAGTATGGACACGAAGATATACAAACTGTGTCATTATCAGTGCTCAAAGTAGTCGTCAAAGCTATCTCACTAATCGGGTCAGACAGAATGATTGTATAAGAAGTTTCAGTGCTAATCTCTGAAGTAGTAGTCACACTTGTAATTGGCGTTGCTAAAGTCATCACAGTGTTAACTGTAGTTGTTATCGTAGGCGTAGTCGTACTTGATAAAGGCGATGTTTCTACTTCTTCAACATCATCTTCTTCTTCCTAATAAGAAAACATAGTATCATATAACTAGAATGAAATAAAGGAAGGGAGGGAGGGAGGGAGGGAGGGAGGGAGGGAGGGAGGGAGGGAGGGAGGGAGGGAGGGAGGGAGGGAGGGAGGGAGGGAGGGAGGGAGGGAGGGAGGGAGGGAGGGAGGGAGGGAGGGAGGGAGGGAGGGAGGGAGGGAGGGAGGGAGGGAGGGAGGGAGGGAGGGAGGGAGGGAGGGAGGGAGGGAGGGAGGGAGGGAGGGAGGGAGGGAGGGAGGGAGGGAGGGAGGGAGGGAGGGAGGGAGGGAGGGAGGAAAGGAGGGAGAAAAGGAGGGAGGGAAAAATTACCTCTTCATCTTCAGCTGGTGTTGTAGTTCTTTTTTTTATTTTTTCAGGTTTTTTCGTTTTCTCCTTATTTTTCTTTTTTGGGGTTTCTTTGTCCTTGACAATTTGTCCTTATTACTTGTCTTGCCAGCTTTTGTGGTTGTGTAAAATGCCACAAACATATCGTCCTTTTTTACAGCCTGTTTACAATACGATATAAAATTGTGATTATGCAACTTTTAATACAAAAATATGTAAAAACAATTTTCCTTATTATCTTTTTTCATGTTACTCCTTACTTTTTTAAGAATAAATTAATGAAGCCAAAAAAATTCAGATAATATAAGTTATTATAAAATGCTTCTTTATTTAACACTACTAAAACTTATTACTAAATGCAATTAAATTTACTTTAGAAATTTAAAGTACCATTTTCTTCTTACTGCACCGTTTTGTGCCGCAGCATGTACTAATAAGATGTCGTCTCTTGGAGGTGTCGCGGATCAATCTACTCTGCACTGCTGTCTGGGAATCTGATGAAGAGGAAGATTGAGTAAGAGTATGACAATTTAAACATGACTGTCTAAAAGATTTCTTAGTTTTCCTGACTTAATGGCTCCTTGCAATTATTACTTGATTAAAATTTTAGTAAAATAGTTAAAAGACTTCTGTATATATTATTATACTGATGATTGATTTATAAATTTGTTTTTATATCAATAAAGCTTTCCAGTAAAACTTGACAACGTTGCAAAAATTACCTTTAAATTATGGCAACGTTGGTACTGAGAGACAGAAAACCTTATATAGGATTCCGGCTTACAAAATTCATGAAAATATTACGGCCATTACAGAGAAACTTTATACGCTACGGCCTTTTAAATTTGCAGACTTAGTAAAAAACACCTCCACCAACTTTAAATTAAGTGTTCATTAATTAAATCCGTATTCAACCCCTGACCGATTCTGACCGTTTATGGGAAATGAAAAGTGCCATAAAAAAGAAAGTAAATAATATAAGTTATGCAATAATTTGCTTTTTAAAACTAATAAATAGGTGTTAGCAAACTTGTTAGTCACAGGAAACTTCATTAAATATGTCAATATCCAATCTACCCCAATTGGTGTGATTCATTCTTGGTACTTAAATGCTCGATTTTAAGAGAACATAAGGCTATTCGGTGGTAATTAACAAGAAAAATTCATTGATTAGAAAATAGGATGTTTTTAAAGTGTTTCAACATTATGAGCTATACAAGAATCAACATGTTAAGTTACCCCACAATATCCATTTATTCCATCAAAGGTGAGCAAGTAATTTCCTGAGGTGAAAACAACCCAATTAAGGTGAGGTGGGGTATTCACATATTTACTTAACTTACCTGTGGCTAAAAAGTTGGCTTACACCTGTCCTGTGAGTTTTAAAAAGAAAACTCAAGTGTAACTTTGGTTGAATACTAGCCATTTTATGGCTGTTTTTATTCCCCTGTATCGATGGTTACGGGTTAAATACGTGTTTATTAATGAGTATGCAAATTTTTAAGAACATAGAGTAATAATTTAACTCTGTAAGGCCATAATATTTTCATTTAATTCTTAAGTTATAGTCCTATAACAAGATTTCTTGCCAAAAGTACCATTATTGTCACATTGCTAACGTTACTTTTGAAACTTTGCCAAGTTTGACTGACAGGTCTCATTTATTGATATAATATTAATTTTGATTTAACAAGATTAAATGGTTTCTTATTGTTTGATTTTATAATTAATGGAACTATTAAGTTATTAATTTTGGAAGTGATGCTATAATAAAAACAATAAATGATTTACCTGAATCTAATTGCAAATCCCCTTCAACTATTTGCGACCACTAAAAATTTTATATTTACTTAAAAGTAAGACAATATATCATAATCACCATATTATTACACAATAGTTTGTTTTCCAAATTTTTATAAATTTACAATTTCAAATTTTTCAATTAAAAGAGCATTTGTAGTAAAAAGATATTAAAATAGTGTGCAACTTTAACTCATTTTGCTTTCAAACTTCAAATTCCTCAGCTTCTTTAACTTAAATTTTACATTTCCCTTACATCATTACTGCAATATTTCTTTTAAAACATCTTTTACAATATATATTAATAATTAGCATTTTTTTATTAGTAAACTAAAATTGATTTGACATATTTAGTTAATTTACTTTTTATTCTTTGCAAAGGCATAGAAAATAATATAATCTGTTATGAACTTAAATTAGAGCTGTAAAAAACTCAAAACTTTTAGCCCAGATTGAAAATTTTTAGCCCAGTTTGATTTGAAAGCCGAGTTTAGCTTTGATTTGAGCTTGAACTCGGAAAACGAGCAGAAGCTAGGAAAGATCGATATTTGAGCCGAAGTTTGAAAACGAGCTTTCGAGCCTAGAAAAAAAAACTCGATCTTCTTTACAAAAAAAAGGTTTTTGAAGGGTAAAAAACATAAATAAAATAAATTTTAATAATATTTGAAACAGCTTATTTTGCATGACAGAATATTAAAAACCCCATTTAAAAAAATTATAACCTTTTTTTCCTCTCTTTCTGCAACATTTTTCCTTTAGCTTGATTTACTTTCAAAAGCAGGTTTTTTACGAGTCTTTCAAAATAAAAAAACCTGGGTTAACTATTTTCAAAATAAAACGAGCACTCAAAGTTTTTGGCCCGGGCGGTGCTCATACTGGTTTAAATTTACTGCTCTTATTTAAAAATTTTATATTTTCTTGGTATGTTATAATAAATCTATGTTTAAACATGTATTATGTTGCTTAATTAATTAGCTAAGCATAAATATTTTCAATTTTCCTCAATAACTACTAATATTTTATACTAGTATTAAATAAAATAATACTTTACTTCTTTTACGCTTTTTGTTGGCTTAAATTTTTGTTAAAGCTCAATTAATAAAAAAAATAAATCGTTTACTTTTCTAGATTTTTTATAATGTAGCTATAAAAAATGTTACTTACAGATACCGTGTGCATTAAAACACAAGAGTAAACAAAAAGTAATTTCATAATCATATCTTCTACCTGAAATATATTTAATGTTGATGAAGACATAAATAACACAATTTCATATTTTATATTTCTTAAATAAGTTATACATATCCATGTTGTAGCTGGAAAAAGAAAGTTTTTATTTTTTGAGGTATACTTACTTTAACGAGATTGTACTTATCAGTTGAGCTACAGAAACGTAAACCTATACGTTTCGTTACAACGGATAAAATAATTCTTTATCTATTTCTCTTTGTAGATAGGATTTTCCTGTTGAAAAAATAAATTATGATTCGTAAAAGTAAGCTAAGCTACAAAAAGAAAGAGCATAAAGTGTCTGCAGTAGCCATGATATTGTAAAATATATATTATCATCTCTATTGCGTCAAAATATTACAAGTGAATTTATCACGAGTGCGTCAAACGTTCCATCTGACAATATTAACCTTATGTAGATGGAACGTTTTGAGAGCTCGTTGTAGTTTCACTTGATATATTTTGACGAAATAGAGACGATATATGGTATATGAAATATTTAATACTACAGGGTGTCCATAAAGTCCTGACCCTTATTTTGACGTTAATTGAACACACAAAGATTAACATAATATAGACTTTTTATATATCAAATATAAAGCTTAACATTTTCCAATTTTATCAATCAAAACGAGAATAAAAACGGATACGTGGTTCATTTTTTACATTGCAAACCAGCAAAAGTGAGAAATCACCGTCTGTTTCGCACTTTGCGACACCTGCACATCTAAATAACACACACAGATTCAAACTTTCTGAGCTGTGACAAGACTTTTTGAACCATGATCTCGAGGTTTCTCAACATGAGCTCCATTGGTAGCACGACACATGTCCAGGCGAACCTCCAGCTTGCGCCAAACGTTTTGCAGCATCTGCGGAGTGATGGAGTGAATGGTGGCAGTGATGCGCTGCTTCAGCTCTTGCACGTCTCGCACTGCCGTCCTGAAAACCTTGTCCTTGACGTAACCCTAAAGGAAGAAGTCTGGGGGGGGGGGGAGTAAGATCAGGTGACCTGGGAGCCCATACCATGAGTCCATTTTGACCTAGCTACCTTCCTGGGAACACCTGGTTCCTTGGCAAATCTTCAGGTTTCAGATGATAGAGCAAGGTGATCTTGTAAGGAAAGTTCTTGATTTGTTTATGTGTTAATTTGTGCACAGTTGTCCGAGGCACGTCTTATTAAATACTGGCGCGTCTTATTGATTGTGTAGGGCTGTTTTTAAAAGCTTCTAGGACTCGACCTCGATCAACATTAGAAACAGACGGACGGCCACTACGGTGTTTGTCTTTGACTGTTCCGGTTTCTTTAAACTTCGCGACCAACGTAAGATTGATTTTTCACCTGGAGTTTGATATGTTTCAACGTGATAAAAACTTCTTATTACGGCAGAAGCAGACCCATAAGATTGGTACCATAACACACACTGTGCTTTCTGTTGATCTGTAAACATTTTGCGCCATAAAAGTTAAAGAAAATTTGAATTATAACTGAAAATGTAACACTTTTCGCCATATAGCGTCTAATAAATGAACCACGTATCTGATTTTATTCTCGTTTGAATTAATAAAATTGGAAAATGTTAAGCTTTAAATTGGTATATAAAATGTCTGTATTTTGTTAAACCTTGTGTCTTTTATTAATGTCTAAACTAGGGACAGGACTTTATGCACACCCTGTATAATAAAATAATTTTGATTATTTACATATATAACAAGCAACGTTTTTTGCATTTATAATTTAAAATTTATTTTCTCAATTCTAGACAGGACAAAGCATCATAATTTTTTTTAACTAACGTTAATATTAATTTTTCTATTATGATTTGAAATAATAATATGATAATTTTATAAGCGTAAAAATTATTTTCTTTAAATAAATTTAATTAATTGTACATATGTAACTTGAAATCACAATAGAAATGTTTAAGATGATGGCTTCACGTAGAACACTAATAACTTGCTCTGCTAGAACTGCTAGAACTTGCACTGCTAGACATCAATACACGTATCTGTCAATAATATACATCTTTTAAGCTGATTTACCAGTGACACACGTAAACCAAATTGCTAAAAACACTGAAACAAACTGAAAGCAGCAAATCTTTCAGTAGGACAAAATATTTTCAATTCTGTATAAATAAATATGATGAACACTTAAATAAATACTACTCTCAAGGTAAATTTGACTTTATTTGTGGTAAAGGGTTTTCCAATAAGTTGGAAAGCAATTGACAGGTGTCGATCAGGCGTGAATTCCCTAACAATGAATTTTCATATTGAATGCTTTTTACATACATATAGTTAAATATACAAAAAAGTGAAGGTCGTACTTGATATTTTCTTTGTTGACTACAGGATATCATGTTTTTCAATGACTTCTTATAGTATGTATATATATAACGGTTTTTTTAAATATAATCTATAACAAATAAAAAATATAAATTAATTCATATATTATTATTTAACATTCATTTTTTGAAGTTCGAAATTGTTGCACGTTTTAATGATTTAGAAAACAGATTAAGACTGACTTAACAGAAACATTATGGAAAATATTTATACCATCTTTTTATATTTTAGCATACATAAATTTATTTATGATTATTATTATACAATATGGAATCAATGTCAATAAAACGAGCAAGACTGTTGACATAGAGCTGGATAAAATTAAAACTTTATTGATAAATTTCCATATATATTGGTTAAAGCTAACAGTTGTTGTAGATTTAATTTAAGAGCAGTTATCTATTAAAAACCAAACATGTGACAAAAAATCATAAATAGGAACTGCTTGGGCTAAAAAATTATTATGAAAATGTTAAGTATCAAAAATAATGTATTATAATTTTAAAAAAAATTGTCATCTTTTTACCCAAAACGATAAATATTCTGCTATAAGAAATTAAGGTCAAGTTGAAATAACTTAACCTACAGTTAGAGATACATTAAAATAAGTTATATCAAAAATTTAGAAAAATTTAAGTTACCATGTTAGATTTAAGGACTTTAAACCCATGAGAGCCCATGTTAATTTCAGTATCTTTCTTATTTAATGAGTTCAGGTTCTTCAAATTTTAGAATAGGTAGCTGTTACTTATATTGTACAAATAGCTTCATTAAGTGTTTTTTTTTTAAGATCTAAACCATCCATATACATTCCTTTATCTTAATTTTTTGCTTATTCTGGTCCTTAGATAAGCACGTTTGAATTAACATTTGTTTAGTAGTTAGCAAAGGTCTATGATAAGTATTGCTGAAATAGTTGTAGAAAAATAATAGAAATATGATGACATTGATTTGATTTTAGGGTGTAAGTAGGCAGCGTATAGAGAGTTAAAATTCCTTAAATCAATACCTAAAAATAATAATTATATAAGTATAATTCTTAACACTATTTTTGCTAACTATTTTACCAATTTTCAGGGTGTCCACAAACTCTAAGGATGTTTAGACATTAATAAAACACATAAAGCTCAACACAAAACATACTTTTTTTACAGCAAATTAAAGCTTGAAATATTACAATTTTGAAAATTAAAAATTAGGTGCAATCCTATAAATAAAAATTTTGACGCATCAAAAACCGTAACAGAAAAAAAAAAACGTCTTGGGCACCTTTTTACGATGACAGGTTGCATCATCTGAGAAAACACACACGCAAAATTTTTTTTTGTAAGATCTTGCACAAGATTTGTTTAAGGTTACGTCAAAGACTCACCTCATGTGCCCCATTGGAAGCATTGCACAAGTCGAAATGAATCTCCAGCTCGTGCCACACGATGCAGTGTGTCTGCGGAAGGATAACCTGTGATACGCTGCTTCTTGTCTCGTACGTCATGAACTTTCTGGAAGAACAGGTCCTAGACGCCACCTCAAAGATAAAAATTGGTTGGCATGATACTAGGTATATATATCAGAAATGACATCACACAGGTAAATTGTGTATTTTTGTGGTACTCTAAACCGACACAACATACAGATTTGGTACACTAAATCATCCATACCGATCTCGTTGGTATAAGGTGGTTGTTTTATGCGCCGTACAGTTTTGTGATTGGCCCGTCCAAGAGCAAACTATCAACTGGGACAACTACCCAAGGATTACTTGGGACAACTACTTGAGGATTACGCTATTTCTCATCTCCTGCAGACTCGGGTGGTGTGGGGTTACGAGCACATTTTACAGCAGTATAGAGCATCGCCAAAATGGGCGCACAATGTCAGAGACTTGCTGGATGAAGTGTTTCTAGGCAGGTGGCTAGGTCTTCGTGGACGTATCTGGGCACACAGATCTTTTGATCTTACGCTACAAGAACCAGGTTATACGAAAGTTCGTGAATAAAAGCAACGTATCTCCACCGCTACACAAGCCATAACTACCCAGACACCCCGTGTGACGTGAGCTAGAGGTTCGTATCGATGTGTGTCGTGCTAATAATGGGACTCATTTGGAGATTCCTTGATTTAAGATTTAATACTACAGAAAACTCGTGTGAGAAATTTAAAATTTTGAATCTGTATCTGTTGTTTTAGATGATGCAAACGTTAAAATGCGCAAAGCGGTTGTTAATATATCTTTTTGTGTAGCTTTTGATGAAGCACGATTAGAAACCTTTTAATTGCATTTAAGTTTTGTTTTCTAAAATTCTTATATTTGAAGCTTTAATTTCAAGTTAAAAAAGGTAATTTTATGTTGAGCTTTATGTTAATTTATTAATGTCAAAACGTCCTCAGAGACTTTATGGATATCTTTTATATACGGTACAATGGATGCTATAATAGTTGCTAACGTACAACTTTTGTTATATACTTCAATTTAATAGTTAGGGAGTTGCTACTGAACAAAACAACGTCTGGAATATTGAAATGATCGACCAATGAGAATTAGAAGTGTCAAATTTTGTGAACAAAATTAGTGATGTATTGAGACACCTGCTTATTACCTCTCGTGATTCAGGTAGCCAAAACAAGCAAGCAGGAGAAAGAAAACAGAGCAGATCACAAAAATGGAGAGTAAAAGAGAGAAAGAGAGATATGCAGCGAAATGTTTCATTGAGGTGATAATGGACTTTGTACAATAACCGCTCTCTCTCTTTGTCTGTCTGTCTATTTCACACACACGCACACGCGGATTAGCTTACAAATATTCATCACTCGCAAGCAACGCGCCTTGATTATACTGCTGCATTTTTTTTAAATAATATAAACATAAAAGAAACCATTCTCTCTTGCTCTTCATTTTGTGTGTTCTGCTATTTTTTTTTGCTGCTTGCTTAATATGGCTACCTGCTTAAAAAAAGGTATGAAAGAGTTGTCATAATAAATGCAAATACAATCATGTTCACAAAAATTGATAAGTCTAGTTCTCATTTGTCTATAAATTCAATATTTCCACATCTTGCTCTCTTTAGTAGAAAATACCACTTCTTAGATTATTTGCAAAACGCTGTATTTTTATTAAAGAAACAACAATTAATGTTATTTGGATTCCTCAAGTAAAAATTACTTTTAACGTGACATTATTTTTAAAAAAGCCCACATTTCGTCCCCACTTCTTTGTTCCTGTTAACTAAATTTCCGCAAGCTGTGTAACAGAGCAAACGCATAGTGCTTCAAAATCAGGAAACTTTGTTTTGCATTCTTTAAAAACTTTGCTAGAGGTCATAGTATAAAATCAATTACTTATGTACTAAGGCGGTGTATTTTGTATTGTGTTGTTTTTGTGAACGCAACATACACACGCAAGTCAAAATCTAAGTTTGCAAAATAAATGAATATCATCTACACTTGTGCCCGTTTTATTACAAGCCAATTGTAACTGTAATTGTGTAAAAATTTGTCTACATTAAATACTATTTTAGAGTACTAAATTTCACAAAACTATACATTTTCCTGGTAAAAATTATAATTCAATATACTGTATCGAGAAAAGGTGGCATTTCAGTACTAGTGCAATCTGTGAATTTTTGCACATGTGCATTCTCTGCGCTCTCTTTTTTGAACCATCTTTGTACGCTTATTATGTGCAGATGTGGCATTACTAGGCGTGACGTGGATTGCACATTTGCCAAAACTGAACCCAAGTAGATTGCACAAATACCGAAATGCCGCGTTGCCCTCGATATGTTCTAGATATTTTGTGCATTTAAAGGCAAATATATAGCAATATATATTTAGCTTTAAATAAGTAATTGCTTACTAAATATTTTTGAAAGATTATTTCTTATTCGAATGTTTTGCAATATGTTACAAATTTCTATTTTAATTACTAACAATAAAAGTACGAGAAAACAATGACCTCTCAATATTTACTAGCAAAAGTTATTATTTCTAATCCAAAATCATTTGAAAAATAAAAAAAATCCAAAATCATTAAAAAAGCTAATTTGTGAGCTACATTACCATGACTTGTGGCAAGTATCTGAATTCAGTCGCTTCGAAATTTGAATGTCATAAAAATTCAATAGTAATTACCTGCGAATTATATTACACTAAAAATTTGCTAAACAAATTTGAAAAAAAAAGTTTTATATATATATATATCGTCCTGGTCGCGGCAAACCACCGTATCTCCATTGATCAAAATTTTCATAAAACGCGTATCTCCAGTGATCAAAATTTTCATAAAACGCGTATCTGCAGTGATCAAAATATTGATAAAACGCGTATCTCCAGTGATCAGAATATTGAAAAAGCGCGTATCTCCAGTGATCAAAATATTAAAAAATACCGTATCTCCAGTGATCAAAGTTTTTCATTTTAGAGCGTATCTCCAGTGATCAGCTTTGTTTAGAACGTATCTCCAGTGATCAGCTATTTTAATTTAGAGCGTATCTCCGTTTATCATTATAATATATGGAGTTTTCAGTATTCAATTGTTTTAACTTGTTTTTATTAATTTTTTAAAGATATTTTGACGGCTAAATAGCTAAATATTGATATAAATATTGCAAAATTTAAGTTTATTTTAATTTACGGCTGACTGCGCTATCTCGAGATCTATTATGGTCGTACTAGTTCTAAAATCATTTAATAATTTTAATTTCAAAGTGACGCAAATATTCAGCATTGGCGATTTTTGGCAATCTGACTGTTAAAATCGACTTAGACACGTATTCTTTGATATATCTGTGAGCGAAAACAATTTTTTTCAATTTTTCACCAAAACCATCTATTTGACACGGTTCGACGTTGAAGCATAGGTTATCTCCATATTTTGGCAAGTTATTGCGGCAGTTCAACCAAATTTTTATACAAGATGGTGCTCTGGGCCTTGTAAGTGTCCACGTTGAAAAATTCACGATTTTAATTTATTTTCTAAATTTTAGCGCCCCTTGAAATGTTTCGGCGTTTTCGGCAGTAACTCGGCGCCGAATCAACATAAAGTCCATCTGATTGTTGGAAATGGACGGCAATATTAATATCTAACAACGTTACAAGTTTTTTGAATTTCAAATCATGCAAACGTAAGATACTAGCAAAACATCGATCTATTTTAGAAAAATGGTCCGATAATCAAGGGGTAACCCTTGCTTTTTTTTCATGAAAATACTTTTTTCCGATATATGTAATGTTAATGCCTACATTGATTAAAAAAGACTTGATTATTACGAAAATGGAATTGCGGGGCTTCAGATTTTATCATCAGCTAACCTAAGACCCTAAAACCAGCATTTTTCTTACTTTTTCGATGAACAGCCGTATGTTAGAGCTATTTAGGGGTGGATGCGAGTGACTTATTTAAACAAAAACAGCTTTGCGTAATAACTGAAAGGAATAGACCAGAGAAAATCAAAAGCATTTATATCTCATAACACTAACTCACATTTTAATAATCACATAATAATAATTTAGTGTTTGTCTCAAAGCCGATTTATGCAACCCTCACAACATTTTCATACTAATTTTTGTATGTTTGTGGCTTCAAAAACATGAATAGTAACTTAAATTGCATACTTTACATTCTTTTTACGCTCTCTCGTAGGGCCACATTAACTTATAAGAATTGTCAACAGTTTTAAATGTCCCATTTCGTGTTTATTCTTTAAAAAGCACAACATGTTGTTTTATTTAGTCTATAACTTTAAGAAAAAATCGATTAAACTTTTCAAACAACGCGAGGCAACATTTTTGAGCGATGTTTTTTAAATTTGAAATAGGGGTTATATGGGTATTTATCTGAGCAATATGGATCGAAGGTATGTTGGCGCACAATATATAGCCTTGCTTGGTGTTTATATTATAAGTTTATATAAAGTAACCCTCATCCACCCCTAAATAGCTCTAACATACGGCTGTTCATCGAAAAAGTAAGAAAAATGCTGGTTTTAGGGTCTTAGGTTGGCTGATAATAAAATCTGAAGCCCCGCTATTCCATTTTCGTAATTAGCAAGTCCTATTTAATCAATGTAGGCATTAACATTACATATATCGGACAAAAAGTATTTTCATTAAAAAAAGCAAGGGTTACCCCTTGATTATCTGGCCATTTTTCTAAAATAGATCGATGTTTTGCTAGTATATTACGTTTGCAAGAATTGAAATTCAAAAAACTTGTAACCTTGTTAGATATTAATATTGCCGTCCATTTCCAACAATCAGATCGACTTTATGTTGATTCGGCGCCGAGTTACTGCCGAAAACGCCGAAACATTTCAAGGGGCGCTAAAATTTAGAAAATAAATTAAAATCGTGAATTTTTCAACGTGGAAACCTACAAGGCCCAGAGCTCTATCTTGTATAAAAATTTAGTTGAACTGCCGCAATAACTTGCCAAAATATGGGGATAACCTATGCTTCAACGTCGAGCCGTGTCGAATAGATGGTTTTGGTGAAAAATTGAAAAAAATTGTTTTCGCTCACAGATATATCAAAGAATACGTGTGTAAGTCGATTTTAGCAGTCAGATTGCCAAAAATCGCCAATGCTGAATATTGGCGTCACTTTGAAATTAAAATTATTAAATGATTTTAGAACTAGTACGACCATATTAGATCGCGAGATAGCGCAGTCAGCCGTAAATTAAAATAAACTTAAATTTTGCAATATTTATATCAATATTTAGCTATTTAGCCGTCAAGATATCTTTAAAAAATAATTAAAACAAGTTAAAACAATTAAATACTGAAAACTCCATATATTATAATGATAAATGGAGATACGCTCTAAAATAAAATAGCTGATCACTGGAGATACGCTCTAAACAAAGCTGATCACTGGAGATACGCTCTAAAATGAAAAACTTTGATCACTGGAGATACGTTATTTTTTAATATTTTGATCCCTGGAGATACGCGTTTTATTAATATTTTAATCACTGGAGATACGCGTTTTATGAAAATTTTGATCACTGGAGATACGCGTTTTATAAAAATTTTGATCAATGGAGATACGGTGGTTTGCCGCGACCAGGACGATATATATATATATATATATATATATATATATATATATATATATATATATATATATATATATATATATATATATATATATATGATAAAAATTCATTGTATTCTTACCTTCTATAAGACCCTGGGCTTTCAATCGCTGCTTGTTTTGACGATAAAAAATAACACAAAACACCATAAAAAATTATCACTGATATATAAGTTAATAAAAAGACTCAATTCACAGTTTTTAAAAAAATTATATATACATAGCTATGTTATATTTACACCAATTGTAACGTTTTCGAGTGCGTATGTAGAAACATACAGTGTCTGCACTCTTCTTCTGCTTACTGACTCTTGCTCACGAGGCACGCCGACCTCCGCAACGGGGGGAATGGCTTGTCCTCGTCAAGTGTTATTTTATTGTTTACATTTTCACCTTCACGATCACGTGGTACAGTCTTTTTACATGAATCTATAAGTGGAATCCAAATAGGCGGCAAATCAAAACTAGGTTGACTGATTGTTTCATTATTTCTTCTTGACATTTCTATTGCTTCTAATATTTTTCTTTTTTTATAATGACTTTCTCTTCCTATCACCTTTGTTTTCTCCCATTGCATTTGATGGCTGTTCTCCAGTGCATGATCTACAAGTTTTGAATATCCTGTATCTCTTTTCTCTATTTTTTGCCTGTGTTCATTCACCCTGATGTCCAAAGGACGACCTGTTTCTCCGATGTATTGTAACATGTGTCCTTGGGGTGGACAATGTTAGGGATCGAAAGAATTATTTTACAACCACATTATTTAGAAATAAGAGTAATTTGGTTTATTAATTGAATAATTAATATGAATAGTTCTACATTATAATTATTTAAAAGATCAAAAGAGGTATATAATAAGTTTACAATACTTACATACGTGCAGATGTAACAATCGAATGAGATTGAAGTTGTAGTTAAGTTCACTCTCTGTCTCCCTTCACATTGTTACATTGCAGGTATGTCCTTTTATAGTAAAGTGATAACAATAATCAAGTGTGTAAAAGTACAGCGGCAAAGCCGAGCCGCTGGCCTGATGTTATACTGTGAGGCCGGTGAGCCATCGGGATTGTCTTCGATAAGACAGTGGCTGAACTGGCGGGCAGTCGTCACCCATGCGAAACATATGATTAAGTCATATAAGTAGCAATATGTGACAACCCCCCTCCGCGAAAAAATTCTCACCGGAATTTTTAAATTTAAGAAAGATTAAATTATGTTATAAAATATAGAAAAAAAATTGAAGTTATTAAAAATCACTTGATTATTTAACATTACAAAAAAGTCAAAAACTCTATTTTTCATATTATATAATTAAGATTAGTTACATAGTAAAATTTCCATAACAATTACATTAAGCAAAGAATAAAATTTGAAGAAATTATATGACGTTAACAAAGGAAATAAAAACTATTTATCATAAATTTTGTATACATGTGTTGAGAAAAAAAAACATGCAGTAAGGTGAAAAAAAATCATACTTATAACAAAATTAAAAACGAGTTTTTTTTTAAGAAAAAATAAAAATTTAAAATTAATAATTATTTGGATAATTAATATTATATTTGAATTTGAAAAGAAAATTAACTTGAATTGCATATATAAATAAAATAAAAATTAAATTCAAAATAAAATATAATATTGTACATTTACAGTAAAAACTGTAAAAAAAAACAAAACATGAAAATGCTATGTAAACTGTACATTTTTTTTTTTTTTTTTGAACTTGTTAAGTCAACGTTGTATAAGATGTGTAAATATATTATTATTATTATATTTTTTTTTCAATTTGAGAAAAGAACTTTATCAATGAGAGGACACATTAGCACTGAGGAGGGGAGAACAATTTATACATTTTGTGTAAATTTTCATTGCACTTTTTTTTTTTTTTTTTTTTTTTTTTATGAAGCAATATGCGGGCAACGATGTTTTGTAATTGTGAAACAAAATGCATCTCGTAAGTGGTGTGACTTGACACCTGCACCGCGTAGTTTCCAATGTGCAACCATTGTACTTCTCCCTCCTCCCTTATTCAGAGCCAATGGACCTGCAAACATTGATCAGCATCAGTCAAATGTAAAAAAAAATCAGGAGGAAAAAAAATGTACAAAATAAAGAGCATATTAGAATATATAACTTGATTATTTTGAAAAATTATATTTAATAATGTGCATTATTATTATATATTTGCTTTAAAAAGTAACTAACAAGCTTAAACATTTTTTTGTAAGGATATATGAGGTTATTATTGTTTATATAATTATTATTATTAACTTAAGGTCAATATTAGTCATAATTAATCATAGATTTTATATAGCTATTTTTACAATTTAAAATTTTATATACTCCCCTTTTAATTTGAAGGATGAATTTAGACGCAGTCACCAATTTGTTGCATCTAGGGTTACACAAGCTTTGCAAGGCTGCTTCTTGCTCCGAGATGTTGATCTCAAAAGTTTGTGTTGAGGCTGAATAGATGCTCTGCAGTTAATCTCTTAGTTGATGTCGTAAATAAATAGGACATATAGTGTAGCTAAATAATGGTTCACGTAACTGTTTTTATAAACAAATCTTCGTATTTGTATAATATAAAAATCATATCGTTGATCACCTTTGTGAACCTTATTGGAGATTGAAGTCAAAATATTCAAAAACTGCAATGTTTATAACCATGACGTTGTCTCTTCTGTTTTCAATGATAGAACTATTAGGATAATTATTATAATGAAAATATATTGTGAAATCCTTATACATATGCGTATAACTAGAAAAATCGTAACAATCTTTTTTTGTAATAATATAACAAAGTAATTAAAAAAAAAAGAAGTAAAAAGGTGTGAGAAAAAAAATACATAAAAGCATTAGATGAAAAATATATTATATATATATATATATATAGAGGAGAGAGAAAGAGAGATATTTTAATTAAATATTTTTAATAATTATTATTATGAATTAATCTGCACTTAAGTGATAAACTCTTTATATACCCAAATACTTATTTTATTTATTGTTAATAAAATTATTCAAATATAAATATTTCAATTAAAACAGGAAACTTAATAATTTTGTAGTGTAAACTGTCTGCATTTCATAATTATTTCAAGTGTATATATATAATATGTACGTACGTTTGAATTGTATAATACTAATATTTTTTTTTTTTCGTTGTATATTTAGTTGCTTAAGACTTTTTTAAAAATTGTTGCGTCGACGTAAAGTTATGTCACTGTTATAGGTATTTAAGAAAAAGTTTTCTTGTCTTTTCAGCATGCTGGCATGCAGCTGCAATAATTATTATCAAAATAATTTATGACTTTCTCATGTATCTATTACAAATATTTGTAATCTTATATCAAAGAACAAATGCAAGTAGCTTGATCAGAACATTTTATGCATAACTGTAGCAAAAGAAAATTTTACAGTGAGCGCAAATAAGCACTGTAAAATTTTTAATTTGTGAGAGTTTAATTATTACAAGATATAAGATGTTATAGAAACGTTGATAATAAAAACTTTGTTTACATTTAATAGTGTAAAAAAATACCTTTGACATAAATGTAAAGATTGTAGTACTACAAAAATATTCATTATTATTTGTTTGTATCTTTATTTATTTTTATATGTTATATTAGTCATATATTTACGTAGTTTTTTTTTTATATATATTTATATATTCATTTATATTCATGTATTTATTTATTTACTTATTTATTTATTTATTTACTTATTTATTTATTTGTTTCCTATTTTTTTATATTTTATGAGAAATGTATTTTGAGACTTTTATTTATTAATTTTTTTTTTTTTGAAAATGTGAGCTATTTTTATATAAAGTAGCTTTGTATCCTCCATTAGAAGCGGTTTGTCATATTATTGTAACGTGAAATAGCGCCTTTGGATTCACGTCTGCGTAAGTTACGACAATCTCGCGTAAAGTGACCAGGGTAAAAACAGTTTTGACAAATTGGTCGACCGTTCGGTGTGTGCTGTTCTCGTGTGTGTGTATTATAGTAATTATTAGGTCTTGTTTCATACCTAGGATTAAAAAATTGCTGGGGCTGTATTTGGTTACAATAATATTCAGTTCGATATTGGGGTGGGTTAAACTGGGGTGGAGAATAATAATTACGATTGTATGAATCATGATAATGAGGAGTGTCATTAAAATTATTGCGTTGTGGAAAATTAATTTGTTCCATTTTCTTATTTAATTCCGAAATTTCGTGAGCTGTAATTTTTAATAATTTTGTTTGCAAAGTTTCATTTTCTGGTTTTAAATTGTGAGCTCGCTCAATGCGTCGATAATTAGCTACAATTTTTTCAGGGTCATCGTTACCCTCCATTAAGAGTAAACTTTGTAAAAATGATGGATTAATGCCATCCAAAATATACCGAGCGATAACAGAACTTTTCATGTCCGGATTAACCTGGGTACAAATTTTTATTAAATCATTGTAATAAGTCTCTATATCCTCGTCAGGACCTTGTACTCGTTTGCGTAACAAATATTCAGCTCGTTCTTGCGATGGTTGAATTTGGAAGTGTTTAATTAAGTTCTCTTTTATGATTGAATATTTTTTTGCAATTTTCCGGCTGCCTATTTTTAAAGTTTTCAAGCCAAGTCGCTGCTGCGCCAACAATAAAAATTGGTAAATATTGAGCTTTTTCTTCGTCAGCCTCCCAATTATTAACGCGACATGCACGCTCGTATGTTTTAAAAAAATCTTCAACGTTTTTTGAATTTTCCCCACTAAAAGTCCCGGGGTGCATTATTATACATTATCGTTATTACCGGATGTCATTTTTTTAATTTTATAATTAATTTCAGGTGAAAGGGGTTTAATTACTGTCCTAGGGGGTGATAGTGGTGTCTCTGTGTTTGTATTTTGAGAATATTCTATTCCGTCTAAAATTGACGAAGATAAATTTGAAAAACTGTTTGAAGTTACGACTGTCGCAGATTCTGAACTATGAGTTTGTTTTCGCGGTGTACGTGGTTTAGTTTCGGAATATGAAAAACTACCTGAACGTTCTCTTAAAACAGTGGGATCAACCCAATCAACAGAAAAATTGGATAAAGTAGCTTGTTTTAATAATTGATCAACTCTAGATTTAGGTGTGCCTGCTCTAACTTTTAATATTATTTGTTTCCTTGCTTTAATTGGAATTGGAATTTTAGTACCTTGCATTTAAAAAAGATACAAGAAAAAGAAATATATATGACGTTAAATAATTGTGAAAAAATTAACTCAAATACTTCATATCGTAAATTATGTGGTTCAGTTTGTAAAATAAACAAATCTATAAATTATATAAATTTTATTTTATTTTATTATTATTATTTATATTTTAAATAATTTTGCAAATTTTATAAAAAAAATGAAAGTAATTTTTGTTAATTTTAAAAGCAAGTAAAAAGTAAAATAAAATTTATGTGAAAAAGTCCATAGAAAATAAATTGAAATTATGTTTTAACGTAAATAAAAAAAAACTGCCGTTTATGAGAAAAATATAAACGGACCGGGTCCTCCACCATCTTGTAACATGTGTCCTGGGGGTGGACAATGTTAGGGATCGAAAGAATTATTTTACAACCACATTATTTAGAAATAAGAGTAATTTGGTTTATTAATTGAATAATTAATATGAATAGTTCTACATTATAATTATTTAAAAGATCAAAAGAGGTATATAATAAGTTTACAATACTTACATACGTGCAGATGTAACAATCGAATGAGATTGAAGTTGTAGTTAAGTTCACTCTCTGTCTCCCTTCACATGGTTACATTGCAGGTATGTCCTTTTATAGTAAAGTGATAACAATAATCAAGTGTGTAATAGTACAGCGGCAAAGCCGAGCCGCTGGCCTGATGTTATACTGTGAGGCCGGTGAGCCATCGGGATTTTCTTTGATAAGACAGTGGCTGAACTGGCGGGCAGTCGTCACCCATGCGAAACATATGATTAAGTCATATAAGTAGCAATATGTGACAGTATTCTTTCTCACATACACAGGGTATAGAATATACTACATCTTTATTCATATTTTTCTTCATGTCTGGTTTTGTACGTGCTAAACTTGATTTTAATGTGTCTCTGGAAGAACAAACAATACGAAAATTGACTCCCTTACCAATACGTTGTATTTTTTCACTCAACCCTTGCATATAGGGGATGCAAATGGTTGCGTCTGGTTTCTTTTCTTCAGTATTGTTTCTTTCTTTGCTGTTTTTATTTATTATTTAATGAATAACATGTGATGGATAATCATTTTCTTTTAAAATGTGTTCTATTTTACTAATTTCTTCATTTATTAGTTTTTTATCATTACAGTGTGTTCTTGCCCTATGTAATAACGTAGCTGCTATACCTGTTTTTGTAGAGTGTGGATGATTTGAATTGAAATTTAGATATCTCCCACTGTCTGTTTCTTTTCGATATACTGAAGTCGTAATTTGGTTTTCTATAGATCTTTTTACCCTTACATCTAAGAAGGGTAGTTCACCCTCTTTCTCATATTTAATTGTGAATTTAATAGTTGCTGCCTGATTATTCATATGATCTAAGAATGATTCAACTGGTACCTCATTTTGTGGCCAAACAATGAACGTATCATCCACGTATCATTTATATATCACTGGCTTTGGTGTGTAAGTTGTTATCGCCCTATTTTCCAGTTTTTCCAGATATATATCACTGAGTGCTGGTGATAATGGGCAGCCCATAGCTAAACCATTCTTTTGTTTATAAAATGATCCATTGAATTAAAAATATGTATTTTTAATGCATAACGTTATTAAATTCAATTTTTCAAACATATATATATATATATATATATATATATATTCATTGAATTGAATTGTATTTAGATAATGTAAAACAAGTAAGAGAGAGAAAATTTCATGATATTTGCAATTATTATGGACCTTAAATTTCTAAAAAAATTTATTCAGTAATCTATAAGCATCAGTCAATTAGTCACATTTTTTTTATGTATAACAGGTTTAGAACTTTATTCAGTCCTTATCAAAAACATGTATTAAAAAACGTTATGTCCATTTTACACTGTGTCTCTCTTTTTTACATTATTAGACAGCTGCTAGTTAATAACAATGCTATTTCAGTAAAGCATGCATGTGCCTTAAATAAAACTTCATAAGGATATACCTTATAAAACACTATATTTTAACTTTTTTTTGTTATTTATTTTTTTTCTATTTTTTTAAACTTTAATATGGCATTGGATTGTCTATATTGAAATAAAATGACACAACAAATTTTGTAAAAGAAAACAGGAAACATACCTGAATGACACAAATCAATTGTACATAAAATCAATTGTCAATGAAAAGCACAACTTCGATTTCACATGAGTTGGTTTTAAAATAAACTTCAATGATAATGCTGAGCAGGTATGTATTAAATGCATAACAAATAAATTTGTTTATTGTTTATCAATATATGATTTCAGGAAAAAAACTTATATTTTGCGATTTACATTTAGATTTATAATAAACTGCTTATAAATTATTTTTAAAACGAGATTAAACTATTTTTTTCTGACTTTCTTTTCTTTTTTCGTTAATTGTAATGTGTTTTTTTTTCTTTATCATCTTTTCATTCACTGTTCATTTCTGTCTGTCTGTCTGTCTGTCTGTCTGTCTGTCTGTCTGTCTGTCTGTCTGTCTGTCTGTCTGTCTGTCTGTCTGTCTGTCTGTCTGTCTGTCTGTCTGTCTGTCTGTCTGTCTGTCTGTCTGTCTGTCTGTCTGTCTGTCTGTCTGTCTGTCTGTCTGTCTGTCTGTCTGTCTGTCTGTCTGTCTGTCTGTCTGTCTGTCTGTCTGTCTGTCTGTCTGTCTGTCTGTCTGTCTGTCTGTCTGTCTGTCTGTTCAAATCTCTGCTTCTGTCTCTCTTTCTCTATTTCTGCTGCTGCTTTCAGCCAACAAAATTATTACGTGTTTCTTTTTACAAATTCACTTACAGATGTTGTATGAGATGAACTTACGTCTCCTGTTTGTTTTCAATTGCATAGTTCTCTACGCAACCGTGGTAAGTTACTTAATTTTTCAATTAAACTAAAAATTGTAAGTTTTGTTATGAATTTCATTACTAATAATTAAAATTAAACTAATTAATAAACACTTTTTAACATAAAATAACAATTATTTGCTTAATTAAAACTAGTATGTGATTTTAAGAAAACCTCTTTAAAAATTAATAAATTAAATATATATAAAACATAATCTAAGCTATATCTAAGACATATCTAAAGACATGTTTTTACATCTAAGGAATATTGAAATGTACTAAAAAATTTTTTTTTTTTTTTGCAGAATGCAATAGTGATAAACAATGACTTTTACAGCAATTCAGGTAAATATAAGTGCATTATTTTATAAACTTTTTATACTTTAAGTATAATTTTATGTTTATGTATATTTTTATACTTTTAACTTAGCTAAATATATAAAAGAAAATAATTAAATAATAAGTAGATTTAAAATTAATTTAAGTTTTTGAATAATGTTCATGTTTTTGGCACCAGAAACACGTCACATACAAACATTCACAGTTCACAATAACACAGACAAAAAAAAAAGTTAATTGGAAATTTAAAAGGTAGCGATTTTTTTTAATAGGCTAGTGTATAAGACAAATAAGTGGCCTTTTTAATTTAAATAAATAAACGTTAACTTTGTTTTAGAAGCACACTCGAGGGTTTCTCGACAAATTGGCAAAAGAAGAATTTACATTAATACGTGCTGCGGAAGGCGCCGCTGTGCAAACCAAAATTCTAACCCTGTAAGTTTTTAAGATATATTTTTCATAAAAGAACAATAATACAATTTTTTTTGAAATATTATAAGAAAAGTTACAGACTTAATCTTTGTTAAAAAAATATTAACGTATAATAGTTAACCAAATATTTTCTTAAAGATTTAACATTAAGTTTACATTAAGTTGTCAGTTGGCAAATCATTGTTAACCGACTTTTTAGAATATTTCTGATATTTTAATGTTGCAAAGATGTAAAACTTGTCAATATTTTTCACTTACACAACAAAGACACTTTTAAAAGCTTGTACACAGTTGTTACTGATTTTTGTAACTTCTTTAAGTTCCTCTTTAATTATAAAAAATATAATAACATTCAATTACTTATATTGATTTTTAAAATGTAATGACACTAACTTATTTTTACTACGCATAAATGTTGTGCAGTTACTTTAACGTTCAAATTTCCTTTTTTTATTTAAAAGGTAAAAAAATAAAAATTGACAAAAAATATATTATAAATATTTTTACTGATGATATATAAATTGATAGATTTAAATCAAATTTATAAAAATGATTTTGAATTACTATAAGTATTGTAAAATCCATATGTTTAGTAGCTTATCTTAAAGTGCTTTAAAAATATAATAAAATAGCGTCGTTATGGTAAAAATTCATTAAAAAGCTAAATAGTTACATTTACTCAGAAATGCTACCAAAAAATACTTAACGAACAGTAGTGAAATAACGTGACGTCATTACTAGTTATGACATTTCTACCAAAGAATATTTTTGGATTTTTTTTGGATTTATTTTGGACTTTACGGTAGTAACCTCTAGCTTAACAAACTTAAGACAAAAACGTGAATAACGTCAAAAATCTTTAAAAAAAATGAAATATATAATAACCGTTGCAATTCCACATTTATTACATTTACTCTCAATGTTTGTTACGTAATTAGTGTTTTTTTCATTTTTTTTTAACGTTTAGAAACGTCATAATCGAAAAATAATAAAATTCTTAAAACTTAGTTAAGATGTGTATAACCAAAAGGTTTATAAAAAAATTGTGTATTTAAACGTACAGGGTGTTTATTTAAGTTTTTACTATTTTAGGGCTGATTTCACAATGTTATTTTTTTACAATTGTAACTTGCTATATACAAAATTAGAGCGTAACAATGGTCACAAAAAAGAGTTATGTCAAGTGGTTTTTATTTTAATCTGTAAGTGGCGTAAGAGCTCATTTTGGAAGAAAAGAACTCTCTATTGCGCCAGATTTAAATGTAAACAAAGGCTGAATTGGGCGAGATGGAGGCACAAATTGGGCACCAAGATCACCAGAACTCACCCCACCTATTTTTTCTTGTGGGAAGTCAAAGACAATGTGTTTAAGACTCCAGTGGAAGATATCCCAGATTTAAAGCGACGCCATCAGGATTACTGATGCTATTGAGTCCCTTATGGCTGAGAGGCTACGCAACGCGTGGCTCGAACTAGTTTCAACTTAACAACTTCCGGCCTACAAATAGTTCCCACGTAGAGAAACTTTAATGTTATTCATTTATCATCAATTTTACCTATGAAAACAAAGTTTATTAGACGTTTCTCTTTTTGTTAGGAAAACGCTGTTTGCCAACTTTTGTTTTTCGAAAATATCACACTTCGTGTGGTTTTGCATCCAGTCAGAAGAAAAATTGACAAATCACGCTTTTTAAATCAGAAAAGAAAATGTCAAAACTTAAGCTTTAATTTGATGTATAATAAGTCTCTTTTTTTCAAGAAACTTCATATTAAAAAAACGGTCCTGAATAAGTCAAAATTTAAATAAACACCATGTGTATTATACTCAAATAACAACTATAAATGTATATCTGGGAAAAAAATATTTAAAATATTGGTGAAGTAAATAAGATAGTAAACTAGATATTTATCAAAAAAGCTAGTTAATTTAGACCAAATTTTGCCAAAGTTTCAATTTTGTTATCAAATAAAAAAGCATAAAATATTAATACTGGTTCGGATAAAAGGGAATAATATTAATAAAATATATAAATATAATTTTGAAATTATTATATTCATGCTAATGCATGTTATTATTAATCTTGTTTATTATTACTTAAAATTTTGTATTGATGTTTAGGGATTAAACCAAATGCCTGATTCTAACAATGACTTTGTAAGTATTTTAGATATTGAGCTCACCATACCACATATATAACATTACACACAATCCACGTGTCTTATATGGTTCATATAACATTAATGAAAAAATAAATGAATAATTTTAAATTAGTATGACATTTGTGTTTATTCCTACCTACCTACCTACCTACCTACCTACCTACCTACCTACCTACCTACCTACCTACCTACCTACCTACCTACCTACCTACCTACCTACCTACCTACCTACCTACCTACCTACCTACCTACCTACCTACCTACCTACCTACCTACCTACCTACCTACCTACCTACCTACCTACCTACCTACCTACCTACCTACCTACCTACCTACCTACCTACCTACCTACCTACCTACCTACCTACCTACCTACCTACCTACCTACCTACCTACCTACCTACCTACCTACCTACCTACCTACCTACCTACCTACCTACCTACCTACCTACCTACCTACCTACCTACCTACCTACCTACCTACCTACCTACCTACCTACCTACCTACCTACCTACCTACCTACCTACCTACCTACCTACCTACCTACCTACCTACCTACCTACCTACCTACCTACCTACCTACCTACCTACCTACCTACCTACCTACCTACCTACCTACCTACCTACCTACCTACCTACCTACCTACCTACCTACCTACCTACCTACCTACCTACCTACCTACCTACCTACCTACCTACCTACCTACCTACCTACCTACCTACCTACCTACCTACCTACCTACCTACCTACCTACCTACCTACCTACCTACCTACCTACCTACCTACCTACCTACCTACCTACCTACCTACCTACCTACCTACCTACCTACCTACCTACCTACCTACCTACCTACCTACCTACCTACCTACCTACCTACCTACCTACCTACCTACCTACCTACCTACCTACCTACCTACCTACCTACCTACCTACCTACCTACCTACCTACCTACCTACCTACCTACCTACCTACCTACCTACCTACCTACCTACCTACCTACCTACCTACCTACCTACCTACCTACCTACCTACCTACCTACCTACCTACCTACCTACCTACCTACCTACCTACCTACCTACCTACCTACCTACCTACCTACCTACCTACCTACCTACCTACCTACCTACCTACCTACCTACCTACCTACCTACCTACCTACCTACCTACCTACCTACCTACCTACCTACCTACCTACCTACCTACCTACCTACCTACCTACCTACCTACCTACCTACCTACCTACCTACCTACCTACCTACCTACCTACCTACCTACCTACCTACCTACCTACCTACCTACCTACCTACCTACCTACCTACCTACCTACCTACCTACCTACCTACCTACCTACCTACCTACCTACCTACCTACCTACCTACCTACCTACCTACCTACCTACCTACCTACCTACCTACCTACCTACCTACCTACCTACCTACCTACCTACCTACCTACCTACCTACCTACCTACCTACCTACCTACCTACCTACCTACCTACCTACCTACCTACCTACCTACCTACCTACCTACCTACCTACCTACCTACCTACCTACCTACCTACCTACCTACCTACCTACCTACCTACCTACCTACCTACCTACCTACCTACCTACCTACCTACCTACCTACCTACCTACCTACCTACCTACCTACCTACCTACCTACCTACCTACCTACCTACCTACCTACCTACCTACCTACCTACCTACCTACCTACCTACCTACCTACCTACCTACCTACCTACCTACCTACCTACCTACCTACCTACCTACCTACCTACCTACCTACCTACCTACCTACCTACCTACCTACCTACCTACCTACCTACCTACCTACCTACCTACCTACCTACCTACCTACCTACCTACCTACCTACCTACCTACCTACCTACCTACCTACCTACCTACCTACCTACCTACCTACCTACCTACCTACCTACCTACCTACCTACCTACCTACCTACCTACCTACCTACCTACCTACCTACCTACCTACCTACCTACCTACCTACCTACCTACCTACCTACCTACCTACCTACCTACCTACCTACCTACCTACCTACCTACCTACCTACCTACCTACCTACCTACCTACCTACCTACCTACCTACCTACCTACCTACCTACCTACCTACCTACCTACCTACCTACCTACCTACCTACCTACCTACCTACCTACCTACCTACCTACCTACCTACCTACCTACCTACCTACCTACCTACCTACCTACCTACCTACCTACCTACCTACCTACCTACCTACCTACCTACCTACCTACCTACCTACCTACCTACCTACCTACCTACCTACCTACCTACCTACCTACCTACCTATCTATCTATCTATCAAAGAATCACTTATTTTACAGAGACCCACTATTTCAATGGAAACGTATGACACATTTGAATCGACCACGGCATATTTTATTCCTTTTATAACGCAAACTTACTTCATTCCTTTTAACACGAGAAAAACAACAAAGAAGCCAAGTAAAAAGAAGACTACTGTGTCTAGCAAAGATAAAACTACCAAAAAGTCAAATGTGACTAAAATTATTAATGCGACCACAGCCAGTAACACAACCACAGTTACGACTACCTTATCAACAACGACCACTAAACAAACTACGGTTCTTACAACGGCCACAGTTACAAATACGACGCTAGCAGCAATTGTTACCAACAGTTCTAACACAACTCTAAGCCTAAACACTACAATAGGTTTAAATACTACTCTAAATTCTAATATGACCATAAACGTAAATACAACTCTAACTTCAAATACGTCCATAGGAATAAATACGACTTTTAGTCAAAATATAACAATCAGCCAAATAACAACTCTGAGTTCTAATACGACTGTAAATATAAACACAACTTTGAGCCCAAGTACGATTTTAGTTTCAAATTCCACCATAGGTCAAAATACAATCTTAGTTCAAAATACTACAGTAAGTCTAAATACAAGTTTACTTCAAAACACGACTAAATTACTAAATACTACTTCAAGTCCCAATGCGACGATATTTCTTAATATATCCACTTCTGAAACTACGACGCAAAATCCAAATACCACGGTTAGCATAAATACGACCATAACATCAAATATTACCACAAGTGCAAATACAACTATTACATCTTTGATTACAAACACAAATTTTTCTAATATGACAACTGTTTTGGCCACTGTGATACCTTGTGCACCAAAATGTCCGTACTGTCCGACACCATATGTAAGTATTAAATGTATGTAAAATATTTAACTTCCATATGTTTTGCAATTATATAACTACTTACGTATCAACATTTTTTATAGTTAGCATTAAAGTTAAAACGAGAAAAAATATAATTATCAAAGATGTCAATAGTTAACTTGTTAATATCTTTAAACTCGTCGAAGTTTTATTGTAAATTAAAACTTTAAATATTATGAATTTACCTTTAAAAATTGCAAAATGTTTTTATTTTAAAAGTTTATTTTTTTTTTAAATTTACTTGTTGCCTTTGTTATTAGGACATTCTACGGTTAATTAATTACTCTTTACAAATTCATAATTTTTTTTTATAAAAAACAATTTATACAAAATTATTAATAAGACCAATCAAATTTGTTAAGATAAATAAGCCACCTGATAGTTATAGAAAGAAATACAAAAGACAGCATAAAAAGAAAAGATAATTCACGTGCTTCATTAAAAGACTATATACCTGCAATGCCAGGCTGGGACTGGCCATTAGAGCAAGTCCTCAATTTACGGACGTGTCCCCTTCTGTTTGGAGGCCCCTATTGCCCAAAAAGGGGCGTTACTAGGATGTTAAGCCCGCTTTTAAGGCCCCTAAAGAGGGTGTTACACCTTTTTGTGGACAAGGCCCCTTGATTGCCAGTCTGACCCTGTGCAAAGCGTTATTTATATGGTTAATATATTACAATTTCATTATTAAAATAATAAAAGTTGAAATGATTTACATTTTTTACAACAAATTTATTCAGCAATGCTAAAAATGCCTAAAATAAAACATGGTGACAAACTCGAAGAATGTACAACTAATCTTAAAAACAAATCGTTACATATTGTATTAATTTGTTAATTAAAATCATTAATTTTAGACTCAAGTGTGGGTAACTAAAACTGTGACAGTGATTGGTGGATTTACACTCCCTCCTGGTCTTACTTGGCCACCTGGTATGACTTTTACTGTACCCACTTTGACACTCCTTGGTAAGTTTGTGAACTTTTCCATCTAAATGCAAGATAAAAAGTTTTCACAGTTTTGCAATGCTTCACGGAAAAAAGTCAACTATAAATCTTTTAATAGTGCTGAGCAATTTAATAAATCTTCCCAAAATAAGATCAACAAACTAAAATTATTTCAGTGCTGAAAGCAAAATCTTTTACACAATCAATTATATTTAATCAAAATCAGAACTTGCTATACCACTGAATTTACGAAAAAATAATTATATTCATAATTGCATAAAATATATCACTAAATATCTACAGCCCTAAAAAAAATTTGTAAGCATAGAATACTGCTATTAATAGTGAAAATTGATCGTTGATGGGTTATAACATAACAATAGAATACATTTGAAACCAAAAACACGTTAACCATTTTACAATCACGTTAACTAAACGGAAAAAATTACTTACATTTACTACATACTTACATTTCATTGTGAAATTTTTTTTTTATTGATGCAATGTAAGCTTTTATCGTGTTTCAAATTCATATCCCTTAAAACTAAAAATGCAAGACTGTGAAATACTGCATTAAAATTTTTGAAATTTGTTTTTGCAATTTTTACAATTTTGTTTTAAACAAATATAATGTTAACAAAAGAACTGAAGCTCCACAAAATAACAATATCTAGGTGTGTCTGCTGCTGCATTTAAGTGCCTTCTCTAGCAAGATGTCATTGCTGTGACCAACGACATAAATAAACACACACTTTCTGCTTTTTCTGTCTTTTAGTAACCTTTCGCTGCGAATAGTGGGTGAGTGAGTGAGTGAGTGAGTGAGTGAGTGAGTGAGTGAGTGAGTGAGTGAGTGAGTGAGTGAGTGAGTGAGTGAGTGAGTGAGTGAGTGAGTGAGTGAGTGAGTGAGTGAGTGAGTGAGTGAGTGAGTGAGTGAGTGAGTGAGTGAGTGAGTGAGTGAGTGAGTGAGTGAGTGAGTGAGTGAGTGAGTGAGTGAGTGAGTGAGTGAGTGAGTGAGTGAGTGAGTGGGTGAGTGGGTGGGTGGGTGGGTGGGTGGGTGGGTGGGTGGGTGGGTGGGTGGGTGAGTGAGTGAGTGAGTGAGTGAGTGAGTGAGTGAGTGAGTGAGTGAGTGAGTGAGTGAGTGAGTGAGTGAGTGAGTGAGTGAGTGAGTGAGTGAGTGAGTGAGTGAGTGAGTGAGTGAGTGAGTGAGTGAGTGAGTGAGTGAGTGAGTGAGTGAGTGAGTGAGTGAGTGAGTGAGTGAGTGAGTGAGTGAGTGAGTGAGTGAGTGAGTGAGTGAGTGAGTGAGTGAGTGAGTGAGTGAGTGAGTGAGTGAGTGAGTGAGTGAGTGAGTGAGTGAGTGAGTGAGTGAGTGAGTGAGTGAGTGAGTGAGTGAGTGAGTGAGTGAGTGAGTGAGTGAGTGAGTGAGTGAGTGAGTGAGTGAGTGAGTGAGTGAGTGAGTGAGTGAGTGAGTGAGTGAGTGAGTGAGTGAGTGAGTGAGTGAGTGAGTGAGTGAGTGAGTGAGTGAGTGAGTGAGTGAGTGAGTGAGTGAGTGAGTGAGTGAGTGAGTGAGTGAGTGAGTGAGTGAGTGAGTGAGTGAGTGAGTGAGTGAGTGAGTGAGTGAGTGAGTGAGTGAGTGAGTGAGTGAGTGAGTGAGTGAGTGAGTGAGTGAGTGAGTGAGTGAGTGAGTGAGTGAGTGAGTGAGTGAGTGAGTGAGTGAGTGAGTGAGTGAGTGAGTGAGTGAGTGAGTGAGTGAGTGAGTGAGTGAGTGAGTGAGTGAGTGAGTGAGTGAGTGAGTGAGTGAGTGAGTGAGTGAGTGAGTGAGTGAGTGAGTGAGTGAGTGAGTGAGTGAGTGAGTGAGTGAGTGAGTGAGTGAGTGAGTGAGTGAGTGAGTGAGTGAGTGAGTGAGTGAGTGAGTGAGTGAGTGAGTGAGTGAGTGAGTGAGTGAGTGAGTGAGTGAGTGAGTGAGTGAGTGAGTGAGTGAGTGAGTGAGTGAGTGAGTGAGTGAGTGAGTGAGTGAGTGAGTGAGTGAGTGAGTGAGTGAGTGAGTGAGTGAGTGAGTGAGTGAGTGAGTGAGTGAGTGAGTGAGTGAGTGAGTGAGTGAGTGAGTGAGTGAGTGAGTGAGTGAGTGAGTGAGTGAGTGAGTGAGTGAGTGAGTGAGTGAGTGAGTGAGTGAGTGAGTGAGTGAGTGAGTGAGTGAGTGAGTGAGTGAGTGAGTGAGTGAGTGAGTGAGTGAGTGAGTGAGTGAGTGAGTGAGTGAGTGAGTGAGTGAGTGAGTGAGTGAGTGAGTGAGTGAGTGAGTGAGTGAGTGAGTGAGTGAGTGAGTGAGTGAGTGAGTGAGTGAGTGAGTGAGTGAGTGAGTGAGTGAGTGAGTGAGTGAGTGAGTGAGTGAGTGAGTGAGTGAGTGAGTGAGTGAGTGAGTGAGTGAGTGAGTGAGTGAGTGAGTGAGTGAGTGAGTGAGTGAGTGAGTGAGTGAGTGAGTGAGTGAGTGAGTGAGTGAGTGAGTGAGTGAGTGAGTGAGTGAGTGAGTGAGTGAGTGAGTGAGTGAGTGAGTGAGTGAGTGAGTGAGTGAGTGAGTGAGTGAGTGAGTGAGTGAGTGAGTGAGTGAGTGAGTGAGTGAGTGAGTGAGTGAGTGAGTGAGTGAGTGAGTGAGTGAGTGAGTGAGTGAGTGAGTGAGTGAGTGAGTGAGTGAGTGAGTGAGTGAGTGAGTGAGTGAGTGAGTGAGTGAGTGAGTGAGTGAGTGAGTGAGTGAGTGAGTGAGTGAGTGAGTGAGTGAGTGAGTGAGTGAGTGAGTGAGTGAGTGAGTGAGTGAGTGAGTGAGTGAGTGAGTGAGTGAGTGAGTGAGTGAGTGAGTGAGTGAGTGAGTGAGTGAGTGAGTGAGTGAGTGAGTGAGTGAGTGAGTGAGTGAGTGAGTGAGTGAGTGAGTGAGTGAGTGAGTGAGTGAGTGAGTGAGTGAGTGAGTGAGTGAGTGAGTGAGTGAGTGAGTGAGTGAGTGAGTGAGTGAGTGAGTGAGTGAGTGAGTGAGTGAGTGAGTGAGTGAGTGAGTGAGTGAGTGAGTGAGTGAGTGAGTGAGTGAGTGAGTGAGTGAGTGAGTGAGTGAGTGAGTGAGTGAGTGAGTGAGTGAGTGAGTGAGTGAGTGAGTGAGTGAGTGAGTGAGTGAGTGAGTGAGTGAGTGAGTGAGTGAGTGAGTGAGTGAGTGAGTGAGTGAGTGAGTGAGTGAGTGAGTGAGTGAGTGAGTGAGAAAGAGAGAGAAAAATTGCATAATCAAGGAGGTGTGTGTGTATATTAAAGTAATAAGTCATTGCAATGAAAACTAGGAACACAATGTTATTTTGTGTTCCTTTTTTTTTTAAAAATATAATTTTCAAGCTGTATATAAACTTTTGAAATTAAGTTATACAGTACAGGGTGTTTTTCAAAAGCGCGCATTTTAAAACGCAAAATAAAATATAAAGAAACGAAATAAAATTAACTTTTTATATATCATTTTGTAGCTAAGGGTAAGACATTTTTAAAACTTTTCTTGGAATAAAAATTGAGTGACTGGTTTTCTTGCACCGAGCGTCAACGTAAAAATGTGCTATTTTTTTCTCAACCGTCTTTTTTTGCTGCAAAAATGATCAGAAATTTGATTTTTTAACGAACCCTTATTGATCATTAATGGAGTCTGTTGGCATCAGGTTGGCATAAATAAGATACCTATAGCACTTTAAACATGTTCTGTAATAATAATGGAAGAATGGGGTCACATTGATATCAGGGTTAAGGTGAAAACTTTTGCGTTAAACATTGCTGAATTCATTAAACCTTAATTTCATCTTGAATTTATTGAAGCCTTCATATTGATTTTTTTAAATAATTAAACCAAGCATTACTTAGATTTGAAAGAAAACTGTGATTGCAAAGCCATTAGAGAGAAAATAAAAATTTCGGTAAATCATTAAAAAAAATCTCGAATTAGAGAAAATGACGGCATATTTAACAAAGTTTAACGCAAATATTTTCACCTTACCCTGATATCAATGTGGCCCCATCCTTCCATTATTATTACAGAACATGTTTAGAGTGCTAGAGGTATCTTATTAATGCCAACATACTCCATTAATGATCAATAAAGGATAGTTTAAAAAGCAAATTTCTCATCATTTTTGCATAATATAAGACGGTTAGGAAAAAAATAGCACATTTTTACGTTGAAGCTCAGTGAAAGAAAACCAGTCATTCAATTTTTATTCTAAGAACAGTTTTAAAAATGTCTAACCCTTTGGCTACAAAATAACATATAAAAAGTTTATTTTATTTCTTCATGTTTCATTTTGCGTTTTAAAATGCGCGCTTTTAAAAAAAAAACTGTACAATAAATGGTTTTAGATAGTGGTATTAGTTGACGTCAAAATTAAATAAAATGCATGTCATTAAATAGCAATAGTTTTATTTTTTTCTAAACAAGACGGTAAGATTATTAAAATACTCTCACTTTTAAGGTTGATGTTGTAAACAATGTAACAATGTACTGCATTATATCATAATATTTTAAAGATAACAAGATACTTATAATTTTCGATATAGTATCATATATTATTTAATATACTAACTGAAAATGTTTTAGACAACAGCTTTGGACAAGTGATCAACGTTTCAAGTTGTGGTGCAACATTTGTGATTGCCTCAGAGCCTGTAAGTAACACTTAACATTTTATTTTCTTTTTAATTGTTATTGTAACCATGTTATTTATTTTTCCTCATTCTCTCCCCCCTCTCTCTCCTTCTCTCTCTCTCTCTGTTTCACTTTCTTTTTTTTTGTATCAATAATTTAATATGCCTATTTTTTTTTAATTATAATGGGGTTTGAAAAATATTTATAGAAGTTTTAGGGAATAAACTAAGTGTAAAATAAGTTAGAATATATTTTCGTTTAACCATTTGATACACATATACACACAAAACACTTTTAATAGTTTAAAGGTTTTTATACCGGTTTTTTAAATGTTAAAATAAAAAATTTTATTCACAATATTGAGTATAATAAGTTAATTTTAAACCCTTTTTATTTTTTATTATTATTTTTTTTATCATCAAAATTACTTAAATAAGAAAAGGAATATTTCCGCACTTGCTTTAACAATAAATAACTAAAAAATTTGAAAAAAGGAAAAAATGTTTTTTTGTGTTGTAAAATACGATGCGTTTATTTTCTACATAAATTTAAAAGTATAATGAATTTTTTTATTGAATAATATTATAAGAAAATTTAATAAAGTAAAAAAAATTAGAGAAATATATAAAAATGCATTAGAGCCATATTGTTTTTGATTTAAAAACTTGGTTACTATACCCTCTTCGGAACATTCTGAAAAAATTATATGCATTTAGTATGCAAATTTTAGCAACCTCGAATAAAAACTCGAATTTTGCTAGCGTTAAAACCAAAATGGGTATTTGTGACCGTTCCGATGGTCGAGCGCATCAAGTTACTTTTGAGGACTCATATCGTCGAAACTTAATGTGATAGAATCCTGAAACTTTTTTACCTGAATGAACATCAAAATGTTAATGTAACTATATCATCATTTGGTCGTTGTAACAATTATTGTTTTGAAAATCGCCCAATATTGAAAAAAAGCTGATTTGTGGTGTTTGTCAAAGTCATGCTACAAAAAAGTTAAAATTATTTTTGGCCAATTAAGAAATTATATGCATCTGTTAGGTTCTTATTAACACATTAACACAGATATCAGTCTTAAGTAAAAATTTTTTAGCCCTTAAAGCTACGATATACGGGAGTCATTTTTCTTAAGTTCGTGGTTTTGGATGCATAATAAGTCAATGACTGACAACTTTAAAAAATATTATATGTACATCATTATAAAGCTTATTATGTGTACTTTTAGAAACCGTGAAGAAAAGTCTGGGTTTAACCTGACGATTTTTTTCTAGCGCTGACTTTAGAGGCCTCCGCGCGGGCCAGGAAGCAGGTATCACAGCCTGACGGCCCATTGCAATAGCTTTGAGCTCTTATAAACCGATGTCTGCTACTTGCCACCTTAATGTATTATACATCATTGTAGCCAGCTTGATTGTAAAAATCATAATCAGCAGTAAAAAAGTTTTTTTTTTTTATAATCCTGAATTATGCCAAGGTACTGCGTCAATATATAATTTGAGCGTGCGAGGTACGCAAATTACGTAAAACTTATAGACGTTTTATACACGTTAGCATAGCTGTTATGATCAAATATTGCATTTAAAGGTTTATTATCAGAAATCATGCTTTAATCACAAAATAATTCATTTTTAAGTATTTTTATATTCCTTTTTTTTTACTTTTTAAATGTTTGCAGAATAATTAGTACACTTTTAAATAATAAGTTTCATATTATATTACGTTTAAGATTTACGTACTGTTTTACTTTTACGTACAACAGTTAGAATTTTATAGCACTATTATATTTATTTTGCGTCTATACCTACTCAATAAATATACCTGCGTTTATACCTACCTAGCTTACTGATTATTGCCACGAACAATTATTTAAGCGATTATAACTTTTGCAGTTATTATTTAATTGGAAACGCACAGGCATAATTGAAGCATGAACTAAAAAGTTAAAATTCACAAAGACAAAAAAAAAATAAAAATAATAATAAAAACAGAATTATTTAAAAATGAAAATATCCTTAGATAACATAACACGATATCTGCATAACAAGCCTTAAAATGCATTATTTTATCATAACAGCTATGTTAAAGTGTATAAAACGTCGATATGTTATTCGTATTGCGAGTACTTCGAGCGCTCGAATGCATAATGACGCAGTACCTTGGCATAATTCAGGAACATAATAAACCAACTTTTTACTGATGATTTGGATTTTTAAAATCAAGCCATTTACAGCGATGTATTATACATTAAGGTTGCAAGTAACTGATTTTGGTTTAAAAGAGCTCAAAGTTATTACACTGGGCCGTCAGGCTGTGATATGCGCTTCGTTGCCCGCGCAGAGGCCTTAAAAGAAAGCGCTATTAAAAATTCGTCAGGTAAAAGCCCAAACTTTTCTTTGAGTTTTCTGAAAGTACACATTATAAGCCTTTTGATGATGTGCATATCATATTTTTAAAAGTTGTCAGGCATTATTTTTTTGCATCAAAAAACACGAACTTGAGAAAAATGAACCCCGTGTATCGTAGCTTTAAGGGCTGAAAAAAAACTTGATTATTTTTTCAGACTGTTATCTGTGTTAATATATAGAACTTAACGGATGCATATTAACTCTCAAGTGGCCGAAAATAATTTTTACTTGTTTGTAGCATGACTTTGACAAACACCCCAAAACAACTTTTATTCGATATTGTGCAATTTTTAATTAAACCAATAATTGTTACAACGACTAGATGATGATGAAGTTACACTTACATTTTGTTGATCTTTCAGATAAAAAAGATTCATTTTTCTATCACATTTAGTTTCTGAGATATGAGTCCTCAAATGTAGCTTGATGCGCTCGGCCGTCGGAACGGTCACAAATGCCCATTTCGGTTTTAACGCTACCAAAATTCGAGTTTTTATTCGAGGTTGCTCAAAATTCGGTCACAATGCTTAAAATAGCATACCAATAAAGTTGCCTATAATTTTTTTTCAGCATCATTCATTTTGTTTTTAAACGGCTCAAAGCTTTTTTTTTTAAATTTTGACTCTTTTTGAAGCTTTGCAAGGTATTCCCGTTTCTTAAAAAATTTCAATTTTTTCCCGAAGTTTAATTTTTTTGTTTATAAAATATACTATAAAAGCAACATTAATATTTTTAACTTTTCTTCAAATATACTTTCATTTACTAGTCAATGTTTTTTCTGCATAAATACGTAAATAAATTACTGCTGGGTTTTAGATGACATTTGAAGATGCCTACGTGCGCTGCTGTTTATTGGGTATGAGACTGTGGAGTGTAAATTCAGAATCCTTAGAATGCCTTTTAAAGCATCTACCAAGTGAGTATTCTATCTTGTTTCTTTAATAAATGTTACCTTATTCTTGATTTACAATGTTTTACGAAAAAACAAGAACAAAAATGTGTTAATATTGCTTATGAAATATGGTTGTATCGTTCAATTTTTTTTTTGAAAAACATGCATGCATTCGGAAGCATTTATTAGTTCATGGTACAGCTAATGCAGTTTCAGATTTTTTAATTATATGATTGTAGATCTATATTTTGGGTTTACTTCAAAATTTCCCTAATAATTTACTTTCTTGCTGGAGTAATTATCACTGAGCTAGATATAAACTTAACAATTTATGAAGCCAATGTTTTAACCAAGCTGAAGTAAATGACATAAAAAATTGCTCAACATACTCTAACATGATCAAACACGTTAAACAAGAACTATAACTTTTGTGCAAACTTAATCGTCAAGTCCAAACTTTTGAGCTATGGAAAATAGAGTTTAACTCTAATAATTTATTCATTGTATTTGCATTAACATTTCTCTCGCATATGTCAAATCTATTATGCCACACATTTTTATTTGAGGATTTTGGGCCTAATTTGGGCAGCTTTGGGCAGTAGGTCCCATAATTTGGGCAGCCTGTGTTTAAGAGATATTAAACTTTAAAATATTGGACCTTTAAAAACATTTCTGCCGCAAATGTCAGACTATTTTTTTTAAATTTTGCCTCAAAATTAAGTTAAACATTTAGGGCAGCGGCACTTTTAATTTGGGCACTAGTTTTAATTTGTGAAAAACTATTTTATTTGCAGAAAAAACAGAAAAACTAAAATTTGGTGACGTCATAAACAAAAAATATTTCGCCCGCCTACGCCAATGAGTAAAACTTTCGGGCAGTAGAAATAGAAGTGTTTTACCTGTAGAAAACTATTTGGGCAAATTTGGGCAATGATTTGTCTAAACCGTTCTGCAACAATAATGGATTCTATTATTTAAATAGATTTATAAGATTTATCATATAGATAAATATATTTATCTATATGGATTTAAAATTATACCTATGACGTCATCACAAAACATTTCTCCTGCCTATGCCAAAGCTAAAATATTTTGGGCAGGAGAAACTGATTATGTTTTCTTGTAATAAATGCTATAAAAAAATTTTGGCAAGCATTAAAATTACGCTACGTTAATTAGTTTGATTAAGTATAATTTTTTTATTCTTAAAGAATGACGTCACTGGTTAACATTTCTACCGCCTACGCCAAAGCTAAAATATTTTGGGCAGGAGAAACTCAATATGTCTTCTTATAATACTTGATATAAGATAATTTGGGCAAGCATCGATAACACGCAACGTTAATTAGTTTGATCAAAATTTATTTTTGTATTCTTAAAAAGTGACGTCACTGCAAAACATTTCTCCCGCCTACGCCTAAGCTAAATATTTTGGGCAGGAGAAACAGAATATGTTTTCTTATATTGCTTGCTATAAGATAATTTGGGCAAGCATTAAAATTACGCTACGTTAATTAGTTTGATTAAGATTAATTTTTTTATTCTTAAAGAATGACGTCACTGGTTAACATTTCTACCGCCTACGCCAAAGCTAAAATATTTTGGGCAGGAGAAACTCAATATGTCCTCTTATAATACTTGCTATAAGATAATTTGGGCAAGCATTAAAACCACGCTACGTTAATTATCTTGCTCAAAATTAATTATTTCATTTTTAAAGTTTGACGTCACAGGTAAACATTTCTCCCGCCTACGCCAAGGCTTAAATATTTTGGGCAAGAAAAACAAAAAGTTATGTTGTTTTGAGCTTATGATAAGACAATTTAGGCAGATGTTTTCATTACTCTGCACCGATTAGAAAATACAATTATTTAGTTTATCCAAATTAAACAAGCAAAAGCGCGAGAAATTTAAACTTTTTTTTTTTTTTTTTACAGAGTGGCAAAGTGTAATTTCAGATAAGTTTTAATTGGTTCCGCTCTTGTATAGTAATTTTACTTTTACTTTTTTACGATATTTTGTTTATTGTTTTTAACTGTTTAATGATTTTTATTTTTTTTGAAATAATATATTTATTTCAAACTATTAAAAAAATCATTGATAAGTTTCATTATTTTGGTTCAGTTTGTGAAACTTAAAAGCTGATAATTTTTAAATATTGTCATTTACCGATCATTTTTCTTACTTTTTTTAAGCATAAATGCAAAGAAAAATTGCATTTCTAAAACAGAACTTTTTTTAATTGCAGTAATGCAAAGTTGCAGGACATTTTATATTTGTTTTTTTTATTTTAAAAAATTACTTATTACTTAATTAAATATTACTGTGAAATAGAATAGTTAAAAAAAATAGAATTATGCATCCAAACCAGTTTTATAATTTTTGCAAGTAATAAATTTTATCATTTTAACATGTTATTTAATGTCGCTTATTTTTACTAAGATGTTTTATTATATAATACAATTTTTCTTTGCATGTATGCTTAAAAAAAGTAACAAAAAAAAGATCGGTAAATGACATTATTTAAAAATTATCAGCTTTTAAGTTTTACAAACTGAACCAAAATAATGAAACTTATCAATGATTTTGATAATAGTTTGAAATAAATATATTATTTCAAAAAAAAAATCATTAAACAGTTAAAAACAATAAACAAAATATCGTAAAAAAATAAAAGTAAAATTACTATACAAGAGCGGAACCAATTAAAACTTATCTGAAATTACACTTTGCCACTCTGTAAAAAAAAAAAAAAAGTTTAAATTTCTCGCGCTTTTGCTTGTTTAATTTGGATAAACTAAATAATTGTATTTTCTAATCGGTGCAGAGTAATGAAAACATCTGCCTAAATTGTCTTATCATAAGCTCAAAACAAAATAACTTTTTGTTTTTCTTGCCTAAAATATTTTAGCCTTGGCGTAGGCGGGAGAAATGTTTACCTGTGACGTCAAACTTTAAAAATGAAATAATTAATTTTGAGCAAGATAATTAACGTAGCGTGGTTTTAATGCTTGCCCAAATTATCTTATAGCAAGTATTATAAGAAGACATATTGAGTTTCTCCTGCCCAAAATATTTTAGCTTTGGCGTAGGCGGTAGAAATGTTAACCAGTGACGTCACTCTTTAAGAATAAAAAAATTAATCTTAATTAAACTAATTAACGTAGCGTAATTTTAATGCTTGCCCAAATTATTTTATAGCAATTATTAAAAGAAAACATAATCAGTTTCTCCTGCCCAAAATATTTTAGCTTTGGCATAGTCAGGAGAAATGTTTTGTGATGACGTCATAGGTATAATTTTAAAAGAAGCATGTGAATCCGTTATTGTTGCAGAACGGTTTAGACAAATCATTGCCCAAATTTGCCCAAATAATTTTCTACAGGTAAAACACTTCTATTCCTACTGCCCGAAAGTTTTACTCATTGGCGTAGGCGGGCGAAATATTTTTTGTTTATGACGTCACCAAATTTTAGTTTTTCTGTTTTTGCTGCAATTAAAATAGTTTTTGACAAATTAAAACTAGTGCCCAAATTAAAAGTGCCGCTTCTCTAAATGTTTAACATAATTTTGAGGCAAAATTTAAAAAAATATAGTCTGGCATATGCGGCAGAAATGTTTTTAAAGGTCCAATATTTTAAAGTTTAATATCTCTTAAACACAGGCTGCCCAAATTATGGGACCTTTTGCCCAAAGCTGCCCAAATTAGGGCCAAAATCCTCAAATAAAAATGTGTAGCATAATAGATTTGGCATATGCGAGAGAAATGTTAATTGTATTTGCTATGTAGTAGCTGCAAATTAAAATAAAAAAATTTCAAATATAAAATATTAAAAATTAAAATAAAACAAATTTTGTAAGGCTTATATTTTATAAAAATACATTTTATAATTTAAACTCATAAGGTGTGTCACATCTCAAACTGACAAACAAAGTTAACAATTTCCAGACCGCACTAGTTACACGGAGGGCCTGGTGTGGACCGGAGGCACTGACCAAGGTTGCCCTGTTAATCAAACCCGAAAGTTTCATTGGTAGGTTAAACCATCATAATATATTATTAAGTATTATGGACAAACGTTAAATCATTTTTAAATTTCTTGTTCAGATTTGTGACTTCTGTTGTATAAGAACAGGATGTTCAAATATTCAGATGTTTTACGTTTCAAATAATACGTTTACAGAGTAGAACAATAAACAAATTATAAAATATATGTGGTTTGAACTAAATATATATCTCTTGTTAATTAATATTTACTAAAAGTTAAACTGTTAACATCCACATATCCAAAAAAAATACAAATACTTGAATAACATAAATATAGATAGACATCTAGCTTGCCATTCTGAAAAAAAAATAAATATATTTGCCACAAATAAAAAACAATATAAGATTTGGCTTCTAATACCACAAAATAAATGCTTTTTGATTACCTTAAAAAAACTCCCTCTCATATATCAAATTTAGACTGATATATTAATAAGCTGCTAGATAATATATAACTTGACACACTATAAAATATACTTTCTAAGAACCTATATCTGCAATTTAAACACTATAATAGTTTAAAATGAAAATTCCTACCTTTTTTGTCTTAAAAATTAGAATATCATATATTGAAGATATAATTAAATATTTTATTTAAAAAATGACGAAAAGTTTAAAAAGTTTTTTCCGTGTTTTGCAATCTAGGAATACTAGGCATTTATTAGTCCATGTAGCAATATAGAATGAAGAAACAAAAGCATTTTTTTAGTTAAAGGAATAGACCATAGAAAAACATAGTCATTTATACCACAACATACTTGATGGGAATTACATCAATAACATTATTTTGTCACAAAACCCAACAGTAGCCCCGTAGCAGTGATCAGGAAATTCGATTTCTGCAACTCGCACAACATTTTCATACTAATTTTTGCGCGTTTCTGACGTCATAAACATGAATTTTCACGCAAATTGCATACTTTGCAGTTTTTTTACGCTCTCTCGTTGTTTTTCATTAACATTCTGGTAAAAATTGTCATCAGATCCCATTTCGTGTTTATTCATTAAAAAGCACATGTTTTTGTGGTCTATGGCTTTAAGTTTTTTTGTTAATCTTGAAAAGTATTTGTAGTCCTCGTGAACAAAAATAACAATGTTTTTTTCCAACTTGGCAATTTTCTGCACATTTAGGGTAATATATATCCTGAAATTTGTTATTATTTATACTTGCTATATTATGCTATAAAGCACTCTTTTGATTTGTTGAAAGTTAACATCATATATGCTTACTAATAGAAATGAAGAACAAATTATATTAATTACTTTTTCCAATTGAACTGCAACCTAAAATAACAATTTTTTTAGGCAAAAATTATAGACTAAGGCTTCCGATAAGTTTCCGCTAGTTTCGTCAACCACTGAAAACAGCTGACTTGTAACTCTGTAATAAAAAAGTGAGCACAGGTTCAAGTCACTGCTAACTACGAACGTTAAGTGTGAGAAAGAGCACAATACGTTGCATGATAAACCTTAACTTTTATTACATGATGATGCACAGCATTCGGAAGGTGCATGATGGATATTATTGCCACGGAAAACCTACCTAGACCTTTTCACTTTTTTGTAATCAGTAATCGTGGTTGTCGTCTTTATATTCAGGCCATGGCATAGCTCATTGTTCCATTTTTAATTATTGAAAAGTTCATTCTAAGCTATAAGACAATATCTTGTCGCAGTTTTGCACAGATAACGTAGATAACCTAAGGTAACAACCGCACCTTTTGTACATCTTTTCCAATCTTGCCTTTCACTTCGAACTTCTTCTGATTAAAAATAAACTTAAAAAAAACGTACAAAATTTATTCTCTACGTAAACCCGAATTTCAGTACCTAAAATAATCATAAAATGTTTATTCAGTTGTTTTATGTTTTTATAATTTAATAAACAAGATTTACAAAACATTATCAACAAATAGAAAAAAAACGAAAATATATATATATAAATAAAATAACATGCCAAAATAATTTTCAGCCTTAAAATGGGCAGAAAAAATGTTTAAGTAGACAAAAAAAATGCACATTTACTTTCTTACGTTTTCGTAATTACAAATCGATGCCTCCGCACCAAAAAGAAGCATCTACATTTTCCAGATTTACGGCGAGTGGAGTATCTGCACTTTCCACCGTGAAGCATCTGCAATGTTAAGTGAATGGCCGCTAGTCCACTCGCCATGTTGCGGTGGAAAGTGTAGATGCTCCATTCGTCGCAAATCTGGAAAGTGTAGATGCTTCCTTTTTGCGCGGAAGCATCGAAATACAAAGAGATGGTAGTTTTACTCCTTTGCTCTGAATTGGTTACACAATTCTCTGTTCTCTGCGCGATTATTCCCTTTTGATCAAGATATAATTCTTGAACATAAATTAAAATTACTTAAAGTGTCATGAATTCCAAACGTAAAAAATGTTTAGAATCAAAACTACATCAATTTAAGATTATTTTCTGAATTTAGGATATGCATTTCATTTCTGTTATTTATGTTAATTTTACAATAGAAGTATAACTTAATTAAACGTTAATAGCTGGTAAGAGAAAGAGTTGTTATTACAAAGAAATTTAATTTAAGTCTGCCTAATTTAGTGCATTGAAGTAAAACTACAATCTCTCATTATTGAATGATAAGGAACAAACATTCTGGTGATTTTTGAGATTTTTTTTTGTGATTTTGGTGATTTTAATAACATTTACCTTCCTTTATATTTACTCATCTGTTGTTGTACTTCAAAATAAAAGCAGATATGAGCATAATAACATTTACTCAGCCTCAATTAAGTTGTTTCTTTTTTATTATAACTTAGTTGATGATTAAATATCCTAGGTGTGGCAATGGAACAGACATCGCTAGAGTCACGTTTTGGTCCGCAGGTCGAGGCGGAATCACCAACTCAACACTGGTTAACAACGAGAGATGTGTGGCCTATAACTTGACGTCCTTGCAAGATCTCAAAGCAAACCGAGATAATTTATCTGCACCAGGTCTGCAATTGCCTGTAGAAACCACCAGCATGCTGGATGTAAACTGTGGAAACAAATACCAGTTTATTTGTATTGTGAGTCAAATTGTTAAAAAATAGTTTTACTGTTGTACTAATAACAAGTAGAGAGACTTATATTTAAATAGGATATTTAATTATTTTATAAATTTTTAACGCATAAATTAGAATTGTTGTATAATGATAAAGGATTGTTTTTGGCTTCACTTTTTCACTTTAATTTTGGTTTCTAAGAAAATACAAAAAAATGTACATGCCCACACATTTTTTGTTTTCTTTAGTTGCATAATAATTACCAATCGCCATGGACGGTTAGTTTCCTGTTTTGCCCAAATCGATAATCACAAAATAGAAGTCAAAAATGTAAAAAAAATGCATAATTAAAAAAGTGCTTTTTGTAGCGATTAGATAAAAATATTGTTTGTCCTGTAAATCTTTATTTTAACATAACTAGCTATACTGAATAAATGAATGTAAAAATAATGTGCCTTTTTGTTTGTAGAACCCAAGTAGTACGACAGTGGCTCCAAAAACGATTGACTTATGTTACAAATGCTCCGAACCGTGTCCAGCTGCCTTGGTAAGTAAAATATAATCATCCATAGCTATCATGTAAATTGAACTGTTAAAAGTTAAAATTTACATAAAAGAATTACGCTAATTGAATAAAGTAGCTTGAAAATAATTGCAATTCTCTGCTTTCCTATAGCTTGCTCTGCGTTACAATCTTATTGCTTATGTGTACGTTAGGGGTCCAATTTTACTCTTTGTTTATTCTTTTACCTCGTGTCACATGCACCTGTCGTCTCTCTCTCTCTCTCTCTCTCTCTCTCTCTCTCTCTCTCTCTCTCTCTCTCTCTCTCTCTCTCTGTTTGTCTTTGTTTTCATTTTCTTTGCAATAAGCAAATCATAGCAAGTTTAAGAGCATAGAGAAGGAAGTAAGGGGTTAAGGGTAAGGTTTGTGGTCCACTGAACACACTCGCACAATTAAAATCAATATTAAATATTAGATACAGTCATCAATAAAAAGATATCACAAATGCATAAGAATATATATATATATATATATATATATATATATATATATATATATATATATATATATATATATATCTATGTTTACCCGTCGAAGTGAATGAACTACACTTTACAAATTTCAATCAAAATGAACGATCTGCGTTAGGCGCTTATACACGTTTTAACATGAGAAATAGATGGCGTAACATGGAAATGGGGCTTTCCAGTCAAAATTGGCAACGTCGCAAAAATGACTTTGGAAATGTGGCAACAGGGTTTCGGAGGGCAAGAAAGCATTTTATAGGACTGCAGCTTAAGAAATATATGAAAATCAAACGGCAATTACAGAGCAACCAATTATTCTACGATCTTCAAAATTTGCATGCTCATTTAGAAACACCTTCCCTAACCACTTATTAGGGTTTCAAGTTAATATTCAACCCCTAGTCGTCGTTTCAAGGTGATAAAATGGGCCTTAAAACGGCAAGTGAGTAACCAAAGTACCGCATGGAATTTTTTTAACCTCATAGAGCAGGTGTCAGCCAACTTATTTGTCACACATAAGTAAATTTAATATGCATATACCCACCCCACCCCTATTGGGGTGTTTCACCTCCAATAATAAAATTAATCAATTTTGATGGAACAAAGTTCTATTCTGGGGCAACAAAACAAGTAAATTTCATTGGTGGACCAATAATATTAAAACCTCGTAAATACACCCCCTGTTTATATCCAGGAGTGTTTTACCCCCGAGAATAAAATTAATTGATGTTGATGGATTTTGACGCAAACAACGACGTTACCGAGGTTACAAGTCCCGGCAAAGACATTGGTGACCACCAAAAATCATAAAATTACTCCTTGAGGATTTAAATGTGCCACCCCTGCAAACCAAAGTTCTTCGATTTTGACGCAAGCAATGACGTTACCGGGGTTACTTGTCCCGATAAAGACAATGGTGATCACCAAAAATCATAAAATTGACCCCTGGAGGATTTAAGGGTGGTACCCCTGCAAACAAAAGTTCTCTGAATTTGACGCAACTAACGACGTTCCAGGGGTTACTTGCCCCGACAAAGACAATGGTGATCACCAAAAATCATAAAATTGACCCCTGCAGGATTTAATGGTGCCACCCCTGCAAACAAATGTTCTCCAATTTTGACGCAACCAATGACGTTACCTGAAGTTACTTGCCCCAAAGAAGACAATGGTGACCACCAAAAATCATAAAATTTACCCTGGAGATTTTAAGGGTGGCACCCCTGCAAACAAAAATTCGCCGATTTTGACGCAACCAATGACGTAACCGGGGTTACTTGACCCGAAAAAGACAATGTTGACCACCAAAAATTAAAAAATTGACCCCTGCAGAATTAAAGTGTGCCACCCCTGCAAACAAATTTTATCCTATTTTAATGCAATCAATGTTTCGTACTGGGGTAAATCCTACAGGAAAAAATTTCATCATTTCTGGTGGTCATCATCGTCTTAGTTGGTTTAAGTTAACCCATTAGGAACATTGATTGCATTGAATTGGAGAACTTTTGTTTGCAGGGGTGCATTCTTAAATCCTCCAGGGGTCAATTTCATCATTTTTGGTGGTCACCATAGTCTTTTTCGGGTCAAGTAACCCCGGTAACGTCGTTGGTTGCGTCAAAATCCATTAATATCAATTAATTTTATTCTCGAAGATGAAACACCCCTGTACATAAATAGGGGGTGTATTTACTGTTTTTTGAATATTATTGGTCCACCAATGAAATAAACGTGTTCAGTTACCCCAGAATCGCCCTTTGTTCCATCAAAATTGAGCAATTTTATTATTGGGGGTGAAACACTCCAATGGGGGAGGGGTGGGTATTTGCATATTTAATTAACTTACCTGTGACTAAAAAGTTGGCTGACACTTGCTCTATTAGGTTAAAAAAGAAAATTCCATGCGGTACTTTGGATACTCACTTGCCATTTTAAGGCCCTTATCATCTTCCTGAAACGACGGCTAGGGGTTGTATATTGACTTAAAACCTTAAGTAGTGGTTAGGGGAGGTGTTTCCTAATAAGTGTGCAAATTTTGAAGAGCGTAGAATAATTGGTTGCTCTGTAATTGCCGTTTGATTTTCATATATATATTTCATAAGCTGCAGTCCTATAAAATGCTTTCTTGCTCTCCGAAACCCTGTTGCAACGCTTCCAAGGTCATTTTTGCGACGTTGCCAATTTTGACTGGAAAGCCCCATTGTAAAGTGTAGAACATTTATTTTCTCCCAAATTTGTAAAGTGTTGTATGTTCACTTTGACGGGTAAACATCGATATATCGATCTTCTCGCGTCAAGATGAAGCTACTAAACTTTACAAATTTCCGTAGATTGAAAGATCTACATTTTACAAATTTGCGGTTCCTGGAACTTCACCTACCTGTTTTATATAGCAGAAGCTTCAGGTAGCCGTGACTTCTTCATTCCGTTCCGGAAATTTGTAAAGTGTAGTAGCTTCATGTTGACGTGACAAGATCAATATATATATATATATATATATATATATATATATATATATATATATATATATATATATATATATATATATAAAGTATAAGCTTGATGTTACATTTTAGGTGCTCCGACGTCATACTGGAGTTATAAATATCATAGCTAAGCAAATAAAAGATTTTTTTTGTTATTTGCTTTAGGAATAATAATAATAATATCATTGTAACATTCTTGTAAAACGTTTTTTTTTACTTTTAGAAGCAAGAGTGTTCAAAAAAATTAATTTTTATTTGTACTTTTCAACTAAGAAAAAGAGTAATTTAGATACAAAGCTTATATTATTGTGTGATCCTATAAGGCGTAGAATTTAATATATAATATAAATAATGTATCATCTCTTCTCTTGCAATATATAATAAATAATCCAAAAACGTAAATAAATATTTAATAATTACATACCATAAGTTATGAGACTAATTGTTTTATTAAGTTTTAAAAAAAGGAAAGCAGTAAGTTTATAAATTTAAGTTAGCTTTTTTTATGTTCTTATTGAACTAAATAAATCTTGTGAAATAATTACATGTTTTAAAAATTGAAAATTGTTTAAGTATTTTTCATAAAATCTAGCATCATTTAAAAAGAAAAATATCTCTGTCAAAAGTATTTATGGCAATTATGAGGGCAAGAAAAAGAAACAAAATGATATATAAGCGAATTCATGACACAAAAGAACAACTTTGAATACCCTAAATATTTATCATACTTAATTTCTTAAGGCTATTATATTAAAATTTCATTCATGAAAATCTTTATAACTTGGTGTTTAACATACAAACGTATGTGGAACTTGTAAAGCTTTGTTTATTTAATAAACTTCGTTTTAAACTTGTATTTAGCTAGAATTAGAAATATAAAAGGCTTAAAAATCTAATAAAGGGTCTTAGATAGTACAGACTAAAGAAAAGTGCGTTTAGTTAAAAATCAACAAAATAATACTTATGGCCATAGATAACATAAAACAATATATCCATTTAAAAAGTTTAAAATTAAAATAAGACCTATAAAACAAAATTTTCATTTTTTTATATTAAAATATGGTCAAATATGAAGCTTTCTAACGAACTGACGGTTGGTTCAAAATTTGACCTTAAGCGAATTACGGCAACAGTGTCGTGGGGACCAGATTTATGGATTGCATTGGAGAGCGTATTGATTTTGATTAAATTAAAATAGAAAGAGGTAAAAAGTCGCAGTTTTCGGTCGTGATCTGATTAGATGAACATCCTAGCTTTTGATTGAAATGATCTTGGCTCCAAAAAATTAGTTATTATTATTTAACACAGGTAATTAAAAAATACCTTATGAATAGTGCTGATATAAAAATTATTGTCAATCGAATTTAAAATGAACTAGAATCATGTAAATTAGTACAGAGGTAGATCTATACATGAGTCATTATATATCAAAAGGTTAATTACCTAACGCGCCCCTAAAGGGTGTAAAAGGGGTAGTTAACCCCCAAAAGTTTAATTAATCCGATTTCTAAAGTTTTAACGATGTTGGTGGGGTAAATTGACCAGCTAAAGAAGACTGTGATATTAATTTTTGTTAATGTCAACCCCTAACGGACCTAAGGGGTAGTTTACCCTTAAAATTGCATCATTTAAAATTTGTAGGTTTTAAACAAACAAAACGTTGTTTCCGGGGTTTCTGAACTTGCTGAAGACAATGGTGCACTCAAAAATTTTCTAGCTTCAACCCCTTAAGAGCAAGGGGTAGTTTTAACCCTAATTTCCAATTAAACCAAAATCAAAAATAAAAGTGTCATTTCTGGTGAAAAGCAAAGTGCTAAAAATATAAGTGGTAGTTTTAATTTTTTTATCTTCCACCTCTAACGTGCTAAGGAGTAGTTTTAAACCTGAAATTAAATTTTAATAAAACTAGACCATCAAAGGATCATTTTTGAGGTAAAAATATATGCTAAAGACGATGGTAAGCTAAAAAAATTCTACCTTTAACCCCTAGTGCGCTAAAGATAGTTTCACCCTAATTTTTGGAATAATAATATAGACTATTAGGGTGTCATTTTAATAGTTAAAAATTTTTCTGAAGACGATGGTGACACTTAAAATTTTTTATATTCAACCCCTAACCTGCTGGGGGTAGTTTTTAGCTTTTTTTGGTAATTAAATTAAAAATATTGGCAAAAATTACCCTTAGCAAGTTAAGGGTTGAAGATAAAATTTTCTAAGTGACACCATCAACTTTAGAAGAATTTGTAGCCCCTAAATCGATAGCTTTATAGTCTATATTAATTATTCCAAAAATTACGGTGAAACTACACCTAGCGCTATGAGTTGAAGATAGAATTTTGTAATTTAAACCATCGTCTTCAGCAAATTTTTTTACCTCAAAAATGTCACTTTGATAGCCTTATTTTATTTAAATTTAATTTAAGGGTGAAAATTACCCCCTAGCACGTTAGGGGTGGAAGATAAAAAATTAAAACTAACACATATATGTTTAGCACTTTTCTTTTCACCGGAAATGACACTTTTATTTTTAATTTTGGTTTAATAAGAAATTAGGGTTAAAACTACCCCTTGCTCTTTAGCGGTTGAAGCTACAAATTATATTAGTGCACCATTGTCTTCAGCAAGTTCAGAAACCCCGGAAACAACGTTTTGTTTGTTGACAAACTAGAAATTCGAAATGATGCAATTTTAAAGGTAAACAGCCCCTAAGGTCGGTTAGGGGTGCACATCAACGAAAATTAATATCACAGTCTTCTTAGGCGGGTCACTTTACCACACTAACATCGTTAAATTTTTGAAATCGGAATAGTTTAATTTTCGGGGGTTAACTACCCCTTTTACACTCTTTAGGGGGTGGGTTAGGTAATTAACCTTTGGATTACTAATGACTAAGGTATTGATCTACCTTTGTACCAATTTTCATGATTCTAGTTCATTTTTAAATTCGATTGACAACCATTTTTTATATCAGCACTATTCATAAGGTATTTTTTTAATTTCCTGTGTTAAATAATAATAATTAATTTTTTGAAGCAAAATCATTTCAATTGAAAGCTAAAATGTTCATCTAATCAGATCACGACCGAAATCCACCACTTTTTACCTCTTTCTATTTTAATTAATACGCTCTCCTATGCAATCCATGAATCTGGTCCACACGACACTGTTGCCGTAATTCGCTCAAGGTCAAATTTTAAACCAACAGTCATTTCGTTAGAAAGCTTCAATTATATACCTAATTTATTATTTAAATTACAGGAATATCCTTTATCTAGCTTTATACCAGTCAACCTAAGGGCCTGCAATCAAGAGTTTTTCTTCTACTACGATACAATGGTAATTTTTAACTTTTCCTTCCTTCCTTACTTATACCAACTCTTATAATTGAAATGTGGTATTTAAATGTGTAAATCCTAAATGTGATGTTAAATCTACTCACTTATATTACAGGTTAGCTACAATGCAGCTAAGAGATATTGCTGCAGCAAAAACATGCGACTCGTTAGTTTTGAAAATTTGGACAAGTACAAATGTTTCACCGAAGCTTACCTAGGTAATACTTTTAAACATACATTGCTCTCTAGTTTCTAATCTCAAACACATCACATATTTTACTCTAGTGGTATCTAGGTATCAAATAGTTTTAGATTTTGTTTAATTGGCTTATAGATTTCTCATATGACATTTTATGTACCTAGCTATAAGCTTACCATAATACTGTATCTATTTTCCTAAATACTTAAAAATATAATTGTTAAGAAATTATTATACACTTTCGCAATGTTTCTATTATATAAGAATCCTCGGTGTTGACGTCACTTAACGTTAAAAGGTTACGTCTAAAAACGTAAAGGACGTTTCATGCATAAAAAGAAAGGGAATGAATAGTTTTGAAGTCATTTCGCAAATCAATAATTTAACCCTAATTCAACAGAATTATATTTCCCTTCGAGTTTTTACTTTTTTATGCGCAAACTATCTGTGCTGCTGCCCATTAATAATAAACGTTATTTTTGTGGACAAATGAAGGTTAACATTATATTTATAGACTTAAATATAATTAACTTAACGTTAACAATACAACGAGATAGGTTGTGACTACACAACTGGAATATATATATATATATATATATATATATATATATATATATATATATATATATATATATATATATATATATATATATTTATATAAACATGTATATATATATACATATATATATATATATATATATATATATATATATATATATATATATATATATATATATATATATATATATATATATATATATATATATATATATATATATATATATATATATGTATATATATATATATATATATATATATATATATATATATATATATATATATATATATATCGCTAGCCGTGCAAGTAAATGGAGAAAATGCAATTTGTATTAACTGCAAGAGGGGTGATAAGCACGTGCATAGCTATCGCGATTAGTAAATATAATGCTCTGTGAGCATAGCTTATTTGCAATTCGCGGCGGCCGTGAAAGGTATATATTCACCTCTCGCGTGGTTTTTGAAAATTACTTTTTCCCCATTTGTACGCGCGACTAGCGATATAAATTTTTTTATATACATCGAAATTATTTAATGTAGAGCTCTGGCCAAAAGTTTGAGAACGATGTGAAATGCAACCCGCAACACAAATCATGTTAAAAAGCAAATTTCCTTTTTCCTGACTAAATCACTATAGCGATTACAATAATTTTTCACGTCAGCAAGCAAGCAGTCGTGCGTCTCTCTTGCTTGCTTGCATAGTGCATACATCTTACTAGCTTTTTAATATTTCTGATGACTACAAAATATTTTATAGTTTTGTTATGCATGCCTGCTATTCGATATTGTAAAATGTTCTGTCTCTATTTTGTGTTACATGAAAGGTTTATAATATAATATCAACATTGGTAAAAATATTATGTTTAATATATATATATATAGGCCTATATTTTTATTTTATTAAAAAATTTTAATTTTTTTTTTGCATAATTTGAATTTTTTTAATCAATTAATTAATTTTTACAAATAATCGCTTTCATATATAATTTGTGTCATTAAATAGTTTGCTATAATTTATTAACTAATTAATTGTAAGGCAAAACTCTTTTTTTTTTCTATAATTTAAAAGACGGAAAGGGATAATTGTTAATGCAGGAGAATAAAACAACAACAGATAATAAAATTAAATATAAAATCAAATTGTTTGAAAATTATATAATTAAATAATTAATAAATATGTTAATTTAAAAAAATAGTGAAATAATTATTAATTTTTTTATTTAAGGTAGCATAAATATCATAAAATGTAATCATATAATTATAGAATATATATACATATATATATATATATATATATATATATATATATATATATATATATATATATATATATATATATATATATATATATATATATATATATATATATATATATATATATATATATATACATATATATATATATTTATATATTACAATATATATATTATTATTTATTATATTTTTTTATACTTTATAAAAAAAATAGTTGGCTTAAATATTTTCATGAAACAACTTTATTTGTTCTAAAATTCAAATAACTCAATAAAGGGATGATTGTCTATGCGGGAAAAAAGAAAAACAGAAGATAAAATTATATATGAAATCAATTTGTTTGAAAATTATGTATTATAGTTAATAAATAAGTTTATTAAAAAAAGCTAAAATCATGAAATAATTAAAAAACATTATTATTATATCCATTATTTATAAAGTAGCATAAACATCGTAAACTGTGATCATATAATTATTAAATATATTTTAAAAAGTTATAATAAAAATCATTGCTTCATTCTATGGTATCTTTGATCAAAAAACATGATAACAAAACTAGACACAACAGATAGCCGAACTTAAAGAGGAGGTAAGGGGAAAGATTCACATACTATCAATATAGTTTGGAAAAAAGGAACTTGCATTAATGATTCATCTGTTTTGCCCGAATACTGTCATATCGTTTTCAAACTTTAGGCCAGAGCTGTACATGGTGTCTATAAAGTCCTTGAGGGTGTTTAGGCGTTAATAAAAGAAATAAATCTTAACATAAAATAAACTTTCTAAATATGAAATTTAAGCTCCGTTTTTTACAATTATGAAAATCAAAACCGTTTTAAAATCGGAAAGTTAGTAAAGTTGCTACACGAAAAAATGAAAAAAATGAGGTTTTGCCGGAATCACAGCTTCTTGACACGCCTGCATCTTTTGAAATGAACCAAACAAATTCAAAATTTTGTAGTTATGACAAAATTTTCTCAACATTTACCTTAAAGCAGCTCCACGTGGGATCCATTAGTAGAACAACACGTGTCGAGACGATCCTCTAGCTCGCGCCACGTGTTGCGGAGCATCTGCGGCGTGATGGACTGGATGGCGGCTTTAATCTTCTGCTTCGGTTCGCGCACGTCATGCATTGGTGTTTTGAAGACTTTGTCCTTGATGTACCCCCAGAAAAAGAAGTCCGGGGGGGGGGGGTGAGATCTGGAGACCTTGGAGCCCTTGTCATGGGTCCACTACGTCCAATCCAACTTCCTGGGAACGTCTGATTCAGCGTGTCTCTAACGTCATGGGCCCAATGCGGTGGAGCATCGTCTTGCTGAAAGATGAGATTTTGACCCCATTCTTCTTGCGCTTGAAGAAGCTGAGAATTCGCATACTGCTACAGCATATCCAAGTAATTAAACCATTTGATTGTCGGCTCGTGAAAGAAGTATGGGCAGTTCATCCGATCGTACAGGACTGCGCACCAAACTTTCACTTTGGGACTGTCACGCTCGAACGTATGAATTAAATCTGGACACTCAATACCCCAGAAACACACATTCAGTCTGTTTTTTTTCCATATAACATAAGAAGATAGCTTGGACGTGGTGCATACCTGGCATGGGCTCCAAGGACTCCAGATCTAACCCCGCCCCCCCACCGGACTTCTTCCTCTGAGGGTACATCAAGGACAAAGTCTTTAAAACACCAGTGCATGACGTGCGCGAACTGAAGCAGAGAATCACTGCCGCCATCCTGTCCATCTCGCCGCAGATGCTCCGCAACGTGTGGCGCGAGCTAGAGGTTCGTCTCGACACGTGTCGTTCTACTAATGTATCCCACGTGGAGCTGCTTTAAGGTAAATTTTAAGGAACTTTTGTCAGAAGTCCAAAATTTTAAATTTGTTAGGTTCATTGCAGAAGATGGAGACGTGTCAAGATGTGGCTATGCCGGCAAAATTTCATTTTTTTGCAATTTTTCGTGTATTTGTTTTGTAATTTTCTGAATGTGAAACTGTATTGATTTTCATAATTGTAAAAAACTGAGCTTTAATTTCATGTATAAAAAGTTTTTTTATGTTAAGCCTTATGTCTTTTATTAGTGCCTAAACACCCTTCAAGGACTTGTAGACACCCTGTATATTTCACTTTTGTTGTAATGTTGTGACGTCTTTTCGTTTTGTTTCGTTAGATGGACAGGCTTAGTGACGTCATGACAGCTATTTTAGTATTGTAAATATTTTGATAATCTATTTTACAAATATTTGCTCCGGCGTAAATTTTAGTCATCTGTGACGATTAAACTAATATTATATTATGTTTATATACTTAGCTAGCTCAAGAAGTCCACTTGGTCCATTCTCAATGTGGACCAGCGGCTTACTGGCTGTTGACTTGTGTACAAAAACTGTGGCTAACACCACCAAACTGAAGTGGTGAGAGTTTTAAATATATAAAACAATTTACCCTGTTATAAACTATCATCTCTATAACACAGACCTTTGCTTTAACAATATTAAATTTTTTTTGCTTTTACAATTATTAAGAATTGATTAAACTTACTCTCACTTTAGTTTGAAAGAGAACTGGCCCTTTTTATTTTTGTTCTTGCTACTTGACGTAATATTTTATGATTATAAAATATTTTTTAGAGAACAGATATGTAGATCCATCATTAATACAAAATGAAACGAAAACTAGAATTCGCTTTGAACTAGCGTGGAAACTAGTTTATTTGTGACATAGGTACAGGGTTGCTGTAGGAGCCTTTGTTTTCAAATTAGGGCGTTGATAAATAAAAATTTGGGAGTTTAAAAAACACGATACTTTTGTTTTGTGAAAAGAGCGTGGGCTACTCTTTTAAACATAACAAGAAAAAGGGTTTACTTAATTTTGGTAATTTCAAAATCAGGAAATTTGCCCTTGGAGGAAATTATTAATTTAGACCCTCTTTCTCCCGTCAGCTATTGAAAATACAGAATATAGACGTAGACACACAAACTATATTGGTGTGACATTGAAGCTAATAACATGCGGTAGTGACTGCGCATTGTGTTTTTCTTTTCCAAATTTGCCTCATTACTAACATTTCTTTTTCATTAAAGTTCAGTTAAATAAAAAACCACGATAATATGTTCCCGTTTATAAAACGTGAAAAAGACCGGAAATAAAGATTTAAATCTTGTAGAATCGCGCAGTCGCAATCTCACAATATTTTCTGCTTCGTTGAGACTGACTTCACATCCACAACGAGTGACGTCATTTCACTAGGCTCTCATTGGTTGAATAGAATGTGGTTTCAATAGTCACCTAGACTCAGTTAGCACAAGCAAGAAGGCATACTACCTTGGTGATACAAAAAAAATGATATTTAGATAAAATTGATGGTGGGAGTACTAGAGACGTTTAATATACTACTAACTTTAAGAATTGTACAGTCGAAGACAAATAAAAGGTTACCATTTAAACGTGATCTTTATTTGCGCGCTTCAAAACTTTATGTGAAAACGAGATTCTCGTGCCACTAGAGGCCACCACAATCGGTTACGTTTACAGTCCTCTTTCAGGTGAGCTTCTTGGTTGCTTGGCTGGCAAAAGCTAGACAATCCTCGTGTTGCACGCTTACGCACTTTGCTCTCCTAACCTCCACTTCATGCTCTCTCTCTCTCTCTCTGCCGTTGCGACAGCAGACAATATTAAATATATCTTCTTCTCAATCAAATGCATAGAATAAAAAAATATATTGAAAAAAAAAAAATAAAAAAAAAGTCATTTCAATGAATATTTAAAATCGTAATGAAATAAATTTCTAATATATGTTTTATTTATTTATTAAATTTATTTTTTGTTTGTATGTTGATTTATTTATATATTTGCTTGAAAATTAAAATATCAAGTTGATATTTAAGGTAAATGCTACCTAATAAATAGAATTATATCAAGACTTTATGTCCAAACATGTTCGTTATGAAGTATGTAACTTGCTTGGCAGTGAGTTTGAGTTGGGAATGTTTTATCTTTTTTTTTTCGAATAGTAAAATTACAAATATATATATTAACGAATGTAACGTATAAATGAATCATATATTTCATGATTTCTTAGAAATGTTCAATTAAATAAAAGAACAAATCTAGGAGATTTTTATCTTTACTTTTTTTAAAAACTGATATTGCGCATTTGCTTGAGAAGAAACGTGTTCAATATTGTCTGTTGTCACAACGGCAGAGAGAGAGAGAGAGAGAAAGAGAGAGAGAGAGAGAGAATGATGTGGAGGTGCGGAGGAGCGACGTGCCTATACGCGTGCAACACGAGGATTGTTTGGTTTGACAGCCAAGCAGCTCACCTGAAAGAGAACTCTAAACGTAACCGATTGTGGTGGCCTCTAGTGGCACTAGAATCTCGTTTTCACATAAAGTTTTGAAGCGCGCAAATATAGAGCTCGTTTAAATTGTAACCTTTTATTTGTCTTCGACTGTACATGCTTATGTTTCTTCATTGCAACCAGACACAATTATTAGTAGGTGTGTTAATTTTGATATAACCAACGTATAACACCATCTTGCGGAACTGAAACACAATTATAGTCCCCTGCAGGACTTTAAACGAGCACTGCACCTTGATTAAAGACCCTTAACAAAGAAGGGACATCTCCAGATTTTAGGCTACCTGAATGTACACGGCCGCACGACAAGGTTGCATACACTCGATAAATTGCAGGCGGTGATCAATAACCAATTAGCGCTCACTTTTTGGGGTAAAATTTCATTGTTCCTGCTCTGATTTAAAAATCTGTAGCTTCAAGGACGAAAGTGAAAGGCAACGAAATTAATATATTTACTCAACTCAGAATATGATTTTAGTTGTTGTAGAACGATACACATAAAAATAACTATCGTTTTTTACTGTTTCATTTTGTCTCGGCTGTACCAACTGCCGTCATATTTCCCGCATATCTGTTCTGTTCTGCCGCGTTCTGCCGTGTTGATAGTGATCTTTTCATCTGAACGAGACTGTTGAATCATAATTATTGAAACTTTAGGAAAACAAATAATAAAAATATGAACAGGACGGAGAGAGACAGAGAGAGAGAGAAAGAGAGAGAAAGAGAGAGTCTAAACGGCGGCGCTTGGTTCTTTCGCTGCTTCCTAAAATTATATACAGATGTTTCATACCTCTTACTCAAGCCGTCGTGATAGCTCACTTGTCTACGCCTTGGTGACTCGTTCGAAGAGTTAGGAGTTCAAATCCGTCTGACTTTTTCGTGTCTCTAATTTTTTTTCTTTTATTTTTTTTTTTTGATATGATGAATTATTATATTATACAATAAATATTCAGTTATTTAATTTTACAAAGAGTGAAAAAAACATTAAATACAAAATTATTTTCCTTTTTTTTATTATTCTTTATAATTATAAATAACATTATAATTAATGTGTTATATAATGATAAATGATAACCAAAAAATACATTATAATAATAACAAAATAACAAAATTAGGGACAGGAAAAAGTCAGACTGATTCGCACTCCTAACCCTTCGAACTTGTCATCAAGGCGTAGACAAGTGAGCTATCACGACGGCTTAAAATAGAGGTATGAAACATCTGTATATAATTTTAGCAAGCAGGGAAAGAACCAAGCGCCGCCGCCCAGACTCCCTCTCTCTCTCTCTCTCCGTCCTGCTCATATTTTTATTATTAGTTTTCCAAAATTTCAATATTTATGATTTAACAGTCTCCTTCAGATGAAAAGATCACTAACAACACGGTAGAACAGAAAAGATATGCGGAAAGTATGACGGCAGTTGGTACAGGCGTCGTATTTAATTTATTGCCGTGACAAAATGAAACAGTGAAAAAATATAATTTTTTTTATGTGTATCTTTCAACAACAACTAAAATAATATTCTGAGTTGAGTAAATATACTAATTTCGTTGTCTTTACCTTTCGTCCTTGAAGCTACAGATTTTTAAAACAGGTTGTTGATCGCCGTCTGCAATTTATCGAGTGTATGTAGTCTTGTCGTGCGGCCGTGTACATCCAGGTTGCCTAAAATCAGGGGATGTCTCTTCTTTGTTAAGAGTCTTTAACCTTGATGTATTTTAGTGTGTTTTAACATTAAAAAAACAAAGTTTGAGATGTACAGTATACTGATAATAAAAAATTACCATTGAAACTTGGTCCATTTTTGCGCGGCATAAAATGTAAAGAGTGAAATAGGCTATCTCGTGTCTACCGTGGGCAAATATGCTTGTAAAAAAGATTAATAGAGACCGGTTCGTGCGTTGCTCAGGTCAGCTGCAGCTAGTCAGCACAGCCTGCCCAACACCTACACTCCGCATGATGTAACTTTACCTCCACTTCTCTCTTCTCTCTCTCTTTCTCTACCACTTTATTTGTCGCCGCCAATAAATGAAAGTGTCTAGTTGTCAGATATTGCATAAAAATAAAAATTTCACAAAATAAGACGATTTCAATAACATGTTAATTAATCCTATTTTATATTGAAATTATTTAGTTATATATTTGTCTAATTTAAAATGTAATAGAAAAATAAATTAAAATTTTATATTATTATGAAATAGGCATTTTAGGAACTGAAAAAAATTTTCAAAATAAAATGTATAAAAATTATTATATTATTTAAAATTATATTAAAATATTAAATAAAGAATATTAGAATAAAGAATAAAATAACATTAATGTTATTAGTTTTATTATTATTATTAATATTTATTATTTAAAATTTAAACATCAAAGTTATTTTGTATAAATTGTATTTTTATTCAATATCTGACGAGAATAAACTTGCATTATTTTTATTGGCGGTAACAACAAAAGTTGCACAGAAAGAATGAGAGAGACAGAGAGAAAGAGAAGTGGAGGCAAAGATGCATCATGCGGAGTGTTTGGCTGGATGTGCTGGCTAACTGCAGCTTACCTGAGCAGCGCTCGAAGTGGCCTGCATATTTGCTCACGGTAAACACGAGATCGCCAATTTCACTCTTCACATTTTATGCGATGCAAAAATGGTTTAAGTTTAAATAGTACTTTTTTATTATAAGTACACTGTACATATTGTAATCATTCAACAATTTCTTTGATTTTGAGGTGCGGCAACAATGTTTACGTGAACGACACTTGGGTTAGCGTGAAAAGATCAAACATGAGTGAGAGATGTCTGGTGCTCAATATTACCATGGCCAAGATGTCAGCTAGGAATTTTGCCAGCGTCGAATTTGAGGCTTTAGACTGTTTAACAACTGCTACCGGATTTATTTGTGAGGTACAGTAAGGGAGAGAGTTTTTGTATATATCAATCTTCAAATATGAAAGGTGTACAACACCTTGAACAAAAGGCTTGTCCAATATCCTAGCATACCTGAAAACAAGGTTTTTTTCGTGGACTCGTAATTTTCTATTTTATATTAAATTTCTGTGTATATGGATGCGGACTTATTATTGGACTTATTGGTCCACGCGCGCGCACAACTTAAAAGCTCTGAGTTAATCTTCGCACTGCTGTATTTTTGAATGGAAATTGAATTACAAATAAATTTTTCTGGCAAAATCAAAGTTGAAATCTGAGCTATCTTTAGTTTCCGATGTACCTTTTCTTTAAGTTTCTTTAAGTACCTTTAATGGTGCGCTGGTAACAAATGCAACATATTTTTAAATTAAATCTATATTTTATTGAATCCCTATCTTATATATTTTTTTTAAATAACTAGTTTTCTCTACCTTTGCCTTTTTTATATATATATTTCAGATTATGACACACTGTGACCTAATTATGTAGGTGCTAATACATAAAAAATTAAAAGGGTTGAATGAATGAATGAATGATTGCATGAATGAATGATTGATTAAATGAATGAATGAATGAATGAATAAATGAATGAATGAATGAATGAATGAATGAATGAATGAATATATGAATGAATGAATGAATGAATGAATGAATGAATGAATGAATGAATGAATGCTTGAATGAATGAATGAATGAATGAATGAATGAATGAATGAATGAATGAATGAATGAATGAATGAATGAATGAATGAATGAATGAATGAATGAATGAATGAATGAATGAATGAATGAATGAATGAATGAATGAATGAATGAATGAATGAATGAATGAATGAATGAAGGAATGAATGAAGGAACGAACGAACGAACGAACGAACGAACGAACGAACGAATGAATGAATGAATGAATGAATGAATGAATGAATGAATGAATGAATGAATGAATGAATGAATGAATGAATGAATGAATAAATGAATGAATGAATGAATGAATGAATGAATGAATGAATGAATGAAGGAACGAACGAACGAACGAACGAACGAACGAACGAACGAACGAACGAACGAACGAACGAACGAACGAACGAACGAACGAACGAACGAACGAACGAACGAACGAACGAACGAACGAACGAACGAACGAACGAATAAATGAATGATTTATTGAATGAAAGAATAAATAAGTAAAGGCCTAACGATAACAAATATATTCTGAAATATTTATTAACAAATATAATAAAAAATTGCGTAACTAAAATGATACTGAAATGGTTGGCTTTCACGTTACACCATGTTACCTAAGCAGTATACTGACAATGAAAAGGAATTTGGCTCAACCGAGATTGAACTTTAACGTTAGTATCCCAGACCACTGCGATTCCATATTAAGACTTCTTCCTGTCTAATTCCATTTACTGCTAAAATATATTCAGTTGGTTCATGGCAAGGAGCGACCACTGACTGACTATATATGAGATAATATGAGCAATTAAATTATGTTGGATAGAAATGAGTTTCGGCACCGTAAATGGTATAGCGGCAGTGGTCTGGGACACCAAACGATATGGGGTTAAGTCCCGGTATTTATTTTTAATGTCACTTTACTGCATGTATAACACGGTGTAACACGAAAGCCAACCATTTTTTATAACTCTTCGTATAAAACAGCGCAATAAATTATAACTTTCAGTAAACAATTGTAATAAAAACACATTAGGCAATAAAGGCAATTAGCACCTAAGATAAGGGTCACGTGATTACAACTGGCAAATCACAACTTGGCATCACATGGAAACTAGGTTGTGTACTTTAAAATTATATACTAAATTACTTAACAAATATTTCAGAATTTTACAGTTTCTCCATCTCCAGCATGTTACCGCAATATTTGTGCTAACAAATCGTGCCAAGTAGATGTAAGTATTTTTGTATAATCTGGCTATTTTAATTAATTCCTCTCAAAGTGTTCAATATGTAAACGTTTATTAATTAAAAGCTGATAAAAAATAACAAGGGAAATTGAACACACCGACTTATCTCTTTTTAAATTTAACATCTTTCAAATCATAGAACATGATTAGTATGCGTAAGTTTTTTAGCTAATTTTAACAGATTTGAGAAATTTAATTTGAGTATCGTGGCCACATTTTTAGATAGCATAATTCAAATTTCTTCTTAAAATCAACCTCATCAGCCAATCAGAGTCAGTTACTCTATATATAAGTTTACCTTAGCTGTGATCGCAAGCAGCTAAAGCTATATTGGAGCTAACTTCCGCTGCAGACCGAGTGAATTTTTTTTTAATTCCCTCCACTAGTAAGATCTGCCGCAGATCTGTGCGGCTATCAAAGGGGTAGCTCTGAAGTTAAGAGTTCTGAGACCAATGTGGCGAAAGATCCATGCAAAGTATGCTAGGTGAGCAATCGCAGAAGCCAATATATAGCTATGGTGGTGCCCAAACTCCGTTTAGTTTTTTTTAGTTTTACAACTTAGGATACCAGAGCTGAGACCTAAACCACCCCCAAAAGTAGCAGGATCTGTTTACTAACGCAGGCTATGGCTACATATAATTTAGAAACGAATTTTAATCAAATATTATGTGGTACATTAGCTACTGCACGATGCACGATTGCACTTAAAAATTTTAAAAATAATAAAATGCAACAATTCTGTAATGCAATATTAAAAAAGCATAAATTTATCAAATTATTAAGTTACATAGATGAAATTCGTATTACAAATAAATAAGTAATTAAAAAAAAAGTAAGTTATAACGATAAACTAAAATTTTTCTGAGAAAAATATTTTGCACCTTAGATCTTAAAAATCATTATAAATATGTAAGAAGTTTTTATATAACAGTTTCAAATACTCTTTTAATTACTTTTTTCCTGTGAAAAATTTTAACATCATATTATAATATATAACATAAATCTATATATAATAGTAGATATATATAAATATATATATTTATATATATATATATATATATATATATATATATATATATATATATATATATATGTATATATATATTTATATATATATATATATATATATATATATATATATATATATATATATATATATGTATATATATGTATATATATATATATATATATATATATATATATATATATATATATATATATATATATATATATATATATATATATATATATACATATATATATATATATATATATATATAACTATGTATAAAAACACTAAACTATTCAAATATATACTTTTGCCTTTTGTACATAAGAAAAAAGTTTTGAATATAACATTTTTCAAAGTTAATTTGATACAATAAATTTTTTTCAGAATGAGGAAGACTGACAATTTTTGAGACAGTATTGAGCACATTTTTAGAAAGAGTATAATTCGTAGATTCTATTGACGTCAATATTTACCTTTATTGGTTTAATTTCAGCAAATAATTCATGTTATAAAAGAGGCGGCCACGCCCCCAAGAATCCTGAGCAAGTCATTTGTTTGAATTTGCAGCCGAGTCTGATCTTCTTCTGCAAATTTGGATACGAGAATTTTAAAATTTAGTCAATTTTAAAATTCTCGTATCCAAATTTGCAAAGGAATATCAGACTCCGCTGCAAATTCAAACAAATGACTAACGGCCCGGGCTTCTTGGGGACGTGGCCGCTACTTTTAAATCATGAATTAATTGCTGAAATTAAATTAATAAAGGTAAATATTTACGTCAATATAATTTACTAATTATACTCTTTCTAAAAACGTGCTCAAATCCTGTCTCAAAGATAATGTCTTACTCATTAAAAATAATAATAATAACAATAAACAAAACGTGTACATTCTGCAAATTATTATTTAATATTTCATTTTTTTTCTGTTCTGTAAGAATTCAAAAGCTTGAGAAAATAAAATTCATTAGTTTTTATCATTTTTGCTGAAGATTTCACCACATTAACAGCTGTTCTGTTCGTGCAGATGCGTCTCAAACACTTTATTTGTAACATATATAAATTCTGAGCGTTACAATTCATTAGATCTCTGGGAAAGTGTTCTTGGTACGTCCAGTAAATTCAACGGTTTAAAAAGACGGCTTCTGATTTTTTGCTCTGCGTGTAACATCACAGTTTCCTGTATTTTCCCCCTTAATTTTCAGATATTTAAAATACAGCACTTCAAAAGATGCAAATGTGGAGAAATCTTTAAGGAAAATACTTATAGTACCTTATAAACATGTTTGATTTAACGTGTTCTTAGCAATTCAGAAGCAAGAAATTAAAAATTTAAGAACCTCAAATTTACATGATATGCCCTCTACTTGGCAAAAATTAACATAAAACTAACGATGAGCTTGAAGTATTGTATATTTTGCATGTTAAACGAGGTGAAAATAAAATAAAATAAAATTTAGGACCCTTTTTCAAAATATTTTATTTGTGAATCTCAGATATGCAGCATTTGTATTCTTCACCCCTTCCAAAATTAAACCATCCTAAATAATGCTTTAATAACAGATGGTTTAATTTCATTCAAGTTAGAGGATGCAGATTTTACAAATTTGTAGCGCGTGAAGATTGCAAATATATTGATTTTTAACAAAGCTGTTAATATATATATATATATATATATATATATATATATATATATATAAATATATATATATATATATATATATATATATAATATAAAACTTGTAAATTTTTAAATATCGTCGATGTATTGCAGATATAAAACGCAAAGAAACATCTAGTATAGGATGATTAATTACGCTTATTCTCGATTTGTTTTCGCTTGCGGGACGACAAAACGTAACAAATTAATAATTTTTTTTCATCGGTATTATTACTGAGTCTTCAAAATAAAAAATTAAGAGGGAGACCTCATTAAATATGAGAAGAATTGAAGATATCGCGTGAACAAGAATGAAATCTTCGGCTAACAATTTCCCGTGTTTTTTAAGTTTGAGTCGTTACAATTCAAAAACAAAATGTAAGAAATGTTCAAAATTACTTTGGTCGTTCGGTTTATATACCAGACAATATATTTGGGTAATTTTAATATTTTAACGCCATCAGTTCACTCTTAATTTATTAAATAAAGTAAACTGAAATCTACGTAAAATAATAAAGAAATAATAAAAAAAGAAATCCAAATATAAACAATACATTCTTCTAATATAATTTATAGGCAAATGTTTTATTTTTTTATTGTTATTTTATTTGTTGTCTGCAAGTGCGAACTATAACCCTGATTTTTATTTTTACCAATATAGCTCTTTTGTTTGGATACCTCACTTTAGATATTCTGTTTAATCTCATTGCATTTTTTCTCTCTCAAAAGCCATTTGAAATGTGTAAAATTATTTTTAATATTTATTGATACTAAGAACTATTAATAAACATAAGTATTATTATTAATAAAAACATAAGTATATATAAGTATTTACGCGCTGCCCGATCTGCAATTAACGCCTGATGACTGCAACCCGCCGTGCATCAAAAATTAAAAATATTAATGTTTAAAATAAGTTGACGTTAAACTATATTTAATTCATTTTTATAAACATATATTAATAATTATTAAAAAATTCATGGGATATCTCAATCGCCATGCCCTGAAATAATTTTCATCTTAAAATTTATAAACTGCATCGCCCCGGGATCAGTTAATTTTACTTTATAATAAATACTTACAAATAAAAAACAGAACATTTGCAAATAAATTATATTCATATTCCTAGAATTCATTTTTTTTTTAATAGACCTTTCCCAAAAGTCGCTTTTTAGAAAAGTAAACAAATTTTTACCCCTAAATTTGGCGGCAATCTTGATTTGGGTGCAAAAATGTAAACAAAGGGTAATTTAACATGTAAACAAATGGGCGATTAAGGCGCTTTTTAAAATCAAATTTTAATTACTTGTTGTAAAATATTGCAAAATTTAACTGCGCTATAACATTTTGCCATATCTTTATTAGAATCGAGCAAAATTTCACATAAAAGTGGTTTGAATTGAAAGTTTTATCCCGCCTGAAACAAAAGCCATATGAAATTTCGGTGGGCGGAGTTATCACATTTTCAGATGCAGAGATTTTACTAGGCGTAGCAGCTAGGTAAGCACTCCGTCATAGAAAAATTGCATTGTAAACAATGAATACACTAAGGTAAATGAATGAGAGGTTATTTGGTATTTTTTTGTTTTTTTTTTCACTTGGTGTGTCTCTATCAAACTCACACAGTATAAGTGCATACAGTATATATTATGTACATACGCAGGAAGATTATTTTAACTTGTCTATATTCATTAGTAAAGAATATACGGCGTACACACACCATACAAAATCGAGTTTTAGGTACTGTACAGAACTGTATGTATGCATTTGCATGTTCTGTACGTATGTATGTACTCAATGTACAGTATATGTATGTATACACTTAATTAGTTCAGTTAGCATTATGTTATGTAAGCCACCTCTAGCTGTATGTACAGCTCTGGCCAAAAGTTCCCGAACGGGGCAGCGGCAGCCGCTGCATTTCTCATAAAAATAGCATTGTGTGGTTGCGTGTTGCCTATGCAAATCGTTCGGGAACTTTTGGCCAGAGCTGTACATATGTATGTACTACATACATACATGCATAGAACTCGAGGTCTACAGCAGAGATATAAATTTATGTTAAGTTTGAAAGGAAATAATGATAGAACAATTCAGCGCTGGTTTTAGAATAAGATATAAGATATAAGATATAAGATAAAAGATATAAGATATAAGATTTTATTACGTTCCATGTCTTTACAGAGAAAAACAAGTCATATCACACATAATAACAAAACAACAATATTAAATAGCGACTGTAAATAAAATATGTTTTTATATTCATTTAATCAATTACGGACATAACAAATTAATTAATCAATCAAACCAATCAATTACGGACATAATAAATTAGCAATATTTCACATTGTTTAAGGCTAAGTAATCTGAAACACTGTAAAACATATTCTCAAGCAAGTAATTTTGAACAGATTGTGTCGCATTGATTGAATATGTGTCGCATTGTTTAACATGATTGGGGAGAGCGTTATATAAAAATTGTATACAGTACTCGGGGCCTTGTTTACTCAAAGAAAGATGCTGTTTCCCCATATAATAATTACTATCACCAGTTCTAGTATTATGAGAGTGGATGCTGCGCACACTTTTAAACCAGTCAGGATATTTTCTCAAAAACTTTACGCATTCATAAATAAATATAGATGGTAATGTTAAAATATTTAATTCAATAAAATGAGGACGGCAGGACATTGGGGGATAGGTTCCAAAAATAGTTCTAATCGCACGTTTTTGCATAACAAAAACGTCATTAGAACAGGATGATTGCCCCCAATATATAATACCGTACTGAAAGTGACTGTAAATATATGAAAAGTAGACATTTCTAAGAGTTGGAGAGCTAACTGTATTTTTAAGTCATCCAAGCAAAAAAACACCCTTTCTTAATTTTGCACATACTTCCGAGCAATGGGTAAACCAATTTAAAGTATTTTATATGTTTAAACCTAAAAATTTTGTTTCGTTTGACGGTAGAATAGATTTACCCTCCATTTTTAATAACGGTGAGTAGTCTATTTTTTTGTACTGTATGAATTTGTAACACTGTAGTTTTACCTACATTTATTTTTAATTTATTTTCTTGGGACCAAATTTTCATAGAATTCAGGGCCTGAATGGCTTTATCGACTAAATCTTTAGGAAATTTACTATGAATTAAATTGTTTGTGTCATCTGCATAAATTATTAAAAATCATATTATAATTATTATTGCTAGGTCTTTAATATATGTATCAAAAAATGGCGGGCCGACCTGAGACCCCTGAGGTACCCCCTTGCTGGTCTTTATAGGGTCAGAAAATATGTCTCTTATTACACCATTCTCATCTATACTTTGGCCTACAACATATTGTGTTCGATTATATAAGAATGAGCAAATCCTCGCTAAAGCCGCAGCATCCACTCCATAACTAGCTAACTTATTAATAAGTATTTCAGGATCTTCTGTGTCGAATGGCTTGTAGAAATCATAAAAAAGACCAATAGTGTCTTCACCATTCTCCAAAGCATTATACACCTTTGATAACAAATCAAACATAGTAGTATTTGTAGACCTATTGCTGCAAAAACCATGTTGACTAGAAGAAAGTATCTCATTCAAAAATTCCATGTATTGCAAATAGAATGCCTTCTCAATAACTCGAGAGAAGGTCATTAAATTTGCAACAGGTCTAAAATTACCTGTTTTAGTTTTTTTACCTTTTTTATGGATTGGAATGATTTTTGCAACTTTGAGGTATGAAGGAAATTTACCTTGATTAAAAGACTTGTTAATGATGTACTGAAGAGGGATTGTAAGCTGGAGATGACATTGTTTAACAAGGAAACATGGAACACCATCAATTCCACTTGTCATCTTATTAGGCAATGAAAAGATTATTTTATTTACTTGTTCGTGTGACAAAGAATATAGTTTAAATTTTATTGGTAAAGAAGAAATAGGGATAGTTTTTTATTCAAAGTCTATAAATTCTGACTTAGTAAAAAATGTATTAACAAAAATGTCCGCAACCCGTTTTGGATCACTTATTTTGGTATTTTTTTCTTCTAAAATAATTTGAGATTTGATGTTTCCAGAAAGTGACGACTCGTGTTTAATAATAATGTTCCATGCTGCCTTATTTTTATTTTTAGCACGATTAATAGTTTCTGTATTGGTTGTAAGTCTATAAATTTTACTGTTTTCTTTATGATTTACAAGTGACTTTTTATATTTATAAAGCTGATCAATTTTATACTGTTGTTCAATAGGGTTTATTGGATTTAATTTTTTAATGTACGCGTGCCAATCTCGCAGATATTCTCTTTGTTTTAAAATAAAATCAGGAGGATTAGTAGGTTTAGTAGGTTGTATTTTTACTTTTTTCAAAGGAAAATAAGTATTAAAATGGAACATAAAAATGTCATTAAAAACCGAACAAATATCATCTACATCGTCTTTAAGAAACATTTCATCCCAGGTCTCAGAATCCAAAGCACCAATAAAATTCTGAACATCTGCTGGATGAAAGTTATTTCTCATTTTAAAAGAAGTTATTTGTTTAGATTTTTTAATGTTGTTTACTTTTAGTTAAACTGCCTTGTGATCTGAAAACTCTGTTGATAATGTTTCAGAATGTAAATAATCCAGTGAAATATTAGAATAAAAATGATCCATGAGAGAAACTGATGAGCCATCAATACGGGTTGGATCATGATTCACCAATTCTAAGTTAAAACATCCTAAAATATTTAAAAGATTCTTATTGACATCTGTTTTTTGTGACATGTCAATATTCAGATCACCACATAAAATAAAGTAATACCATTTTTAACTAATTTTGATAAAGATTCCTCTAGGTAATTAAAAAACATATCTAAATTTTCAATACCAGGTGTCCTGTACAGAGCTAATATTGTTAGTTGAACATTATTAATAGATATTTTAATGCAGCAACTTTCAAATATTGCTGTGACAGCAGGTATTTCAGTTACCTCGTTTGCATCAATTTTTGACAAGATTAAAACACCCCCATACCCCACATTTTCCCTTGAATAAGCAGAAACAATTTTATAATTAAGAAAGTTTAATACAGTTAATTCCTGTTTAGTGAGCCAGTGTTTACAGATAATATCAATATCACATTTAAAAGTAGACAAATATAATTCAAGTAATTGAGTTTTATTTCTTAGAGATCTTATATTTAATAACATAATACTTAGAGAATTATCAGTTAATATTATTTTACTAGTTTGCTCTGTTTTTTGTTTGAAAAAAATTGATGGAAGTGAACATTACTATTTGACTGTCTTGTGTTTATATTAGCAGATTGAGTGGGGATAAATTTTCACTTGAGAGTGAACATTCTTTATTAAATGACGATTTTCCATCCTCTTCGTCATAATTAGGGGGATATTGCTTTTCAATAATAACTGCAGTACACTCGTCAAAAGAACAGTCATTTGGAAACAAATTCACTGGTTTCAAAGTTTGAGCTGATAGAGTTGTATTTAAATTCATTGACTTATTTAAACCAGGTGGAATAATTATTGACATTACTGGAGTGAAACTTGTAATTGGAGACAATTGACTATTGGTGTTATCACAAGTTACAGGTGATTTATTTCTGGAGTTCTGATATGATTGGGATTGAGTTGCACCAGGCGTTGAAGTCTCCTGCTGCGCCTTTGGGATATGCAACTGTTTCTGCTGTGTTTGGCTCACACGCTGAGATTCACGGGCTACCTTCGTCTGTTGCTTGGCGCGGCGTACTTGCCTGGCCGGCGCGCCTCTCCACTCCCTGAAAGCAGTAGTGCTTTGTAGAGGAGGAAAATTAACAGCATATGCTGTATTGTAGATATGAGGCTAAGGTTGATCACATTTAGTGATTGAAATTTGTGAGTCATAAAAGATTTGATAAAATATTGGTTTAATGACATGCCAGTAATGACATGCCATAAAGTTAAAAGCGTCCCCTAGTTTGGTGACAATCTTTCCTAGCAAACAGATTATAAACATAGTGGATAGCTTGTGTCACTAATATACAATTTTTTATCTTATAGATTAGAGCAGAACGCTATCTTTTTTTTCCCCTCTGAGCTACCAAGATTTTACCAAACTGTGTGACTCTTCACTATATCCTAACACCAGTTCTGGTTTTTCATATTGTTACTTGCTTTCAAATCTATTATACCTAAACACGATGGTATATTTTCCTTTATATCTCGATTATGATTTTTTTTTTATTACTGTATTATTAATTTTTTTCTTTTCATCATAAAACACCTTAAGGAGGTAATGGGGCGTAGATGGCAGCACGGTAATTTAAGATAGGAAAGCATCAGCTGTTGTCCAATATGTCTGACTTTTTCTTACGGAAATTACCCTATGCTGCCATCTACGGTCCCTTACCTCCTTAAACAAAAAACTTGTTTAATATCATAACAAAACTAAATATCAACGTTCATGATTTGGCCGGAGTCATTTATTTTTCTTGTATTAACTCCATCGTCTGTACTGTACTACGCTGAAATGTACAGCTTTGGCAAAAAGTTTGAGAACAATTTATTTAAGAAACCCGCATCACTTTGATATCGTTGTGAGAAAAAGCTGCAGCTACCACTGCCCCCCGTTCTTAAACAAATGGCCAGAGCTGTACATTAATGTGCTGTGTCATATTGTACAGTAATGTACACATGACCTTGATAAGAATGCTCACCTTTCAAAAACTTGGTTAAATTTGCAATGTTGGTTTTATGGAAAAAAACACGCTCTGGATTTAAATGGTAAAATATTTTATCGCAGTCGTGTATACTTACCTTACACTACATTATAATGTAATGTACTTTTTTTTGTTGCCTGTAGAACTTACTTCAGTAACCGCAGGAGGAGACGATGGTCCTGAACTTCAGCAGACTGTAACATAATAATTCTAAATAACTGCAGACCAATATCTGAGGCTGAGTAATCTGAGTACTGTATGGTACGTACTTAACTGTACATAGCAATACAGTACTGTACCGCAAAAAACAGTACAATAGTAAATTACGTGTGTAGTATATTACAGCACGTTAAAATACAGTATGAATTCTTAAATAGCAATATGAACTATTGTGACAAATCGGTCACAGTTGTTCATATTGCTATTTATGAATGCACATTGTACTTACCGTGCTGTAATAAACATATTATATTTGATTGCTTTTTACTTTTTTTGCTGTACATTACAGTACCAAGAGAGAGAGAGAGAGAGAGAGAGAGAGAAGAGATTTGTATTGTAGCAATACAGTAATCATTTATACGGAATAAATCTATCATTTGTATTGCTGTAAGACAAATCTCTTCTATCTCTCTCTCTTTCTCTCTCTCTCTCTCTCTCTCTCTCTCTCTCTCTTAGTACTGTAATGTACAGTGTACTTATAATAAAAAATTACCATTCAAACTTGGTCCATTTTTGCGAGGCATAAAATGTGAAGAGTGAAATAGGCGATATCGTGTCTACCGTGAGCAAATATGTTTGTAAAAAAGATTACTAGAGGCCGCTGCATGCGTTGCTTAGGTAAGCTGCAGTTAGCCAGCACAGACAGCCCAACACTCCGCATGATGCATCTTTACCTCACCTTCTCTCTCTCTCCTCTCTCTCTCTCTCTGCCACTTTTTTTGTCACCGCCAATAAATGAAAGTTTCTAGACGTCATAATTATATTACATAAAAATACAAATTTCACAAAATAAAAAGTTTAGGATAACATGTCAATAAATCCTATTTTATAATATATTGCAATTATTTAGTTAAATATTTGGCTTATTAAAAATATAATAATAAATAAATGAAAATTTTATGTTATTGTGAAATAGTCAGTTGAGGAAAACTGTAAAAAATACAATTTCAAAGTACAATGTATTTATTAAATGGTTTATATTTTAAAAAGAAAGATTAAAATAAAAACAGTAGTATTATTATTGTTATTAGTTATTATTAATATTTATTATTTAAAACTATTATTAGTGTAATTAGTTATTATGATAATTAATATTTATTATTTAAAATTTAAACATCAAAATTATTTTGTGTAAATTGTATTTTTATGCGATAACTTACGAGTAGAAACTTGCATTTTTTTTAATAGCGGTGACAAAAAAAAAGTGGCAGACAGAATGAGAGAGAGAGAGAGAGAGAAAAGTTGAGGTAAAGATGCATCATGTGGAGTGTTGGGCTTGCTGTGCTGGCTAACTGCAGCTTACCTGACCAACGCACGGAGCGGCCTCTAGTAATCTTTTTCACAAGCATATTTGCTCACGGTAGACACGAGATCGCCTATTTCACTCTTCACATTTTATGCCGCGCAAAAATGGAACAAGTTTGAATGGTAATTTTTTATTATAAGTACACTGTACAGCAAAAAAGAGTACAAAGCAATCACACGTAATATATTCAGCACGCTAAGTAACTTTACCATGCTGTAATATACTACATACGTAATGTACTACTGTACTGTGTTTTGCTGTAAAGTACTGTATTGCTATGTACAGTAAAGTACGTACCATACAGTACTCAGATTACTCAGCCTCAGATATTGGTCTGCAGTTATTTAGAATTATTATGTTACAGTCTGCTGAAGTTCAGGACTATCGTCTCCTCCTGCGGGTACTGAAGTCAGGAAAAAAAAGGTGACTAGTCTTAAGTGTGCTCCTTCTACTGAAGTTCAGGATCATCGTCTCCTCCTGCGGTTACTGAAGTAAGTTCTACAGGCAAAAAAAAATGTACATTACAGTATAATGTAGTGTAAGGTAAGTATACATGACTGCGGTAAGATACTTTACCATTTAAAACTAGAGCGTGTTTTTTCCAAAAAAACAACATTGCAAATTTAGCCAAGTTTTTGAAAGGTGAGCATTCTTATCAAGGTCATGTGTACATTACTGTACAATATGACACAGCACATTAATGTACAGCTCTGGCCATTTGTTTAAGAACGGGGGGCAGTGGTGGCTGCAGCGTTTTCTCACAACGATAGCAAAGTGATGCGGGTTTCTTATATATATTGTTCTCAAACTTTTGGCCAAAGCTGTACATTTCAGCGTAGTACAGTATAGACGATGGAGTTAATACAAGAAAAATAAATGACTCCGGCCAAATCATGAACGTTGATAATTAGTTTTGTTATGTTATTAAACAACTTTTTTGTTTAAGGAGGTAAGGGACCGTAGATGGCAGCATAGGGTAATTTCCGTAAGAAAAAGTCAGACATATTGGACAACAGCTGATGCTTTCCTAACTTAAATTACCGTGCTGCCATCTACGCCCCATTACCTCCTTAAGGTGTTTTATGATGAAAAGAAAAAAAATAATAATACAGTAATAAAAAAAAAGGAAAATCATAATCGAGATATAAAGGAAAATATACCATCGTGTTTAGGTATAATAGATTTGAAAGCAAGTAACAAAATGTTAAACCAGAACTGGTCTTAGGATATAGTGAAGAGTCACACAGTTTGGTAAAATCTTGGTAGCTCAGAGGGGAAAAAAAGAGATAGCGTTCTGCTCTAATCTATAAGATAAAAAATTGTATATTAGTGACACAAGCTATCCACTATGTTTATAATCTGTTTGCTAGGAAAGATTTTCACCAAACTAGGGGACGCTTTTAACTTTATTCTAAAACCAGCGTTGAATTATTCTATCATTATTTCCTTTCAAACTTAACATAAATTTATATCTCTGCTGTAGACCTCGAGTTCTATGCATGTATGTATGTAGTACATACATATGTACAGCTCTGGCCAAAAGTTCCCGAACGATTTGCATAGGCAACACGCAACCACACAATGCTATTTTTATGAGAAAATGCAGCGGTTGCCGCTGTCCCGTTCGGAAACTTTTGGCCAGAGCTGTACATACAGCTAGAGATGGCTTACATTACATAATGCTAACTGAACTAACTAAGTGCATACATACATATACAGTACATTGAGTACATACATACGTACAGTATATGCAAATGCATACATACAGTTCTGTACAGTACGTAAAACTCGATTTTGTTTGGTGTGTGTACGCCGTATATTCTTTACCAATGAATATAGACAAGTTAAAATAATCTTTCTGCGTATGTACATAATATATACTGTATGCACTTATACTGTGTGAGTTTGATAGGGACACACCAAGTGAAAGAAAAAAAAAATACCAAATAACCTCTCATACATTTACCTTAGTGTATTCATTGTTTACACTTCAATTTTTCTATGACAGAATGCTTATCTAGCTGCTACGCCTAGTAAAATCACTGCATCTGAAAATACAAAAGAGCACACAAAGTAATAGTCCTTTTTTATAACATTTCTCTATGTAAAATGTAAATACTTTCCGTATTTGTAGATCGCAGGTGAATCAATGACGATTTTTCTGCAGCAGCGAGTTTGTTTATTTTTGAATCACTGTTGCAGAAAACCGAGGTACTTGCAGTATATCATATATTTATAGTAATATTTTACATATTTACTTTCAGTAAAATGATAGCGACATCACAATATGTCTAATTTTAATTTTATAACATAAATTCACGTCCAGATTGCAAAAATGTTGATTTTTTATTGTGATAACTCCGCCTACCAGAATTTCATATGGCTTTTGATTCAGGAAGGGAAAAAATTTTCATTTTAAACCACTTTTTTGTGAGATTTTGCTCGATTACAAACAAGATATGGCAAAATGTTTTAGCGCAGTTAAATTTTGCAATATTTTATTATAAATAATTAAAATTTGAACTTAAAAAGTGCCTTAATCGCCCATTTGTTTACATGTTAAATTACCCTTTGTTTACATTTTTGCACCCAAATTAAGATGGCTGCCAAATTTAGGGGTAAAAGTTTGTTTACTTTTCTAAAAAGCGACTTTTGGGAAAGGTTTATTGGAAAAAAATATTTGCTTGCGATTTCGTCTGACACATTATTATATACAAAATCTTAATTAATTCATCAAACATAGGAGGGAAAAAAATCAAACGAAATAAAAAGCTATTTTTTTCCCAAATAAAACAATAAATTCTAGGAGTAAAACTTATTTAGGAGTTAAATGTATTGTTTTTATTTGCCATGGATTTTGTTCTTTATTATTCTTTACTACTTTATTATTTTACGTAGATTTCAGTTTACTTTAATTGATAAGTTAAGTTCAAAATGATGGCGTTAAAATTTTAAAATTAACTAAATATATTGTCTGCTATATAAACTGAACGACAAAAGTTATTTTAAACATATTTTACATTTCGTTTTCAATTCTTCTCATATTTAATGAGGTTGCCCTCTTAATTTATTACTTTGAAGACTCAGTGATCATACTAATGAAAAAAATTATTAATTTGTTACATTTTGTCGTTCCGCAAGCGAAAACAAATCGAGAATAAGCGTTATTATTCATCCTATACTAGATGTTTCTTTGCGTTTTATATCTGCAATACACCGACGATATTTGAAGATTTTTTACACGTTTGACATTTTGTTAGCCATTTTACAATTTAGTACTCTAGTTTTATTATCGAAAACAATGAATCAGTCACTATTTCGTAATTAAATATCAAAATAAACGTTTTAAAACGCAGCCGTACGTTGATTTGTTTGTTGTTGGTGCAGGCTTGCTTTGTGTTTGCTGGCGCGCTTTGTGCGTTCGCGCGCGGCCAAACCGGAAACGGAATCAGTCATAATTCTTGCGCCAAATGAATAACGTTTCATGATTATCTCGTCAATTAGATCCTATTATAAATAGTGTATTTTATACTGTCATACTTAAAAGTATGGACCACATATAAATAAAGTTTTTAAAATGATTTTTTCGAACTGTCTTCTACAAAAATTATAACACTTTTACTAAAATTTATTTGTAGTTGTAATATCTGAAAAGTATGCAATAATTTGCCTTATTATTTAAGATTTTAACGTCAGAAACAAACCAAAATATAAATAGGACTATTTGTTAGGGTTTCATAAGTGTAAATATTTTAAATACTTCTATGTTGCTATAGTTTGGTTTTGAGACAAAATAATGCTAAGTACCATTAAGAGTTTATAATGTTAATACTATTTATGTTTTTAACTTGTATTTGAATTTATATAAAGTTTACCAATTTCTTTGTTTTCATTTTATTATAAAAAATATTTAAAAAAAAAGGCATGTATTACTTTATCTTTTAAATCTAAGAATACAAAGCAAGTAAGTAATGAATAATTGGGTTGGCCTAATACATCCGCATTTACGTAGAACATCTAAATTAACTAATGTAATACTTACTATATCGATCTTCTCGCGTCAAGATGAAGCTACTACACTTTACAAATTTCCGAAGAATGAACGATCTAAACTTTACAAATTTGCGGCTACCTGGAGCTTCACATACCTGTTTTATATAGCAGAAGCTTCAAGTAGTCGTGACTTTGAAAAAAGTAGATTGTTCATTCTTCGAAAATTTGACGCGAAAAGATCGATATACACCTTTCATCACAAAAATTGATACAAAAGTGCATAATACAGCATGAATTAACGAAGCAGTTTTTGTGGAAGGATAGATAAATATGGTCAACTTTATAATTTTTTTTTCACATTAGGGCACAAATTTTTATGTTACAGAATTACAAAATAAGTTAATTCCTATACAGGTCGCTCTACTGAGAAATTTTACGGAAAAAGGAAGTATGTATATTGAGTGCAAAATAAATTTTTATGATATAAAATTATTAAAATAATTTACAATCATATTATATAAAAGTGTGTGTATAAATATATATATATATATATATATATATCGATGGCTCCGCAGAAAACTGAACTATCTAGTCTCCGCGCACCTCAAATTTGGAACATCTGAGCTCTCCGCTTCTCCCAAATTTGAAGCATCTGTAATGGAGCACTGGAAATAGATGCTTCAAAGTCGGGAGAGGTGGAGAGCGCAGATGTTCCAAATTTGAGGCGCGCGGAGACTATAGATAGTTCAGTTTTCCGCAGTGCCATCGATATATATATATATATATATATATATATATATATATATATATATATATATATATATATATATATATATATATGTATATATATATATATATATACTTACATACTGTCTTATGTTACCTTTTAAATTAATTGGTTCATATAAATGAATTAATGAATAATTTGTTAGTTTTGCCTGCTACATTTACTTTTGTTCGTGATGATTACTGCGATGGCACATACATCTTATCCACCGATATGTTGGTAAGAAAGTTGGTTAAATTTTACAACAATTACTGCACTTAGATAACAAGTGTTAAATTGTTACAATTAACAAGAGTTTTTGGAAGTACGGGAACATGGATGCCGGCACTAAGAAACCAACAGAAATGGCTGCTTAAATTTTTTATTTTTTAAATACTTTTCTGCCATTAACGCTAATTATCTCTTAAATGTCCTTAAAAATGACATAACAAATAGGATATATGTATTATGTAAGTAGAAATATAAGCATTGTAATCCTGTAATGTAGATTCATGTAAGAACGGTACGTAGATCGTTTCACTTTGAAGTAAGGTAGCACTATCCTTAAAACACTATAGTTGATAATTTGATGAACATTTAGATTGAATCTGTAGACATTTTTATAACATACCATTTTCTTCGTGCAACTTAATTTTTTTGAATACACATTACATTGCATTAAACATAAGCTAACATAATAATTGAAACTATTAAATTAAATCAATTAAATTAAATATAAATGTTATTATAAATTTTTTTTAATGTATACTGCACGTAATCTTTAATTTATGCACATTTGTTTTTTTTTTAACTTTTGTGTATTTTTTGGCCTGCACAATGAGCAAATTAGTAACGTCATATTATTTTCTCTGAACACAATTTGTTCAATACATCAAAATGTGTGCTAAACTTTAGTATCAATATGTTACATTGCATGTTGTAAAAATAAATCTTTTTTTTGACCTATTTATCATCTTGATTAGTATTATATCACTAAATCAGAATAACTTGCTATATCTATTAACTTTATCTATTAACTTGATGCATAAAGTTGGTTCATAAGCAATAGTTACTTTGTACTTTAAAATTGCAAAAATATGTTTGTAATTTTAACAGTTATTATACGAAGAAGCCGATAAATTTTGCTGCAGTTTGGGCCTAAAACTGTTGACTTTAGAAACATTTGCTGAATCTCAGTGCCTAAATGACAAAATTCAAGGTTAGAGTTGGTTAATATAAACGTTGTGTAAAAATATCATTAGAAACTTTTCAAAAAAAAAAAGTGGATTGCCTGTACTGGAAGTTCAAATCACTATTGTCGATTTAATTTTCATTTTAAGATTATCATACAAAATTTGCAATACTTTCCAGTACAAGAAAGAGCACTTGTAAAACTGAGCAGTCCAAGTATTTCAGATACTGTACTGCTATATATAGATATAGTACTTGTCTGTTTCTGTCTAATGCTATAAATATAAAAAATATAATTATACAAAGCCTATGCAGCATTTGGTACTGGTGCAATCTCCGCGGGTGCATTTTTTGCGGATTATGCATTCTCCGCGCTCACCTTTAGTGAATCATATTTTTAAGCTTAGCCTCTACAGATGTGCTATTAGTAGGCATGGCGTAGATTGCACGTGTGCCAAAATTGCATCCGCAAATATTGCTCAAGTACCGAAGTGCCACGTAGTTTTGGAATATACGTTATTTCTCCAGTGGTAAATTTTTAACTCTTCCCATCTTAAAAAAAATTATTTCTTGGTATGCATTTATTTGCATGTACAGTTTCGGTCAAATGATTTGTTACCATTTAAACTCAATATTTTTTACCGCGTTAAATTTTGAAACCTTGTTTATGACATAGAGTATAATATAACTATAATCTCTTTGGTTAATGATTATTCATTTAACTCTATATATTGTAATAGTTGACATAGACACCACAAGGAGTCACCTGTGATGCACTCAGGTAGACAAATCCGTGTGGTAAATATTTTGCTTGCTTGCTTGCTCATTCTCTCTCTCTCTCTCTCTCTCTCTCTCTCGCTTCTGAGAAATGCTTTCAAGTATTTGTTTGATACTAAGTTTCGAACTAACTATTTTCTTACGAAATTGCTGTCATTAAAACCATATTGACATATGTGATGAAAAAAATATAACTCTATTAATTTTTATTATAAAAAACGGATAATGTTTTATTATAAATTTTTTGCAATTATGTATTTCTTCTTCTTTATTTATTTATTTATTTATGTTTTCTTCCTTTTCTCTCTCTCTGAATGAAAATATGCATATTTCTAGCATGTGATTACCAGTGTGCTTGCGATATGCAGCAGGCATTTCGTTGACGGTAACTCAGAAATTCAAGTTAGAGTAAATAAAATCAAAATAGATATTTTTTCTACATATAGATGTCGTTTACAGGTGCCTTCATCAGCTAAAATAAAAATATAACTGTGATTTTTCTTATTGCTTACAAGACTTACTTGATAGTAGTAACAATTATATTTTTCGTCTTACATTATTTTGTATGCTTGTTGTTATGGAATTCTTGGACGATGAAGCAAATATTTACCAGCCGGATTGTCTATATACCCGAGTGCATCACAGGTGACTCCTTGTGGTGTCTATGTCAACTAATACAACATATAGAGTTCAATGAATAATCATAAACCAAAGATATTATATTATTATATTCTCTGTCATAAACAAGGTTACAAAATTTAACGTTGTAAAAAATATTGAGTTTAAATGGTAACAAATCATTTGACCGAAACTGTACATATTTTGTATATGTATGTAAGGTTTGTATATTTCCCTTACTAATTTCAATTTTTGATAGGAAAATATGTTTGTAAGATAAAGTGTTTATTTTTATTTTATCTTGCAAGTTTATTTAAAAAACTTCAAAAATGTATGACAATATTTAGAACTCAATAATAGCATCTATTACTCTTATAATAATAGTGGTCAGAAGTGGTGGTCAATAATTACAATAATAGTGGTCACAAGTGCCAAAATTTTAAGAAAAATATTATTAAATTTTTGGCACTTGTAATCATCACATAAAATGAACAATATTTATTTCAAATTAAATTGGTTGTTATTATTCTAATTTTACAAAAATCTTCATTTTAAATTAAGCATTATTATTTCCCCGTAGTCTTTTTAATTTTTAATATTTATAATTAAAATTCGCCATTGTAAATAATTTTAAAATTCTACTTTCTTTTCAAATAATTTCAAAACTTTTTAGTTTTTATAATTTTATTTCTTAAATTTCACCATAATGCTGTTTTATATATTGTAAGTTTTCTTCAGCAAACGTGACGTTCTGGAGTAGTGCTAAAAGTATACCAGGATGTGAGGGGGACTGGCAGGTTTGTAAAAACGGCGAGAGTGTGCTTTCCGGAAAGCAACTATGGAAGTATGGAGAGCCAACACAT